>CM065661.1:6397005-7022005 GCA_033220385.1 Triplophysa yarkandensis
AGTTAAAAGAATAAATAATGCAAAATCATGCCTCTAAAACTTTGGCAGTTCAAATTTATAGTTTTCAGGAAATGGAAAACATTGTACGTTTTAAACAACTCCTGTATGGACAAAGAATTTTCAGTTCTTTTTATTGATCACATATTTGCAAAACCCAATTATAAAACCTAAAGAGTGACAAATAATAAAAATTATAAAGGGCAAAAAATATTTTAGCAGCGTAATTACACTTAATATTGATTAAAGAATTTATTAATGCAACAAAATGTTTGTCTTCTCTTTTAAAGCAACACAGAGCACACATTATGCAGACAAGGGACTTCATTCCACGCTGACTGCTTTTTGTCAAGCCTATTAATCAATATGAGCCTTGTAAAGGCTGAATAAAGTTTCCCCTGCTTACGGCTTTGTCAGGAGACCTTCGAGACAAGTTATGTAGTATGCTTTGAAATCAGTTTGACTTTTTCATTATCCAAAAACTCGATAGTCAAGTTCTTCTAACAGTAGGGATTGTATTGTACCCTAGGCGTTCGTTGCTTGGCCGGAAAGAGAAACACCCAGGCCCATTTTTTTATTCTCTCTTGAAAAATTACGCTGACAATATTAAAGGTCATTCGCTCTGGCACATTTTTGGTGATGGACAGGTAATAGCCTGCACAGGAGATGGAGATGGAGATGAAGTGACTTGGCCCTGTTGTTCTTAGAAAGGATGCATGAAGGTGTGAGTCTGCCGAATTTCAGTCTGCTGTCCCATACGTCCCATTTATAATCTGCCATTATCACAGCATGCTGGAAACTTTGCATTTCCCTCGGCTGAGAGATGATTCAGGCCAGGACGTCCCCGTGCCAAAATAAGCCAAAGAGGTTTGAGGCACGGACATAGACTACATTCATATTTATAAACTATATAGACGGACATGTTTGAGAGTTTCACCTTTGTCTTTAATATTAAACCCTCTTTTGTGAAGCACACAATGCTTATTATAACAAAACCATATACAAGACTTATAATAAACGTTTTCAACTTTATTTTAAAATCTCTAATTTTAGGATCATTTATATCTGAGCAAAATTTGACACACTGGTCAAATCTCAAAAGATGGGTCCACAATGTAGAACCATAGCTTTATATACAACCAAACCCAAGCAATCACACAGATTTATTTTTAACAAACAAAACTTTCATTGTAACGGCAAGAGGAAACTTGTTTGGAGATGGCAGTATCTCATGAATTGTGCGTGTGATTCAGCAGCTGTGTGTTATCGAGGAGTGAAGAGGCAGTGGTCTGTAACTGGGTGGGGAAAGGTGACACAGATATCTGATGACTCAGCACTGACACACCCCCTAAACCACACTGACTCACTATCACAATGAGGAATTTGTTAATCCGGTAACCGTCCATATATTATTGAATTGCATATGTTGAAGATATGTTTGTGGAGAATCTACTGATTATTTCTCTAAACTAAATATGGATGCATAATGTTAACTAAAGGTGTAGATTACAGCCTTTAAATAGCAGAAATAGATGCCACACAAACAGTTACAGTAGCCAAGATTTCAACCTTTCGGTGTTCGGTGTTTACTGTGTTTTTGATGAAGCACAATAAAAATCGTGATTATTTAAAGCAAATGGAAAACACATGCTTTTATACTCTTTTAACCAATTTTAAGGACTTACTATACATTCTATTGCTCTTTAATGGCAGTGTTTTTATTAACACAGTATGCAAAAGGTTATTAAGACAAAGAGACTCAGGTGAGCCTTAACAGCAAAACACACATGCTCGCGCACACACACATGAGTGGAAATGTCAGAATAAATCATACACCTCATGGTTAAAATCATTGGCAAACTTGCCCTGTGGTCTAACAGATCTCAGCAAAAAATCACCCAGCAGAGGCAAAAGATCCAGTCAAATAAACTTGAATGAGAAAAAAGACAAGTAATTAAAATGAGTGGAAAATATGCTTGTGTTCAAATTAAAATTTAAGGAGAAAAATCACCAATAAATTGTTATTGTGATAAACATGACACAAAAAAATAAACAAATTGAGAACACAGACGCAAAAATAAAAGTAATTTTGTAAAAATTCTAACAAGTAAACTTGATATATTATAAGCAGCTTTAGTATAACACATTTCATTAAATCTGCAGAAATGTTCTCTTGACATTTAATCGTTTCGAGGGACCTCCCATTTATGCCGATTTCCTGATTGCTGGTCTTTATAATTCAGTAAGAAACTTTTTAAAGCATTGTGAATATGTAGATATCATACATATTTTTATACGTAAATAATATGCTTTTTAAGACACAAAATTTGAAAAACCTGATTTATTGAAACAAAGATCCTTCTTGTAATTTATCATAAAATCTTAATTTAGCATTCCGTTGCATTAACACTTTGTTGATTAAAGTTTTAATCATTTATAACAACAATTAAGCTGAAAAGTTGGCTTTATAAATTACAGCACAAAGGTGAAAACAACTCAAATGCTTGTGTAAGTTACTTTTGAAGTCTAGCTGGACATCTAATGTAGAAATTTTACTTAAGAAATATATGTCTCTTGAGAACAAACCATGGAAAACACAACAGGGGTAAAAGTCCAACTTATCACAAAAGTCATCTTGACCCCAAACTCTTAATATGCAACAAAGTTTATGAAACAATATGTCCAACGGTTTCAATCTTACTTCTTATCAGCAGAATTTTTTAAGCACAGACTGAACCAATGTAAAGATCACTTTGCTGATACGGTATTAGAAAAACACTGAAACAATTATTTTAAACAGGACTCTCCATATATGCAGTCTTTGATAAATAAATTGAGAAATCAAAAAGATCTAATTTCAAGTTAATCAAATATTTTAGAGAGTAATGACTTGAGAATGTGTGAGATGAATGTACAGATTTCACGTGCATGATGAATGTAAACTTCTACTGTAAGTCCTATAGTGGAACAGGATACAAATGACACGTTCAGACATATTCAGCCAGCGGTCTTTAGCCCTGTGGTGTGCTCCACCACTAAACTTATTTTTAGGTGGAGGCAAACAATTTTCTCTGTATTCTCTCATGGCATGTCTGTCAAGACAAAAAATAGTCTATCGCCTTTGGACGAAAAAAAATGCATTTTAGACAAAACATCTCTTATTCACATAGCATATGCTTCTTGTGTACCGGATCTGTGTTCTGGCTTAAATATAGCCCATGAGACCTGATTTCCACTGCATGACAATTCTGGCCAACAGACAAGTTTCTGAAAAAGTGTGCTTCCATTGAAAGATTAAGTGACAGGCTGTCTTTCAAAAAGAAGTCTGTCAGAAAATCATCCAAGAAGGAGAAATCAAATAAGGTTAAATCCACTGGAAAATGATTGAGGAATAAAGTACAGCTGGAAATTATACACAAAATGGACCCATGAAGTGGAAAGCATAGAAATAGCAATATTATGAATTAAAACCAACACAATGTGCTTAAAAACAAGATTTCTGTTTAAAAACCTTAAATGTTATTCCAAAGCGAGACTCTCTGAGCGAGACCCTTTTAGCAATGTCTCAAATGATCAAAAATTGATAAAAACAATTTCTGCAGAACTGGGCTTATTGAAACCTCTAATGTGGTAAAGCCATGTGCACTTAACAATCTGAGTGATACGGAATATGAACATAAACACAAGTATCTGACCATTGCCAATCCAGCCAAATGCATTTCAGATCCCAGACATATAAATGTCTCAGTTTGAAAATGCGATCCAAAACAAATGCCTTTCCCCCAAATGCCGTCTTTTATAAATGTCCAAAACCATCGAGTATACATATACATTTATTATGTTTTTAAAATATTTCAAAAAAGGTTGGGAAATGCTACAAGGATGGCTTTGCAAATTGCAGCACAAGGGTAAAACCATCTGAAATGCTTGTGTAAGATACTTGTACAGTGTAGCTTGACATCTGATGTACCAACTTTTACTTAAGAAATAGATGTCTCTAGAGAACGAATAGTAAAAGACAACAAGGGTAAAGGTAATAATTTGTCCCTTAATATGCAACATTGCTTTAGTTTATGATTAAGAAATCCAAAAATAATCTATTTGGGAAATATTTTTAAAATAAGTTTCTTGGAAATCTGTTCAACAGCGTCTCATATGCAAATTAAAGCATGTATTTATACTGTGTATCTTAATTTAAACAGGTTCAACCCTGTGAGATCCATTGGATGATATGACTTTCTTTGTATTCTCTTTGGCAAACTGAATATGTGTTCTGTATGTATTTTGCTGTGATTTGTATAACAGACAGGTGCTTTACATTGCATTTATATCAAAGTGTATAGTGAGACCTTAACTGTTTTTTTTATGTTTTTACTATATTTTATTTTGTACATAAATCTTTAAAATTACCATCTTCCATATAATCTGCAATATTTATTTCATTAGAATGCTAAATGCCAAACAATGTGCCTTCTCCCTGCTTGAATTATAGCCAGAGAGGGTGGTTAAAGATTTCAGAAATACATGGGTCTGTACATGCATGTGTTCAAGATGCTTGAACCAAGAAGGGATAAAGATTTCTTGCCAAAACCATGCTCTTTGGCACAGTGTTCCTGTTACATGAAGTTGAGCCAGTGTTCCAGAGTATACATCTGACAGCTCCAAAATAACAGAGGCACAAGAAAGAGACTGTTTACTCTTCCTCAACACGGTGTTTATTGTGGTTTAACTGTAAACAGATTTTTTTAAAATATAAAAATAAAACCAGCCTCTCCAGTTACTATAGAAGATGCTTTTACAAATTAAAAACGACGTTTTCCGTCATTTGCATTTTCCTTTTTGCTCAGCACATTTGTGTTTGGTGTTCTCATGAATTTAATGAGCACACATTTTGGATGCATGGATGAATAAAAGGCAGAGCATTTATTTTGTAATGAGTGAATAACGTTTGGTATATTTGTATTACACAGGCTTTAGGTTACTTGGACACATTTTTGCTGAACGTCCCATTTTGGATCTCAGAGATAATGCTTGTTTACAAAGTCCCTAATGGCACATGAAATACTATTAACCAGTGTTTAACGTCGCACATTTGCTAATAAGTAAATGTAATTTATTCATTATTAATGAACCTTTTAACATGGAACTCAAAATTCACCGGGTTCCTGTTCCAACAGAGCTGTCTAGTAAAAGTGTTGATTCATATTTGGCAAATGCGGTCGCAGACTGTAACCAATTACCAAACTGAAAGATACTGTGTTCAACCTTAATAACCCTAGGAAAACAAAACATGCTTCTGCTTGAGCGGACTGGATAAGTGAAATAAGCAGCACCTCGACCCACTTGTACTCAATGCTCTTGGAATGATCAAATCAGGGAAGTTCAAACCTTTGATGCGGGACAATAAAGAGGAGCATCACAGCCCAAATTTAGCCCATCGTGGGCCAGGCCATCCAGATTGATGAACACTGATGGTGCTAAACCGAGGGAGCTTAAGACCTTACTGCACATCTTTTGAAAACACCACACACAAAGTGATTTTTGGACATTTGGACTTTCATTTATTTCTTTTTAATAAAATCAGTTTTGGTTAAATAATACATTGGTGAGTCTTTATATCAATAACACAGAATTTGCACATTTGACTGTTTTACTGTTTGTGGTGTCTGCAGTCCCTCATTTAAAAAGTGAAAACTGTAATTATCACAAGTGATTTATCCAACGATGTTTGTTGATATGTGTTTATAATATAATAAAATGTATGTGTTTTTATTATATTTGTCAATTTTATTTTAAGACCCAAAGCACCAAATATAGAAAATAATGTGTAAACTGCATTCTTCAAGCTATAAACTACTGGTCAAAAGATCTGGGACACTTTAATTAAACGTTTCTTATTATTTAAAAAAAAAGTTATATGAAGTGTTTATGCCTTCATGTCTAAAAATGTGTTTAATAGGCAAAAATATAATTTGCAAATAAGAGCATAGACGCAGGCTCCATTAAAATTCTTTTAAAAGCATCTCAGGGTGAGATCTGAAGGAGATGCTTGATAAAATTGCAAGAAAGCATTTTTGCATATTTTCGTCAGAAAGAGAGTAAATTAAAGGTAAAAAGATAACCTTTTTAATTTTTAACAAAAAATTTTTTTTAAACATTTTAAAATAATACCAGAACCCCCATACTTCCCTTTGAATCATTTTATACTTTTGATGAGTTTATTGTTATTCTAAAATGTGGGAAAATATAAATACATAAGTGTCCCAAAACTTTGGTCCTGTAGTGTGTATTATGCTATATTTGAGTTTCAATATAATAATTGTTACACAATGTTTAATCAATGCTATTCCAATTGATCTATCTGTCATTAACTTTCTTCTGAAAACATCACCACTCTGCAAATCCTCTCTATAATACTGTTTGACAGAGAGAGGGGATGTTATTGATAAAGAGAGTGGCTTAATATGGGCAGATATCCTCAGCATTTCTCACCCTTCTCCTACAGGCCAATGATGTGACCCACAGGATTAACAAGCCAGTGTTTATGAAAGGGGCCACAGAAGAGACACACACACACACACGCACACGCACGCACGCACACACATGCACACACACGCGCACACACCTGAGGCAGTTGCTCATGTGAAACTCAACCCATGACTCTAATGACAGTTAACATCAGCATTCTAACTGGACATGTGGTGTCCGATGCTAAAACTGTGATGACCTTAATTAGCAGTTCGTTAATTTGTAATTCAACACAGGCCATTTTGCAATTGATGCGGGAATAAATCTAACCAATATATCAGCTGTTATACAGTTCATTTACTTCTATTTAAAGTTCCGGAGGGGAGTAATTTTCTAAAAATGAGACGGACATACACGCTGGTCAGGTGTGAGTTTCTTTGACACTAATATAAAACCCAGATGAGCAGTTGCTTCTGCCAGTGTAAAAAAAAACGAACATCAACGCACAAACTGTTTGAGGCATGATGGGGAAGAATTTTGTTTCATGCGTTTTTTGGACAATCCATCACCAACGTGTGAGCCAAGGGCTAAATGAAAACCAAATATGCCATACCTGCAGAAAGCTGAGCCAGGCAACACACGGGTGTCAGTTTGCCCGTGTCGTGTAGGAACGTTTTACGAGGTGATGTAAATGGGATACAGAGAACAAGTCCCACTTCTGCACACTTCATCTCCAGTGTGTGTCATCTCTCAGGCCTCCTGAACCTGTGCTGAGGTCAGAAACAGGAAAAAGAGGTGCCATTATACCAGGTGCTCCATCACAGAATGTATTTTAAAGGTCAGAATTCCTGTCCTTATCGAAAAGCATTCTAGATGTAAAGATGATTTATAAATATTTTGTAAAATAATCAGAGAATTGATTAAGTCCAATGACTTTCCTCCTTTTGAAACACAAAAGATATTTTGAAAAAAGTTAATATCTGAACAGCGGTGGCTAGGTGTATAGACGCAAAACCAATTCAATGAAATATGTGCCAGTTCCCAAAAATATCTTAAAAATATCCTGTGTTTTGTGAAAGAAAGAAAGTCATTCAAGTTTAAAATAACAAGAGGGGGAGTAAATAATGACACAATTTTCATTTTTGGATGAACTATCATTTTACTGCAAGTATAATTAAGTAAAACCCTAGATTGTTTGGTAACAGTCAAGTGACTATAATAAGAAATTGAGTTTTGAAAATTTATTTCATAACTCTTTTCATTCACAATCCATATTCTTGTGATATTAAAGTGTTGCAGTATTGCTGTAACTAAACTGGTGCCAAGTAATGCCAGAGTCATGGGTTTGATTCTGGAAAAAAACACACTTGCTAAATAAAGTTTCTCAGAAAATATTTTTTTCCCAGTAATATTATTCACTGGCGGTGACACAGGAACTGAAAGCCGAGTTGACAAATAGCAGCAGACTAAACCGTTTGATCAATCCGAGTACACTGGGACACGGGTCTTAAAAAGTCAGTAACTTAAGATTTAGACAATAGAAAAGACGCACAGAAACCTGGGAAATAATAATATCAATAATGCGTTCTTTGAAAATTTGATGGTATTTATGTATAGTTGAGGACTCAAAAATTCAAAAAATAATATGTTTGTCATTATCTGGGAGTCAGTATAAATAGAAATATGTTTCTATGTCTCTGATTATTGTCTCACTCTTGTGTTAGTATTGTTGAAGCTAATAATAAAAGTATCTCTGGTATTTGTTTTAACTTCAGCCTTCACACCCACAGGGAGACAAGTCACACACTTGCTTATGTTAACCAGAAGCAACAAAGAACATCCAGGATTTATCTCCCAGTGTAAACTTGTCAACCAATCACCTCTAAATGAAAATTTTGAAGAAAAAGTAAAAAGTAATGAAAAACAAATAAAATTACTGTTCACTTAGCAAATACAATTGGAGTCAAATAGAAAAAATATATTTGATATGTATACTTGGTTAGTGCTAAAATCCATTTTTTGTGTTTAAAAAAATTGGATCAAGTCGAGCTGTCAAAACAATGCTTACACAAAAATAATTAACGTGATAGGTTGGCCAGAACAAAATCCCCACATTCACCTATTGGATCACTTTTGTGGCAAAACTTTAAGCATCTGAGGTCAGAATTAAAACAGATGGTAGGCAAGATTGTGTTTGTCAGTCGCTAAACCACAGTGAGATGCCGAGGGCTGGGGGTGAGCAAACAGTAGGAGTGGTTTTGAGTCCCAGCTTGACACACCCTGGATCGGAGGCCCTGCTCATGGAAACACAGAGGGTATGCTTAACAAAGTTTTTCACTAATGCTCTTAAGTTGGAGATATGAACGTGGCCGAGTCTCAAACTGACAACCACACACATACTATTATACAATAACAAACGCAGAAGCACAGAGACTTATTGCTCTAACACAAACACAGACAAACTTGCATACCAGCCAACAATAAAAATACCAAATACCTTCATTTTACAGACATAAAAATGCATCGATTACACAACCCAACTAAGTAGCCATGTTTAGACTTTCTCAACTCTCTACAAACCTTATCAGCAAGCAATGTCTGAATATACAAGTCTATCAGACATTCTTAAGGTTTCGGGTCTTCTGTCCAGCACTTGACTACTTTAGGCCTCAGAGAGGGAGTTTTACAGGCGGTTGTGTTAATGATGCTGTCCTGGCCTCGCTTTAAAGAAAGACTGTAAGATTACATTCCTTGGATGATTTATGAAGATTGTACAGCAATACTGTACTCTGGAGAGAAGGGTTTCATGGTTGGAGGAGTCAGCACGGGAGAAGGTCAGGTCTCTCAAAAAACATTTCAGACGGAAAGAGGGGAACAGTTGTCTGGGTGAGCAGGGCAAAAGACACGGGGAGAAATGGCACTGGAGAACCGGATGACCCGAAAACCCCTTCTGTCTGGACACTGAGATATAAAAAACAGGTTAATATCACACTACCGGTCAAAAGTTGGACACTAACTCACTTAAGCTCTCATTTCGTTTCCAAATAATAATAAACTCATCAAAATTATGAAAAAAAGGGAACTATAGAAATGAAACTTAAGTAAAAGTATAGATATTATATTGTCATTGTAGAAATACAATGTAGTTTTGTAGCTTATTTGGTAGCTCATTTCCTATAGTTTAAGTAAAAATAAATGTATTAAGCAGCTTCTCATGGTCTCAACCCGAGATGCTTTTTAAATAATTTTTTAAAGAATATATTTTTGTAATAAAAAAACATGTATGCTTGCTAAATTATATTGTTGTTTATTGAAGACATCTTTGACATTTAGGCGTGCACCTTCAGATCAAAAAAAAAAAAAAACATGTTCCGAAACTTTTGACTGATAGTGTAGCCTACTGTAAAACTATGATCACTACAATGGGTTGAAAAGTTAAAATGTGACTGTGATTGTTTTAAACAAAGAAATTGTATAAATAATAAAAAATATATTCTGTATTGTTCTTGGTCACAAGTCATAACTGTTTTATCTCGCTCCAGGACATGCCGTCATTAAACAGTTGAAAAAATAAATATATTTGTTATTCAACTTTTGTGTATGCTTTTAATGCGTGCAAAACTGTATTAAATTAGAAAACACAGATGTATATTTTCACATCTGCTCTTAAATTTCCTAGCCCCACTGTATATGCAAAAGAACCTTCTGATGTTCTGAAGGTCAAACACACACAAGCTGTAGAGGAAACCAAAGCATATACACACCCTACACTCCACTTCACCCTTTTAGTGGAAGATTACAATCTTTATCTTAATCATTTACATCCTCTCTTGACGCTCTAATCTACTATGTATTACACTGATGGAGAACAGCCTGATTTAAAGCGGCAGGATGCTTTAGGATGTCAGGTCTGAGGCACTGAGCTTCAGTATGAATCTGCAGGACTATCAGTAACATTAGACAAAGCTTATCGTGCCTCCATATGGGCTAAAGATATATCAGAGTGCTGACACATCAAACTAGGCATACAGGAAGTACATTTAAAGACAAGCAGAGGAACTTCACCAAAAGATTTATTTTAAAGGTCTGAACAGGAAACATTTGAATTCAAGCTTATTTGTTCAAGCTGTGTTTTTTTTATTTCATATAACAGAGACTCGATCTGTAACCAATAAATTACAAGTCAGTTTTTCAAAACTATGTTCCTTCATTTACACCTAAATTCAGATCTAAAGTTTTAATGTCTGAATGTTGTTCTCTGACAACACATGCCTGTAAACTTCTGGGAAATAATCATTCAGGCACTGCCTTACCATAGAAATAGAACGGGTCATGAATAATGATTCATGGTCTTCTCGAGAAATATTTACATAAAATAGTTAATCATATGTTTACAAAAAATGTTTATTCGTAAAGGCCAATTTAGAATGATGTCAATTATTTGTCAAAAATTAAATTTACATTTCTCCTTAAACTAACATTTTGAGATTGACGTATTAACTTTAATTAGTTATACTATCTGTACAACAATTATTAAGTTTAAATATCTCCATAAATATTCTTTATACAACAAATATTTAAACGGTTAATAAATATTACATTTTGATTGTAAATAATAATAATTTGAAACAATATTAGCATTTTTGTATTTTAAGAGCACTTTTTAAAATTGTGTTTGGGACATAGGAAAAAGTATATGAAATGTATATAAAAAAGTAATATTATGTGAAAATTAAAACGATATTACATTTAATTAATATGAAGAGATAATATTAAGTGTTTTAATACGATTTTATTTAAAACAAAAAGAAAAAAAAACTCCCGTACAATGTTAAGTGAGAAGTAGCTAAGAAAACCAATAAATATAAACGTTTTTAAAATCAACTTTAAACATACATAGAATTTGCCACATGAATAATCAAACTATATAAATATTGTGTAAATATAGCAGTATAAATATAATTTCTATGGCTATAAAGAACTCATTCCAATAATTCCAGCAGCCAAGCCGGTGAGTCACAATGGCCTTAAATCCCAATGATGAAACACTCGGACAATGAAAAGATTTTAGCTCATTTTAACATAGGACATATGTTGTTAAGCAACAGCATCTGCAGGTTTCACTGTCAGACAAATGCCTATAAAAACTCCACCTATAGCTATAAGGAAGTCTAACGAGGCTCCTCCCACACATAGTAACGCCTACAGAATAACACTAGAATATACTAAACTAAATTTCAGATGACTAACATCTGCTAGCATCTGAAAACAGCATCATTAGCACATACTGGTCCGATGATATGGAAATCCATGATACATGTCTTGGGTGTCTTGAGTTCGACAAGCGGGGGCTGTTGATTAAGGTCTTCACACCTTCTTGACAATCAAATTCTCCATTCTGTCATATGGCCACCACAAGAGACAAAAAGGAAGAGATTTTACACAGTGATGTCTTGGAAAACATCTGTTCTGTACTGACCGGAGCTCTGATGACTGAGTTTGAGTTAAGGGGATGGGCTGGGTGTGCAGAACAAAGATGACAAGCACATCAAGTCTATGAAGTTCTAATTCATCTGAGGAGAACCAACAGCATCACAAAAGTAAACGTCCAATTGTGAGCTGTTCTCATGAAATAAAATTGTGTGTCAGAACTAAGCTACAGCACATGCTCTTGCCACTAGAGCTGTGTGTAATTCAAAGATATCATATCTCAGCATTATATCTCAATCCCACCTTTATTTCCACAAAGAAGGAACCATTTAAGAACACCTTGTATACTGTCCTTCTTATTTTATCTTATTTTTTATCTGTAGACACAACCAATCTTGTTTAAAATACATGTTTGATAATATATTTTTACATTTTCCACCCAAAAATATTTAGAAGAATGGCAGCAACAGAGATTTCCTGGGCACCATTGACTACCAAAAGTAGAAGAAAGGTCAATGGTGCCACAGAAATCTCAGTTTTTAACATAATCTTTCTCTGTGCTCAACCAAACAAAGAAATCTTTCTATATACAAATCTAGTTCATGTACTGCAATAAAATTATTATTATTAGAACATGTAAACTTTAAAATAACAAAAGGTTAATACACTTATTTCCATTTTTTTGTGAGATCAGTTGTATCATGTTTCCAACACTTGCAAACATTTGCTCCACTCATACCTGACATTCACACGTGATGACTCATATTTTTCTGTAGTTACAAAAGCAAATGAGGTAGACAATACTTCAAAGTCAGTACTCAGAGCTTTTACTTTGACATCTCTGGATTGAATGTCCCCAATAAAATAACTTTTAAATTGTTGGTGCCCCCCCCCCATCTACCTGGATGAGTATACAGTACCTTCAGACACAATGACTGGCATGCAATGCATCGGTTAAACATATACATCTGATAAATGAAATAAACACCTTTCGCCTCTTTATTACAACACACAAAGGTATTCACAAGTTTCATCATTTAGATAGAAAGCAATGCCCCGCCGTCATCAGCCAAGCATCATTGCCATCTCAGGAGATATCCAGAACCTTGTGCTCCCCACAGTCTCTTCGTAAGCACAGTGGCAGTGGATGAGCTACATGAACAGGAATGCCAGGGCTAACACGACCCACATGGCTCCACGCGGTTCTCCCTAACTTGGCACTCTCTCCAGGCAGGACAGGCACGGTTGCCCAGCAACACTTTAACTCTGCTCCCGATTGGCTGGTTTGGCAAAGCCAGAACATACAAAATTTCTCAACACTGCAATCTGTTTTTCCATCGGTAACAGCGGACCTGAAATGCCAAGCTGGAGTCTGTTTCTGTTCTGAGTTTGGACTGACAAACAGATTACTGCCAAATGTCATTCCAACGCAACACACCAGAAAACACTGCAGCGGCAATGCATCAGAGCTTCTCTCTCATTAGCTAATGCTTGTAAGCATGAGCTTTCCATAAGGCATTGTCTCACATGATCCCGATGTGCTGCACGGCCAGACCAGGACAGAATTCCCCTACTTTAAACAGTACGTTTCTATGAGTCATCATATGGGAAAAAGCAAGTGCTGGAGGCATGCCGGGACAGATCGGAGTTCCCCTTAACAGCACGGACACACACACACACACACACACACACACACACACACACACACACACACACACACACACACAGACACACACACACACACACACACACACACACACACACACACGCTGAGTCACCCGCTCCTCGTGCTCCAAAATGAGAACAAAGGTTTATTGAAGTGTCGTTTGGCTTCCAAATTCACACCTTTTTCCCTAAAATGCTACTCCTATTGCAAACATCATCAGTGTAATCTATACCATATGTTCATAAAGCTTCTATACATCCACTTTGAAAACCACTGCTGTACATGTAGTAAGCTCCTTAATTCTGTATCATTCAAAAAAGGACTGACAAGACTTGCAGATAATAATGTTGCCTAATCCATACCACACACACTAGGGCCTAACATATTGAGGGTTTACGTTACATCGTCTCCTTCATGCACACTAGTCTTCCTGTTACCACCACGCAGCACGTCCACAATGCCTTCAGATTGATTTTTCCCCTAACAAACACCAGTGAAACCAAACACCGGCCTGCTGATGATCACTTCTGCCTTCCTTTAAAAGACCCGTGTGAAGAGGCACCACCGGACACGTGGGAGAGGGCTGATCTTTTTATGGCCTGTAGGCAGACACCACACGCAGAGAACAGCAATTAACACACAGCCGATCGATACCAATAGCGATCTCAAGGAGGAAGGATTACAAGTACCCTTAACATCTCGCTGTGAGAATAAGCACTCAGTATGGAAAAAGAAAAAACTGCTCAGAAATGAAAGGTGCACATACAGATTCAATGTATAGGGTCAATGAGTGCGTTGGGTGCAACCACGGCCAACTAAGCAGATGAAGATTAAGCATGTATTGTGAATGTATGTAGTGTTTTTTTGGATAAAGGAAATTAAAGCAAGTAACAATTTTATATTAAAGTTTCCTGTTTAGACTAAACAGAACTCAATAATCAATGTTCTAAACACTTTGGATGCTTTAGCAGTGTTAGATTAAATTACTTTTGCTTATTGGTCATTGAACAATTTCTGGCATTTAAAAATGTGAAGAAAGGCTATTTTCTACATTATCACCTTCAATGGAAAGCAGAGTTTAAATTTTTAAAACGGGCAAACCCCTCAAAAAATAAGGGAACCCACAAAAAACTCTTTTTATCTATACAATTACACATAATTAGGCGTGTGCATCATATACATTATTTTAGGTAAAATTATGATTGATTAATGAACTTATGGGTATTCAAAAAATTGTGTGTTTCTTTTAAAAATTTAAAATCTTGTCGTTATTATTGTATAATAAAGCTAAATGTAGTAATTTAGTTAAATTTTTCTTAAATAAAACTGGCAAACCATTTATTAACTCGCACTACCAAGGGTTTGAAAACCACTGCTTTGGTTAACACCGAAGCCTAGAACTACTAAGCATATTGGGCATTAACATTATAGATGTAATTGTAACCCTGCCTGTTGAAACAAGGCAAAAGCCTAAATAAAATTCTGAGATAACAAGAATTAAAGTTTGATTTTACCTTTAAATGTTTACTTTGGTTTCAATATTTGACCTGGCCTTACTTATTCAATATTTAAGATCTCAATGTTATATTCTCAAAGATTGTCCTTTGCATGGTGTAGAATGATTTTATGTATAAAATAACAAATCACAAAATATTTACTTCAGTTGGCTTTTCACAGGCAGGGTCACATTTTCATAAATTTAAGTCTTAGTCAATTCGCCTAGAAAATATGCAGCGATATTATTTGTGTAACAGTGCTGAGCACTTGACACAGGCTTGCTATTTTAACCAAAATTTCGGATAAGAGACAAGATAGAGCGGACATACCTTTGAAATGAATTACGCTAGCAGTTAAACCATTAAACCTTTCTTTAAGGGACCAGTCCAACCCCTCCCTTTCAAAATAATATGGAGGACAAAGATGTCATCAAGTTTTTTCTTATTCTTCAAAGGAGAACATTTTTACAATGTAGAGCAGTTTGACCTGCGCTGTGTGTATCTAGAAATCATTCTTAGATAATAAAAACAGTTAAACGGTTTATTATAGGACATCTCTATGCACCTCTGAAAACACAGTTAAGTATATAACTTCTGACTTTTAATGTCATTTAAGGTCATTTCAACGGACACACAAGCTATCTTCTGGTCTGTGTTTTATTTACATATACAGTTACAGTTAGGCATTTAGCAGACGCTTTTATCCAAAGCGACTTACAAAGAATTGAGGAGACAAAGAAGCGGTAAATAGCAGCCAACAATAGATGAACAAGTGCCACAACTAGGTTACTAAGTTACACAAAGCGAGATAAAAACCTGTAGGGGAGGAAAAAAGTGAAGTAGTTTTTACATATGTTTTTAATTTATATATAGAACGACTAGGTTTAGGAAGTTTTAAGGCTTTTTTTAAAGATCGAGACCAAGTCTGCCATGCAAGAGGCCGATCGTTTCACCATAGAGGAACCGATGCAGAGAAGGAGCGAGAAAGCGATTTTCTTAATTTTATAAATTTGTATTTCATTTATTTTCATTTTAACATTTTATTTTTTTAAACACTCTGTTACATTTTGTTATATATTAATATGACTTAATATTTTTTTTAAAGGGTTACATTTGAGATTGCCTAAGAAACAGTTCTTACAGTCGTGACCCCAAAAAAATCCTGACCAGACGTACTTCAAATTTGCATGATGACATTTACTGTAATTTCTTTTTCTTGTTTTCAGAAACAATCTACATGTACTCTATTATTTGCCTGTGTCTATCAAATGTAGTTTTGGACCTCATAAATGCACAAGCGCAGTATGCTTTGTGTACGTGTGACGTTGATGCGGCCTACAAGTGCATCACAGCAGCCTGACATCACAAAAATCACGAAACTCTCTCGGAGTCCCTTGCTGGTATACGTAGGTGCTAAAATTGAGCTGAGAGAAAGATTGAAAGTGGGACAGACCCCTGTCCTTCAGGTTCCTCATTTCCGTCCTTGCTGCTCCTGTGAGAAG
This sequence comes from Triplophysa yarkandensis, assembly GCA_033220385.1. Taxonomy (NCBI): domain Eukaryota; kingdom Metazoa; phylum Chordata; class Actinopteri; order Cypriniformes; family Nemacheilidae; genus Triplophysa; species Triplophysa yarkandensis. Next base: position 6,413,565 of record CM065661.1, read on the forward strand.
CAGGTCATTCCCATCCTGCAGTGTTCAGTCATGAAGACCAGCACTCGCCTGGCCCAAATACAGCAAAACACTTCTCTAGCATATCATATGATCACCGCCATGCCATTGCACACCGAAAACAATGTTATATTTGCACATACCCCATTGAATCTGTGAATAAACTTTGATGGCAGAATGAAATGATGGCTTTGACACAAGTGCACTCGAACCTGAGACAAAGAGACATTTACAAAAGGGAGAAGGGGGAGAATTTTTGTTTGGACAGCTGCGATAAAACACATGTAAGTCATTCTTGAGGAGCACATTCCTGTTAGATGTGTCTAATGAGAATTGTGAGGGAGGTGACTGGCTTATCAGAGCATGAGCAATGTGAAGAATGAGGATACAGTTTAAATACAAAAGGTTTATGTTGCACATTGAGACAAACACACATTCACAGCATCCATGTGACTGCTATCTACTCAAATGATATGTATATGAAGATTGAATCTTGACTGAAACAATCTTAATGTGGTTATGGGTAGAGCTTTTACTTACTAATGCAGAATAGCAACGTGGAGTTATAGATGATTTCTCTCTCGCATGCAGATCATTGGGAAAGTCTTCCAGAGAGTTTGTGACGTAACACGAGCGACCCCTTCTGGAGAAGTAAAGATTATGCCGCACGTGTCTTTCCAGAGTTACAACTTTTGTCATTAGAGATAAAATGTAAAATATATGAGTAGGCCAGCCTTAACTTCCCAACTATTGGATGTGTTTTATGTTAAACATCTTAGTTTGTAAGTCTATGTGTTTATATCCCACACAGACCCAACCAAACAACAACATTGTGTCATATTTTTATAAGACATTAAGATTAAAATAAGTTTGAAACAAATGTGATGGTCTTAGATGCTTTGTATTTAAAAAGCAGTGTAACTAGCAAGCTTTCTCAATTTCTTCATATCGTGATTTACTCACCGCCCTGTCCTTATTTTCTTTAATTAGTATGACACAATATAGGATATTTTGAAGAAAGTCACTAAAGTGGTTTGCGTTCAATAGAAGTGCGTGGATGCCGCACTGTTCGGTTAACAGCATTCTTTGAAATATCTTCATTTGTGTTCTGCAGAATAAAGAAATTCGTACAGGTATGGCAGGAAAGAGGGTGACCAAATGGTGACTGCACTTTCATTTAGGGCATCAAAACTGAATAGGGTTTTCTTTGAAGTTAAAGGTTTCTTTGAAGTTAAACCATTTCATCAAGTACAATGGTTCCACACAATTTAATGTTTTAACTTTTTTTTTAACAATTGTTAAAAGATATTATGTATAAATAACTCTATTAAATCATGAGAAACATATTTCATAAGCAATTTTTTTTCAGTGAACGTTTGTCTGACGTTACAAGCTTTTTGCTAGATGGAGATAAGTACCTTATAAATGGAGCAAATATAAGACATACTTTTATCGAATATATAATCTGACATCATGTGTTAAGAGAGTGATCTGATGGAGAAGACAAACAAAGACTCTTGTCATCTCGAGTCATGCCAAAAAGTAATTTATTGTACATTTTAAATTTACCATACCTCTTGAGGCCTTTATTATTTAATATTCAGAGAGTCTTGTTGTTTTGTATTTTGTGCGATTAGAAACAAGTAATAATACTATATTGTGTTATATACTCATACATGAGACAAGAAAATGTCTGTTTTTTCTATAACAAAAAAGTGTAAACACAACAAAAAGTTCTGTAAACCTTTAGCCATAGAAAAGTGTCAAACTGTATAGCATCTAACCTGTGACAGTGAACACAAAGCACAACTCTTTTGACTGTGCAATTTGCGAAGTGTGAAATGTGAGAATAACCAAATTATTATAAAACAAATGATATGATATCGATTTACTCTCTTTATCACTTATATGAAGAGTATATGGGAGTGCTGAAGCAGAAAGTATACAACTTAAATTCTATTATGAGTTTTTTAAAGATAATTGATTGCTTAAGAGCAAACATGATTATAAAATTATCACAACGTTTTATATGAAATTTCAACTACTGGTGATGAATAATTTAAAGAATATTAAAGTAACTGTGATATCACAATTCTTTCAAATGCCACAGTGGCAAAACAATTCAACATGACTTATACAGTACTTAGTCATATGTCTAACATCATAAAACTGTATAAAAGACTGCCTTTCATTTATTCATTAAGATGAGTGGCACAGCAATACAAATAGGAACTAGTCTCTGTACAACATTTACAATGAGTGAAAAAATCTACAACACAAAATAAAAAGTTCCTCTATAACTGATAACACAGTTATCAAAATAACCAAAAAGTGTTACATTCCAAATGAAGATCACAAACAGAAAGGGATAAAGAACATGCCAAGAAACAGATTCAGTACAATTTGTGCAACAAAGCAAAACTAGTTTGTAACAATCGAGTATGTAGCAGAATTGGTACCTTTCCCCAACTACACAAGAATACTGTGATTCACATCGTATTCGACTAGCTAAACATGATTTCATGGAAAAATGTGATTATTGAGTATTGAGAGGTGCATGGTGATACATTCATGGGATGTAAAGACATTTTAATGTGCAGCTTCTACCTATGGCACATGATGTACATATTAAAATAGTACTATTATGTGAGTTATCTAATCCATTTGTATATACACATGTATTATTTATATTTTTTATATAGTGGGCCAACGTTTCTTCTTAAGAGATCCAGATCCACCATAACCTGTTGGAGGTCAGTAAATGATAAACCACATGTATTATTAAAACATTTGGAGCTTGTAATTCAACTTCTCTTAAATGCATATTAACTTTTTAACAACTCAATTGAAACTTACTCATATCAGGTACACTCTTAGAGTTCTTTGAAAAATAAACCTTTCTTTTTCACAATACCCTAGACTTTTCTATCTTTATGTACATCATTTATTGTACAACTGCGACTGTGCTCACACTTATCACGGCTCTTGTGCTTTAACTATAGCAATATGTGAGCCCTCAGTCTTATGGGGCTGATGATAAGAACAGCCCTGATGGATGCTGATCACTATGTCATCCAAAAACATCATCCAATGGACTGAAGCTTTATTCTAATACTGACATGATGTTTACCACTATGAACAGAGATTTGATCTCTGATCTTAACAACCATACATCTGTTATCATCATGACATTTATTCCAGGATAGAAGACAGATCTTAAGTCTTCTTCACTGGCTCAGCAATAACATGTGGAGATATGTTAGCAGTAATACAAAACTAAGTTTCATAGAAGGTCTACAGGGCTCTAGAATTCACAAAAAATCAACACATGTCGTACCCTGTCAGTGCATGTCTAACACTCCTCTACGCTGTGATCATTGGGATATTAAATATATTTCTATTCTCTTCATAATTTGAATACAACACTGAGTTGTACATACTCAGAGGTAGTGCGTATATAACAGAGTGAAAAATACACTTCTAATCTATATTCCAGTATCATCACTTATCGTTTCTACATCTTTAATGACACGAGTGACATGGTGTGTGTGTTTGTGTGTGACAGAGCTCATAAGAGACTTTTTAATGGTAACCTGCTCTGTGAATACAAGATGACTAGGGGGCTGTGAGTGTGTTTCACATGTCCGGCCTAATGGGGGAGCTCTTCAAGCGTGTGTCCTCCATCAGCTCAATGGCCTAATGCTTAATCTCTAGGATGGAGGGGTTGTGGTCCAGTATAGCCAAGATGATCTTGTCCATGTACTGCCTTAAACGGAAGTTAATCTCCTCTTGTTCTTTCAAAGCATCAACCAGCTGCAGGGACAGAGAGAGGGAGGGAGAGAGGGAGAGAGAGAGAGAGAGAGAGAGAGAGAGAGAGAGAGAGAGAGAGAGAGAGAGAGAGAGAGAGAGAGAGAGAGAGAGAATAAAAACTCCATGAATGATAATCTCACATTTAAAGCTATTGCACTTTTGCTCTGACTGTACAAGAATGTCTGCTTATATACTTGACTATAAATAAAATGGATTTATTTTGCATGATATATTTTGGGGTAATTTTCCGAATCCAAATTTATTTCTCAGCTCTTTGATAAATCTTTGGTAGAGGTCTAAATGTTCTTCTCACCTCATCTCTGGAAGCGTTGTCTATCTCTGCTGCCAGTGACTGGGCCTTGGTGTGACATGCAAACAGGTTTTTGGCCTCATAAAGGCTGAGGCTGAGAATCTGTCCATTTAGATCATCATTCTGGTCTCTGAGTTTATGGTTCTCCTGTTGGAAGATGAAATATTTAAAAGAATATATTTATTTACTCTTTTTGAAGCCTGTATTTTTAAACAGATAATCCAAACAAACATTTTATTCTATATGAATTACTCACCCTTAACTTATTCCAAACCTATCTAAATGTTTTTGTCCCCTTGAACACAGAGACACCATTTTGGAAGAATGTTAGCAACTGAGATTTCTGGGGCACCATTGACTACCATAGAACAAAAAGTGATTCATTAGGTTTTTTCTCCTATGGAACACAAAAGAAGATCTTTTGAAGAATTATATCAAACACCCTCTGACTACCATTTTTACAATGTAAGACAATGATGCCCCAGCCACATCAGTTGGTAACATTCTCTTAAATCTTTCTTTGTGATTAACAGAACAAAAAAAGTGTATACACGTTTGGAACAACTAAGTGGCATAATGCATGATAGAATGTTCATTTTTGGATGGACTATCCCTTCAATTACTGGAAAGAAGGGAAAAAATGGAATTTACCACTGTACCTGCTTAAGCCGCTTGACTTCGTGCTCCAGCTCAATTTCACGAGTCTTAGCATTGTACTCAGACAGTCCTGCAGCGCTCCGGCCACGACCGGGCTTCTCTGTCTCCAGTTTAAAGAGCTGTAGGTGCTCCAGCTCACGCCGCAGGTCTTCAATCAGCTAAATATGCATATAGAATAAGCATGAGACTATAACTCAGTTTTTACACATTGCCAAAGAACAAAAAAAAAAACTGTGTACTGTCTGCCAAATGCATGCAAAATGCTTGAGGAATGATGTTTGAGCATAATTCACAAAAATACCTCTTGCATGGCTTCTCGTTCTTTCTGAAACTCATGTCGGTTTTGCCAAAGCTTATCCATCATTTTCCTGTAAAGATCCATCTCATCCTTTAAACGTAGACTGGTGTCTTCCAGTTTATCTGTCATACGCTGCTTCTCCTATGCAAAAATACAACATCAAGAAGAGTCAGACCTTTAGAACCTTTATGACTTTTATGTGGAACTATCTTAAATAGTTCACTTAAAAGCTTTGGAATAAAAAGTGATTTTGTTTTATGCAAGTAAAGAATTATGTAAAACTAATATTTCTATTGGAATTGCTCAAAAATATTGATGCATATTACAAATATATATTTGTTAAATAAATGCTAATTTTTCACTACATAAACTTGAAAAATATTTGTAAATTTTAAAGGAATTAAATGTTGTATTTTTACATAATAAAGTACTTTCTACTGAAAAAATGTATTTAATGTTTTAAAAATATTTTACTATATATAAATGTTTCAAATATAAGTGATGTATTTGTGATAATTACTACGTCACATCAAACATTTTGTACATTATATTTATTATAAACTCAATATAGAAAGAATACAAATTAGCTTGAAAGATCAGGGTCAATAACACAGTTATATTATCTTCATCCAAAGTTGGGATTCCTAAATTCCTATAGCCCCCGTGTCAAGTCCTACATTTTCCCATATTTTCAACGGGTGTTCTATCTCCTACAACAACTGGTGCTTTAAAGCCCCTTTCCAGTTAGTTTAGCTTAGTTTTTTAGGAGAAACATTATTTAATTTCATCTCATAGATCAAAGCCTCAGCATCTAAATGTCTACACACAGAGCTGCTAATTTCACACAGGAAGCAGCTTTCACACATATGAGTTTATTTTAAGCAAGCAGAGTATAACAGTGTTAACACTGATAGACACGTTTATAACATAGCTCCAGGGATTTACACTGCTTGCTGCACTGTGTCTGAAGAATCCTTCAGTGTGGTCATGTGTGAAAATGTGTTGGTGAGTGTTTAATTCAGACAAAGATAGAAAGCAAAGATGTGTGATTTGCATACCACTGTGGAATTTGTTTAACAAATAATTTATCATATCATGTGGTTGTATTAGGTAGGGAATTTCGAAGTATTACCAACCTGGTCCAGTTTTTCAGTTTGAGATTTTAGTCTGCACACATTCACCTTCATCTCGGCATTCTCCTCCTCTAGCTGTTGAACCCTAAAGGCAGAAATTATCTTTTTAATTAAGAATAATGCCTATTCGCATCACATAACCAGACTTAACACATTATATCTGACTCACAAGACTTATTCCTCTTTTGCTTAGTATTGCACTTTTAGAGAGTTTGACCGACATCTAAAGCAACCAATCAGAAAATGTTTTATTTGACAATGCTAAAGCAGCATATATGTAAATACTGACACATTATTTTCATGATACAGTGCAAATAACAAATGCAGTAACATGCCTATCAAATATCTACTTTGATCCCGTCAACCGCTTGAAGCACACTCTATATGAACCAGGTACCTTGTGAACATTACTTTATTTCCTTGTGGACTGAGAAAAAACATGTGTCTTTCCTCCTAGAGGCAATTTAAAGTCCTACCGCAAACACAGTGGAAACTAACATAAAAAACCTTGCATCGTGATCTTCTAGTTAAATGTTCCACAATCTATATATGTTTTATTAAGTTATATTCAGGGAGATTCAGGTACCGGTTACTAAGCAGTTCAATCTCTGTGGTCTTGTCTCTCTCCATCTTGCCGTAGGCCTCTCTGTGTCTTTTCAGTTCCTCCTCCAGACCTTGCTCGGCACGTGTCTCCTGATCTTTGATCTGTTCCTCCAGCTCATGTACCCTAGTGGGTAACCAAAAAATATAAATCAATTCAAGTATTTAAAATGTATAGGTTTGCATACTATCGACCATATCAAACTATCAATGAGATGATTATTAATGAGTCTCATTTTACCTGTGAACTAGTTGTGTGTTTTCTTGTTTAAGTTTGGATTTCAGATCTCCGTTGGCCAGACTGTCATTCTCAAGCTCTGTTATCTTCTTCTCCAAATAACTTACCTATATTAGAAAACATTTAAATTCTGACATGAATTACTCACCCTCTAATTGTACTGCAAAAGTATGAATTTATGTGTTGTGATGAACACAGATAAATATATTCGGATCAAAACTTTTAACCAAACAGTTCTTGGACGCAATTGACTACAATGTATAGGGATGATTAAATGATGATTTAAACAGAAGGTTGTGGGTAGGAATCCCAGGGTCAGCAGGCTATGTAGTGATGATTGACAACTGCATAAAACTGTAAGTCACTTTGGGTAAAAGTGTTTGCCAAATGAATAAATGTAAATGTTTATGCAAACATTTTTGAACTATAATTTGTGTCAGGACCTTCTCGGTGATGTCGATGTCACAGGAGTCAATGCTGTCTCTGAAAAGATCTTCTGTGCTGCCTTGGCTACTGCTGAAGTTACTGTGATGGAAGAGTTGACTGGAAGACACAGAGAAAGAAAAGACTGAAAATAATCCTCCCTGCGGCTAACCAGATAAGATCTGACTGTATATTAATGATATGATTAAATTACGTTAAGCTTACAAAAAATTATTTAAGCTAAGTATACCAGTTTTTCAAATACTGAATCTAGAATAAGTTTAAGTGAGAGAATAGATTCTGTAAAACCACATAGTTGTGTATAGGCTGTGGACTAACTTCTATAAACTGGATGATCAGAAACGGATTATCCTTGCAGGGAAAAAGTGTTTACTGTACTCTGTAATCTCATTTTATACAGATCTTGTGTAACAAAGATAGATGATAGACTCACCGACCAAATGCTGTACTGGAAATTTTCCTATTTGGGCTGTAAAAGGAAACCAAATAAGATTAGCTTTATACCTCTATACAACAACACAGCTAAATCTTATTTAAAGTCAATTTATGAGAATGCTTGAAAATCACTTTAAATTAGTGCTGAAATGTAATAAATCATATGAGCAAACCGTGTGTTTTATATATTTATTTGACATTTTATAGTAAAAGGAAAAGTTCATGCATGCAACCTTTTCATATCTCAAAGTCAATTCAGATTCTGAGACCCACGAGAACAATTAAGAATCATCCTTGAGTTATGTAAAGCCATCGTGTTACTATTACGCATGTTGATTTCTTTACTTTAGAAGACATGTGTTAAAGTAATACTAAGTGCACTAGTAAGTCACCCTCTTTTCATTTCAAATCCATAGGTCTTTCTCTCTTCTTCACTACACAAAAGAAGATGTTTAGAAGAAAGCTGACAACCAAACAGGAGTGGCACCCATTCACTTCTATTGTGTGAAAACAAAAACCAATGCAAGTGATAGGTACCAGATATCAACATTCTTTCAAACCTTTTGTTTTGTGTTTTTGGAAGAAACTAAGTCATAAACATTTGAAATGACAAAAAGGTGAGTAATTGATCACATCATTTTCATGTTTGGGGGAGCTATCATTTTAATACCTTTCTCAAAGTTTCTCAATTTCTTCTGACATTAAAAACTAAAACTTAACATTCACTTTAACATGATTGCTTTGTATATACGGTTAATGTATCTAATACGTCTAAAAAAAAGCACTGCATTCTCAATATTTTGTTTTTCAGTTCTGCAAATCTGCTTTACTTAAAACCTACATGATTCACTATGACCTCAAGTGACCAAGCTCCCACACTGCAGTCAGTCTGTCCCGGGTCATGAGATTACACTTATAATGAGCCAGCTTCAGTAAAAATAGCATACCTGCAGTCTTATTATAAACCTTGTGTTTATATAGCGGTGTGATCCATGTCAATCTTTAAACCCTTCACATTGTTACAACACACAGGTCTTAGCTCAGACTGCACATTAAATAACAAAATATATTCAGTCAACTACACTGAAAAATTAGGTTGTTTGAGACTATTTTGTAATATACATGAGTAAATAAAAAAATTTACATAATTTTTCTTAAAATTTTAAACCAGCTTTGTTCAAAATACTTAAAATAAAATTAATTCCAACAACCCATTTCTTTTTAGTGCATTATTTTTCAGACATTGGGAAATTACATGTCTCTTTACTGTACATTTGATCTCTGTCTGGCGTAAAATCTCCTGGTCTGTTACAATCCCATAATGCACCGCAGCCCTCCTACAGATAAAATATTGCAGTGCCACTCATCAAAAGTACTTAGATTATTAGGTACCCTCATGATAATAAAAAGGATTATTTCAGCGGTTTCCGTTACATCTCACCATGCAAACACCCACTTAAACACCCCAGGCTTTTCTTCTTTTTTTGTGTCTTGGTTAATGTCTGATAACATTCACAGAGATTAGTAAAGCCCTACATGGAACCTTGTTGCTATGGTTACAAGTCTTCAGTTGAAACCCTTCTCCTGATAAAGCTTCTGATTTTGACAGACCACAGTGATTAAAGAGACTCATAAACATACACAAGTTTTCACCGACTTGGTGTAACAGAAACATAAAGAATCTTTTCAAATCAGCAGTGATGAACCAGTCGGGTATATACACTTCAAAGTAAGAGAGATTTTCACCCATGGGATCTTTGGGTGGCTTTAACTCTATTGGTTTCGAACAACTTGACAAAATTATTTTTTTAAACACATTCAAATTTGTCTGTAGGTGTTCTGTGGAAATGGAGCAAAAATACTATTCATCAACCCTTAGTAACATCTGTAACAGTCTGACAATTTATAGTCCACAAATGTTACATATTTAAAATTAAAGGGGGAGTTCATCCCAAAAAAAATTACATATCTCAAGTTGTCCCAAATATGAATGAAAAAATAGAAAGACATTTGGATGAATGCTTATAACCACACAGGTTTTTTACCCCAATGACTACTACATAGAAAAAATAAAAATGGTAGTCAATATGACCCAAAAAATAACTTTTGTTGTCCTTTTATCTTCAAAATGACTAAGAACTGTTTGGTTATAAGCATTTCTTCCAAAATTGTTCTATGTATTAATTAGAACAAATAGATTTATACAGATTAACAACACCTCAAAGGTGAGTAAATGATGAAGGTTTATTTTTGGGTAAAGTATCTTTGAAGTAATACCTGTTAGCCTTAAGGTTCTTGAGTCTGGCCTCTAGGTCATTGAGTAGGTTGACTTTTTTGCAGCACTGAGAGCAGTAGACATCCAGCAGCTCACTGTTATACAGATGCCTGATCTTCTGAGGCGTCTGTCCAGCACTGCATAGGAAAGCAAAGAAATTCAAATTCAGCAAAGTATGAATCAGCTCCTAAGGATATGGTATCTTAAATTCAACCAGTTTAAACTGAACATAAGGGAAAAGCTTTAAAACCCCCACACACCCCAAACTGGTTTAAAATTTCTAGCCGTTTGAATGTTTTGTTACATAGCAGCTGAAATGATAACTACATAGTTATTTATAAATTATGGTTATATCCATGAGCCTTAATATAATAAATGTATTTTATGAATATGTGTGTTGAAGGGTGTATAATGTGAACATTCTTCCAAGACGAAAACAACACTTGAAGACACTGGAAACGCAATATTTGATATTAATCAAATATTAAATTTTTTCTCCCTCTTGTCATTTCAAACCTGACATCCTTTCTTCTGCAAAACACAAAAGAAAATATTTTGAAGAGTGTTGTTAACCGAACAACAGTGGTTTGTGTCTATACAAAAGTAAATGGATGTGACCACGGTTCGGTTGCTAACTTTCTTGAAAATATCTTCATTTGTGTTCTGCAGAAAAAAACAGTCATACACATTTGAAATGACAAAAAATACAAATAAAAAACGCCCAAACAGGGTACCAACCTGGAGGGCAAAGAGGAGCCCAGGTCAGAGAAACCATTAGTGCGTGTGTCATCATCAGGCATTGGGCTGCTGGGTGTGAAGTCAACGTCCTCTCCCTCTCCATAATCCTCAAACTGTTCCTCCACTGAGATCACTGAAGCTGCTGCTGATGAGACCATCTGACAACAGCTGCAAACAGAGAAACATCAGTCTCGAGAGCCACTGCTAAACCACAAAAAAAATCATCTGGGATATATACCTGTTTCCACCAAAGAGTCCTTCCATCCCTTCCTCTTTATTATCATGGCGACCTCCTTCTGACGATTCAGATCCGGCCCCACTGTCTCCGGCACTGTCCATGTCCGACTCTTGTGGGTCCCGCCCGCCCAGTCCTTCTACATCAGAATACAGCTGGCATTCCGGGTAGGGTCTCGTGCATACGATGACAGGAGGTCCCAGACTTCCATCCCCATGCTGCAATTACATGATGGAAGTGCTGCTAAATAATGAACTTCTAAAACAGAGTATGCACCAAATTAGATCTAATAAATAAATGTGTTTGGAAAGGGGACCAGAAAAAAGGGCAGAGCTCAAAGGTTAGGGCAACTTTTATCATCAACCTCAGAAGATACTGTGAAAAAGACCAAGGCGCCTGTAATGGGAAATGTATAAATGGGCAAACAAATGGGGAGCCAAACTAAGAGTCCTGTTTTATTCCAGTGAATGCATCGACTACAATGTACAGATAAATGCAATTTTATACAGTGTTAGAAACGGAGGTACTTGTTTGTAATAATGAAAATAATAATTCTTCCTACACTAAGTTTTGCTTATTAAAATTCATGTCATATCTCAATGGCAACAGGACAATGGAACTCAGTTGGTGCTTGGTGGCATTGTTATTTTCACAGACAATCTTCATCACACAATGAAGGATTGTTTAAACCCTCAAAGCTGTAACATATCTTGTTATCTCCATATATTTAACTTTTTCATGTTTTTAGTAGTATCCTATCTGCACAACGTATGTCTGGCTTGACGGATTTATACAGGCTTCATTACGCTGTGAGTTATGGCTTCTCTTTTATTCTTTACTTCCTTCTGGGGAACAACGAGCACAGTAATACACACCCATCTGCTTCAAAACATTACTTTAAATCCAATTATGACCCTATATGATCATTATAATCAATCAGAGCAGTTTATTTATTTATCCAATAATGCACCATTTTAACCATTATAATCAGCTTCTCTACCTTACAGTAACTACAAATATATCATTGATAGTGCTTCAAATTTAGGATAAAATTTTTTATTCTCAAATTTACACCTCAAAAAGCGCTGTTACCTTCAATTCTTTCATACCTTCATCTCCTAATAATGAAAATCAGAGTGAAAAGGCCTGGAACTACCAAAATATAGCTCTTTCTAAAGCTAACCTAATGCACAAGATACTCCACATACTTGTAGAAACAGGATTTTGGATTCAACATCACAAAACCATTCTTAGGTTCACGCTTCACTTTAATACCTTACACAGAGCTGTATCTTCCGCGACAACAGCAGATAATCAACTAACATTAGCATTGAGTGAAACTTTGACAGTTTATCACAGGTTCTCCTGCTGGGAACAGACGGTGATGAATGCAGCACTGTCTGATATTCTGGGACTGTAGTAATGTGAGAGGAGACAAGGGGTCTCTTGCAGTGGGGGCACAGCTAAATTACTTCCAAAGTCAGACCCCTTTTGGTACAAACCTGAATCTGCCACCACCACTTATAGCAGGGTCTGGAATTCCTAGACTAAACATTTATTATTTACACAGGCGGTTTTTAATATTAGACATGCATGCATGCATAGAGACCCACATACTGTGTACCCAACAAATTTGAAAATGCTTTACTTTCATATTTAAAGAACTAATTTAGCCAAAATACACAGAAGATATACATATATATAAGATATATCTGTTTGGGTAAAAAAACGGTTTATCATTAGTATAAATCATTAGGATATTAAGATCGTGTTCAATATATCTGTTGTAAACTTCATCACATACATTTGTCAAAACTAATTGTTATTAATATTATTATATTATATTTGGGAGGATTCAATGACTGCAAAAGGCAAAATACAGCTATAAATATTGCTTGCTTATGCCCGCCCTTTGGGAATTACAGATACATTAGGTAACTATTGAACAATTAATTTTTAAGGATTTATTAGTCTTTGATATGCAAGTTCCCATTCATGGAGCGTTAACTAATGCCTCACATGGACAAGTTTAAAGGTGATTTTCTACATATTTTAAATTTTTTGTAGATATTTATTCAGCTTTCAGACATTATGCAAACCCCGTAAAAAATTTACCTTTTGACTCGTTTTGTGCTCCAGGTTCACATATTTTTTCATTGCATACTAATATTGCCTGCATTTCTCCAAAACTCTAACTGTGACATGTATAATGAAGTCATTAAAGGAGGGGTATCACAGGCAGTTTCTGTCAATCTTCTGTTAATCTTAAGTAACTGTAGTGTAGATATAGATAGTTGACAGATAGACAGTTGCTCATATCTCTAAAAAAAGGCTTTGTTTACTTACATTTACCAGAGACAGATACAGCTTTAAATCTGTTTCCATAAAAAGTCAATCTTCCGCAGATGGGACGTGAGCAGTGCTCGTCACCAATCTCCTAATTCTCCAGGAATGTACACAGTGATGTACACAGTGAATAACTCGTAACCAAATGACATTCATAGGTTGAATATTTGAAATATATTTTTGGAAGTCTTTGGCAGTTTTTAATGAAAGGGCCTTTTTTTTTATAGGTTACTATGCTATACCTTTACTGTCATGCTACAGTACTGCTGACACACCCTCACCTCCAGTCTTTCATGCAGTATTTGCTGACTACAGACTTAATGGGATGAAATCTTAAATACAACTAGAAACCAGGTATAAGACGCTGCCAAAACCTGCTGCATTAAATGCTAAATTACACCAACATGTCCATATTGCTTTCCACGTTCTGAGCTTCCCATTTCTGAGGAGGGATAAGATTTTATTAAAATCCCAGTTCCTCCTTCTGTTTAATATCTTGGCAGGTATTGATTCAAACATTCACTTGAATCCATGCAGCGAGAATCCTTCGGTATTCATGCGCAGTGTTAGTGGAATTCCATTGATTTGTACTGTGTAATCACTGTTTTATGTTAAAACTGAACAACATCTACTTTTATTACAAGTTTTTAGATCAGCTTTATTGAGTTTATTATTACTGTACTTTACACACTCAATCTGAAATCTCTGCCTGTCTGTTTTGCAATGCTGGGTGTTTGGCCACAGCCTTATAATTCAGACCCCATGGTGTCATTTTTATTATAAAATAAATGAGATCATGCACATCGCAAAAACAGAACACAAAACATGAGCCCATATTATAGTTTTACACTAAGCATCCTGGGAACACGGAACTAACTCAATAGCACAGTAATATATGTGTCTGATAGCGACTTATTTCTTTGTCTCCAATGATGTCTGAAAAAACACTGCAATAAACATCATGTCCCTAAAGCTCTCTGATCTATAAATAAAAGAGAAGTTTTTGTCTGTGGGGTCCAGGAGGAGAGTTGTAATCTAGACCAGAGTGTGATGGAGTATTTCAACTTTGGTATACAACACATTTTTAGATGAATAGATGAAGCATGACACACTGTGGCAAGAGACAGGGCACATACATTATTACTTGTTTCCTTTGTAAGGAAGCAAATATTTTATATACATTTTTGGATGCGGTTCTATTTTTTGCTTCATTGGCAGTGAGCCTTCATTTTAAGACTAGACAAACCCAGACAAAAAATACACGTCATTAAAAGTTCTTTGAGCCCACATAAAAAATCAAGTGTGTAGAACATAATGGAACAACCTTTCAATCAAACACAAAAACTAACTTAGGTCATTGCAAGTCCTGCTGGGTTATTCTGCATAATTTTCTAAAAGTACTGGTTTGGCACTGGTGGACCAGCATACCCATCACACCAACACACAGGTAAATGAACAGCAACCCAGCTTTTCATCTACATATATTTTGGTAGACTTTGATAATATTAGGAATTAACTTCGCCAGTTTGTGAAACAGTGGTTCACTAGCTGGTCACTTTTCACATGAACTCTGCTTGGCTGGTTTTGTATGAGATCTCAGTGGAAATGAAGCTGGATGGCTGGCCAGCTCGCGGCCTACACACAGTCAGCAGACAAAAGACAGTGTGGATTTACAGGGAGCCATGAGTCATAATCCAGCAGCCAGGGCTTTACTGAGGGATGTCAGCTTCCCGTAGACAATATCAATGTGAAAAACATTTGAACTCCTCATTGACCTTGAAATTGCTGACCCAATAAACACACAAAGAAAGACCTGAAGTCTCAATACTTAAGGGGTATTCAGTAAATTGTTTAAACCAAGCTAATGACTTCTGTAGATGTTGAGAATATATACAAGTATTGAAAGAAATTATAATTTTAGTATAATGTCCCAGTGTACAGTTGGTGTTTTAAAAGCTTGGTTGTGCTTCATCAGCCGCAGATACTGCCCTTGGTCCAGCCCTTCCCACACAATAATCAGGGCTGAAACAGCATTTCATAGTAGATCAATATCTAAGCTGTCAGATAAGCTAATAAGCAAAACATACAAAAAATGTGGATCAACAAATTATACATAATCTGAAAAGTATCATATGAGGAGATTATAATGGATCCGTTGCTGCTGAAACATTCTATAACACAAATATACTAAATGCTAGAACTTTGTACTTTCTTAATCTAAAAATCTTAATCTGTTCTTTTCTTCTTTATATGAAACAATTTGCCCTGAATAAGTAAGAAAAAATACTGTTTAAATGTTGTGTACATGTAAGTAATTAGATTTTATAAGAAAAATATTAGTGTATATTACAAATCTATATTTCTATAATTCACTAAATAAACTTAAACTTAAATATTGGTACGTTTAAAATTAATTGTTTGATTTATATTCAATTATTTTAATATTTAACATTGAAGTGTTTATTTCTTGTGATATTTTCTAAGCCACATTAACATTTTTCACAGTGTATGGGCATAAGTGTCACAATGTAAGACAGAAAACAAATAATGTTGATGTAGTTTATATAACCACTTAAAATAGCTTTCATTTATTCTAAATATATTTACATTTTACTATATTACTAAATTTCACTTTACATTGTGTTTCACTTTTTATTGATTGGAAGGAGTAACATATTTAAACATTTCAACAGTATCTCTTTATTTGTTGAAGACTTGCATTCATTAATGCAAATGCATGAATGCACTACATTATACAGTCAATATTATTAAAAAATTCAAACACTGCAGGGATATGCAAATTGTATCTTTTGCTCATATATCGAATACATTTTTTCGGAGAGATATAAAACTTTACAACGGTTTTATAAGTGATCTGTGCATTTACTCAAGCTTTGCTGTATAATGACACATTTACTAGTGTATACTGCCATTCTTCCAATGAGTCTAAGAAGCCAATAACATACTGACTGAGACTCCTGGGCAAAATGAACCAAGAGAAGAGGCACCATGGGAAAGAATTTCAATGAATGTCTCAGCTATTGTTCCTTGACCTTTCTAGAACATTGTCTAGCAGAGAAACAAAGAAACTGAAACACACCAATACACACACATTTATAAAATAACGTACTGTGGGCGCAGTACTACCAGTGGATTTGTTAACTTATTGTATGTCCATCCCAACCATCCCTGCACCAACATATATTATCATTCATATACTGCCTTCCAACTTTTAGCTACATCCCAAACTCCATAGTGCCTCCCCCATCAACAGCTTTACTCCCAAATCAGACAACCCCCAACCCTCAGACCACACCATTAGCTAAGTTCCCAAGAGACAAGTTTATGAGGACAAGCACCTACCAAAACAGTTAATTAGTCTTCTGGTCTTTCGAGACTATCAGGTCCATTTCACTACACAAAAGAAAAACAATATATATATATGTATATACATATGCCAAGTAAGAACTTAAAACATCAAGAGTAAGAGGAAATCAAAAAAAAATTAGGTCACCAACGTTTATTCACGTATCAACACACGTTTACAAACTGTCCAAACGCATATAAGCAGCCTAAAGTCCCTCACACATCTGATTAACATTTCAATAGCGTGACCTCTTTCCCCTCACAACAGATTACTGGACAATCCAGCCCGGCTCTAGTCATCCATTCAACTTGTCATGCAAGTGCAGGTGTAGTCTTTCAGGAAGAGACATGCCGACCGAATTCCAGCATACTGCAGAGATCCTTTTGCTTATCTCGTAATTTTATACTTACACGTTAAAAAATAAATGAATGAAGTCACTAGATACAAACATACAGTGTTGAGCCCACCGTTGACATATATGGATACAATGCATGCAAACATTGTATAGAAAAGCATGGACAATAGACTTTACAATGCTGCAGCACTCAGTCCCTTCATTCTCTCTTCCCTTTGGGCATCATCATCTCTCTCTCAGTTCTCATCAAAGCCCAGTGGTTTTTCTTACCCCGTCGCTCAATACTGAAGATCCATCTCCTCCGTCCTCCCTGCCGGCTAAGCCCCCATCGGCCGAGGACGTCCAGGACCTGGAGTCCCCGTTTCCCTCCAGGATCCCAACCCTCACCACAGTCCAACAGGTGAAATCAAATTCCCCACCCCTGTCAGATTCCGTTCCCGCCGGTGTATGGGATGCTTATATCCACCAAAACATCCAGCCAGCACTGCTCCACCGGATTCAAAACCTTCTCTTTTCACACATACACACACACTCGCCTTGACCTACGCCGACCGATCGTGCACATTCAGCCACCCGCAAACACAGACAGAGGGAGACGCTACGGATCTGGCAACAGTTGTTGGGCTGCTGGCCACTCCTCCCAAGCAAATCACCTCCCTTACTCCTGACACATACCCTCCCTCTCTCTGCCTGCTCTCTGGGTTGTTGCTAGGAAACTGTTCAGCTGAGCTGTCCCACAGGCGTGACATCAAGCGGAGTGTGAGTGTACTGCCGTGACACACACGGTTATTTTATGCCTGTCCTCAGTTCGGCTGGATGATACTGATTTCATGCACGATTACAGATAATTAACCTTCTGCTTATTAAAGCACTATGGTAAATGGAGCAAATCAATAAGAAGTGTATTTGAACCAAGAAGAGATGATCGTGCCAAGAGAAAGAAACGTGCCTCGCCACATGCGTGTGCCGCATTGCTCTCCATTTCAGAGAGCTTGAAATAGATTTATTGAAACAATTCTGGGCCCACTCTAGCGCCTTAGCCCACCCCTGTTTATTGTTATACCTGGGTTGTTATAATCCTGATGTATCTTTGTCCTAAAATGAGCTTGCTATAAGTAACCATAGTTAAAATAAAACTAACCTCACCCTGATCCAGCGTGCATACCATACAAAATAACTAGGTGAGGGATGATGTAGAGTTCATGTCATTATACATTAGTCTTATGACTGTTGATGAAAGAAATATCTTAAGCACTTTCGCACTCAACATGTCACTCAACATACACATACACATCCACGTTAAGCTTCTGCTTTAGGGTGTAACATGAAATGGTGGTCTAATAAACAAGAAACATGTTGACAAGCATTTTCACACTTTCAGGGCTGCAAGCGAGAAGTTTTACACATGCACGCTTCCCTTCATTTATGCACATGTTCAAAGTGTAAAACCTGTCATTACACAGCTGTGGGTGTCAAAAAGAAAGCAAGGAGGAAAGGAACGAGGAGAAACAGAATGCCAAAGGAGGTTGATGGTGCAGGTGTGTGTAATTTCTAAGAGATGTTCTTCCTTTACTCTATCTTTCGGTGCTGCCCCACTTTCCCACAATTCCCTTGAGCTCAGTGCAGCACCATCAGCAGGCCGTTCAAGACCAGCAGCTCGGACGAACCCTCTGACTCTCACATCATATGCTCTGTCTCTGTTAAAGCTGCAAACCATTCTCAAAGCATCTAACACCAAACTGCATTATGCATTCCCTCTGTCATTGCCCTGCTACAACCTAAGTTTATAATGTGAAAAAAAGAGAGATTGGAAAAATACAGATGATGTTTGGGAACATGAGGGTGTTGGCCTCACAGGAAAAGATGTTCACACAGCCGTATTACTGCAGTATATAAACATAAACTACTCAATCATTCCATTATGTCAGTGTTTTATTGGTTTTATCTGGACCGTAGATTTTTGAAATGTGGTTTGAGGGAGATTGTTATTGCAGCATGTGTGGTAAAACGCTATTTACTCAACGTTGTTAGGTTCAGAAGGACTGCGAACAGGCAACCTACACCAAGAAATATATGAACTTTGAAAATAAGTTTTGTTTCATCATTGTTACCCACTAAACTACAAATAGCATTTACAGATAATATGTGAGCCCATGGAAAAGTCAGTCACTAGAGTGTTGTGGATGGTTGCTAAAGGGCACTGCTATTTGGTTGTGAAGATGTTCTGGGTGGTTGCTAGGTAGTTGCTTATGAGTTGAGTAAGAACACCCGTAGGACTTTACAAACACTACAATCAGTTGGAACTGTTCTTGTTGCAAAAACAAGGTAGCTTGTGCCAATACCAGCCAGATGGCATTGTTTCGGTTTCTTTATCCACTGCAGTGCTATGAAATAAAGCTTTAGAATGCTTTCTAAAATATTATTTAGAGAAGATGTTTCATTCATAAACCAAACAGCATATAATATTTCAGATCATATTTAATTATTTAATTAAGTATAAACATATTTCACCAACATTTTTGAACTGACAACTAAACAATCCCGAGTTGCCACATAACTAAAGGCATTTAACCAGCACATCTTTTCACACATAATCTCAAGGTTTTGACAAAAGTATTGGATCGACTCTTATTACGAACACAATTGACTGCTTTAATAATTTCCGTGAAAACAAAAACCATTTCAAGAAGTCGTGCCACTCGGCGGTCATGTTTGCAAGCACCTGATTCCAATGCTAAAGCGGCCGTTTTAATGGTTGCATCCTCATTCATTGTAATCGCAGTGGCGACACTTTTTGTAATAATATCTTTAACCCAACTAAGCCAAACAATCTTTACCAAAAGCAAATATATATAGAGGGATACATTCATTTTAAAACAGAAACATGGACAAAAATAACACTTGCTGTAAGAGTATCACCAAAAGTGGCCCAAAAATCTACTTTTACTTACCTTTATGGTATACTAGTTGTATGGGACATTTCAAAAAAATAACCTGGCTTTTTTAATAGCTAGAGTTTAAAAGAAATATTGATATTTGAAAAATGTAAAACTATAATGTTTAACTTATTCTTTCAGTTGGGCCATGTTCAAGGAAGTGAGACACAACAGTTTCTAAAGTTGTATTGATTCCAATAGGACCTTTATTAACCCCATGGAGCACATCATTCCCATTCACTCCCTTTATAAAGCCTGAAAAAGAGCCAGAACATATGGTATTATAACTCTGAAGAAGTCATATACTTCCAGGATGCCTAAAGGGGGAGTTAAACCTGGGGTAAATTAGATTTTTTGGTGCACTATCCCGATCCCATTTTCTAAAGATCAGAAGTTTGTTCAAATAATAATAGTAGCAAGCATCACTAGAATGAAAAGAGGCAATAAACATGAAGATATTAGACTCTTGATTTACAAAGGCTAAAAACCCAAACTTCCCAGTTGTGTTAAAACAGTGTGAGTGATGTTCCTCTTTAGACTTCAATTTAGAGGGCGAAGCCTCCCACTCAGTAAGCACAAGAGCAGGGCTTTTATCTATTCGAAACATTTTTCTCCTTCGTACCCTTATTGGGATTGACAGGAGCTAGATTAGGACTGCTGGAATTTGCTTAATGGAGAAAGAGGGGGTAAAAGAGGGGGTAAAAGGGGGAAAGGGGCAAAAATTGTCCAGTCTTTAACCAGAGCCAAAGGGAAAAGAAACCAGAAGGCAAATTCATTATAACTTCAAGAACACAAACATCCAAACAAATGTCAACAATCATAAAACGTAAGAGAGTTGCCAGAAGCGTTTTATGTTCATAAAGATGCCACTGCAATACAGAGCGTGCTTGAAAAGGAGTAGACGGAGTGAGAGTACAAAGCTTAGCACAGCGAGGACACAGTGAACACAGACTTGGCAGTTAACGCGCAGTGTGCATACAAATGAAAGCACTCCAGCGCCAAATCAAAGCAAATTCACACAACCAAAGCAACACACAAACAATGTAAACAGCTACTATAAAGACCCACTGAGCTCAATAGGCATGATGTCAACTCATTTGATTAATGTAAAGCTCTGTGAGGCAATGTCTTTATTTGACAACAGAAAGCCTCTATAACTTAAGTCTGTGTTATGCAATAGACATACAGTACAAATGAGGAACGGACTAAATAAGCTTTTAAATTTAAGAGGAACACACGGATCAGTGCTGTCATATTCAAAGGCTATAGTGAAAATTAATTATTTCACAAATTACTTTTATTGATGTAGGTCATTGCAAATCAGCCAAAGTCAATTTATACATTTTTTCCAACAGCGTGATGTCAATTGACCTCAAGCTGTGCATGACAGGTTGCTTCATGTTAAAAAAGCTCCAAATTAAAGTGATAGTTTATGCAAAAATGATGTCATCACCCTCTTGTCATTTCTTACCTGCATGACATTTTTTCCTTTGCTGGCCACAAAAAAAGATTTATGGAAGAAAGATGATAACTGATCAACAGTGGCACCCATGTATTTTTATTGTTTGTGAACAAAACCAAACTATCACATTCATGTATTTTTTTAATTTATTCAGTGAGTGACAGAACATACTTCTGGCTCATAAGCAGCTTTTAGGCAGAGATAGGTGATGCTTAGCCAGTGATAAGAGAACCCAGTGATGTGTTAAAGACTCATTGCAACAACTGAATTGACTACATTTATCATTTGAACCTGGCCCACATGACACATTTTGTCGATACGTTTCAGATTTCTATAGTGAGCACACTCATCCTGTGCCATCTCTATATGTGTGGACATGTTGTCAGTATGTATTATCACCTTTTGCATTGCCAGCACTTAAGTGCGCTTTTTCGTTTTAGTATGGCACTATTTCTGCAAGTCTCAGCTGTGCTAGTATTGTTAGGTGGCTGTGTTGACAGCAGCTGTAATATCATGCCACTCAGTGTTCTCGCTTTCATTTAAAAGTCCTGCTGAGACCAGCAAAAGGAACCATTTTTAAATCTCTACTTCAAGATGTACAACCTCAACTTCACAATCTGTTAAAGTTTCCTTATTCATCTCTGATAGTGAAAAAACAGTGTTAAACAGTTTTCTGTAAATGCGGAAAAGATAAATAAAAACCAATGGCTTTAGAACAATAATTCATAGATACAATAGTAAGATAGTTGTGATTTCATTAAAAAAATTATTTTAATGAAGAAAATTATTACATAGATTATTAATCACATACTTAAGATGTGTAATTTAATGGAAAGACAATCCATTTTCTGCGAGTGATGCTAGATAGTAAATTATTCTAGCCTATAATTGTCCACCCCAAAGTCAGTTCTGTATACGACTATACTAAAAGAAAATGTACAAACACTTATTAAGGCATTCTGCTTTCATTTGAAATGTTAATAATGCCTTCATACATTCCTGATAACCACATTTTTTTGATTTTTAGAGCAATCAGAACAATCTCAGACAACTATTATAACACACATTTAAAAAATATTTTTTATACAGCAGGTGCCTAACACCCCAAATTCTGCTCTGTTGTCTTTTAAAGGCTCATTGGTAAAAAAAAACATAGACCACTGAAATATAAAGTTGATCTGTAGTGTTGTGCAGTAAATGAAAAGAGCACTTCAGGAGAGTCAGAGCCCAGGGCTCCAACTGGCAACACACATCTTCATTTTACATGTCGCTGTGCATCTCATCTCACAAAACCTGTCTGCGCTTGAAATACCACCGGCCTAAAGCTTCACCTGCTCAAACATAAATCTTCTTCATATTCTTAACTGTTTTCAATATGCTTGGAGTTGAAAAAACACAATATGTATCCTTGTGTGATTTGTTTTGGTCCTGCCCAAAAAACATATTTACAGAATGCTTAGATTATAGAGCAAACACTAGCAAATTCAGTGCACAACATTTTTACTTGAACATGTAATGTTAAATAATATATATCAAGATATATTATTGCTCCATTACATATATAATAATGATTAAAAGCACTAGAAAAAAAGAGTAGAGCATCTTCTGGAGCACAGTTGGAATCTACAAATCTCAAAGTGATAGGTCTGTCATGAATTACTCAACCTCAGATCATTCCAAATTTGTATAAGAAGAGAAATCAAATTAGCCACTGATTTCTGGGGTGTCATTGACTTCATAAGTAAAAGACTAAAAATGTGATTGTCAAAAGTGGTTGTCAA
Source organism: Triplophysa yarkandensis (assembly GCA_033220385.1). Taxonomy (NCBI): domain Eukaryota; kingdom Metazoa; phylum Chordata; class Actinopteri; order Cypriniformes; family Nemacheilidae; genus Triplophysa; species Triplophysa yarkandensis. The sequence goes on from CM065661.1 coordinate 6,436,982, forward strand.
AGGTACCGCAGAACAGTTTTTCCTAAATCTTACATATATTTTGCTTTCAACAAAGCAAAAAATATGCTTTATTTTGTTTTATTTATTATATTATTATATGTATATTTTTTCCACTGATGAAGGCAAAGGTTCCCCAGAAATTTCAGTTGCTAATTTTCTAACATATCTTTGTCTGTGTAATAAAATGAAAGAACTATACAGTTTTTAACTACTTGTGGGTGAGTTATTCATGACAACCATCACTCAATTAACACACGTAACCATGGAAGCAATGAGTGCCCTGAGATAAACTGTGTCAGTTTTCTGCTCCGTCCACTAGCAGCACGCTGCAATGAAACTCTCTCTATATCTCTGCCTCAATGACAGTGAAGGACGTTCAGTTCAGTAAAATCTATGAACCACCAATTAAGATCATTCCATTGGTCTACACAGATCTCTCACACATATTACAATAAATAATGCTGTGGAATATTAATTATTATGCTAAAGTTGTATTGCATTTTGACTGCAAAAATAAATGAGGCAATGACAATCCCATCCTCTACATTGTGTAGTGCTGAGTTCTGTGATTATCCATCAGTATAATCAATGTGACAGACTCATTAGTGCTCTAATTCAACTGTCATTCAGCAGCAGTCATTCAGAGAGGAAATATGTCAAACTTCAATAATTAGTGAACTGACCTGAACACAATACAGACAAACACTGTACACCTCAACAGCTACACATCTTCCTTCTTAGTTTAACATCACTTGAGATGTTTCTTTGACTTTACGAATCATGATCAGATGCCAACCCTAGAATAAAACAATTAATTTAAAATACATGTATATTATACAAATATATACTTTAAATGTATTAACATATAAACTCATACGAATTACTGATAGCAAAATATTATTCAACTTAATTTGGAGTACTTATACACATTTTTTAATATTAAGCCTGTGTCCTAATAAAAAAATGTGTTCTATTTGTTCTTTGAATTTTTGCATTTTATGATTTTATAATAAAAAATATGTTTTTATAAGATTAGATATTTGAAGTGTATCTGAAGTACACTCGCAGGATTTCAACTGCAACACAATCCAAAACACAAATATATCTTTATTAAGACTTCGGCTCATTTCTGCACAGTTATTAAATACAAAATAAGTTATTTCAAATGAGCACAATTTTAGTGTGAAGGTTGTGGGTGCGAATCCCAGGGTCAGCAGACAATGACTGAAGTGTCCTTGAGCAAGACATCTTACCCCTGTTTACTCTGCAGTGATGATTGACTATTGCATAATACTGAAAGTGACTTTGGATAAAAGCGTCTGCCAAATGAATATATGTAAATGTAAATGTGTCACATTATCACAAAAACAATAACAATGTATTTTTATAATATACATAAAATGTAAATTAATTATTAGCATTTCGTATAAATAAATGTATTTCAAATACAAAGTTTTTGAATTTTTGTGCTATTCAAGAGTTTAAATGAGTCCACTGTCATGCAAATATTTGGAAAATATGAATGAGAAAGTGACACTAAACCTTTAAACCTTTGACACTAAACTTTTGAGTTTATGTTTGCATGAAGAGCTGACCAACTGTACAAATTCAAGATTGATGTGTGGGTGGAAATGATTTATATCAGTTTTTCTACCAGGACCATCAACCTGACCTGTAATAAAGTAAGTCTTCTGAGTAAAGCTATTGACAGGGTGAAAAACAGGTTTGAGATGAAATACGAGTGATGTATGAAGACAATAAAGAGAAACATCACCGTAAGAGAACAATCTGTGTAAACAGATAAGCCTTTACTGAATGTGCTCACCTGACAAATGAGAAATCAGATCAGACTGACACTCAATATAACAATGACACCTATAACACCCTTCATTCACATGCACTGCGCGGCCAAGTAAAAACCTTTCTTCATGACAAGAAATCACCATTTTAAAATCAATGACCTACTGTATTATTTTCAAGATCAAATCTGATTGTGTCAGTTAACTCCAAATGTAAAATAACAATTTCAATGCCTTTGTATTTTTGAAAGAGATATGGAGGGAAAGAATAGAGAAAGCAAGAGAGCAGCAGCATGGAAGGAAAAGATCAATGCAAAGCTTGTGTCCTCTCTGCCCATTTGAAGTGCTAATAGAACACTTAACTGCAGGAAAAAACATGATGCAGCTTATTTTACACCTCCTCACACAACATCCACTTGTATCATATCTGTGTTTTTTATATATAGATATCTTTGATAACTGCACCAGCTGATGGGAAACTTAAGAGCAGGTTTACATTATTTTTCAGACAATTTCTTTGCAGCACACCGTTACTGAAAGCCTTAAATGGATGCTGGGACGGAGCCATCATTAAAGCAGGCCCAGAATTGATTTCTTTCTCTCACTGGATTTATGCTGCTCATTAAGTTTTCACCTAAACATCACTATCTAATTAGTGTGTTCTGAAATGACAATGTAAAGACATTGATAATGTGAAGCTAATGAACATATTCCCAGTGTCTTCCTGAACTGCAGAACATCTTAAATCCTTCAGGAGATACAAAAGACGAAAAATTCAAATATGTTGCCTTACTACAATGTTTAATATCCATGAGTCTGTAATGCAGTAAAAAGACTTTTCAATGCAAATCATTGCGTCCATTAAAACAACGAGATTTATCTTTCAGACATGACAGTAATAATAAATAAGTAATTGTGGATTTCTGCTGGTGATGAATGACAAAACTAATGTGTTTGTATCAGTACACTTCAGGACTGCTGTCTGCTAGGCCATGCAGACCACATCTTCTGAAACACTGACACCTAGTGGTGATACCCATACAATTAACAGTCTTGAGTTGGCTGAAAAACACAGCAATAAAACATGAAACAGTCAGACAAAAACAAAATCCTTTAAAAGTTAAGTGCCAACATTAGCGATTACACATTAAACAGTCATCTTCCACAGATCACACAAGAAGGTATTTTGAAGAATGTTGGCAACTGGCACCCATTCAGTTGCATTGGTTTTGTAAACAGCTGTATGCAAAATATCTTGTTTTGTGTTCTGTTGAAAATAGAAAGTGGTAGTGTACAGGTTTGAAGTGACATGAGGTTGAGTAAATAATGAAAAAACTTTATGTAAACTATTCCTTAAAGTGTTACAACTAGGCATGGGCACCCAAATACTCGAGTGCTTTGATATCAGAGCGATGATCAGTCATGAAAGTTTTTTCCCAGTGGGAAAAACATTATCTTTAAAGATATGCATGTAAGATGCACATAAGAGATTTTATCAGAATCTGAAAAGATATAAATATTTCAGGGAGAGGATAATATACTGATACTATATATTTTTAAATATTTATTATGTTTTTGAAACATTGATGTTCTTTTTAGTGATGTTTCATTTTTCGATTTTTAATAATCTTTCAACTTGAATTTTATATAATTATGATGTACATTCAGTGTGGTTTCTTTGTATTTCGGTGAACTTTAAAAATCAACATGCCACAATAAATACTTTTTAAAGCTAATGGGTTTCCATAAGATTTTTCCATGCAGAAATCTTAAATCCTAACACACAAGCAAAAAATTTAATGTTAAAAATTTCAATGCAAATTATAAGAAAAGCTAATACAATGAACTACTATTGCTTAACAAGTCAATGCGCACAACAATACAATCCAGCACGCTGACAACAGCCATTAAAACATCCCAGGTCAGGTTATGTTTAAAAGGCTGAAATAGTAATTCAAACTATGTCAGATAGGACTGCTTGGCTCAACTCAGTGTAATACATCATGTTTACACAAACCTAGCACTTAATCTTTCTATCCACTGAGCTTGAGGAAAAGGGAAGATTGTTTCATGTAAAATAGGTTGAAGAATAAATGCTTCTACCTGCTAAGTGTAAGACACAAAGAAGGTTAGATCTGCCTTGGGGTTATGGCCTCTGAATAATGCATAACATAACAAGTAGCTGGCTACATTTCATAAAAATATTCCTATTAACTGAACTGAAACCTATGCATCAAATGTTTTCAATCAACCGCAGTCAATAGTAGCCGCAGTGACTAAACCACACAGTAAACTTATAGACCCTCATTTGACCCCTCATTGGTACGGTTCACAGTCACTAATTAAACTAGATGCAATTAGACACACATTCATAGCACCATATGTTTCCATTTGACCGGTCCCTATGTTTTGTTTTTGTGGGTCACTATCCTCAAACAACATAAGATTTCAAACTCCTCCTACCTGATAGTAGTAGCCATTGTCTGTCTGGTACGGCTGTGCTCCGATGGGTGTCCCCAGATTAGTTTTCAGAATTTCCTCACAGCCTGAGAGTATTGAGAAAGAAAGCATTGTTCACTCGAAAATCATCGATATATCTATAATAATCTATAAATATAAAAATAATCTGTGGTACACAAACAAAGATTTCTCAGAAGATTGTGTCACAGTGAAAGTAAATGGGAACCAATATTGTTTGGTTGAAGTTCTGACACTTTTCAAAATATCTTTTTTGTGTTCTGCAGGAAACAGAAAGCAATACAGTATGTCTGGGATGACACAAGGGTGAGGTGCATGCTGGAAAAGAGCATTGTTCATAGAGACTGATGACTCTATGTACTCTTACACAGAGATGCCCTTCACATTCGCCATCCCATCTGCAGATATATACCAGGCAAAGAAACATGGCATGAATAAATAACATGCTTTGAAGGGCAGCCCAGGCCTATGCTCCATTTAAAGGCACATCACATGAAGTTGAGAGAAGTTTTAGTGCTATGTGGGAAAACTCAAATGGACAAAGATAGCATGCACTGACACAGAGAATGCTCCAAATGGCACATAATGTGGACAATGCATAAATATTTTTGTGCACAAGGGGCTGAGTAGTATTGCTGATAGCAAAGACTGACTGAAAAGCAATGGTTCTGCACATATGAAGTCCATCAAGAGCAAAATGTTTTAGAGCCTAAATAGGAAACATTGTGCTTTCCCACTTGGAACTGTAAATAAAGAGCTACAAGTATAACATTGTCCATATTGTTGTAATTCTGGTTAGGAAAAAGTTTTACAATTCAGCATTGAACTTAAAGTTACCCTAAGATAAAAATGCTGTCACGAATAACTTACTCTCTAGTTACCTCAATCTGTATACATCTCTTGGTTTGGATGAACATAGAAAAGGATATTTGGATGAGTGTTACCAAACAGTTCTTGGTCTCCATTGACTATCATAGCAGGAAAAAGTACACTGGTAATCAAAAGTACCTAGACATTTTTGTTGTTCTACATTTTTCAAAATATCATAATTTTGTCTTCAACAGAAGAAAAAATAAAGTTATTTTACCTACTATGGTAGTCAATGGAGTCCAAGAACTGTTTAGTTTAAAGCATTCTTCTAAATATCTTTCTCTGTGTTCAGTAAATGATGAAAGAAATTTTATTTATCACTTTGAGTGCTACCCCTTTTATGACTCTAAATGTGTAAACTGTCCTATATCTAGGTTTAATCTTTATTTTTGTGGATGCACTGTTGTGTTGGTGGTGTGGCTGCTAGGAAACAGGGACTGGGTGATTCATTAGGGATGGTGATGCGAGAGGGAAGACCACTTGGTCTCATTAAACACAGAGCTTTGGGGACAGACTCTTCACTCAAGTCTCCGGGCCTGAAGCCCAATTGGCCTGCCTTCTGCTCCCCAGCATCCTGCCTGTCCTCTTTATCTGTTCGCCATATGAAGAGCCTGAGTCCCTGTCCCCGTAATGCTGGCAAGATTTTGGTTTACAGACAGGAATGTGGTTGGTTAAAAAGTGTTTCCCTGCTTATTATCCTCTTAATGAGAGTAAAATATTATTCCCAGTAGGGTGGAGCTAATGTGCCATTAAGTCACATTAAGTCCCCTAAAACAGTCGTACTCCAAAATTAGATGAGCTGTGATTACACAGTCACCATGTGAGTAAAACCATTTATATAAAGCCCTCTACCAGTGTTTGACATCATATAATCAGGACTAGCATTAAACCAACAAGTAATACAACACACACAAATAAGTGAATTTCTATAGTAGTCGTTTTTTGGTAAAATTGCAAAACAGACAAAGCACAGTAAATCAAAATCAGGGGTAATATTTATGTAATTGTGTCATTTTGACACATCAAATCTTTGGGATTGAAACATAGATCTTATAGACTACAATCTTAACCCATAACTTTCATTGAGATACATATATACCAGTCTATTCAGTTTAATATATTTTCAGCCTTTTTAGGTTCTCATGATGTTTTTTCTATTTAACTGCGCTAATAAATCCACTTTAAGAAGCCGATTGTGTCAAAAAAAGTCTTAATTTCTGGAATGATGCTTATGGTTTTGTTTTAATTAAAGTGTGCCTTAACAAATATCTGTCTGATTGAACATGTTGTCTTGTACTCAACTTTTAATGCTTTTGTACACATGGGGCTGTATTTAACATCTATGTGTGACAAACAAAAAGACATGGGCTCCGTGTGTGTCATGGCATGGGTATTTATGGGTAGGGGGAAGGTGCATTTAAAGGGATTGTTAATGTAAATATGAAAATTGTCATAACTCCGGTTCTTATCGTTTAAACCTATTACCTTCTTTCTTCTGCAGGACACAAAATGGGATATTTTGAAGAACGTTGGTTATTGACACCAATTCACTTGCATTTGTTTATGTCAATACAATCGTAGTTATTGGGTGCCACTGCTGTTTGGTTGCCAAATTTCTTCAAAAACCTTTTATGTTCAGCGGAAGCAAAAAAGTATTTCAGTATTCAATTGGTGAGAGGGTGAGTACATAATGGGGAACTATCCTTTACAAGTGTTTTGACTCTAAATGAGAACATAACAAATTAACACCATAGAATCATAACTTTGATCTATTAAAAAGAGCTTTTGCTGAGACTGTTACCATGATTAACCCTTCCCCTCCTACCTTTGATTGCAAACACTCCATGGCAAAAATCTTTGAAGTTGATTTTCCCGTGAGCATTGGGATCCAGGTACTTGGCAAACTTCTTCACCTGAGAAAGAGATGACCATAAGAATGTCAACCACAAAGTCATATAGACCAGGAGGAACATCACAGAACTATAAATAAGATGAGAAGATGTGTGTATCATTACACAGATGACGCAGTAGAACAGAAGCAGGATATTGTCTCCCTCAGTAAGCAGGTGTTTGTGATGGACAGCTGTCTGTTGCAATGCAGACTGATCTGACACATGACTAGACCTGCTTCTAAAATAATTTACATTCAAACCCTGTTCCAAAAATATAACAAAATCCTTATAGAGACATGTAGGAAAAACCTTAAAGTGCCCTTTGTTTGGTAATAAAACTAATATTAATTGTAATCTTTGAGTCCTAGAGTATACATTAATGCCATTAAACGTTTAAAGAATGATTAGTTTTATTATTTACACTGTTGCTTTGCGTCTATCCTAATGTCTTAAAAACACATTTAAAAGCATTTTTAATTCCTGATTCTTTAGGACCGGCCACCCAGTGTACTCCGATTGAACACACCAACTAGTCCACTGCAATTGGCCAACTCGGCTTTCAGTTCATGCATCCCCACCAGTGATGAGGGGACATCATGTTATCCAGCTACTTCTGTAACAGGTCTCTGATTACATGTCACTTAAGTAACTGGATGACTACAATCTGCTGTAGTCAGAGACTACTAATTCTGTTTCTGATGATGGCTTGCTTTATCACGAACTTTAGTATTGGTAACTTCACAGCTTGTTTACATGTACACAAACAATCAACAAAGAAAATATAAACCAAGAGGCACCGTAAACCTTAAAATCATTTTTAATTTCGAGGAGCAGAAAGCATTGCTCATTGTTTAAGCAAAAGGACTGCCAGATGTTTGAAACATCTCATGTTAACAGAGCAAATCATCATATCTGTGATTCACGGCTCAACAACACCCCCCCAACACAGCTTCTTTCTAATTATACTCAACCTCCAAGAAGATGTGCTTTTGACAACCATTATGCATAGCAGCCCTCTCCTCAAAAACCTGCTAAAATGATTCACCACATTTCCACTAAAATAGAAGCGTTTATTGCGAAGCACCTAACAGAAACAATAATTTGAGCAGAAAGGCTAGATCACAAAGATATAAAAGGAAGCTGTGATCAAACATTGTTGAAAAGGCTTTGTTCATGTCTATGATGGTGCATGCACACCAGACGTACAAAAGTAGGCATGGGCTAAATAAATGATTTCCCCCAAAATTTCTACTTCCCTGGAGCAAGGAGTGACATATAGACATGTGCAAATGAGAAACTGTGTTTGCCTTTGTCCAAAACGTGTTACATAGGTCAAGGGCAAAGTTGCATAAAAATGTTTGGCCAGGAAGAGTGGGTGAGACAGATATGAAGATGGAAGATAGTGGCACAGCTCTATGACTGCAGTGCTACAGATCGTAGTGATTCATGCTTTAAATAAATCTGGCTATTAGCCATTATATAATAAGATGACACTCTCATCCTCTAATTAGTGGCATGCATCCCCAACATCAGAAAAAAGATAAGCAACAGCATTCTCCAAAACATCTTAGCAAAGAGGACAAAAACAATAATTGGGCAGACATAGGGGAATGTGACAGAAAGACCTTTTAGTTCACTATAACTAACCCAACCCTAAAACAATAATACAGATGATAAAAATAAAAGGTTGCATTAACAAAAAAATACATCTTTAAAACATCTTGCACCAGTGTTTTCTATCAGTCTGGTGTTGTTAATGAAGGTTATATCAAAGGCACTTTGTTAGCAACAGCTCTTCAAGGCCACCACTGAGCAGCCTTTGGGAGGGGAAGGAGACTAGAGCCCGAGGGCCGACACACATGTACACCACACGTTCTGTGCTGGAAACATCCTCGTGCTATATGTGTCACGAAAAAATCCACCATGAACTGCATTACAAGAAGAGAAATAGGATGGAAGAATGATAAAAATACTAAAAAAAAGAATGTGTAAATTATACAATAAAATCAAATGTAAGGTACCATCTATATAAAGAACGGAGAGTAACATATTAATGTTATATGTGTTTTATGGTACAATCCAAGGAGTTTGAGGAGGAATATTAGAATACAAAATAATAATTTGGCAAGATGTTTAACCTACAGTGATGGCTGTTCTCATGACTGTTTCTCATATGATTCAGAATCTGCGACCTGTACCATACAGTCATCTGTGACTGTGACTTACACTAACACACTTATGGTGTTACATCACTTCCTTCTGCACAAAGCACTAAACTGTATGGCTGCAACTGGCACTATGTGGCACTGTTTTTAGGAATGCTGAAAAGTATGATTTATTATTTATTTCTATCATCATTATTATAAGATATAGAATAGATACACAATAATATTGTTAACATACAAGTATAAAGATAATGTACCTTAAAGGAAGGTACAACCCTTGAACTTCATCAAACTAATCTATACTTTTCTTTTTTGTATACAGTATTATAAGATAATGTACTGTTATGTAATAATACAATATAATAGATAATTAATTACAAAATCCAACAATGATACAATATTATAGTTTTTCCACTGCACACTGGCACCAGTAATGTTGTTGTGCTGCAGGACTTAGGATCTGGAGAAAACCTCTGTTGGATCCTTCACCCCTGAGCCCATCTCAGTCAGATAACATCAACCTATTTGTCATCCCTGCTGAGTTCCCTGTGTTTAGCATAAAGAGTAGGCACAGAACACAATGTACAAATGTTACAAGCTCTTTGGTGTTCATCAGAATTACATTTTCTGAATGTAAATTAAATTAAATTATCTTGAAAAGGGAACACTAAATATAACATGTGTGCAAAACAAAAAAAAAACTATACAATAATAAAAAAAACAAATGATCTCTGAAACTCATTTTAGATGTCAATAAGCCTTCAGACGAAACAATTCATTATGGATTTAAACTTAAAGAAGTCCAATTTATCATGTTAAATTGATAAAATAAAGGGAAAAAATGATAATTTACTCATATTTGAGTTGTTTCAAACTGTATACATTTCTTTGTTCTAATCAGAGGAAAGATATAGGGAAAAAAGCTTATAACAAAACAGTTCTTGTCCCCAATGACAAACAAAGGAGGCTACATTACTTTACATATTTTTCCCTGTTGAACACAAAATTAGATATTTTGAAAATTTAGAAGGGTAAATAATTTTGTGATACTTTTACTACCATTGTCATTTTTCCTACTATAACAGTTAATAGGGTCCAAGAACTGCTTCAACCAAACGAAGAAAATTATAATTTTTTTGAACAAATAGAGAGTAATAAATCATCACAGAATTTTATTTTTGGGGGAATTTTACTTTAATCAACTAAATTAAAGTGTCAACCACAAACGTTGGCACGAGGTAGACCAGCACACGTTTCTTCAGTAAACATTGACAGAATTCAGGTTGATTGGGGCACTTTTTTGACTAAGATGAATGTCGGGCTACCAGGATTCACTTTATTTCAATTACAAAATAAAACCTCGCAGTACACTGTATGTAACCGAAATATATATTTTAATACAGATTTACGCAACTGTTTTGCTTTAAGTGAAGAGCAATTCTAAAGCTTGGCCTGATCAAATGTGTGCACAGGTTGTTTGAAACACAGTTTTGAGCTGGTTGTGTAATGTGATGGAACATCCAGTCCTCCAGTATTGTCTGTCTCCATACTAAAAACATGATGAGTAACTAAAAAATGCTTTCTGACAAACAGTGTGAACCAATCAGGCAGAATGATTGGCATTTCTGTAGATGACAAAAGGTTAATGAGGATTAGTTAAAAGTGATTCCCCTGTCATCATGTTGTTTGTTTTGGTCATGCTCTAAATACAGGCAGTTCCCATGAGAAGACAAACTGAGCAGACAGATCAACCTAACGATCAACTAATGACGTGCAGAAATGCAAAAGAATGACACGTTTGAGATTGACATCAGATAAATGCTTAGAGAATCCAATTTATTTATACTAATTATTATTTATTTATTTTTATATGCGTTTTGAGAAATTAATAAAAAAGGAAGAAAAGGAAAAAGAAAAACTCATCTTAAATAATAAAACAACAATTATTGAAAATATGAGTGGTACCTGATGACATCAGAGCTCAAGTAGGAGACAGTTGTCTTGGTTACTCAGCGGAAATGAAATTATGAAATTGTGTGTATCCAACAGCTAATACAATTTTTGCCTTAAAGAGATTTTATTTTTTATAAAATTATGAAACATTATCTATCTATCTAACAACCTGTTTGCCCAACAATATTAGATAAATTCCTTTTAAATCCCCTAGAAAAAGACACGTTTAAGCACTGCTGTATTTTCTGAATTAAACAAATTCACTAATTTCACCATTTTTAAGAGTTGCGAAATTAAATGATTAAGACAATCTTACTTCATCTCCCTGGCCGAACTGAAGACCCAAATCCACGAAGTGTTCAACGCGAATATAACCGTCCGCATCATCGTCGCACACGTCAAAGACTTCTTTGAGCTTCTGCAGAAAAACCAGCAGCTGTTCTTGGTCGGGGAAGACATTTCCATCCATCTTTAAGATGATGTGCTGTGATGCTTAGAGAGACTCGGAGTCTGTGTGCGCGCTCGCCATCATCTCAGCCACACTCAGAGCTCTGACATCAGCATCACGCTGCGGCGCTGCGCAGCCAGTTAAGCGTGTGACATCAAAGTATCGCGAGAGCGATTGAAAGTACAGCGTCAACGTCACGATGATCTGCGCAGATCTCCACGAAGCACTTTCATGAGCACCTGCTGATGGAGGATACAGCCCAATGAATGTTGCCTTTGACGTCACTTATGGTATGCGTATTTCGTCTTCAAAATTCGGATGACTTGGTAAAAATTTTATCCTTTTTCGACTTTTAATGAATTAATAATAATAATTGTAAGAGACTACACAGCAAATCCATTTTTATAAAAAAAACTATTTATTTTACTGAAATAAAATATAAAAAAAATAAAAGGATAAGAAGTCAAAATCTGACAACATTAAAAAAAATATCGATGATGACAGCATGGCTCTGGCTCATATTTTCAGACTGTCATCCGACATTCTCCAGAATGAGCCGGGGCTCCAGAAGAGAATCCCAACACTCCGTCAGCTGCAATAAAAACATTCAAGAAAAACTTGTTTTAGCTTACCACAGCATGCACGCTTGACTATAAACTGACCTCTTTCAAATCGACAAATGAGAGAAATAATCAGACAGCAGAAAGTGTGTGGGATTGGACGATGATGTGAAATCCCCATCACAAACAAAGTGGTTCTGCATTTTAGGAGAAGATTCTGAGAATCTTAAAAATACTCTGCTTATAGGGATAGTTCACTCCAAAGGAAAACTACTTTATAACTTTTCTTTCTGTTGAACACAAAAAGAGATGTTTCTAAAACTTAAGACAACAAAAATGTCTGGGGTACCTTTGACTACCACTGTAATTTTTCATACTGTTGTAGTCAATGGTGCCACTGTTTGGTTACAAGCATCCAAATATCTTTCTCTATTGTTCATCAGAACAAAGACATTTTTACAAGTATGGAACACTTAGAGTGAGTGATAAACAAGAGAATTTTCTTTTCTGGGTAACCTATCAACTAACCCGAATAATCACTTCTTGATCATTATTTTGTATGGGTTGATGCATTGTAGTTCTGATTTTATAGTATATTCATACAATGTGACATCTAGTAAAAAATAAGTAAACAACAAATACATTTCAAACATATCAAACCAACAGATTTAATTACCAACGGCCCACCAGCAAATAATCTAAATCTACTGATAATAATACAATAACCTTTAAAATCATTATCTTATAAAAAACTGTCAGTGAATTAGATGAATATACAATATACATACATACATACATACATACATACATACATACATACATACATACATACATACATACATACATACATACATACATACATACATACATACATACATACATACATACATACATACATACATACATACATACATACATACATACATACATATATATATATATAGTGTGTGTATATATATATAACACTATTACACAGTGATCATTAGAAACACAAAAATATCAATAAATTTGAGTGTATTGAAGATCAAATTGTCAAAATTTAATGATTGTTCTAGAAGTTTACTTTGGCTGGCAAATGTAAATATTTAAGTTCAAAATATAGCTGAAACAAGCTTTGCACCTGTGATCCATGTGTGACAGCATATTCTACTCTCTCAGATCCATCAGGGTTCTCATACACCAGGTCAAACTTCCCAGGCTCAACTGGGCCTAAAAGACAAGAATAGAAAACATTGTTGCAGGTTCTAGGTTTAACCTTGAACATTAACAATAATGAAGAACAACGTATGCTGATACCTTGAGATTTTGAGAGAAGTTCAAGCTCTATCATCTTTGTCTGAGGATTCAATGCAATTATCTTTCCCTCCTAAAAAAACAGCAACAGCCTCCTTTTAAAAAGTGTCCATACAATTTTTCTTCAGGTTAGATCATTGTTTTATCATGAAAAAGGGTTGAACTTTACTTTATATTCTGAGACCTCGGGTGTGTAGTTTTCAGTCAACTCCAGAAGCTGTACAACAGAAGAGAGCATTCACAATGCAAATTTTTCACAGAAAACAAGAAATCAATTATTGGATGCTCAAATTATATGAGCATCCTATAATGCATATACTCTCTACAAGATGGAAGGCTGAAAATAAGTGAACTGGTTTAATTAGGATTCAAGTTCAAATATACCTTGAAAGCAATCTTTTGGCCCACTAAAGGGGGAGCTGCGAGTAATGGCAAAGTTGTGTAGTCTCTTTTGGGGGTCGGTTTTGGTTCTGGGGCATTCTATAACACACAAAAGCAGCTGCATAAATTTCTAATTTGCATCTGTACATCTTGAAATATCAATGAATGCGTTACAGAGTTACATAAAATTAAATCAATTTATTAAGATAAGTGGAGGACCACTTGAGCAGACAAGGCTTCGTGCGCACCTGTATAATAAAACTTTCATTAGTCAGAGAATCTCTTTGTTCCTGATGTTCTCCATTCTCATAGCTGTACTGAAAATCTTGTTTCCATGGTGTTCCTTTTGCCCTACCAAATCCTCCTCTTCCATTGCCTCTGTTTGCACCGCGACCTCTACCTCTCTCAGGGCCTCTTGTGTTTCCTCTGGTCCTGCCTGCCGACTCACTAGTACCAGATCTCAAACCAGCTATGTTCAATCCCATACCATTCAAATTTGGCTTCTTAATCACAAGCTCTATTTCACTAGCATCCGAGTCTGAGCTCTGGGCCTCGTCCTGGGGCTTTTTAGAGCCAGAAGCAGAAACGGACTGACCCAAAGAACTTTGCGTGGATGAGGGGGGTTGAGATGCAACCTGTGATTTCTTAACTGAAGATTGAAGTTGACCGCCTGATGATGAAGATGAAGAATCCGTGGAGCTCCTTCTCTTAGGTGTTTGAAGCGGGATTTTCGACTTTGTAGATGTAGAAAGTTTAGGTGTAGCCGGAAGCAGAGATGATTTGGGGGTAACAGGAATGTTGGTTTTGCAGGTAGATGATTTGGGTGCCTCATCAGAGGACTCAGAGTCTGATGATGAGGTTTCCTTCCTTGCAGTCGCAGTGGGCGTCTTGGGACTGCCAGTCTGCTTGGGTTTAGGTTTGGGCGTTGAAGGCTTACCCTTGGATTCAACCTCACTGCTGTCTGAAGAACTTGAAGTGGATTCCTGATTCTTTGCTCTGGTGGTTTTGTCACCCGAAGTGCTTTTCCTGTCCGCTCTCTTTGCGGAGTGGACCACTTGGTCTTTAAGTGAAACGGTTTCAGGATCGTTGGCCGACTGCTTCCGTTTTTTCTTCTTTTTCTTCCGTTTCTTCTTATTGCCATGATCTATTATTGCCGGGCCATCGATCTGAGCATCGTCTTGCTTCGTTTTCTTACTTGAACCTTTGGTTACACAGATCTGCGTCTCCTCCTCCCGTCCTCGCTTCTTGCCCTTGGAGTTGTGAACTTCACAGTGTTGGAAAGCCTCAGATCCATTAACAGAAACAGAACTGGAAACCTTTACCCTGTCAAAACATGAGATGGCCATTAGACCACAATAGCAGCATGATTTTTATTTTTTTATTTTTCAATTTTAAATGGATAAAGTTGCAATGTATGAAATTTAAACTTCTATTCCTTACCTTATACTGTCATTATCACGTACTATATAAACACTTTCTGTAGTGGGCAGGTAACAATCTTCAATGAACAGGTCTAAGAGAGTCTTACGACTGTAGTTGAACTTTTCCTTTATGATGCTGGACAGATCTGCGACCACCCGACATTTGTTGGGGTCCACCAGCAGCCAGCACATCCGACACTCGGGCGTCGATGGCGGGGGATAATCGAAGTACAGCCTGACCCTGATGGAGTTCAGCCCGGAGGAAGCCATGCCTGTGCGCTGGTTTCAATGGAGGCGCTGGGGTTTTAAACACGGGGCCATTACGTCATCTGTCGCCCTCTTCCGGTGCGGAGAAGAATCTTCCCCGATCACGTTGAAAGTCAGCTGACTGTAGAAAGTCACATGATGTTGTTCTGTACGTCACTTCGTTGAAAGCGCAGAGGTTGAACGCAGGCAGTCCGGGTCTGTAACAATGGAGCGGTCCTGGATTGACATGCTGGCCGCAGTCGTGCTGATAACTGTGACGTTTCATAAAGGTATGTGACAGAATGAGTACTTTTGAATAGTGTTGAGTTTTGTTGTCTTTATTTTAATACATTTAAAACAAAAAGGAAAGTGAAACATGATCCAAACAGTTACAATTGGCACTCCCAAATATTCTGTCTCCTATTGGACGTATGGGTCCATAAGTCATACTCATATATATGTTTAATGTAGGAAAAGTAAAGTTAGGACACTCACATATTCATCTGCAAGACTTTTATTTCATGTTCATATGCAAGACATCTTTAAGGTGTCTGACCTATACAATATGTCTGTTGTCCTCATCTTTACATTTACATTTACATTTAATCATTTGGCAGACGCTTTTATCCAAACTTACAAGTATTATGCAATAGTCAATCATCACTGCAGAGAAAACAGGGGTGAGATGTCTTGCTCAAGGACACTTCAGTCCTTATCTGCTGACCCTGGGATTCAAACCCACAACCTTCTGCTTACAAGTCCAACTCTCAAACCACCGCACCACCATCTTTAGCCCATATCCTACAGATATACTATTTAGGCATGCTTTTTGATTTTGAATATATCTTATTGTTTTTCTATTGTTGTAAAAACAGGCAGCTGTGTTCCAGTCCAAGCCAAAGAATCATGGGGTTATGTGGATGTTCGGGATGGGGCTCATATGTTCTGGTGGCTTTATTACGCCAACAGCTCCAGCGCCAGTTATAAAGAACTACCTCTGGTCATGTGGCTGCAGGTTTGTGACCTCTCTGACACATTTCTATGCAAAACGCTGGTGCAGCAGTTCAGGATTCACCTTCGGCTGTCGTATATTGTCTTCTAATTCATTCTGTATACGAGCAAAGAAACACGATCATTGTTATTTTAGGGAGGTCCTGGGGGATCCAGCTGTGGTTTTGGCAACTTTGAGGAAATTGGACCTCTGGATAGAGACCTCAAGCCGAGGAAAAACTCTTGGGTGTGTGAACCAATTGTGCCATTTTATAACAGTTTTTGTGGTTTTTTAAAATGTGTGTGCTTTTTTTTTTAACATACATTTTTTTTATATAAACAAAATTTGTGTGTCTGTAGGTGAGTGCATCCAGTGTGCTATTTGTGGATAACCCAGTTGGCACCGGCTACAGTTACACAGACTCTGAAGATGCCCTCACCAAGGACGTTGCGATGGTGGCGTCAGACATGATGGTCCTCCTCAAGAACTTTTTCTCTCTAAAGACAGATTTTCAAGTATTAAAGTTTTTTGTATATTTTATAATTTATAATTGTTAATATTATTTTGTAATATTATATAACTGATACACATGTTCCCAGAATATCCCTTTCTACATTTTTTCGGAGTCATATGGAGGCAAAATGGCAGCAGCTATTTCGCTCGAGCTCAAAAAGGTGATGTTCGTTCTCATCTGTTTTGTAGAACTCTTCAAACTTCTTAAAGTCATATGCTATGTGTAACCGATGTTAAAGAGGAACAACATTAGTCAGGACCATTCCTACTTCCTCAAAAGTTTCTTCATGCTATTTTTCATCTTGTTTAACTTTTAAATTGAATGTTTATTTTTCTTTAGGCAATTCAAGTGGGTTCAATCAAGTGTAACTTTGCTGGGGTTGCATTAGGGGATTCCTGGATATCTCCTATCGGTGTGTAGAATATTGTTATGTGTGCTACATTTAATTTAAAGGCTTTAAAATTGAATTATAATAGACTTTCATCTTCACATTATTTGTTCAGGTTCATGTGATATTACAATGCAGCACTTAAAGCTCATTGTTCTTTCTCTTATAGATTCAGTCATGACTTGGGGTCCTTATCTTTACAGCACAGTGAGTAATTCGCAGTAACACCATTGTACTTAGCCATGATTGCATTACATGTGATTAAAACCTTTTACAATAGTAATGATTAAAGTGATAGTTCGCTGAAAAATTCTCTCGTTATTTACTCAGTGAACTATTACTTTAATCCGATCATTTGATTTACAACAAAAGATACAAAGGTACAACAGATATGACAATAGTAATGGTTAAAGAAAAAAAGAAAAAATCTCTCTCATAATTTGAAAATCACATTATCATTTAAAACCTGTGTGACTTTTTTATTTCCTCTACAGAACTCAAAAGAAGATATTTTGATAAGAGTTTGTGACAGATCAGCATGGGCACCTATTCACCTCTATTGTATGGGTGCCAGTTCCCAACATTCTTCAATATCTTCTTTTGTGTTCTGCTGAGGAAACTCTTAAAAAGTCATATAGATTTAAAATGATGTGAGTGAGTAAGTAATGAGAGAAATACTCTTTAATCAGAGTATTTAAGTCAACAGTCCTAGTAGCCCCGTTGATTTACTTAATTTGTTAATGGTGTTAAAACAATTTTTAATTGTATTGTTTGTGTCCTGAACCTGTAATTATACATAAATACTGTGTGACAATCACTTGCTTCTATCATGAACTTAGCGATTTGTAACAAGTTCTTACACACGCAAAGGAAATGTAAATTAAGCATTAGAATCCAAGGGTCACTTTAACATTTTCAATTAACCCAATACTGTACTTATACAATGTTGCTTTGAATAAACGTTTGTGACTGTAACTGTGCTGCTATTTCTAGTCTCTGTTGGATGACAATGGACTGGCTGAAGTCAACAAAGCAGCAAAGGCAGTCCAGCAGGCTCTAGAAAAGGGACAGTACCAAAAAGCCACGGAAATGTGGTCCATCGCAGAAAATGTGATAGAGCAGGTTAGTTGTGTTTGCACATTTTTATTTTTCAATATAGTACTTTGAATGCATTAATGATAGAACTGCAGTTAATGCGCCTGCAGTAAATTTCTTGACATACTTTGTTACAGAACACAAATGGAGTCAATTTCTACAACATCCTTACTCAAGAACCCGATGAAATGGTGAAAGCTAGCTCGGATCAAAGGGCAGATGGATTTCTCGGTGAGAAACTCAATATGCCCTTTCAAACTGTCAATACTGTTTAGTGTTGGATACACAAATGGAAAGTGGCTGATGTTTTCTTGTTTTTGCAGCCTCACTCAAGCGACGTCACATTCGTCCTTTGCAGCGTCAGTCTCTTTCAGAGTTAATGAATGGACCAATTCGAAAGAAACTTGGTGTCATACCAAAGAATGTCACATGGGGAGGTAATAATCTGTTTTATGATCTAAAGAAGAATTTCTATGCTGGCAAATTTACAACATACGCTTTTCCTCTGTTCCTTCAGGACAGTCTGAGGCTGTATTTGCCAGCATGGCAGGAGATTTTATGAAGCCTGTGATAAATATTGTAGATGGGCTTTTGGCTGCAGGGGTCAATGTCACTGTCTATAATGGTCAGCTGGATCTCATTGTGGACACAGTGGGTGAGAACTCCAAATCTAAAAACACTCTATTATTGTATTAATATTCCCTGATGTGATCCAAATAACATGACTTTAAATACTGACTCATATCGAAAAAGTAGTTTATATGAGTGTTAGTATAAACTAGGCCTCGATTGTTTAGCTTAAATTTTTTTACCCATCTGTTTGATATTTGGAAAGACCATAATTATATTATGATCTAGTGATTATTCATTTGTGTCTTTTGTATGTGTTTAGGCCAGGAGCTATGGGTGAAACAGTTAAAATGGGATGGGCTTCAATACTTTAACCAGATGAAATGGACACCACTGGTAGATCCACAAAGAGAAAACCAAACTGGAGCTTTCTATAAGACATATAAAAACTTTGCCTTCTACTGGATCCTTAAAGCGGGACATATGGTAACAGATAATATATATCACAAAATACTGTTCATTAAATTTTTTTAAAGTTATAATTTTGATAATATTCCACTAGTGCAGCAACAGTTTTTTCATGAATAGGAATGATTGATTTAAATAAGTATTAACATATTTCTCCATTACATCATGACAGATCCCATCTGACCAGGGGCCAATGGCATTACGGATGCTGAAGATGGTGACTCAGCAGGAGTGATGGATCGTATGCCAATGTCAAATGAAATACCTTATTTTCCACTTTTAGACAATCAACACTCAATATAAACCAAAACATGAAACCTTTTTTAAACCATTGTTTTAATCATATTTGGCTTGACTGACTTGTACATTTTGTAAAACTTTGTGTGATCAATAAAGTAAATTTTTATATAGTTTTAATCACCTTCTAATTCTTGCCTTAAACTGTTTTATTAAAAGTGTTCACCTAAAAACAAAAAATGTTTTGTTAAATTGAACACAGAGAAAGATCTTTGGACCAAACAGTGATTGGATCCCATCGACAACCCTAGTAGAAAAGATAACAATGGTAGTCATAAGTACCCTTTTTTATTGTCATACATTCTTCAAAATATTAACTGGAAACTGTTTGGTTCTAAGCATTTTTCCAAATGTCTTTCTCTGTGGTCCTGAAAATGTATAGATTGAAACAGCTGAGGTAAGTAAATGCCAGAATTTTTATTTAAGGTGAACTATCTCTTTATCAACAAAAGTCGCTTTGGATAAACTCATCTGCCATCTTGCAACCATCGTACATTTCACAGATCCCAAAAAATGGGTCAGATATTAAAGCTTACAATAATGTCCTTTAGATTAATATATAATGTTTTCAGATACCTCATGTAATGTTTAAGATATTCTGAATATATGCAGAATGCAACATCACTGCAGTAAATTTGAAAATATATTGTATTAGCACCAACTCATCCTTCAGTCTTTTGCATATTGCGTAGAAAAGATATTTATACAAACAGGATATTAGCTGTGGAGACATTGGTAATAGTGTTCTGTCCTCATGGGTTACCTGCAGAACTCTTACTGTAGCTTAGTTTACGTCGACCCCAGTGTGTCTCAGGCACAATGAATCCCTCGCTGGTCACAGGTTCCACCACCAGCTCAACGAGACCTGGCGCAGCAGGCACCTCCAACTCCACCACACGGTACAGATTGGAGTAACACCTGCCTATCAGAGTCAAGGGTCCCGCAGGAATGCGAGGATCCGGACCCCGGAGTCGTCTCCAGTGTATCCGAAAATGGCGAACCAAATGGGAGGGATACTGCCAGCGTAAGGTGGCGTTCAGAAGAAGCTTCATCGGAAGTCCATCACCCTTCAGGGCACCTGTCTGCCACACCACGTCATGAATGCACACGCCCTGGACTGACTCTGGAGGGTTCTGAAAGCACTCTGCATCAATGAGCTGTCCCAAATAAACAATATTTAGAGTGAACATATGGTGAATTTGTTATGAATAAACAGTTCAATTATCTTGGTGTGGATGTGCATATCTAACCATTATTTCTCCAATCCTGCAGCTGAAAGGAACGTCTTTCTCTCCTTCTTCCCGGGATAAACGAATACACACATCTCGTAAGGAGCAGCCTGTCATTTTTAACAGGAAGCATCTGTGTATAAACCACACTGGGATTAGGAAAACTTGAGGTCGTTGTCTTGTCTTGTAATTTCAAATACGCTCTCACCGGGTTGTCCAGCTATCCAAAGCCCACTCTCCACAATTTTGTATATACTGCTCAACCAACTGGTTATCTTCTGCTAATGCTTCTGGTAAAACAGTGCTAGCTGAACACACACAAGCAAACACCGTGAAGTTGCCAGCAACACATTTATAAAAGCAAAATTAGAATGCAAAGTATCTTTAAATTGTCTTTATGTGTCCTAAAGGGATAGCTTCCCCAAAAATAAAAATGATTTCAATATTATTCACGCCCATTGCATTCCAAACTCGACATTCTTTCCTCTGGAGAAAACAAAAGAAGATATTTTAAAAAATGTAGGTAACCAAACAACATTTCCCCATTGATGTTCCTCTCACAAATAAGTCATATAAAGAGAGTGAGAATAAATGATTGCAAATTTGTATTTTTGGGTGAGCTATATCTCTAAAGCCACTCACATGGTATGTCATCGGTCCCATTAAACGTGCAGAGAGGAACATCTATCGTTTTGAGCTCCAGGGACACCTTCACACCCACAGGTGGCTTGTAGACAAAAGACACAAATGTCCTGGCTGCCAAAGGAACATGGAGAGGAAATATCCTACAAACAGACAAAAAACATTTATTATAAATTATGTTTGTATTATATTTGAACTTATTTGGAAAAAATGTTCGTACTTTGCACAAACATCATCAAGTCCAGATGGAATCATGCCTTCAAACATCAGAGAGCTGCCACCTATCCAAGCATCTTCTGAGCAGCCACGGGTTTTCAGCCAACCCTTCTCTCCTACACTCTCAGAGAGATACAGAGGCTGGATCTCTTGAGCGTTCAGATTAAACCAGCTTCTCTCATTCTCCACCTAAATAATTTAAGAATCAATTCCAATTGATATTAAATTCTGGTAAATGGCAGAAGTAGGAATTCAACAGTTTACAGTACCTTCCCCTTCCAGTAGAGGCTCTTTCCAAATCCTTGACAGAAGGAGGAAATAAACGGAAGACTGGACGGGTGACGGTGGATGTAGAGGTAATCATACAACAAACCCCAAAATCTGAGGAGAGATACAATATATGTTACTAATGACGTGTGTTTATGAGAAGATCAGGTGATCTCTTGGTTTTCTAGTGGTCATTCTATACTGAACTTACTTATCCTGGTTTTGACGGAATTCTGACTTTTCATGGCATTCATAAACCCAACCGGGAGCAAAGATGGCTGTTGAAAATCCATGAGTGCGAATCATCTCCAAAGCCTAATGAAAGGTTTAGAAATTACATATTATCTATATAGTGTGCTTCTTTCAAAACTATTTCAAAACCTAACTTTTAAAAAACCTTTTTAGTCTCCAATTTCCCTCCAACCACCTTTCCTCTCGCAAACACATCAACACCAACATAGATGTCAGACATGCGGCTTTGAGCGGCAGAGTATAACTTCATCCACTCCAGGCTCGGCTCTGTCCAGTTGTAGTTGGTGAATATTCCATCACATGCATCAAAAAAGACTCTATGATAGAGAAGAGGAAGCTTTTGGCCAAGGTAAAGTGAAAAACAAAGTATAAATCTACCGTAGCTCCATACACAGTTTGCACCAGTCCTTCGTAACAAACCACACAACCTGCCTGTTATTATCATTGAGTTCATTCTGCCAGTTAAGCGAGCCATTCGACAGCACACTGTCATACCAGATGACTACACTGCCGGGAACACGCTCATGCATCTGATCTGTGAGGTAGCGGAGAAAGGGACCGGCGTTTTTCACAGCTGTCTCCTGAAAAGAGAAGAGAATGTGAAGTCAAGTTCGAATATTTAAAGCGAAAGCCAAATATAAAAACAAATGAACAAGGGGTAGCTCTTGATACAAAAACGTTGCATAGCGTTATAGTAGTAATAATTCTGAAAATAGCCCATTCTTGTCTATGAAACACCATGCACTAAAAATCAACTTAAAGAGAGACCTCACATGGGCATTTGAACCAGTAAATGTTGATATTTGTGCTTTTAGAGGTGAAAACTTTTTGTATAGAATAATACGTTATGACATTTTCACGGAATCGTCCAACCTATAATGTTATCCTTAACAACATGTACACACCAATCACATGCAGGCTTACTCACGCTCAGCACATTTTCTATATTAATAAGCCATCCGTCAAAGCCATAGCAGTGGGAGATCTGAACCAGCTTGTCTGCAGCTCTCCGGTAAGCTTCTTCATTCGCCAGAAACTCTTCACATATCTTTGCTCCATCCGTCCACTCGGTGATGAATGTTCCTTTCAGGGGAACAAGAGAACAGATCCATTCTGGCTTACTGCTGAATGTTTAAAAATCTTCCATGTAGGAAACACTTGAAAGGGTCTCACCGATAGACAGCACTCCATTCCTGTGCGCCGCATTAGTCCAAACCACAGGAGGAATTGTTACCATCTGATGACTGAAGTAGTTAAAGATGTCAATATACTTCCAGTGATAGAAAGCATATGGGGTCTCCACCTCCGCGCCTTGAACGAACCTAAATGACACAATGGTGAAAATACCGAAGAACATTGTAAGATAACGGTGAAACAAGATTAGAGTTGTACCTGTCTTCCAAATAGCCGCCCATCATATCATGGGATACCAATGTCCTTCGAGGGGATTGGGCCAGTGGGGGATACCTGCTAGCCAGAGGCACAGTGGCCACATTAAAGGGACTTGCATCATTTCGTTTCCATAACAACAGCTCTTGGAGTGACTTCAGACCGCAGCTGATGGGCTCGGTCGTGTCTGGATCATAATGTCTGGCTGTCAGATGACATAAACAACATTTCAAGTGGGTTTCAGAGTAAGTCTAATAAACATTAAATGTGGCAATACCTGGCAATGTTGATGGCAGGTCACTTATCACCTCGTGAACACTTTGATCTCCAGGCTGGTCCAGGCAAGACTCAAGACTTGACAAATAAACCCCATTACATTAATAATAGTGAATATATTAGATAAATGACACAAATGACAACACTACCTTATCCCATCGATTTCAGGACTCTTGTAGATTGTAGATTCTCCCCCATTTACTTTAAGAGAAGTCATTTTGTCACCTTTCTCTCTTGCGTTCAGTGACACATGGATGGACTGATGTGTTGTCAGCAGACAATCTGAAAGTCACAGCAGCTTTCAGTTGGGCACAGTGGAAACACAGTCTGCTTCCGCACTAGCTCTCATTGGTGGATGACTGTGCGAGTGCTCCACAGAGATCACGCGTGAGGATTTTACTGCGCATGTCCGCTAGAGGGCACTGAAGACTCTGTTAATATGGGTGAACCTGTGCAATTCCCACTTGAACACGAAAACACAGTGCCATTCTTCAAAATATCTTATTTGTTTTCTTAGAAAGATAGTACATTTACACAGCTTTGAAATGAAACAGGAAGTATAAATGAGTATTTTCAAATGTAAACACGTACATAAGACATAACATTTCCATATATGGGGAAGACTGTTTATTAGTATATCAGTTTTCTTATTCAAATGCCGGGGAAGTGATATTTATAAGAATGTGCCAAGTCATCACCATCACTTGTATGACATTTTCTGTCCGGGGAATCCTTATGGGCTTGGGAATTTGTTCAGTAGATCCATGCATTATTAAATGCCAAAAATAGAAGACTTAGACTTAGATTTAATAAGCATATAATAACATTTACATTTACATTTAGGCATTTAGCAGATGCTTTTATCCAAAGCGACTTACAATAGTCGAGAGACAATGAAGCGGTAATAAGATAATAGATAATTCCTAACATGCATCATAAAGTTTTGATTGAAGAGCAGCTCCACGATACTTTACTATTCATTGTCTCACACTTTGTACAATGAAATTATGTAATTTTATCATGTACATTGGGTGAACATGACAAAAAGAATTTCTCTTGAAATTGAAAGAAAGGTCACGCTTAAACAACTTAATTTTATTAAGTGGAACTGATTGACGTGATAAATGAAGTCGAACAAACTGTTTTTTTCCTTGTATGTATTCATTTGCTTTGCTAGCATGAACGAGTGTTAGAACTCAAAGCTCTTCAGTCCTGACATGTTAGTCACTAAAGATATAGAACAAAATATACACGACCTACATCATCTATTTGACAGCCAGAGATCAGGGCTATACAACAGCACAGATCAATCCTCTGATGGCCTGCAGGGAGATTTCAGTCCTGACACAACAGAACATTCTCACAATGGACTGTTAAATAGTGATTATAAAGAGCTTTTTCAGCCAGGGCATGGCAGCTTTTATAACTGATGTCTCTCTTCATCTTCTCATAGTTTCCAAATTACAATCAAGATGTTAAGATGTTATCCCTTGCAGATTCAGAACAACCATCGATATTAAACCACTGGCTCACTGGCTATTGTAAGACATGACCGGAAATGTTGAATCACTTTGGTTCTTGCATGTCTGAGGATTATTTTCTTAAATGCATTTCCAGACAAGATACAAAAGTGCTATAATGTTAAACAGACAGCACTATCATCAATTTCATGAAAATGTCAACTTTACCATGTAAAAATCATGTTTTTACAGAAGGTTTTGAGGATACAGCACAGATGTCAACATTTGGTTTTTGAAATACCAATATGAGATCTCTCTTTAAGTTTTTTGAGTATTAGTTTATTTAAAGTACATTACTTTTCATATTCAGGAAAGGGCTGTCATCAGGATTGTCACATCCATAACTCTACATTTTGCTCAAAATGGACACATTAAACTAAATATATCGTAATTGTATAATGTTCTATAAAGAGCTATCCCTTTTTCCATTGTTGTGTATTTTGGATTGTGGTTTGAAAATTTCAATTCATCTCAATCCTAAAAAGTTTGTTGTGTCCCAAAATTGGTGTCCTTCTTTTGTAACGCCCATAACCCAGGTTTATTTAAAACAGAAAACTTGTGCATAGACTGATACTTTCTGATGTTTAGATACCAACAACAAGATTTTTGCATAATGTAAACAAGTACTTCAGTTTATATGTAACAATTCAATTCTCAGAGCATTTTTCCTTCCAATCATAATGCTGGAATTGCCAAATGAGTGTAAATTGAAAACCTTCCAAGTCTGTCAGACAACTTTTTTGTTTAAACAAGCATTGATCCCTGAACTTTTCATATAACTTAATAAGTTAATAAGAGAAGCATCTGAAGATCAAGATAGTGTTCTTATAAAAATAAATGTTTTACACATTTTGTTTTATAAATTCTTTTAAAAAAGAAATGTGTTTCAGAAAGCATGGATGTGGATGGATAGTGAGATTTAATAGTTCAACTTTTCTCATCTCAAGAATAATAGTCATATACACAAGGGGTTAAATAGTGAATTATGAATATGAGAGAATTTCACATGTGTGAACTCTTCCTAAAGTACTGTAATGCACATCTACACACATGTTTGGCATATTTAGAATCATTTCAGGTCGTTTCAGTTTCAACTCCCAGTTTAATTTCTTTTTATTTTTCATCTTTTGCATCTTCACACTAACTCAAAAACACTTTAGAATCGGAAGGAACATCTTATATATACATTAATCTCAAGAGCCCAGCATCCTGATGTGAGCAGCAGACTTTAGGACCCAGTCCAGAGTGAAGATCAGTCGGGTTTCTCTTTCTCACTTGCGTCTATAATGTCAGACGAGCAGAAGCTTGTTCCGGTGGAAATTAACTGAAATAATAAACCTGATCGGAGTCCATTTTATAAGTAAGTGCCATTTAAATATCACCATATAGGAAGATTACCCTTATAACATTAGAACAACTGGATTAACACGTTTGGTGCCAAAATGATGCTTATTCCTCACCATTAATATTGCACATGTCATCTAAAGACAAGAGGAAAAGTGTAATCGATGCTTAATTAATTAAGCCTGAGAAAATCATTAGGAAACTATTTTATTGAAATCAACGTTTGCTGCACATAAAACCCAATAGCATGCTTTAATATGAACGTTAAGCAGAATAAATGCAAACATGTTTATTTGTGAACTTAAACATCCATCGCATTGATAAATGACGACTGCGCATGCGTTCTGCAAACACGCAGCATCCTTACAAACGTAACAGGTCCTCGGCCCTCGTTCAACATAAGGGAACACTTTACACTGCAAACAGAAGATAATCTGTAAAACTTTGGGGGGAAAAGATGATTGACACATTGGATATTTAACAGGGTTGATGAGGGGAAGTGAGAATGTGATGTGACACTTGTAAGGGATGCTCAAAGCATCTTCAGGTGATGACAGGTGTAGAAAACCCATGACATTTATAATCATTAACATATAACAGCAAACAATCCTCCATAAAAATACCAGAATGACTTACCTGTCACATTTAAAAGTATTTTTATTTAAATGAATGTTGATGTAACGTGGCTTGAGTCTAGCACATGTTGCGACATAGTTGCACTTTTAATTGAAGATTATATGGTTGTAAACACCATTTCATTAAATGTGTCTGCCGTGTGAAGTTCACATTGAGAGACCAGAAAGTTCTCCTAGCTGAAGAACATAGTTCCTTCTGAGAACATGACATGATCTTTGTTTCCAGAGGCCATTGGTAGAGCATCATGGGAGGAGTGGTCCTCGATGAGGGCAGCAGTGGAGTTCAAGCCCCCGACGGTGGCTGGGGATGGGCCGTGCTCTTCGGATGCTTCGTCATCACAGGTTTCTCCTACGCCTTTCCCAAGGCTGTCAGTGTTTTCTTCAAAGAGCTGATCAGAGAGTTCAACGTAGGATACAGTGACACGGCATGGATCTCCTCCATCCTTCTGGCTATGCTTTACGGGACTGGTAAGTCCGCCACACATCAAATATCAACACAAAGGGTTAGTGTGTGTATACTCATCATAACACATTAAACAAATACAAATAAGATATTTAAGGAATAGTAAAATTTTGCAGGGCCTCTATGTAGCATCCTGGTGAATCGATTCGGGTGTCGACCAGTGATGTTGGTGGGTGGTCTCTTCGCATCCCTGGGTATGGTTTTGGCCTCCTTTGCCACTAGCATTATTCACATTTATTTGTGCATTGGAGTCGTAACAGGTACGTTGATCTTCTTTAAAGGTGTTTTTATTAAAATGAGGGATTGTTGCCTATCCAGGGTGTAAGTAAAGATTTAACGCTGCCTTTCTGATTTCAGGTCTTGGTTTGGCTCTGAACTTCCAGCCTTCGCTCATTATGCTCAACCGGTATTTCAGTGAAAAGCGCCCGCTGGCTAATGGGTTGGCGGCAGCCGGCAGCCCTGTGGCCCTCTGCTGCCTCTCTCCTTTGGGCCAGGTTCTCCAGTATAGATATGGGTGGAGAGGGGGCTTTCTCATCCTGGGGGGGATTCTGCTGAATTGCTGTGCCTGCGGGGCTTTAATGAGACCTCTGATATCACCAAAGATGTCAGAAACTGCAGTTGAAAACACAGCAGATGACACCGACAAGAAATCTAAATCTAAATCCAAGTTACTTGACTTCAGTGTTTTTAGGGATCGCGGGTTTGTCATTTACACCGTTGCCGCATCCATCATGGTGCTTGGTTTGTTTGTTCCTCCGGTGTTTGTGGTGAGCTATGCGAAAGAGCTAGGAAACGAAGACACGAAATCCGCCCTGCTGCTCAGCATTCTGGGTTTCATTGACATTTTTGCAAGGCCTACATGTGGCATCATTGCAGGACTGAAGTGGGTTCGCCCACGCTGTGTCTACCTCTTCAGTTTCGCTCTTATGTTCAACGGCATCACGGATCTGGTGGGGTCCATGGCGAAGGATTACAATTCTCTAGTCGTGTTTTGCATCTTCTTTGGAATTTCATATGGTATGGTGGGTGCCTTACAGTTTGAGGTTCTTATGGCTGTCGTTGGGACTCAGAAGTTCTCAAGCGCCATTGGTTTAGTTCTTCTGGTTGAAGCAATGGCGGTGCTGGTTGGACCTCCCTCAGCGGGTAAGTTTTGTAAATAATGTCTTAAAAAATATATTGTTTTATAAGCACTTGCAAACTTATATTCAACTGAGAATAGCTTGATGCCATTAAAATATGTTTTTGTCACTCACAAGGGCGACTCTTGGACTACACTAAGAAGTATATGTATGTTTTCCTGCTGGCCGGGACTGAAGTTGTGCTGTCTGCGATAGTATTGGCTGTGTGTAACTTCCTGTTCATAAAAAAGAAGGCAGAAGAAACTGAAGCTACAGTAGAAGCTGGAGAGATGGAAGTAAACAATCAGGCCAGTAAGTCACCCACAGATGAGCCACACAAAGCCAATGCAAACTCAGAAAAATCAAGAGACTCGGTTGACCCGAGACCTGAGAATGTGACAGCTGATCCAACGGAGGAAACCTTTCTTAAAGAGAACGATGAGCAGAACATTGCTTTAAAAACGGATCCATGAAAGATGAAGTTTAAGAAGTTTGATCGCTCCAGCATAATAGGAGGACACAACAACACAAATTAAAGGATTGCGAAACCTAGAAGTATTAATGTCCGCTATTGTGTTGTGATGATGTCTTAAGACTTGTGCAATCAGTTTAATCCATGTAACAGACCAACAGTGTACTAATACTCATCATAACATTACATGTACACACTGCTGCACTGTACACTATACTGCACTTTAAACACAGAAGTACTCATATTTCCACTTCAGGTTTAATCAGGTTTTAATTTACTCATCCTCATGTCACTCTAAACCTGAATGACTTTCTTTTTGCTGCAGAATGTTCGTTACCAACACTGAACCCCATTGACTTTTTAGTTGAATGAACACTGAGACATTACTCAAAATATTTTCTATTTTGTCTGGCACAGTACAAAGAATCGTACAAAGTTTTTGATGAAATATGGATGATTAAATGATGACAGAAATTTTTGAGTTAACTTTAAACAAAATTTTGGAACAGGCTTTTATATTCATATATGATCCTGTTTAGATAAATGATATCACAAAAGATAAATTACAACAATCTCCAAATTTCACTATTTATAAATCATATGTTCAGACCACATGCAATAAAATATAAAAACATTTTGTTTTTGTGTGTTTCGGCAGTGTTCAACAGGCTTTACTGTCGTGGTTTCCGTCAATCCGTGCTACTTACTGCCCTGCTATACATTATATGTACTTTATATTTATTGATATGTTGTAATTCCACTGGATAGAAACGGGTGATCTGTAAACAGTTTATGTTAAGTAGAATTTGATTGTCAGTGTTTATTGTAATGTAAATTTCTTCTACCATTCCATTCTCAATCTCAATTTTAATGAACTACCGCTATACTAAGATTTTGTAGGTTATGATGAGGTGGACCGCTGACATCGTTGCATTTATGACTTGACATTTATAAATGCTTCTGTAATACTTTATTTTAAAAAACTATGCTGTTCCCCAATTCCACAAATATTGTCCATCCAAAAGGAAAATTATGAATTACTAACTCTCAGTACAAGTTTTCCAAACCTGTATGAATGTCTTTGTTTGTTTTTAACACAAAGAAATATATTTTGCCGATTTCTGGTGCAGCATAGACTACCATTGTAGGAAAAATTCTGTTAGATTTTAGGATATTTTATTTAGGAAAGCAAGTAGTTTCACATTTGACTAGAACTTCAATTGGTAGTTAATGATGTCTCAGAAATCTCATATGGTAAGATTCTTCTAAAAACCTGTGTGTTCAACAAAACAAAGAACATCTTGGGTGTAATTAAATTACGACAGAATTAAAGACAGAAGAACTTAATGTATTTAAAAACAGATTAAATCAAAACACCAATGAAGAGGCTTCTTCGAGACAGCTAAAAGAGGCATAGACTCAATAGCCCCAAAGTCAGTCCCTAAGGATCTCTATCAAAGGCTACAAAAACTCAAATATCAGCCCTAAGCTACACTAACTGTGGAAATGTCTTTGTTCATTTTCAGTGTCCCCACAGTTTCAGAATTTTGGATTTGAATTGTTTTATTTCAAAAGCTCATTAATGTTTTTGGTCGACTGAATGGCTGTATGACTGAAAAGTGACCTCCACCTCTATATGAAAACACCAAACCAAATCTGTGTAATAAAAGTTGAAGTTATCTCAAATAATTGTCCCGTATAACTTTCTACCTCATAAAACTAATACAAGAACACAGTTTTATTTGTGGCTTAGTACATTACATAAACATCGAAACGGACTTAGAAACACAAAGAAATGTTTAATTGGCACCAACTATCACTTATGTGAACTGCAACTTGAGTGCTGTACTAGGGGCTAGCTTTGTAAGTTCATGTGTTCCGTTCAAGTTTCTTGTGTGAATGAAAACAAGACAAAACTTACAAGTACTTATTAATTTATTTACACATTTTAAAATACACAAATACAGTGGCAATACAAATGAGGAAAACAATCTCCTAGTGAAGGAAGATTTCTGTAATTCCACCTGATACAGCACAGTGTGATGCTCGTGTAACGCAGAAGGACTGGCCAAGCAGTCATGTGTCGGATGAACCAGGAAATGAAAGAGAAATCCATAATAGCTCGATCCCAGACAAAGTGTAGCTGTGCCTACATTTAAACACCACCAGTACTGGAGCGGCTTATTCTGTGAGACCACCAGTGGAGAAAAAATACTAACTTATCAAATCTAGAACCAAGGAACCAAGTCCCTCTCACCTCTCTAAGCACTAGCCTTTTCCCCATACTCACAATACATACACACAGACAGTGGCTATGAAAAATGGTACTTTGCCATCACTAGAAACATCCTATATACATGACAACAGAATTTAAGAGTTTCACCACTTGCCCCCCCACCCCATGACTACAGAAAAAACCTACACTCTACTACGCTGAATGATATGGACAGGCATGTTGCCCTCCACTTCCTCTGTGACTTATAGCACCAGTAAGTCAAGAACCACACTTTTGAAATAAGGGAAAAGCGGTACTAAAAGAATTTATAATAGCAAATAAAGTTGCAAAAACCACTCGCATTTCAATTTTTTAAAATTCGATCACACTGAAAGTAAACAGGCATGGCTTGAATGTTGGCTGGTGTATTTTCAATGAGTCACTCTGGGCATGAGACATCCATTTTAAATCGATGAACATACTCAAACCCTTAAAACAAAACAAAGACCATGCCAGTCCGTCTCAACAGAAGCCCAAATCTCTCCGGTTAGAACACGATTGTTCACCCGTGCACACCTCCTGTCACAAAGACGGAATTCTTTATTAACTGAAAGAATTCTTAACCCATTTTAATCATCCTTTAGTAAACATGAACTCAACCACACACGTGCCTGCATTTGAGTAAAAGCATTAACCTTAATTTGGGGGTAAAATGATACAAACAGCAACATTAATAACATCAACATTTCTACAACACAGGCATGTCACAGCTTTTAAGAAACAAAAAAAGCTTAAGGGAATGCAATAAAATCAATGAGCAAGAACTGATGATCAGTTTGTTTGGTGCAGATGAAACTAAAAATAGTCTAAAATGAGTAATTATGATAGAGTGGTGGTTAGACTTCTTGTCATTTCCAAAACTATTTATTCTTCAAAGCCTGGCCTTCCATATAATAAATGCAAAACCAACATAAAGGGACGTTGCCTTCATCCTGCCACGTGAACCAACAGGCCTGCAAACACATCTGCATGATATCTTCAGTAAGCTTAAAGTGGTTCAACTAAAAAGAAATTAAATTGGAAAAGAATAAAGCCAGAGAAATTAATTCCGTTTGTGTACAAAAGTCAAAAAAATACTCAAAATGTCAATGGCTATCATTACAGCTGCATTCCAAGCTGCGTTAAAGTAATTTTTTGCAACAGGAGAGGGTATCAAAGCAGTTGTAAATGGCTTTAGCCAAGACGTTCTTGCTTGTGAAGAGGCCCCTGGACGACAGGAGGACGGCCCTATCCTCCTGGACTGTCAGAGGGGCAAAGGTAGCGGCAGCCACCCCCCCGGCACCATCCCTCTTGTTTCGCCAGCGATCTTCTGGCAAAAAGCAATTTTAAAGAGCACTTTAACTTTTGTGCCCAGGTGCCTTTATGTGTGTAGGTGAAGAAAGGTATGTGTTATGTGTGCCGAAACAACAAAAACGTCCAACTTTTGAGTTTGTGTGCCTCAAGTGTTTTAATTGCATTTAGTGGAAGGAGGAAATAAAGTCTCTGTAGATTTGATTTGCTGAGGTTGATTTCACATGGTTAGAGGCGGCTGAAGGAGTCCTAGTGCAGATCAGGGCCGTCATTGGTCTGCTCTTCAGGTTTGTGTAGGATCTCATCGTGGTACGGCAGACTGCAGGCCACTTGGGGTGACACGAGAAAGAGCCTAGATAAGGGGTAGAGAAAAATAGACATGCTAGTTAATTTCCCATCACCGCAGAACAAACTAAACTGATGTTGTACTTGTTAAAATATCCTCATATTGTTCCCAGCGGTTTGTTTCAATCTGATATTGACAACAGGTGCAGATCAAATTATGTCTGCAGGGATAACCCAAACTAATCTTGTGGTAACAGATCAGTGGATAAAAGATTTCCTTCACCCAAACATATCCTAAAATAAATTATGTAATTTGCCCTAATCAAATTAAACCTGTTAATAGCGATCTGTGGTTCTGTTCATACAAAAAACATCAATTGATTTTGCTCTCAAAATTGATGACTCTAACAATAAAGAGCAGCTGTTACTAAGAAAACATAACCAAACGTTGTAGGAACAGAACCATACTTAGCTCTCCAAAATGAGTGGACGACTACATGCTGCTGTGTAAACATAGCCATTGTACATATGTCATGGGACACAACTAGAATGTGTCCTGTCTATTCAGTGCCACAAGTCAGAACCAGCATTATCAGCTTCTTCATTATAAATCCAAGGGGTTCAAGATTTACATGACCAAACACAAAGGAAAAAAGGCATTGTGCTCTTTTTTCCCCACACAGTAACACAAAACCAACAATTTTTTTTTACAAAAGAGGGGACACATCAAATTTTGTATTATCACTGAGATATACAATTGAAGGTGATTAAATGGCAATACATTTTTCATCATCCTCTGTCAAAGACAAGCAAGTGCAAGGGGCCACATAAGACAGAGGGGCACTGAATCACATGAATGCCCCTCCCAAAGGGTGGGGGTGAATCCTGATGTTGACCTTACATAGGGAACAAAAGAGCTGCAGAGGTGAGCCATTGGGCAAACCAAGGACAGCTGGATTAAGCAGAAAATCATACCAGTGAACGACATCAGCAATTTAGAACACAAACTGATTTAGTTAGCAGCAGTTTTACGCTTACAAAAGAAAAGCAAAAAGCTTAGTAAGTGTAAAGCTGCATTGATAAGTTGGTTCAGGAGTAATGCATGCTGCAAGCCAAAACCAAGCACCGGGGTTAAAAGGTGAGACAAAAATAGGCATCAACATACAGGCAGCTAGAGATAATCACAGAGCTAAGTGTAAACACACACTCTCAGAGGTAGAGGGTGCTGCACAAGCACACAATAAACAGCACTCAAAGGCCGAACCACTTCTGTATTTTTTTGTAGTTTCACTCTCACTGAGATTAACCCGTTCAACGTTTTCTACATCCATTCCTGACTATGGTAGTGAATCGTTCATGAGACAACATAGGGCTGTGGACTTAATCGTAATTGGTTTTCAGTTTCAATATATGAACTTTCAACAATTCTGAAAATACTCATTCGGAATTGCTCAGATCAGGATTTTGCCACCAATATTGAGTGACTATTGTTAAAAGAGTACTAAATCATTATAAAAATGTGTGCATTATGCAGTAAACATTTTAATATGTCTTAATTGGGATTAATGTTTGTCCATTTAAGCATCTCCTCATTTTCTACCTCATTTTCTAAAGTCAATGTGTAATCGTGTAAAATAATCCTTATTGCAACGTTGTGCAAAATAATCAATTTTAGATATATTTGCCTTTTATTTTAACTGGGAATTTTTAGGCCATGTTATAGAAATGCAGTTTATAGGTTTAATGGAAATAATAAAGGCACAAATGAACCTGAGAGATTGCAATTATGAAGTTTGCTCTTATCAAGCAGAGAAATACGTATAGACTCAAAACATCAAAATACAGAATCAACACTTCCTATAATTTTTTTACAGTTTAAAAATAACTGTATGATACAGTACTGTCCATCTGTGAGAAAAACTGCATGTCATCTGGTGTTATGAATAATTCTCTGTCTGAGGATTAAAAATACCATCCGAGTCATCAGCGCCTGTGAGGTCATAAACAGCTAACAATGGAGTTGGAGCCTTTTGTGTGCTAAATATGGTTTTGATTAAACCAGGATTTACTAAAATTTGTTCAGGCAATGAAGTGTTGGTGGTTAAGCCCGGCGTGAGCAATGTGCTGTGTAACAGCCATATAGCAGTAATGTGGGACAGGGTCCATCAATCAGTGCGGGGAAGTGGAGGGAGTCCAGAAAAAAGACTGTACCCAACTGTCACTCACCCAATGCTGTCGCTCACACCAGACCATGGCCAGCATCTACTTGCCTTGGTGATCAAAGGGAATGCTATTCTGAGGTAGGTGGGTGGATGGGTAGTAGGAGGGGGAAACATTTAATTGTATAGAAAATCAACAAGTGTCCAACAACATTTGACACATTAACGTTCGGATTTGAACGTCAAAATTAAAAAACAATATTAAAATTGTCAGACAATGTGTTGGTTGAGTTAATAGACTGTATGACAAATTTAAAAAACAAATGTAGGTCTAAACATGACACTGGTAATTTGCAAGGTAATCTCTTATATATTTAATATACTGTCTAACATCACAGTAGCTTGAATAAGATCACACATATTTGACAAACACATTTCAAGACATCTTTCAACAGAGAGTGCATGCTAACAGCCTTGAAAGCCAAAATACAGGCTTAATGCCAGGCCTGAGTAGATACAAACTCTATTTAAGCAGCTGTACATGGCCATCTTGTCTCTTTTATATCTGCCTGATTATTACAAGTATAATAATTTCTTCAGAAAGCACTTTAACTTAAGTGCTTAACAAAAGGCCCATTTAAGAGAAGCAGAGCTTAAAACAAATATACAGACATCAAACACACCAGCAACCTTGGCAAAAGAGTCAAAAACCGGTAAGAAAAATGTATCTGGTACCTGTGATGTGGACATGCGTGAGGTGTCCTGTCGGCCAGTTAGATCTGAAGAGGAAATGTTGACAGGCGCTCCACGATGCAACCTCATACTAACCTTCCGTTCTCGTTCCATTCCTTGGGGAAAAAGGACAAAAGACGTGTCACCAGTATGGAACAGTGAAAGACACAGACACCATATTTTTGGTTGAATTCAAACAAACTACGCTTGTTTTCCCAGCATGGAACTTCTACACTACAAAAACAATTAAACCAGACTGGGAAAATGATTTTCCTTAATTTTCTTTTTTAAGACGATGAAAGGCTAGCTGACGTGTACTGAGCCTCTGGTAGGGG
Source organism: Triplophysa yarkandensis (assembly GCA_033220385.1). Classification (NCBI taxonomy): domain Eukaryota; kingdom Metazoa; phylum Chordata; class Actinopteri; order Cypriniformes; family Nemacheilidae; genus Triplophysa; species Triplophysa yarkandensis. The sequence continues at coordinate 6,473,710 of CM065661.1, forward strand.
TGACATATGGTTGTTTTAAGAGACTTCTTGGGGCTCTGCTAATTGAGGCCATACAATTCACACCCTCTAGCAAACGGCTAACAAGACCAATATAGGACTGCTGGTTCCAAACATAGAGGGTAGTATTGTGTGTGTGAATTTCCACCATTTGATAAAACCAACTAAAACGTATGCAATGTCCCGTCTGCATCCTGTCAAGTGTATAAGCTTACAACTCTTTACCACTTCCTCTTAAACTAAGATGACAACAAATTGAGAAAGCAGTTCCCAGCAAATATAATGTCTCAAGAAACTGCAAAGCTGTGAACTTCCTATAACAAAATATCCTTATGCACAAATAAAACATTTTATCACAGTTAATAAAAACAGTAAAACACAAAAACGAGTAAAAGGTTAGAGCGTGCCACTGAATCAGGGCAGGATATACCTGTGTGTGAGGTTGGAGTGAGTGGTGTGGGAGGTGCTACTTCTTGTGTTCCTCTGGGTCTACCTGAGCTGGAAGGCATCATGCCACGGGCAGCTGGATTTCGCCCATGCCTCAATCTTTCCTCCCGATCCCTCCGTTCCCTCTCTGGATCTTCTGCTGCTCTGTTTGCACCCTGAACATCAAAATGCCGAACACATGAAGACTTAAGTTGTTAAACACCATCACAAAAAGAAACTATTTATACAGCAGCCATGTAAAATACTCACAAATTTGAGCATATTCCAGTCAAAGACGTAGTCGTATGAAAAGCCTTGTCTATGGAAAAGGTTTCTGAAGAGCTGTCTCAGGTAAGAGTAATCGGGCTTGTCATCAAATCGAAGGGAGCGGCAAAAGTTGAGGTACGTGGCAAACTCAGCTGAAATGGAGAACAGTGTAACTGGACTATTGGAAGATTTCAGGCTTTCTGCAACATGCTAGTATACTCCTAAAATATCCACTAAAATACTCTAGAATGACAACCCCTGCCTGCAAAAAAAGGTCATTTGATATGTCCCACCCATCCAGTTTCAATAGAAAATGTCAACATAGCCAAGTACACAAAAAGATTTATGATATTATTTGCCAATGACACATGAATGACAACAGAGGCAGTAGCTTACATGGGTATCCTTTGCACAGGACTTCAATTGGGGTTGACATTTTCTTCTCACTGATTCGCTCATACTTCTGTCTCTTTGTGGCAGCCTTCAGTCCCTGCCATGGCAGAGAACCCAGGTTGAAATACATAAGCACATAGCCAAGAGACTCCAAGTCATCTCGCCTGGACTGCTCTGTAATACCAAACACAAAAATGTCAACGTAGTTTGAATGGCCTTGAATCATAAACATTAGGAAGCTGCCAGGTCATGTTTAAAAATAAGATCTCTAAAAGCCGGTTTAACAGCATACCAATTCCCAAATGGGTGTTGATGGAAGCGTAGCGAGCAGTGCCAGTAAGGTTTTTGTTCTCGCGGTAAGGGATGTGCTGGTGGGTGCGAGCATCTCTGTACTTCTTGGCGAGGCCGAAGTCAATGATGTAAACAAGGTTGCCCTTTTTACCCAGGCCCATAAGGAAATTATCAGGCTTGACGTCTCTGTGGATGAAGTTCTTGGAGTGGATGTACTCGATACGGCTGATCTATGGATGCAAAATGGAAGGGTTAAATGGTCAATTGACAAGTTGACAAATGAAAGAAGAAAACCAAGCAAAGCTAACATACCATACCAAATAAAGCTATGAATTCATGACAACCATTAAACAATTAGTCCTTTCACATTTAACAATGCACCGGAGCATTTAAAACCAAGTCAAACATTAAATGAAAGGGGAAGGGAAAAATTAAAGCTTGTCAAGTCACAAAGAACACCACTTCCTGGAGTGGTTTTCGGTCTCCTATAAAAAGAGATGATTAAGGTTACGTATGATCAAGTCTATAGCCTTACCATCTGGTCAGCCAGCAGAAGAACAGTCTTAAGGCTGAACTTGCGAGAGCAGAAGTTAAACAGATCCTCCAAGCTGGGTCCCAGCAGCTCCATTACCATCACATTATAATCTCCCTCAGCTCCACACCATTTGATTGTTGGAATACCAACTGTGGAATAAAAAGAGAATTACAAAAACGAACAGGATTCCAACAGATCTCCAAAATGCAACTTCAGATGAAGCGAAGCTTCCTTAATGAACAGCAACATGTTGGCATCTTTAAAGTGTCTGACAGACAAAGATTGAAGGTGACCTAGACCATAAATTTGTTTCCTCCATTCGCTTGATTAAAGGGGGGCTGGGAGTTTATGTAACAGTTAGGATAGTGATGTGATAAAACCCAGACAGAGGTTCAGCTTGCATGAACCGACTGCTCTGGTTGGTTGCCTTCAATATAGGCTTTAATGCTTGTGCCAAAGACACATCTCTAAGATGACCTTGAAATTAATGCAGGAAAATATACTAGCTATGTTGGAAGGACAGCTGATACCCAATAAGATCACCTGTAGACCATTACTGCCCCCTTTCACCATTTAGCCAGTCGCTGACCACAAAAGCTGTTACAGTGCTATAACATAAGAGCCTGAACTGATACCAGCAAAATGGACATAACATTATGCGTTATGGTCATCTCATGAAAATGCTCTTGGAATGTAATTTTAATCTGTAAAAATAACTGTTATTTTATACACTGTTTATATTATACAAATGCCTTGTTGATAGTGGTTAACCATGAGAAAAGGTTTTCAATTTAAATAAAGGTAGAAAAAACTGCGTTATTGACATGATAAAACTGGACACCAATTTTGGGAGACAAAAACCTTCTTAAGATGTATGTGAATTAACATGTACAAACCAGAATCAATAATATACAACAAATGACAAAGGGATAGCTTTATGCAGTACATAAAATAATAACTATATTTTAATATTCATATGTTCGTTGATGAGCAAAATGTACCGTTTTGGATGTGACAGTCCTGAAAAAAGCCCTAACTGAAAAATCATGCACTTAAACAAACAATTCTATAAAAAATTTAAGAAGAAACCTAACATGTGTATTTGGATAATCAAATATTGACATCTGTGCTATAAGTTTGCTAAAAATCTCTACATTTTATTGGTAATTAAATAAAAAATATCACTCAAAATTTGGATAAGAGTCAGGTAAGTAAAATAGTTTGTCCATGTAGCAAAATATTTAGGGAAACTTTTTTTCTAGAAATAAACTGATTAGACATGGAACTGTTAGACTGCAGATTTTCTAGACTTTCACAAACACATTCAGGGTTATTTGGGGCAAGGAAGAGGTTTTGCCAGTGATCAAGCGGGTCAGAGTTCTCTTGGCAGCTGTTGTCATTTCTTCTGTAACATGCAACCCTGAGTAAGGCCACTGCGTTCAACAGAACTGTACTTTTGCTGTTCAGCACTTTGTAGAAACATCTTCCAGGTCAGCTATTTTTGCACAAACTCAGAGGGTTAAATATATCTCCTGCTTTGAGCTGTCCACCACGTCTTTCTGCACTCCAGACCGGATGATACGGTCTATTTTAAAAGGAACCAAAAAAGAAAAGTTTGTGTGCTTCTCCGTGTATGGACTTGAGCAAATGCAATTCTTCAAATAATTTGAAAATAGAATCAAAATAGTTCCATTTGTAGTGTCCTTATAAAAAAAAAATACTCTGTGTCTCCATGTACATTTAGTGGCTTGTCATACTTCATGTTGTGCTAAATAAGGCTGGGAGTGGTGGAAGAGACCCAGTTTGGAGATGGAATTCATAGGGCCAGCCCCTCCCCCCAGACCCCACTTCCCTCTGCACACACCATCTGCTCCAAGATCCATGTGATCATAGGGAACAAGGGCGCTCGGCGAGAGGCTTTCTCTGAATGTCGGTCTGTTAAGGCATGGATGCTATAGTTTGGGCAATGCTGTGCGAATGACATGCTTGTTCAGTCATGCTGGGAGTGAGCAGAGAGACGTCAGTGTTTTAAGACAAAATGTACCAGAGGACTGCCGTACGCCCATGTACAATAAAAGCAATCGAGGCAAGACCCAGCTGAGGGCGGCGGGTGGGGGAAAATGTCCTTCAGGCATCTCATGTATATTCATTTAGCAGTTTTATGGCATTATTGCGCAGCAGCCATGAAAGCATTTATAGTACTACTTGGATCTGATGTCTTCGTGCCATTTCAGAATCAAAACCAACAGTCAAACCAATATTCCTGTGTTCCTGTAAATTATGATGATGAAAAAATACAAGCGCCACTCATGATGCATGTGCTGCAGCCCACGCTTCCTTCCTCTACTTCCACACAATGCTAAATACTCAGCTAATGAGAAGTCAGTTCATGAAGCTGGCAGATAACTGTGAAATGTCAGAGATCTGATGTTGCCACTCGTAAAAGAGAAGGATGCGTTGACTCACTGACTGATGATGCGAGAGGGATTGGTCACGATTGGTCTGCCACCCACTGCTCTCTCACTATTCTGTAGCAGCCTCAGAACAATAAACTGTGCCACATATATTCCAGGAAAATGGGATTCTGTAGGTTATGCTTTATTTAAAGACCACCATTGTGTCTAAAAAAACTATATGAAAAAAAATACACTAAAGCAAAAAGCTGCTGTACGTACTTAAGATGCCCATGTAAGTGTTCTTAAACAAAAACACATTAGAAACATTATAATGCATTTAAGCTTAGTCTACAAAATACTAAAATACATTAAGCATTGCTTAAGACATGAGTGGTCTTAAGATAAAAACATGATACATTACAAATAGAGGTCAACCAATTTCTCGGTTTTGCCGATAAATTGGCAGCGATAGTTCATTGCTTGAATGTTTTTCGGCAAAAATCGAATTTCTGCTCAATAACCATCTTCTGTAAAATACATGATTTGTTATTAAGTTTAAATAATCTAACATGCTTTAAATGCAGTTCAAGAAATTAAATTTTTTAAGAGCATCTTTGAAAAAAAAAGTATTCTAAAAGCTTGTTTCAGGCCAAAATCTTTGTTTATCTTTGGGTGCAGGTGGGTGCGGGACTTTTTTTTACAGGATTATACCATTATATAAAAAATAAGCAGAAAAATGCACTCTGATGATAGGTGGTGTAGTGGTATAGGCCAGGTTTACAATGCATCAGAGAGAGATGGATTTAAGTGTTGGTGTGGTGGAAGAAATGAAGCAGCATCCGTTCAATTGTTTCATTAAAGTTGTCTCAAAAAATAAATAATTTCTTATATTTACAATTTAAGAGACAAATTTAAAATAACTATTTAATTTTTAAATTGAAAAAAATAATTTATACAAATATTTAAATGGTAATAAAATGGTTGTTTAGTGTCTTGAATAATGGTCATTTGTAGCATCAAGACACAGATATAGACCTAGTTTAGGGTAGTGTATCAAGTGTAAAATCTCACTGTAACCTTTAAAAGCACATCACATTCTAACACCACACTTAACATGTGTTAGCTTTATTTATAACAAAAAATAGAAAACAGGACCGTGTGTACGTGACAGCATTGTGTATGTATGACTAAACTCTGTATTAACAAGAAGCCGGAAGAAGACCAGGAGGAGCTTTTGCCTGAGTGTGAAATCACATACCGCCTCCTTGCATCATCTTGTAGATCTTGCTCTCGATGTGCAGCTGTGGGTGCTTGGTTTTCACACATTCTAGCTTGATGGCTACTTCTTCTCCCACAGAGATGTCTGTGCCTGGAGATCATAAGGGTGGGAGTAGTGGGGAGACAGAGAGAGAAACGAAAGATTAAGGTTAATTAAAACTCATATCAAACATAGCAAAATTCTGATTGAGGAATAAGAAACTGATCCACCGTTAAGACATATATACAGAGAGATTTAACATAATAGCTTATTGTGTACATATGTGACATAACATTCAGAAATTCTAGAGCACGAAAACAATAAATCCACATAACTGTGTCAAAATAAGCTTCCAGTGCATTATGAGTCATTGGGATACATTTAAATATATATAAAAAGGCCCACCATGATTACATATTTCTGGATATCTCAGGTTGACTCACATACACGGCTTATAAAAGTGAGGGAGTGGGCACGATTGTCTATGCATGCCGCTACACCACCTCTTTTCTGGCCCACTATCTACCTCAATGCAACCACCTGAGCAGAGAGTGTTGAAATTCATTGACTAGCAGCTGCTTAAATAGCAACAACAGTTACAGAACTAGTTAAATCTAGGTGTCTGCATTCCGCTTTAGCAACGTGACAGAAAGGCAAGATAAAGAAGCTTGGAAACACCAACATGAACTACCCTGGATCCTCTAAAGGGTCCAGGAAGTGACGTACAAATAAAACCCAGTCCAGCTCTTCCGGCCAGGAGTTAAACATGCCAGCTCTATTCTGCCTTAATGTCTCCAACATGGTCAACTGATCAAGGAGATCTTCAATTTAACAAAGATAATGCGCAACATTTTCTTTAAGCATCGTAAAAAATATGCCATTTTTGGTCACATCAAAGCTGTAATTTAATTTAATTAAAAGCTTATTTGGGATTGCTCAAACAATTCAAAAATTTCCCTGATCAAGTCATTTAAATTCTCAATATCTTTGGGCAATAAACAAACAACACTCTAGTATTTCCCACACAAAGGGTTTAACTGGCCGGTCAGCCCAGGTAAATGCGATGCGCCCAGGTAGATAAAATCAAAATTTTTGTAATGTCCATTATATCTATTTTATATTTGGATCATCACTATTATTATCACATGAAGATAAGGGATGACTAATCATCTTGAGCATGCTGCCCTCTCTGGCTCCTGAGCTCCCATTGCACAGGTTTTACTCCACTACTAGCTGTTGTGTTCACTCTGCCAAATAAATAAATAAATGGAAATGGAAATAAGCAGAGACTTCAATCCAAAGCAACTTACAAGTAGTGTGTAGTGGATAGCTATCACATCAGAGCAAATGGGGGTATTACTCAAGAACACTTCTGTCATTGCCTGCTGGAAATGAGATTCAGACCCGCAACCTTCTGCTTACAAGTCCAACTCTCTAACCAGCAGACCACGACTGACCTCATTTACTGATAATGCTCATTATTTCACATAGCACAGATCAGTTTGGCACAAAATATCTAATTTGTAGACGCTTGAGAAAACTTTTTGTCATGAGTAGAATAGAAAGCACAGACAAAAAAGCCTTATACCTAACACAAGTCAGCCTTTTCTCTTACAGATGGAATTGAGAAAAACAGAATGTGCTGTTCTTTGCAGAAACGGCACAGAAAGTGTTAAGTTTAATATCACTTAAATTAAAGGGTACAAAACAAATTGAATACAAAATTCAGCTGAAGTTAAAATGTGTTATCTGTTTGTTTTGTGTACTACACCCCTGGGGTTAGTGCACACACTTAACTGAATCTTCTCCAGAACACCTGACCTTAATTCTGTTAATTCTGAGTTATGAATGTTGTAGTTTATGTTAAGATCAATTATAGATTAAAATAAATATTTCTGTGTTAATGTAGCCTTAATGCTAATCCATTCTTTTATTAACTTTTATTATTTATTATGTATTTATTAACATTTTTCCTTTCCAAATAAAGTTAGGAAAGCATTAAATGGTTAAGTTATTTAATATATTTTTATTGGTATTCAATTAGCATTTGGAACCCAAATACGAAGAATTTTACTGGTAATGGTACATTCTACTGATATTTAGTACTTTGACAACACCCTGGACCTATGACATTTCTTTGAATTCAGATTTGAACCTTTGAATGTAGACAAAGCCCTCTTCTATTTAGTCATTTTTAGGAATGTATACATTACCTCAACTAACGATACAATTCAAGTCACAATACTAAACTCATGATACAATTGGTTACCTTTTCTTGAAAAAACGAACCTTGACTATTTTCTAAAATACACCTTTGTTTAATTATTTTAAACCCACGCTTATCAAGCCGCAAACCCTCCACTCCATGCTGCGTCTTGCCACTCTGCTCTGCCCACCATCAACACAATTAAATTCCCAACCTATGGGAAACGCTGCACTAGTATTCCTAAAAGGATCCTTTAAAAAGTTGTAGTTTTAAAACTTGTATGACTTTATTCAGCACAACAAAAAGGAGACTCAGAAAAATTTTCGTAACCCAAAACTTCACTTCAGTAACTCAAGACTTTACTTCTAATGTATGGGTAAGACCAATCCAAGTCAGTGGGGAATAGGGGTTTTCTTTCACAAACATTGTTCTCAATATCTTTTGTTTTGCTAAAGAAAGACATATCGCTTTGAAATGTCAAGACATACATTGTAAAAATTGCTCTCCTATTACAAAGAACTAAAAATTAACTCTACTTTAATAACCCTGACAGTTTGAAACCTCAGAAAGACCTAAAATCGGGATTATTTTTATGGTTCCTGTCTGGATTTATTGATGTTTTTGAGCGTGCATTGCTGCTCCCACTTACTCCATTTCTATCTAAATTGAACACGTCCATCGTTGAGGACGACAAGACTTTACCGTCACACTCCAGTGGGGCCAGGTTTCCAGCTCAGATTGCCCAGTCTTTTTTAGAATCCCATTACAAGTGCATTCATGAAGAAATAGAATCAGTAACACATCAGATTAAAAGCACATTATCATAATGAGCATGACCATGATGAATACACCTGACCAGACTAACAAAACAATCAAACCACAATGCTAGAAAAACAAATACTAATCTATTTAGAAATCTTGGCATATCTAAAAATTAATGAAAAAATTACATTAAATTAAAGGAGAACACTTTTGTTGAGCAATATCCGATCCAAGGAAAACTGTATGGTACATATAATGTCTCTATTTGACGTTTCCTTAATTTCAGAGTTAACATTAGAAACTCCAAGTTTGTTCATTGGAATTAACAGTGAGAGTGTTCTGCGCCCCATACTGACAACACAAACCGGGCATGTTCAGACACATTCATTAAATAGATCAGTATTCACCACAAAAGCTCATCCCTAAAGCTGTCTACAAACACGGCGCTAAACACCAAATTACTACAGTGCCCATGGAGATTTTCTAGAAACTGTAAATCAATCACATATTTTACAAGTGACAGCTCTGGGAGTAGATGTGCATTTCACATTATCAAAACCACCCCGTTTCTATACAAATACATATTATAATACATCAGCTTTGGCATAAAAATCATTTTTGGGGAAGCCTTCCATGATGCAATCTTGGAGATCAATAAAGTCAGCAACCCCCCACTACAGGCAGCTGGCATGTTCTCAGCCCCCATCCTTCACTTCAGAGCCAGTGCTCTCCATAGGGATTGAGGGCTTGAGCCTGTCTGGAGAACAAATTGGTTGAACTCATCTCGTTCATGTGCATATGCTCAAATTAATTTTGTGTGTCCACAGGCTTGTTGGTTTGTGCAGTGTCAAGACAGATTGAAACTAGCATTGAGATTCAAATCATTGACACTAGATTTGCTTAATGTGCATCACTGGTGCACATTTGTGGAATTGTGGGGGTTCCACTGCCTTTCCAGATACAAAGAATGGCACCTAAGGACTAATTTTATTTTTAATAGCAGGCTGACTGGGTGTTTAACAACAAATGGATGGTTGTGATCTCACAAAACCACTGAATATCATGTGGTTAAGTTTTAATTTATAAAACTTATAATTCTGTAACAAAGAATGATCATAAAAGATAACTTTGGAAAAAACAAGAATTGGACATAGGAGTAGGGCTAGGTATCGAGTTTGATACTTTTTTGGAAACTAACCTTATGTCTGCAATCAAGTTGCTGCAAAATGTATCGCAAAGGCAAATTTGAATATTTTCGACCATTCAATTTTCCGCTAATGTGATCTAATGGACAGTATGAAACAAAATAAGACAAAATCCAGCGCTGTCCTTGTCTGATCAGAGTAATGTCAATTGCTTGAATCTATTCACTGCATTGAATCTTCCTACTTAGAGAAGAGTAAAACAGTTAAGTAGTTCAGCTCTTGAAGAGAGTGATGAGCCAATAGAGTCAAGAGTACAAAATGTGATGGAGGGTTCTAACCAGTAAAATTCAACAAAATTTAAGAAACTGCATACATATCGATCAATATGGTTAATTTAAAATTTTTGCTCCGTTGTGTAGTGGCTCATAATATAAGAATGTAAAAATAATTTGAGATGTGTAATGTAATATTGTAAAAATTGATTTCTTAACATTGGTAAAATGAAAATTAAAAAAGTATTGTTCAGGAACCAGTATCAAAATCAAGGTATCAGTATTAAAAATTTTACAATGATACTCAGCCCTATATAAGAGTTAATTATTTATGTTTTTTTTCTATTTTCTGCTCAGATTCTTATGACCCTAACATGTCCAAATTTATCTGAGTGTATTATATGTTGTAATTTAAACCAAGTAAAATTAAAATGTTCTAAAAACAAAAAGGACTCTCTACTAGATATTCATGACAAGAAAAGAGTATAAGAATATTCATTTACAATAAAAAGAAAGAAATAGTAAAAGAAGTGTCCATGACAGATATTCTCATCATCTGTAATATTACAATTTAAACATATACATATACATAGGTTAGATTTAATGTAAAAACACATGTACTAGTACTGTTCAATGACAAGTGAACAGATTTGTTTAAATTATTCTAGTTAAAAACTTAATTTTATGTTCTAACATTTCATCCACAACTTTTTTCGCTCTCATTACCGATACAGACTATTCTCCATATTAAAATGTTTCACTTGATTAACAATGCTTGATAAATTATAACTTTCTTCAAAATCAGGACTTTGCTTCTTTTTGGCAAAAATATGCTGTCAGTGAAAGTTTAGAAACAAATGCCTTTAAAAGTGTAATACCTTATATAGACGAATATAAAGGAAATTGTTGATTCAAGGGTTAAAGAAAATCATCTTTGACATTTCGAAACCAAGATTTCGTGAGAAGCACCCAAATAGATCTGCCAGTCAAACTGCATTCAAGTTGAGAGAACCAGCTAAGACATGTTTTCGAACTACCTATGAATAGGTTTCAAAATTTAGTAAGCCACTGGATATTCCAGTAGATGGTCTGTTTTTATCAGAGCCTCGTGCAAACGATATCTGGTTCGCATATGCAGACCAGTGCTGTTCTTTTAAGAGGCTTGGTTGAAAGAGCATGTGTTGTTGATCGGGTCAGCCAGGCCTCCTACAGCCCCAGCTGGAGTTTGTCAGAATACTTCTCCCCAGGTGTGGGGATATTGGGAGTCTTTACATAATCCCCTTATTGAGTACATGGACACAACAGTTTCCAGTACACCAGCTGAATCACCACTGTTGCATAACAACATTTAGGCGCTTTGTAATACACACTTGGTTTACACCGATGACAATTACCACCAAGGCAACATGGATAAGATCTGTATCTCAACTCTAGTGTGATGTGCACAGACGAATACATGATCGCTGTTTAGATCGTGAAATCCTACAGCAAACAGAAACTACTTTTTTATGTAAACAACCACACAAAAACCAGCTGATCAACTTTTTCCACCACATTGTTTGCAAACATAAGCTGGCTTCCGCAAAATGTGTTGGGTAATTTGACAGAACATATTGCACCTCTTATCTATAGAGATTTGGGTTCTTTGTATCCTTTTTAAAAGAGTGGTTGTTTTTAAAGCAATTGATGCTGAGAAGTTCAGCAAGGAGCAGCAAACTTCTACAGATAACATACTAACACATAACTCTCGCCATCAATGAGACGCATGACTCCTACAACAAAAAAACATCAAAGGAAGAGTTGTTGATCAACACAACACACCAGGATCTCATATTGCAAATGAAATGTTTGTTAAACTTTGTAGCCACTACTCAAACAGCCTGTTTAGAACATCAAAATAAACCAAACGTCTCAAAGAATGGTGCTTAGCCATGGATTGGCATGCAATAATATTTTTTTGGGACATAAAAAGGTGTATTACTGGCAGCTACCTACAACAATCCTTCGAAGCCTCAGGGCCCCTAAACCAATGACGAAAGCAAATATTACATCATTACTGCCTTTCATAAGATGATGGTGGATGATAAGTTGAAACTTGCAGGCAAAAAGAAACCAACAAGTTAAGGATCAGCTTAAGACTCCTTGTATACCTCGGCCCACATGTAGAAACAACTGTAGTGCAAAATCACATAAGCTGTTTTTTCAAAAGGTCTGGTCAAGCAATAGGAAATGTATTGAAAGGTGGGCTTGCCTAAAGGGGTGCTTATAACTCACCTAATCCTAATCACCTAATACAAACGAAAGACATTCATCTTGGACCAATTCATTGCTATACTCAGCACATTTAATTTCAGATTTTTTATTTCTATGACTATTGTCAAAATGTTAATGTAAATAAAAAAACAAAAAACCCAGACACCTGAATATTGACCATACAGACATTTTGAAAACAAAATAAAGGTTTGAGTCCTAGTTGTACTGCCATTTTCAAGCTACCTGGGGCAGTGCTGATCATAAAGGCAGACTACACATTCAAGCACTTTATTTGTGATGGTTTTAGAAGATTATGTTGTAAATTAATACTAAATATTATTTTCAGGACAGAATTGTATTTAGTGGTGGCTTTCTACTACAAGCCTGATAGGTCTGACACCAAGAACCACAGACTTTGATATGTGCATTGACCACAAATGTGTAACAACATCCATACCATACATTGTAGACAAAATTGACAAATAAGCCATATCTATTTATAATATAAACGGCACCATAAAGCCTCAATGATTTGGCTGGACAGTCTGGTTATAAATTCTCACTAAAGAAAAGAGAAAGGTATGTAGTACTGTTCCAAATCTGTTGACACTATTATAAACAGGGACCCAAAACCTGTTATAATACCTCAAATACCTTATAACTGTTAAACATTAAAACAGTGATTGTTAGTGGGGGGGTTTCCTGGCTTTCAATCTAAACTGAATAGGACCTTCAATGGCTTCAATAGACTGGTTTGTTTTAGGGAACCTGTTTAATCTGACGTGTCAACACAAAAGAAATGTAGCTCATTTAAGACAGTTTATATTCTCAATAGTCTGAACAGAAAACAAATGAATACTTACCCAAATAAATGTCCCCAAAAGATCCAGAACCAATTTTCCTTCCCAGTCTGTATCGGTTTCCTACTCTCAGTTCCATGATCAATGCTAAACAACAAAGCTAGCGATAAAGCTAGCTTGAACACTAATTGTTTATGTTCTAAATGTTGAATATAGCAAAGAAACCGACGAAATATCTTCTCTGTTAAGCGTCTTTTCTCCTGACTCCTACAGCCAAGATCCCCAATATAGTTTGCTAGCTTGCTAATTTCCTTCACAGTAGCTATCCAATTTTCACCAACCGTTTCCTAACATTCCGAACGGAGGATTGTGGAAATACTAGGCTTGTTAAAAAGAGCAAAGTGTGAACTTTATGCTCCGGTAATTTTTATCCTGAAAAGACTTTGTTTAAAAAAGGATGAAGTCGGATTTCGCGAGCGAGTCCTCTTCCTGTTTGTGACGGACGCCAGTCTACCATTGAGTCCTGTGTGTCTCCACTACAACAGTGCACGAGCTCCATCAGCTGAAGAATCCAGTCCCGCAGTGACGTCACTTCCCGTAGAAACAGCCGACCAGTGGAAAATCTCGTGTTGAGACAACAAACCCTGTGCTTGACTTTCTATTGTTTAGTTTATTTACATTTAAAAACGTTCTGTGTTACTGTTATTTTGCTAACACAAAGTATGTTTATTATTAGTTATGTTTTTTTATTTTTTTTATTACTGATATCAGATCATCTGCATAATCAGTTTACATTGACATTGAATTGAGTTATTTAAGTCATCTATTGTGTTAGTTATTTTATTTAATATTAATATTGATTACAAACATTACATAAATGGGAGTTCACTGAGTGTGTTTATGATGCTTAGGAAGGGAAATAACAGTGTAAAACCTGTTTGTTATACAAGTTAAGACTTATAAACGCCTGTATAACATCACAAGTTATATACAACAGATTGTCAATAAAATGTAAAGATGTTTAATTTAGTCCTGCTTTAGAGGACAAACTTTTTATAACAGTAGAAACTTTTATAGATTGATCGACTATTGTAAGTCGCTTTGGATAAAAGCGTCTGCTAAATGACTAAATGTAAATGTAAATGTGATCAACATTTTCATAAATGCGAATAAAGGCCCTTAAGATATCAGTAATGCGTTCTTACTGTATACAAACCTAAAGCAAATACAGCAACTGATTCCTGAGGTCTCTAATAATTGAAGTGATATTTGTAACACTAAATATAAATGTTTCATATGTTAAATTGGTTATTGTTATGAAACCTTACATCTAATGATCATATCATCACATGTCCATGTACTGGGTAGACCCCTGTAAATGCAGTAAATATGATGCGTAAATGAAGCATTGATGGGATAAACCTCAAATGTCTAAATAAGAGGATTTAGTCTAAAATAAAATATACAAAGCTTTTTAAATGTTTTGCAATGTTTATATATAGAGTGGTAAAATGAACTTTAAATGTTGTGCAAATTGTATAAAAATAGGAGTACAGATTGGAAAACAGAGTTTAGGATTTATGTTACCCCTTCTTGAAACATGAAAATATTTTCTATGAAAGCGGCCACAAAAATTGACATTTTCCTCAGTCCACTATGATTGGTCAGAGCACAGCCAATGCTTGAAGCAACAGAGGTGAGGTCACATGACCAAGCTGTCCTTCACATGTGCTCAGTCACGTTGAGAACAATGCGCCAGGAAACTCTGTGAACACCTATTATGGGATAGCAAATTTCTCAAAATCTGTGCAGGGATAAACAACACATTCGTACACAGCACCAAAGCACAAGAATACAAGCATTAAAGTGAAAGACACTAGAAAAAAAGACAATGCTGTCATTGTTACGTGTTGTTTCGTTGACTTTTCTTCTGCATAAAACAGAAGAAGAGTTTCTGAAGAATGCTGATAACCAGACAAGGGTTGCAACCATTAACCTGTAGATTATGGAAACAAAACCAATGCAAGTGACTGGAGGCCAGTTAGCAGCATTCTTCAAAATATCTTCTTTTGTGTTTTGCTGAAAAGAAAGTCATTCAGGTTTGAGATGAGGACAGGGTGAGTAAATGATTAGAATTGTAACATTTGCGGGAATTATAAAGAATGGAGATTGAATATTTGTCAATAAATAAAACTATTTAATAATGTCATCAAAGAGGGCCCAAAGATTGTTCAGAACATCTCAATAATATCTGAACAATGTTCTCACTGACATCTAGTGGCTTTTACATGATGTTTTATAGTTTTCTAGAGTTTTTTCCTGAAACGAAAAAATGATTCAAGAAATTCTAATTGACTTTTTTTTTGTTTATTACTTTTATGCGGCACAAAATGGCATTTGAGAATAAAACAATGACAGTAAAGGTATAACTCATAAACAAAACAGTTTTAGTTGATTTAAATTTGGCTTTAATGCTCTAATAACACAGGCTTGTAAACTTTCAACACTGAAGCGTGTTGACCTCATGTAAAAGTCTCTCTAGTAAATTAATAAATATTAATGTTTGTATATTATATATACACTTCAACTGGAAAATAATTAACAAAAATTTTTTTTTAGAAGTGATGTTTTCAGAGTAGGCCAATCCAGAAAGAAGACATTAAAGGAATGAATTGCCAGTGTTATTGTTTCTGCCCGGTTGGACTTCACTGTGACACACAGACAGCACTTCATGTGCCGCATAGATCTGCTGCTGCTGTCTGTTGCTGTGTTATAACTCACTGTAAGTACTTTCATTTCACAACCTTTCTGTAGATTAACAAGCAGTGTTATTTAAAACATCAACATCTGTGTTATTATAAGTTTAATGTGTGGTTGCCTGGCCTGACTATCACACATTATGTCTGAGGTCAATCATGAAAAAGCCCAGCATTTATATTTCCACACGTGTTTTGTAGAAGAACATTGTCTGACATATCCAATTTTGTTTAAACATTTCTTATTTATCTTAAGTTATACTTATGCTGGATTGAAATGCTAACTCTAACCCAAACAGAGATCTGCCTACATACTATTCTCAAATGACTGAATCCAAGAGATTGAAAACCAACACAGTCAGATCTCAGATAGCACAGATATGTCTGTAAGATGTCTCCTGTAGATCTGAAAAACATCTGCTGTGTAAAGTCATCTGCAAAACATCTTAGGAAGAGCTGTTGTACATCTATTCTGAATATAAACATCTTACAGACATCTTCTACAGGTCTACATTACATCTAACAGCAGACGTCTCCGAGATGTTCTGCAGATGAGATAAAAATCATCTAATGCCACATGGATGTTGGACTTGTTTAGAAATATGAACATCTTATTTAAAAGTGGACAGCTTAATGTAACTATACATAAAATATTAATTTAGATGTTATACTTTCTTTTATTCAGGCTGCTGCCATGTCGAAATCTCACGGGTTTGAGTTCTGGAGGAGCACTCTGAAAGGCGCAAGGTACGTGGTTGCACCGATGGTGGACCAGAGCGAGCTGGCCTGGAGGTTGCTGAGCCGCAGACATGGCGCAGAGCTCTGCTACACGCCTATGCTGCATGCACAGGTTTTTTTGAGGGATGCAAACTACCGCAGAGAGAACCTCTACAATGAAGTATGCCAGGAGGACAGACCCCTCATCACACAGGTAACTTAGAGTAGTCAGTCTCTTGTGTTGGGTCTGATGCCTGAACCTTTATGTTGGTGTCTGAGAGTTCTCTCATTACAGTTCTGTGCCAACGATCCGGAAGTGTTTATCCAGGCAGCTCTGCTTGCTCAGGATTATTGCGATGCCATTGATCTGAATTTGGGTTGCCCACAGATGATTGCAAAAAGAGGTAACTAAGCGATTATTCGATTTTGGGTTAAAACACGCTTAGAAATATTGTGCCTGTGAAAATGTTTAATGTTGTGATTCTATTTAAGGTCATTATGGTGTGTTTCTTCAAGATGAGTGGGAGCTTCTCGAGAAAATGAGTAAATCTTAAATAAGTAGTGAATCTCTGAAAAGCCCCGCAGAGGAATTCAATCTTATTTGTCTGTCCTTTACAGTTAAATTGGCCCATGAGAAACTCTCTGTGCCAATCACTTGCAAAATCCGGGTCTTCCCAGAGATTGAGAAAACTGTGAAGTATGCGAAAATGCTGGAAAAGGCCGGATGCCAGGTGAAGTTTTTGGTTTCATGCCATATAGCAAATGCATATGGATCACAACTTTTAAACTAATATTTGCAATTACTTACAGCATCCTAAAATCAAGTATTCATAGGCTGCTGATGAGTTGCTTACATTTTCCTTTGTCACAGCTTCTCACAGTTCATGGCAGAACCAAAGATCAAAAAGGCCCTTCGACTGGCATTGCAAGCTGGAAGCATATAAAAGCTGTACGGTAAGACATAGTATTCTTACAGAATAGTACTTGCTAATGACTGGTTTTGCATTGCAGTTTTTGCATTCTATGGTAAATTTATCAAATGCATCTCACCCATGTAGAGAGGGTGTCAACATTCCTGTGTTTGCCAATGGAAACATCCATCACCTGAGTGATGTGCATCGCTGCATGGAGGAGACTGGAGTACAAGGAGTCATGAGTGCAGGTAGGGCTATATTTATTGATGCAGAAAACCAATGCAGTTAGTCATACAAAAAATGTAACTGACAATATCACATTAACAGAGGGAAATCTTCACAACCCTGCACTGTTTGAGGGCCGTAGTCCCCCTGTGTGGGAGATGGCTGAGGAATACCTTGAGGTTGTGCAGAAACATCCACCCTGCAGTCTGTCATTCGTCCGTGCCCACATCTTCAAACTCTGGCATCACACGTATGTTTTGTCATCAAGGCTTTATTCATGGACACAGTTCACCTTTAATAAATATGTTTGTGCAGGCTACAGATACACCAAGACTTGCGTGAGGAGTTGGCCAAAGCAAAAAATGTAGCTGGGATAGAAGAAATAAACAGACAGTTAAAACAACGTTGCCAGGCAAGTGAGCTTGCTTTAACTTTGATAGAAAAATGTGTTTCTGTGAGCTGGTTTTCCTTAAGATCGTGCTTTTTTGATACAGGAAGAGATGAGTAAAGATGAATCTGAATGGCATCAGACTGGACTGCCCTTCCCCCATTGGATCTGTCAACCTTACATAAGGCCACCGTAATGACAAATTTATTTGTATCTTGTGTAACTGTGGAGATGATATGAACACCGCAACTATAATATTGCAAGACTTTTTAAAACAGGCCATTAAAAAGCTCTATGTTCTTTTGTATCATTTACACAACAAAATTGTGTAAATAAATTATGACATAATTTGTTTTTGGGAGGAAAGATCTCTATAAGATTTAGCAAAACAGGAGCTAAATTTAGTTAAATTGGTAGTTTTTATGTGACAATGGTGTATTTTGCAGACCAAGGGATCCAAACTCAGAAAATGGGCAGACTGCACAAAAGACGAAAGTTGTGTGTGTGAAGAGGTCACACGAGGATACTGATGTACCCAACGACTCGCTTTCCAAGAACAAGCAAAAGAAGCAAGCCCGGAACCCTCATAAAAACTTCTGTCCAGATTTGAAACGTAAGAAGATTTTATGACATCACGTAAGATTTAATTTGAGGGAAGGAAAATGTGATAAATGACTTGGCTTATTTGAAATCCACAGCAAAATACATTAAGTGTGAGCAGTGTGGAAACCCTAAAGTAAGTTTTATTTTTTAACCATTGTTTTAAAATTTTCAAAGAATGTATAGACATGTTAAAATGAAATACAGATCTTAAATGTATGGGTTTATAAACTGTGTTGTTTCTTCAAAAGGGAAATAAATGTGTTTTTAACTTGTGTCGTGGCTGCTGCAAGAGAAAGGCTTTCAAGGAAGTGGCTGATTGTCCTGGTTAGTATATAAACCACAAAGACACTTGCCGTTGCTAAACACAGGATTTTAAACAGCCTTGACAATTAAAATGATCTATTTTATTCTGTGATGCTATAATTTACAATTATTTCCTTAAACTTATGAAATAAATAGCGAATGTAAAAATAATCTTTGAAAGGTTTTCAGTCTTAATATGAATTTTTTGTAATCTCTTGTATTCTCAAATTTTGAAATACAGGTCACGGCTTAAGATTCAAAACCAAGGCTTTGCGACAATGCAGCTTAGACACAGACAGTGAGCAAACAAATGGAAAACCTAAAAATCAGGCACACCTCTCCTCTACAGTCCTTGATCAACATGTCAACAGTATCCTGGACTGAAGGAGATTTTACTGGATTTGGGCACCAGTGTCATCTCAACCCTTCATGCAACTGTTTTACCATTTATAATGGTTCTTACTGCTGCACTAAATATGAATGCCAAGATTGTAATTGGAGTTAAACCCGGTGATTTACTGTTAAAACAATTTACTGTTAAAATGACTGTTTTAGGTGTTATTATTGTAAAGGTACATCCCCTCTGAAGTTTAATGAAAAACCGGTGCTGCTGTGACTTATTGTTAGTTAATTTATAACATACACAAATATTGATTGTACATCAATCTCTGGAATAACCACTTCTTGGATTGTGGTTGGGTGAATGAATGTATTCATATTAGTTATGCTTTGATGATCACTTGGAAGATATGTTTGGTTTAAAATAGGCAGCCCACTTTAAACGCACAAACCTCTACTGTTCCTTTGTCCTAAAAGCTGCAGGAATTTTATCTTAGGTTTATTTTGTGAACACGTGCTTTTCCCAGGAGTCATGCAAAATTTGCATTTTTCCTTTTAAAACTATATTTATTGTCTTCCAAAGTAAGAGCTGTCTGATGGAGGTGGAGTTTAACCCCTGGGTTTAATTATTTTTATTAAGATATTTCACTACTGCCCCTCCTATGTTTGCCAATTTGCACTCTTTTTACATTTATTATAGCTACAAAGACAATTACAATACAAAATGATTCCAGGGTTAAGCGTTTGTTGGTTTTCAACGATACTGTCTGATTCATATGCCTTGGTGAGGAAACCATTTTTAAACAATGTAATGTGCCTTTGCGTTGCCTCCAGAGTTTAAAATGAGATCTTTTGTTACCAGTTTATGTTGTTCTAAAGCATGACCAATCTGTTTTGATAAGCAAAGATCAATTCAGGGCCTTATTCTAAAAATGTGTTGGTTCCTTAAAAACACACAACAGCCCATTTGCCTCTCATTGTAGACATGTTGAAATTGTGTAGAGCTGTGGTTATGCTTTGTCTTTACATGAATATCTCCCACCCATCAGTTTTTTACGTTAACAGCAATGTACATGCAGTTTCAAGTTTTTGATCAAATAAAATTTACAAAGTTCTTAAACTAAATTCACTTGCATTGTCTGCGTAATCTATTCATGGCCTTACAAGCATCTAAATTCTACCTTATTAAACAAGAGAACCATAACTATTTCATCACTGAGTCTAAATTACAAGTTAAAAATGATGTGTTTATAAAAGACATGAAGTAAAAATCTTTTCAATGTGGAGCGTCTTTTTGAATGTATGTTTATTTTAAAAGCATGTTTTCTGATGAGGTTTCTCAATGTGTAATCAAGGTTTGTCACAAGATACAGAGGAAAGTGCATCCTTACAAAGAACAACAGGCCAGTACAGCTTAAGTGCCGCATTACTCTTTATCTTTTTCATTCGAGCAACAGTGTGTGTGCTTGTCTTTAATACAGACAACAGACATCTTCTTCCCAACTTAAATAAAGTCTTTAGATTGTGATTTTTCTCTCTTCAGCAGGGAAATAATTGATTTCTAAACAGGGGCCTAAGATGCGTCAGTGGCCCCATGTACTTTCCTAGGAGAGGCATCTGGTGGTCTTCACATGTTGGTGCTCATTCGTGTTTGGCTGTTGGCAGGTGTGAGCTCCCCTTGACTGCCTTCTCTTGGAGGGGACTGTGAAAGGGACGAGAGCGATTGGTGAGAAGCATCATGTGAAACGACACAAAAGTACTAAGTGGGAAGTACATGCTGGTGTTCGTGAGGAATGACAGGGTGATTAAGGAGGTGCAAACTAAACTGAATGTCTCTTCTATTGTTAGCTACTTGGTGGGGAAGATGATGTCTGAAAGCTCTCAGTTCTCAGATACATTATTGTTTTTTAAGTTATATAAATAGGTGGAAGATACATTTGAAATTAACTTAAAATTAAAATGTTTTGAATAAAAACAGATCTTATGTTGTTTACCACAATGACAAGTACTTCTGCATGCAATCAAAGACCAAAAAGTAGTATTCCGAGGGTAAGAGCTCTGAGACACTAGATCTAAAAGGACAGTGAGGAAGATGGTCAGGGGATGGAGAGGAGTAGAGCAGAGCAGAGCGAGGACACGTTACCCTGGGGACCCTGTTACCTTGACGTGTATCTGATTACGAAGCACAGCTGCCCGCAGAATCATGGCTTTCGCTCGTCTCTGAAACTCTTTACCCATCTGTATCGATTTCTCAAATGTTGTGCTTCTCTGATCCACATCCCTCGCATACAGGATCTACAAATAGAAAACACAATAATACATTTTCAGTTGCAACTCATCTCCATAACAGTACATGGTAGACTATGAAAGTTATTATGCTTGTGCTTGGATCTTTCGCTGTGACCAAATGCCAAATTCAACTTTTGTTTGTAACTGCTACGACAGTGTAAACCCTGTAGAAGGAATTACAGTCAAGGAAGCATGAGAATGACTAATGAGGGATGAATAGGTTGTCAGAATGTAGCCCTGCCTTGCTGTGTGAGTCAATACGGGCATTGATCAGGCCCTCCAGGATCAGCTGGGTCAGTTCATCCTCCAGAGCTGCCACTGTGGTATTAAAGGCAACAGCCATCTTGTTCATGTCCGCTGACACATAGGGGCTAAAGTACTACCCAGGGAAGGAAAGACTACATTAATGAATAGTGTAATTCTCTGTTTTACTTGATCTTTAACTGACACCCTATTTTGAGGCTCAGACTGCTTATCACTTATTTAAGAATTCAGTTTCTTATCTAAAAGTGACATGTCTTATACAAGCATACCTGTATGAGGGCTCTGTTTCGGATTTGCGTGTAAAGTGTTCGTACATGAGGGGCCAGATACATGTCTAGGAGGAGATTATCCTGTAATACAGAAGACAATGTTGAATCAAACCCAAGATAAGTAAACCGGAGTAAACTTTTTTTTATATAAAAATGTACCTTCATTTCATCCAGCATTTTCAGACAGGATGCATACTTTGACTCGTAAAATTTGAAGATAATATCACGTACTTGGGGTTCCAACTCTAAAAATAATTTAAAGGAGCTGGAAAATGAGGTGAGAAATGAAAAGTGAGATTTGATACATAAAGCATTGTTACTGGTAAATGTACTTTTCAATGGCAAACAGAAAGCTCACCTGCTTGAGATGACATTTCGCTGCAGTTCCTGTCGGTCAAATGTGGCCAGGGCACATAGGCCCCCATACACTGCTACATTACTGGGGGAAATAAGCTGAAAGGCATATTAAACATGTCATGAAATCCTACAGGAATATCACATTCACACACACCTAATTGACAATCACATATGTTAGGAGGGAAAAAGAACAGCTTCAAAGATTTATATCTGAATTGGTAACCGAGTGACATCACAATTAAAAACAGCCAATTTTTTCATTGTGATTTCAAAACACAACATAGTTCCTTGATCAGCAAAAAATAAATATTCATCACCTCTGAATTCCCTTCTAATTCACAGAAAATCCAATTATTTCAAATTCATTTCTTTCCAATTGAATTATGACTATATTACTATATCTATTCTGTCTACACCTAACCAATTAAAAACCTCATTACATACCCACAAACGAAGAAAATTTTTACTAAAAGGTTTTGTCTCGCCTTGTGTAACTTGGTAACTTCTAGTAGCACTTTGTCACCTATCTCAATCTTTTTGATTTTATCTCTCCCTTTGAAAGCTTCATTGTCTCCTCGGGTTTTTGTAAGTCATTTGGATAAAAAAGTAAATGTGCATCTATTCCTTTTTTACCCAAACCAGATACTATTAAATTTATCATTATTAAATTATTATGACAAATATCTGAACAGGCAATGACATGACACCAACCTCAGGGAAGTCGCAGTGATCAAACGATGCTAGCAGAAAACACTTGGCAGCTGGTTTATATTTTCTTGAAGCAAGTTCAGCCAGTCCTAAAATGATTACGAATCACAAATTACTATTACTATACTCATACTAATAATTTATTTCCTCAATTAAGTTTTTTGCAAAGAGTTTCAAAATAATTAATATATAAACAAAAGATCACTTGCCTGCAGCACATTTAAGTTTGGTTAGAACAGATTGGTTTTGACTATCTCTCTCTCCTCGTTGCTAGAACGCAGACAGACAAACAAATTAGAACCAACACAGAGACTCTATTAAGTCTCGATCAGAAAACTAAAATGACAGGTGGTGCATACCTCTGCTATCTCTGGAGTGGATTCAGCCTTGCTGACGTAGCTAAGAACATGGGACCAATTTTGGAGGTAAACGCTAACCTATAAAAAATTTAAGTTATTTGGTTAAGAGCATACTAAATATTTAAACTATTTACATCAAAAAGATTATAAGCAGAAAAACTGAGAAGTCTACCATCCACTTTCTGCTAAAATTACAATGTTGCCATTATTGAACATACATTAACACTAAATCCATACCTTGATTACATTAAGACACATGTTGATGACATGTTTTGCGCTAGTGCAGTAGTCTCTGGCTCGGGAGTAGCATTTCAGGGCATTGCTGAGGTCTCCACAGTCAAGATAATGATCACCAAGGTCATCATGACCCCGCCTAAACACAAAAAGAAATTGACAGCGTTCATGGTCAACAAGAATACAATAATATTAATGCCAATGATCTGTTGTTGTTGTTAGTATGGGTTTCCCCCAAGTTGATCCCACAAACAAAATGCTGCTTTCCCAGCTACAAGTATAGCATCAAAGCCGTGTTGAACCACAAAACACTTATGTCAATACCTTATGCTTTCTTTGATAGAATTTCCCTTGTAGTTTTTAAGGTCAGTATCCAGCTTCTCCAGTTTGAGAAGAGCTTTTTTCCTGGTGGACTCTGCCCAGGCTGTGTCAAGAGGTGGGGGTTCTACTGCTCCCTCAGGTACTGCATCTGGTACACCTTGCACCTCCCTGTGTTGACTCAAATATTTTATTTAAGGACGTGATTTACAGTCACACTTCAACAATTGAAACAAAGTGTGTAAATGCTTTGCAACTACCTTGTCGCTTCAGTAAGTTTTCGATGGATTTCTTCGTAGACGTCGACATTGAAGGTTCTTTGGACAAAGGACAAAGCCATCTTCAGAGATTCCACCCGCAGCTGGGGGCAGTGGTCAGCGATAAACTGCAGCCTCTCAATCCTCATCAGTCCACTGTAACTGGAGGCATACTGCTCGAGATCCTATACAGAAAATTCCCCTCTCAGAACATAGTTTTCACAAAAGTTCATCCATTTCTTCTTCCCTACATTCCCATACACTCCACATTCCCCAGTAGGAGAAGAATATTTAGCATATTGGTAATAGCATTTTGTGTGAAAGGTTAATCACATATGATGGAACAATTAAATCATGTGCCCAGCATACCAAAGTTGGGTTTTCCACAACATAGTTGGTGTCAGGTGCATTCTGCTGGTCTTCCTGAGGGTCAGCATCTATCTGCATGGGCTCTACAGACCCCTGTTAATACAGAAAACATTGTTTAACAAACAGAAAATACTTTCACCTTTAAGAGATATGAAGAAGAACCAATTCTCATCTTGTATTAAAAAAACCTGTCCGTGTTAAACCTTATATGTGATGCAAGATGCAGTCATGGAGCAACTGTGCCATTAAGGTTTCCAATAGCACGCCTGTCCTGCCAACACTGTGTGGTTACCTTCAGTGAGTATGATGAACCCGAGTCTGAACTGTCATCATCACTTCCCAAAGTAACTTCCATGAGCATGTCAGACTCTGTTCTATAAGTGAACGAATGCACATGAAACGAAGTGGATAAGCCGGGGACGGCCAGCGAATTCAAGCTATCTCTGATCCTGCTCTGAACCTGTCTCGCAGCATCACTTAACCCTGACTGAGAACTTTCCTGTAAAGGGAGGAAGCTTGTAAATAGTAACAGAGCCAACGCTATGTATTGGAGCTTTGAAATAATATAAATAAAATAAAGCCAAGACATGCAATCATAGATTCTGTATATTTGAAAGAGAGGATGTGAAAATAGTTGGTTGTAATTAAAAAACTTGGTACGCATGTTGTGTTTTTCTAACCAAGACTTGCATTATTTCACTTCCGATTGCTTTGTTACCTCCAGTTCTAAATGCTTCTTTTGTAAACCTCATTAGTAAGTCGCTTTGACTTAATGCAAATCCAAAAAGTGTCAGTGGTGGTCTGGTGGTAAGAAAGTTGCACTTGTATTCAGAAGGTTGCGGGTGCGAATGCCAGCTGACAATGACTGAAGTGTCATTGAGCAAGACATCTTACCCCTGTTTGACAGACAACTGCATAACACTGTAAGTCACTTTGGATGCAAGCGTCTGCCAAATGAATAAATGTAAATGTAAATGACAAACTCAGTATCACTTGTTCTTTTCTTTCATTCGTCTAATGCTGTTGACAACCCTTATTTGCAACCATGTGATCTAAACTACACCACACATACTTACAACGACAAGATCCTTGGTGATGTGTTGCCTGTTTGTCTTTCTTGTTTAACTCATAATGCTACAATGAATGTCTATAAGGGTGCAGTGTACACTATTGTAAACCACACTATAACTTATATGAACATCCTGACGGTGTTTGATCCTCCTGGCCATGAGGAAAACAAAACACGTGGATTGAAATATTCACTCAAAGCTCTAAATTCATATTTAAACAGCAGCTGATGGAGAGAGCTCCCTATGCTCCACGTCTACAACCTAGCAAGATCTGACTACCTAGACAGCACTTCTGAGCATAACACGTGAGTCTGAAGTGATGCCTACCTAGGGCACAGCTGTCTAGACTCTGAGACACTGCATGGGCCGGCCAACTCATAGTAAACAGCTAGCATGCTAACAAGTTAGCCTGCTAAGTGCACCTAGCCGGCTACAGAAAGTTTCCACTGAGGTGTTTCGCCAAAAATCTCGAGGGACCCCACCGGACCCCCTGGGGTGAACCCCAAAACAGCTCTGTTGACGCCATTTGACGTCACGCGTGTAACCGTCTCCCTCCCCTGCCGGATAAACGCGCGCCGCGGCTAAACTTGAGAAGTCCGGAGGGCCGCTCTCACTTACGAGCTCATGCTAGTCGAGCTAACACTTCCAAGCGGAAGTCGTGACTGTGGGATTAAAACAGGAAGCGAAGGTACTTCAGCTTGATATGTGTTGTTACTCACTCACGCGTTCTGCACGTTTTCGAAAGAACGTTTAAAGGCTCTAAATTACCTGAAAGTTAAAGACCTGCACGGGTAGTGGCATCTCCTCCTCTGCAGAAACACAACGCACAATTACATCCGGGGCACGGGAGGACGCGGGGTCGACGTCTCGCAACGTGAATACGTCACCACCTTGACGCTTCTGGGATTGGTGCAAAGGGTTCGGGTTGAACTTGTATTGTTTTATGTATACCTCAATTTTTTTTTTAAATATTAAATAAATAATAAAATAAAAATATTTTTTAGGGCTTTCAAAACGATTAATCCCATCTAGAATATAAGATTGAGTTTATATAATGTATTTTTATTGTGCAAATATTGCATCTATACATACACATACATTATATTTCTGAAAAATATTAAACGTTATTAATTTGAGATGTCATGTTAATCCTTTTATTATAAAACGAGTATTTTATAAATATATATTAGTGTATGTGTTTGTTTATATATGAGAAGTTAATATGCACTGTACACAAATATTCATGAACATTTTTTATGGATGCAGTTATTCATGTATAATCAATAATTATTTTAAATTATAATTTTATAATAATAATATTTTTAAGTATATAATTATTTTATATTTTTTAAGTATAAATTATGTTCTGTCATGATTTTATACTGTCGCTTGTACAGTATGTTCCTACTAAGATAATATGATTTAGTATTAATTTATACTAGTAATTAATTTATCAAGGCAAACAGTTTCTTATTCTCTGGTGGGGATCAAAAATCACTCATGAGGAGAGAGTTCATGATGGTTATGTATAACTTTTTTAATAATATTTAACTAAAATGTGAAAATGCTTTTTAATGTTTATTGAATACTGACATTTTCTGTCTGCCAAAGGTCACAAAAACAATGACAGATGTCAATAAATAAAGCAAATACAAATTTCAATACATAAAACAAATATAAAATTGGCACACATTTACATGTTTTAAAAAGCAAAATGATTACATTAAAATAAAACATCTTAACACTCAATTTAAGTGTCCAATTTATGAACAAGTTTGCACAAAAATCTGTCACTGAACATTTCCTCATGTTTAAACATATCAGATTTTAAATAAATATGAAAGCATATACAAAATATAAGACAAAACAATGACTGTTAAGCACACTGTTTGCACAAAATGATAATCATAGTGGCAGATACATATCCATTTATTTGGCTTTAACATCATCATGCCTATTATATACCCATAATATTCAATTGTGAATACTGATATATGTCTGTGTTTTATAGGCAACTAAATAATCAATACCTCTTGGTTGCTTTATATTTCTTATTAATTTCCTTGTTATGCAGATGTATCTCTTGTTCTATTCAAAACCATTAAATACAATCAAGTCACACTATAAGACAAGAACAGTATGAAGGAAATGAAACAAGTGATTAAAGCTAAAAGTAAAATACTAGAATAATAAGAAGGAAGTTTACCATCACACCTCAAATGGAGCGTTGACCATGGTCTCACGTTATACTCACCAGAGATATTCACAATATTTATTCACACAACCTTCTGACACAATATTTCCCATGAGGAAAATATACCTGTAGAATATCAATATCTACATTTCCACAATGTCCAATATAAGCTTTGATGTTATGAAAATGCCAAGCTTGTTGCAACAGGGCACAGTGAATTACAATGCTGATTAAAGTTGGATAAAAATGATTTCATGTGTTAGCTTTACTATATATTTTCTTGTTGTATATTGTTTATGATTCACATCTTGGCCTTATGCCCTTTTCCAACAAATGTATATGTTATTCCAATCGTTTAAGGCAAAGAAAGCAAAATTGGCAAATGTATGTGATACATCAGACATTCCATTGAAATGTACGCCTCTTCAGCCTGTCAACACCCATGTTGGATTTAGCAAACAGAGAAACTGTTTACAAGACATATCAATGAAGAAATAAGTTGCAATGTTCCTCAAAATACAGTACACTTTTTGCCCCTTTTCTTTACAGGTGGAGGGCATAAAACAGCACGAATCGCCTCGTCAAACACTGTTTTTAAACCCCTCTGAGTAAGAGCAGAGCACTCCAGATATTTAACAGCACCTATAAAGCCAAAGAATCAAATGAGCTGCTATAATAGTATAAACATTTAAATCCCACAGAACACTAATGCAAACATAAAGTCTATGTATTTATTAATTTTTATAACTAAATACACCATACCCACGAAAAAGTTCTTACCAATCTCCCTAGCCATGGCAAGACCTTGGGGGTAAGTGATGGGCGCCAGTTTTTTATCTCGGAGACGTTCAATTGTGTCTTTGTCATCCCTTAAATCAAGTTTGGTGCCCACAAGTATGATGGGAGTGTTGGGACAGTGATGGCGAACCTCTGGGTACCACTACAAAATAAATATTAGATTAAAAATTGTGTTTAAAGAACAAAAACAAAAGGAAAACATCATATTATAATATAATGGGTACTTACCTTAGCTCTTACATTCTCAAATGAAGCAGGGCTCACCAGTGAAAAGCAAATTAAAAATACATCCTGCATAAAAATTAATTTCATTTATTAATTACTTTAGATCGCAGTGCAAGAAATAAATATAGCACTACTTACAGTATAGAGTATACAGTTTGAAAGTTGTTTTTGGTTTTTGTATTGAAATATTGACAGAATGAATGAGAAAATTATCAAGGATCACAGTAATCTTCTTGCTCATTTTGATATAAAGACAGCAAAACAGTTGTCTAGAAATGGCCACAAGCTAGGACTCAATGTGGGCTGTCTAAAGTGCAGTATACACTTTTAATGAATTTTTTACAAAAACAGCTTTAAAAAGTAATAGAGGTGAAACCAATAAGATTTAAGTACCGTTTGAGGGTATGAGAGTGGTCTAAGGCGATCATAATCCTCTTGTCCTGCTGTATCCCACAAGCCTAAGTTTACAGGTTTGCCATCCACCATAACATTTGCAGAGTAGTTGTCAAACCTAAGTACACACATAATCAGCGATGAAGTAAACATTACAAATAAAAATAACTTTGTTATGATCTATCAGACCACAAACCTTCCAAAAATCTACATGAGCAACACACACTTTCATTTAATTCTCATGGAAAAAATCACTCACACTGTCGGTATGTACTCTCCTGGAAAGGCATTGGTGGTGTAGCTGATGAGCAGACATGTCTTACCAACGGCACTACAATACAAGATATGGTAAAGGTTATTGCATTTATAGGACAGTGGTGTTGAGCAATGGCAGTAAAGGCAACAAGAAACAGATAGAAGGGCTTTTTAGTTTGTCATCAAGGAATTATCCTCACTAGCGAAAATACAAACATGTACAAAGAAGGGTTGGCAGCAAATGTAGTGGTGGAAAGAAGATTAAAGAGGGAACAGCGCTAAAAAATAGGAAGAGTGGGTAAGTGTGATAAAGAAATATGAAGCATAGTAAGCTACAACTGAAGATAGTTTGACTCCTAACCCCAGGGTTGTGGGTTTAAGACTCGGGTCAGCAATATCATTACTTAGGTGCACTTGAGCAAGGCACAGAACCCCAACTGCTCCCGGTCCACGCAGCATAAATGGCTGCCCACTGCTGTGTGTGTTCACTACTAGGTGTGCGTCACTACTGTGTGTGTGTTCACGGTTGGTGTGTGTGTGTGTGTGTGTGTGTGTGTGTGTGTGTGTGTGTGTGTGTGTGTGTGTGTGTGTGTGTGTGTGTGTGTGTGTGTGTGTGTGTGTGTGTGTGTGTGTGTGTGTGTGTGTGTGTGCGTGCGCACTCTGGATGGGTTAAATGCAGAGCACAAATTTTACGTATGGGTCACCATACTTGGCTTTATTTTTTATGTGAAGTGTTTGTCACTTCACGTAAAAGAATATATGAAAACTGGGCTGTGAAATGTAATTGCACATGGCAAATAATAGAAAGCACACACAACAAGATAAATTATAAATTAACATAAACTAAAGATCAAAGTATCGAGGAATTTAGCACTTTTACGAATTTTATGATGCATATACCTATATGTAGAAATGACATTTGTGTGTTTAGATTTTCTTTCAAAAAAACAAGGCAAAGAAACAAAGTTATTATGTATGTAGGTATGTATGTATGCATGAATGTATGTTTGTATGTATGTATGTATGTATGTATGCATGAATGTATGTTTGTATGTATGTATGTATGTATGTATGCATGCATGAATGAATGAATGAATGCATGCATGCATGCATGCATGTATGTTTGTGTGAATGTGTGTATGAATGAATGAATGAATTAATTAATTAATGTATTAACGAGTGTAGGCCATGAATGAATGAATGAATGAATGAATGAATGAATGAATGTATGAATGAATGAATGAATGAATGAACGAATGAATGTATGTATGTATGAATATATGTATGTATGAGTGTATGTATATATGTATGTATGTATGTATGTATGTATGTATGTATGTATGTATGTATGTATATATGAATGAATGCATGTATGTATGTATATATGAATGAATGCATGTATGTATATATGAATGAATGCATGTATGTATGCATGTATGTATGTATGTATGAATGAATGTTTGTATGTATGTATGGTTCTATGTATGTATATATGAATGAATGTATCAATGTATGTATGTATGTATGTATGTATGTATGTATGTATGTATGTATGAAGGAGTGTATTAATGAATGTATGTATGTATGTATGTATGTATGTATGTATGTATGTATGAATGAATGAATGTATGTATGTTTGAATGAATGAATGAATGAATGAATTTATAAATTAATGCATGTATGTATGTATGTATGTATGAATGTATAAATGAATGCATGTATGTATGTATGTATGTATGTATGTATGTACGAATGAATGCATGCGTGAATGTATGAATGTATGTATGTATGAATGTATAAATGAATGCATGTATGTATGCATGTATGTATGTATGCAAGTATGTATGTATGAATGAATGAATGAATGTATGCATGTATATATCTACTATATACATTATGTTAATAATAACAATAATAACATCACAATAAGAGAATAATCGCCATGTATTATCAACAATATGATTTTCAGATGTTGAGAAATCATAAATAAACATGTTTTGTGATCAAATAAGGTGTGACGCCATGCATGTCATGTATGTGAGTGGATGTGACGCGGCAGTGAACATTAGGTGTGAAATCATTACATCATTAGATAGAGATTCTGTCGGACGCGCGCATCTCTCGTCTACGTCACTCTGAGGAGCTCAGTTAAACATTTCATTTCTAATTAAACAAATACACAAACACTTAATGACTAAAGATTAGAAAACACAATAGTACAAATACAAGTCACCGAACCCAACCTCTAGATCCGAACCCAGCAGCTCCTTAGATAAAAATGACAATAAAGATTTTATTTAGATTAATGTACCAAATAAAAGCATGTAAATAACTGCGCATAAATGTAACAGATCTCAGATCATCCATTGATACAGCGCACAATTCCCAGCTCCTAGCAACAATTGCTTTTCTACAGAAGAAAGCATCCTAAAAACATAATAATCACGGTCAGCCTTCGTATCTTACCCATCGCCGACAACAACACACTTAATAGCTTGCATTTGAAGAGCACAGTGAGAATCCGATGAGAAAAATGCTGAAATGTGACGTCGACTCTGCCTCTGGGTTGGTACCACTGGCGCTCAGCTGCAGCAGCACACCGACAGAAAGAAGAATTTCACGAAACTCACGGAAATACGCGAACGTGCTTCGTCCTTTCCCGGAGGTCTCTCTCTCACTCTCTCTCTCTCTCTCTCTGGTCCCTCTCTCTCTCTGGTCTCTCTCTCTCTCTCTCTCTCTGGTCTCTCTCTCTGGTCTCTCTCTCTCTGGTCTCTCTCTCTCTCTCTGGTCTCTCTCTCTCTCTCTGGTCTCTCTGGTCTCTCTCTCTCTCTCTCTCTCTCTCTCTCTCACTCTCTCTCTCTCTCTCTCACTCTCTCTCTCTCTCTCTCTCTGGTCTCTCTCTCTCTCTCTGGTCCCTCTCTCTCTCTGGTCTCTCTCTCTCTCTCTCTCTGGTCCCCCCCCC
Source organism: Triplophysa yarkandensis (assembly GCA_033220385.1). Taxonomy (NCBI): domain Eukaryota; kingdom Metazoa; phylum Chordata; class Actinopteri; order Cypriniformes; family Nemacheilidae; genus Triplophysa; species Triplophysa yarkandensis. Next base: position 6,506,277 of record CM065661.1, read on the forward strand.
CCCCCTCTCTCTCTCTCTCTCTCTCTCTGTCTCTCTCTCTCTCTCTCTCTCTCTCTCTGGTCCCTCTCTCTCTCTCTGGTCTCTCTCTCTCTCTGGTCTCTCTCTCTCTCTCTCTGGTCCCTCTCTGCTCTCTGGTCTCTCTCTCTCTCTGGTCTCTTTCTGGTCTCTCTCTGGTCTCTCTCTGGTCCCTCTCTCTCTCTCTCTCTCTGGTCTCTCTCTGGTCCCTCTCTCTCTCTGGTCTCTCTCTGGTCTCTCTCTGGTCTCTCTGGTCTCTCTCTCTCTCTCTCTCTCTCTCTCTCTGGTCTCTCTCGCTCTCTCTCTGGTCTCTCTCTGGTCTCTCTGGTCTCTCTCTCTCTCTCTCTCTCTCTCTGGTCCCCCCTCTCTCTCTCTCTCTCTCTGGTCCCCCCTCTCTCTCTCTGTCTCTCTGGTCTCTCTCTGGTCTCTCTCTGGTCTCTCTCTGGTCTCTCTCTGGTCTCTCTCTGGTCTCTCTCTCTGGTCTCTCTCTCTCTGGTCTCTCTCTCTCTCTGGTCTCTCTCTCTCTCTGGTCTCTCTCTCTCTCTGGTCTCTCTCTGGTCTCTCTCTGGTCTCTCTCTGGTCTCTCTCTCTCTCTCTCTCTCTGCTTCCCCCAACCCCTTAATATGTGTAATATCTTAAGAAATATAAGAAAACTTAATATTATGGAGTAAGCTAATTAGGTTTTAACTTAATTTAGAGACAATTAGTTAATAGAATTAATACAAGAGGAATGAGTGTATAAATCTTACATTGCTCTTTCAATCAATGCAGCTTACTGCTATTATTTAAAATATTGCATAAACTTGTCATTATTTACTTTTTTACAGATCACGAAAAGATATCTTGAAGAATGTTCTTGAACTTGGGTGACATCCACTGTTTGGTGACCAATTTTCTACTTATGTGTTCAGCAGGAGGTCATACAGGCCTGAAATGACAAGAGTTTGAGTAGGTGGCTCGTATTTCATATTGGGATGATCTTTAAGTCAATACGCATTGTGAAAAACACACAATAAATTCAAACAAAGGAGACATACGTATTCAAGAATTAATCGTTTTATTGCTTGACCTGGCATTGGGACAATCTATACCAAAAGGGTTACAACTTGAGCACATCCAATGAAATCAAACCGTAATCAGTTATAGAAAAAGAATAATAAAAAAATGGTCCTCTGACAATTTACAACTCTCAGTGCTGAGGGTTTCAACTGAAAAAAAAACCGAGGGAACAGGAATCTGAAATGCCCTGCTAAGAAAGCCTTAAACTAAATATATTAATTCATATATACTATATAATTTTACTGAAAACACAATTGGCAGTCACAAGCAGGGAATAAAAAGCAAGCCACAAAAAGGTAGGGTGGTTACTTAAATACATTTTTGATGTACCACTGAATGTTCTTGAAAACTTTTGTTATTTAATAACACAACTAAACAATCTGAAAATTGAATTTGTGGTGTTGAAATAACTTGATTAATTTGTAAAACAATGGGGGAAAGCACAGTGGTGGTTTACTGATGCATTGTTTAGAAGATGGCAAGGAAAAATTTGCTACACCAATCCTGCGTATGTATAAGCACTAATGAGTGCACAACTGCAACATTCAATCAATCTCCAACAAAGGGTGTCACTAACCATCCATACATAATTTAAACAGATTAATCAATATTTTCCCATTATAAGGCATAAATCAGTAAACCACCAAAACACAGTGTGGATATCTAGGCTAATATGATATTTGAAATATCAATTCAACTGTAAGTGGAAAGTTATGTGGTTTTAAAGCTACAGCACCAAGATTTCATTGATTCAGACATTTCAAGCGAGTCTTAAAACTATAGTGGCAGATATCAGTGAATCAGCAAGTTTATTTTCTTACACAGCCGGACTGGCATCCCATATGGCTTTTTCAAATAAAGGGGAATGACAGCAGAGGACAAAACAACTCATATGGTTAATTTTGGGAAACAGATTTTAAGGATTATACATCAAATGTAGGCCAGTTTACTCGTCTCTCTTTAATCATAACTCTGTGCAAACTCATGTTGAACAATTAAGTTCATATCTAAAAGTATTTACTAATCAATAACAATGTTAACAGGACCATATGAGTAAAACATAAAATATTGTATTTTACAAACAATACAGGGTTCAAGTTGAACATTCATGAATATCCTAGAGGAAAAGAAGTACAAGAACCAGGAACTTTTCAAACCTAGATAACATTATGCATGAGTGTGTCATAAAGGAGCTGGATCTCTGTATACATTTAATAAAGATGTGAGGGACAAAAATCGGTTTAAAGATAATACAAAAGTATCTCTGTGTGACAACAATTAAATTCTACTTTCAGCAGTGGTTAACACTATATTGTATCCCCCAGTAAATTCTACAACACAACTATAAAGAACAATAACTGATAAAATATCAAGATTGTGGCAGTACTGTTTCATCTATTTCATAACATTGTATGGACTCCAACCCTTATGGTATACAGATCCTATCAAATAAACACAAGCTGTAAATACTGTCCCTGTTTTAAGACTTCATATAACTAGGTGTCAAGTAAATAATCTAATTATGTAACTTAAAAAAGGACACTGATCATTTGAAAATCAACGCTCTGATTCTAAGCCCTGCCTTGCATTTCACATATTCATTTTAAAAAGTGTAAGTAAAAGAGAGAGATGCACAGTTTGAAGCAGTTCACATTCACTCTCATACAGAAAAGCTATAGGAAAGGCATAAAACCATGAAAAAAATAATGACCACCAAGAAGTTACTTCCTATTGTGTTTACACTGTCAGTGGGTCACAAATGCTCACCAGCTCAGGAGTCAAACATTAACCACATGTGTTACATTTCTCCCTTGATCTTTACCAATAAAACAAACTTAATTCAACCTCAAAAATTTGGGCTACCATCCAAAAAAACACACTAATGCATTACTGAAAATAACATCATACTTTGTGTGTGGGGTTAACAAACAAAAGCATTTGAAGCTGACATCATAAATGTTTAAAAAAGAGATTTGACTAATCCTGATCTCTTCTACATAAGAGTCCAGCGAAAGCCTGTGCATGTTGCATGAAGAATGATGGAAGAACACAAAAGAATAATAAAAAAGCCATCGTTTCGTTTCAATAGGATGAAATTCCACAATGAAAAACAGCTGGCACATAAAAAGTGTTCTTAATATATATGTATATATAGATATCAAACTGTGCAAAAAAATATGGTTATGGTCATTAACTTCTAATATATAATCATTTACATACACTATATATGTGCAGCTAGAACAATAAGAGCAAAGCTGATCACCGTGATGACCACGGTGACATTAAACTTCAGTACCCTCAAGAAAACAACATAACACACAAGGATTTGCCTTTGGCTTCCCAATATTCAAAACATTTGAAATGAATGAGGGAAAACTAAATCTTAAAACTCTTCAATGGCTCAAATAAGACACATCACAATATACTGCGTAAATACACCACGCAACCGTCATTCTTGCCACTGTTACCCTTTCATTCTAAACACTGTTACAGAGAAACTTTAAGCAATAGGAGTCTAGAAAAAATCCTGATGGACTTGTAATTTCAACATCTGTTCACATGACAGGCATCTGTGGCACATTAATTGGCTCGTTTCTCAGGCAAAACTAACAATCAGCCTCACGGAAAATCTATGATGGACAAGAACGTGACAGCCTACAGCACGAACCAATAAACAGACAAAAAAGAACACTGAAGTGAATGGGCACCTGGGTGTAGGAAAATGCATAAAGAAAAAGTACGAAAATAAAGCAGATTTGCATTGGTGGACCCTGCAATAGAAGAGGAAAGAGCCTGAGCATCTCAGACCGACAGAGACACAAAGCTGTTGTACTGCTGTATGTTTCTCTTCAGGATATCTGAACAGGGGCCGAGCACACGTTCGAACCGGGGACGGTCAAGTTTAACACACTTCAGCGGGCCGCGGGCAACCACTGTGGCTGCGCGAGGCCGGTTCATGAGAAGGGCAATCTCACCTGTTGAGACATGGAGGTAAATGATTAAAAAAACGTTCTTAAAGCTCAACAGTACATAAAACTCATAAGCAATAGGAGCATTCCAGAGAACTGTGAGACAATTTAATTATATATGCCACACAAGGAAAAGCAGAGTGAAACAAACGTACCAAAGTAGTCAGATGGTGCAAGTCTTCCAACCTCCACAAACTCCTCATTCTCTGAACGTCGCTGCAAGACCGCTGCAGATCCCTGAGGACACAAGTCAACACATCTATTAACCAACAGGGCATCTTTGATGTTTGACATTTAGTATACAATATATAACGATAAAGAATAAATTTAATACAAAATTTGACTCAATTCAGCATCAAAGGAGTTGAAAAATGACACTATTTGAAATAATAAAAATATCAGTGAATTTAAAAAGGAAACATACCTCAAGGATAATGAAAAACTCATCCCCAGGCTGACCCTGCACAACAATCTTCTGACCATCCTCAAACTGGACCGTCTCAAGGGCATCAGCAACAGTCAACCTCTCCCATTTATCCAAAGATTCTGTCAACAGCATGTTGACAAATTATTAGTAGAGTGTTAACAGTTATCATTTATATTTATGTATAAATATGTACAACACTCACCCAAAATGGAGACCTTGCTAAGGAATTCCTCATACATTTTTCTCTTTCTCAGAGTACTTCCCTAAACATGAAAGAAATCAGAAGAAAAAAAAATGTATAACGATATTTATGGTGTAAGAATAATGGCAGTATATGTGCAGTTCAGATAACAGTTTACTAACCATGAGTATTCTCCTGTAGCTGTCTCTGTCAATTCCCCACAGCTTGACATTGGTCTTTGCTGTGACAGTGGCTGCCCTTGGAGTGCCGTAAATTAAAGCCAACTCACCAAAACTGCCACCCTCTCCAATACTGGTCACCCACTCATTGTTAACATACACCTACCAAAACAACATGGCTCATATCCTGACCATTCTAATAACATGTCAATTAATTCAAAAAATGGAACTGCACTTACATCCATTTCACCCTGGTCAATAACATAAAAGTTGTCCCCCTCATCCCCTGAAATGAGAAATAAAACAGGTTTTAATAATTTTTTTGTCTCCTATAATAATAAAACACTTATGTATATGTCTTACCTTGTTGAATAACAGTCTCTCCTGCAATGTAGGTGACTGAGAACATGGCATCAAAAATGTCACTGTGAACATAATTAAATATAATAAACATGTGCACCAAAAACTCTTGAGTGACAGTTTAATCAAAAATGAAAATTGAGTTATCATTTCCTCACTCTCTCGTCATTTTAAACATTATTCCTTCCACAAAACAAGTTACTCTTCACAAGTTACTATTTTCACACATTTGCTTGCATCGATTTATAATGGGTCATACACGTTGGGACTATCACATTACTAAAACACTCTAAGATTTATGTTAAAATTTTTAAATCAACTTAACAAATACACTATTTACGTACCTTCTTTCATTGTCATCAAGATGAGCAAAAAGCACATTTTTCTCAATTGCTTTAGCAAGGGCAGCCATCGTTTTATAATCTTTTGGAATAACCTGCAAAAAAAGAGAACTCAATTTAGCAGGTAAACAGTGAAAAAACAAAACAATAACTATATTAACAGGAGCCAAATGAAAATGCATGCAATTTTTTTTCTATAACTATAATTTGCAAGACTTGCATTTACAAGAAACTTACCTTTCTAACATAGGAAGCGGCATCCTCCTCCGTGTAGACCTCTGCACTGATGGCACCACGACGTCGTCGACCCTTAACCACGGGATTCATAGGAGGAGAAACCTCATCTTCACGGGAATCTGAACGAGAGCTTGACTTCTGCTGGCTAACTATCTGTTTAGCCTCCTCCTGAAGAGATGCAAAAACCATTAACAAAAAAAACTAATATAAGAAAGTGCCCATCTGAATAAAATCTCAACCTTTTCAAGCCTCTCAAAGTAGTCTCTTAGGAAAGCCATGGGCCGGTCAGGCCTGGAGGTGCACAGCTGCACAATGCAGTCCTTCAACAGCTGCTGGATGTTGTGCTTCTGCACATAGCGTTCACATTCTCGCAAGCTTCTTTCTTCTTCACTGCTCGTGCTGCTGGACGCCATGGTGACCTGACAAAGGCAATGTACATTAAATGATGAGACGCAAGAGAAAGATCAGATCTTCACGTTTGACCAACACAAGACATCGGAAGGCATCATTGTCTCCTCGACTATTGTAAGTCGCTTTGGATAAAAGCATCTGCTAAATGACTAAATGTAAATGTAAATGTCTCATGCTTTTTAAGTGTAATGCTGTCGGTTCTCAAAATAAAACCCTTTGCGTATTCAATCGAAGACCAAATCCTTTTTAACCATATGAAGAGACGTTCCTCTACTTTTCAGGATTAATTAACAACGCTCTTCCAGATTTTATAAACGTATAACTTAATGTACATACATCTTCATATCATATCAACTAGTCACCAAAGTACATTTCCATGTGAACATTACATACAAATAAACATCTGTCACTCAATAAATAAACAAATATTGCAAACATTTGTTTATTGTATTTACAAAAACTCCTTCTATACAAGAACTTGTGTCTCTTCTGTTTTGGTGAACATGTTTACAAATATCTACACTTTGAACCTTTAAAGACACAATGACTAACTCCAGCACATGGTCTATAACTTAACACAATCACATGTTTGTCACAACAGTGTGATGTGTTCTGTGATCTCTGGTTGTCCATAAAGGCATCTCACAGCTCAGTGATAAACTTCAGTGTGAAAACAACAACACTGAACGCAAACGGGACACACAAACGCGTTGTAAATCGTGTTTAAACGGACAACAGTTCATCACTGAGTCTCTTCACATCTATGGCAGCTTTGGCGTTCAACCGAGCAGTGAAATACGCCATCTTGCTCTCTGCATTACAACAACAACGGAAGTCGAAAGCATCACGCTAACCTCTCCGCAAACGTGTCAAACAGTCCGTCAATGTGACAGACAGTGACAGCGACACTTTAAATATTCCTACCTGAGTCGTTTCGATACGTTTGTCGAGGTTGTTTTGATTCGTTGCGCTGGCTTTCCCACAGTCCTCGGCTGGATGGACGCCTCACCGGAAAAGGTTATGACCAATCACAAACAACCACTGACGTCAATGCGCCTCGATCTGGGAAGCCCGTCGCTAGTGACAACCTTAAAGGGACCGCGCTTGTTTTTGTAGTTGGAGAGGTCATTTACTGTGTGGTGCATGTTTACATTTTGTTTATGAATAGTTGCACTACAATGAGTTAGTTTTGCATGTGTGGTCCTCTGGTTTGAATGCAGAGCTGGAAAATAATGTAAAAACAGCAGGATGAGGCCTGCCATTTAAATGCAAAAAATACATCAATTAAGTGTAAATAGAATTGAAGAAGTTGGCATGGCTCCAGACTTTTAGAGAATTTCTGCCCAGGTGGGTACAAAGGTGCAGGGTTTGGTGGAGTTGAGAGAGCAGGTTAGGTACTTGGCTAAATTAGATGAAGACACACCCTCCCTTATCTCCTCCTTACTGCATTTGCTGCCTTCCTCTACACTGCTCAATCACATTCGTGTTGACTGCCCAGAGTCCATGAACATATCCCTTCCAAAGCTCTGGAGCACAAGGATAAAGACACCTCTACCTAAAGCAGAAGAGAGAAAGGTGAGACCACAGTCAATTTTTGCACCAGTCAGGTTGGATTATGTTGTTTGCTCTTTAAATCTGCTGCCACTGTTTAGTTGTAAGTACTACTTCAAATTGTTATTGAGATAAAGTTTCTGAAAGTTTGATCAATTGAATTTAAATGCCCTGAAATTGTTGATTGGAGTATATTGGGGTAAATATGCAATGTGAACCTTTAAATGAAGGTGTAAAATGATGATCAAGGTGATCTGGGTGGAGTATTTCAAACTAGAAACACTTTGTCTTCCTTTTATAGTCATCTTACATTTCTGTGATTGCATGGTGTGTAACATCTGTGGTGCATTCCAGGGTCTCCTTGTTGAAACATGTCCCTCTACAGTTTCGGATTGGAGCCTCTGTCCTGTCATGCATGGAACAAAGACCGGACACGTAAGAGCAAAGCACTACAGCTACATTTCAACATAAATAACATCCCTTCAGGGTGCTAATGTTGCTGCTTTTCAATTTCCTCTGGTAATTGTTATCCATTAAGATATACTCTGAGAAATATCAGATTGTGCTTGGGAGAAATGCTGCACTGAATGAGCCATCAATATCTCAGTCTGCTATGCTTGAGTGTACAATATTGTCCATAACCAGTCTTGCACAATGTCGAAATCGCTTTTCAATGTGTATATTATTGTGTATGAAAACTGTGTAAACCTACTTATGTCCTTTTCTTCTTAGAAATTGCTGTTAGTCCCAACAACAATGTCGTCCTAATTTACCAAAGTCAAGAAAAAGAGTGGGTTAAGATTCATGAACTGAGAGAACACAGCGGGCGCATTACAGGTAATGCATAAAAAACAATTGTAATGTTAGTCATTAACTAATCAATATTGATCTTTGCGTTCCGTGAAAGAAAAGGAAATAAAATCTATTACACAATACTGCACTTTTATGTGGGGTTCTGACATGATGTAAATTACCTTTTAACTTTTTGAATGAGATTTAAATTGGCTGGTTATGAAGATGAAAAACATACATATAGTCAAGTCAAGTCAAATTTGTTTATATGGTGTTTTTAAGATTTCCAAACATATTACATTTCATTTGTTAAAAATCCAAACAAAGTACACAACACACTTGTCTTTCGGCTCCAGTAACTCGAATGGTTTGAACGGAAAGGTTTCTTGAAATCTCTAGTTGCTCCGGGATGATTGTTCCCAGGTAGGGAAGGAAGGCAGAAAAAACGAATTAGTGCATTTGCTGTTCACTGTACTACATATAGAAGTCTTGATATTGATGACTGTAATATAACTGTTTATTTTATTCTTAGGGGTTGATTGGGCCCCAGAGTCCAACCGTATTGTTACATGTGCATCAGATAGGAATGCCTATGTATGGACGCTTAAGGACGGGGTTTGGAAGCCAACACTGGTGCTGGTCCGCATCAACAGAGCTGCCACATGTGTCAAGTGGTCACCTCTTGAGAACAAGTTTGCTCTTGGAAGTGGTGCCAAACTTATTTCAGTGTGCTACTTTGAAAAGGAAAACGACTGGTGAGTTTCACACATTTTTTTCATGCCTATATTGCATTAAAGTTGACTTTAGTTACACACCCACAACTCTTTCTCTGGGCTTCATTCTTAATAAATACAGTAAATGTGAATATTACATAAGGAGTGGCTAAATGTAAAGAATCCTCTGAACCAATAATGTTGCTCGTAATTTAATCTATAGGTGGCTGAGCAAGCATATAAAAAAACCCATTAACTCGACAGTTCTGGGTCTAGACTGGCATCCTAACAACATGCTTCTGGCAGCGGGTTCTGCAGATCTCCACTGCAGGTTTGAATATTCAACAGAAATGCTGTGCATTTTATTTTATGTATCTATTAGATTAATTTGTAACCATTCTTGATTTTGTTACAGAATATTTTCTGCATATATTAAAGACATTGAGGATAGACCTGGACCCACACCCTGGGGTGCCAAAATGCCCTTTGGAGAGGTGCTGCTGGAGCATAAAGATTGTGGTGGCTGGGTGCATAGTGTCAGTTTCTCTCCGTCCGGTGACACACTAGCCTGGGTTAGCCACAACAGCGCCATCAGTGTTGCGGATGCCACTCAGGGAAAAGAGTAATGCACTTATAATATAAAACTACCTTGTGGATCTCCACTTTCACGAATATGCAGAAGATCAGATTTTAATTGCATTCAATTGAATGCATCTCTAAATGCCAGTGGTAAAAGCGATGTTGTCCACAACATGACCTTTACTAGACACTTTTAGATGCTTGAAATGTATGGGTTTTTTTGCATTGCAGGGTTACTCAGCTGACAACAGGACATCTTCCTCTGCTGAGCGTGCTGTATGCCAGTGAAACTGAGATTGTAGCTGCGGTAAGGACGTTTGTATATTCTAGTGTTTCATTTGTATATATTCTTATAAGAGCTGTATAACAATCATGCAAAAGCATAGCAGTACACTTATAAAAGATGCAGTTGTAAACATTTTAAGCTGCTATTAAGCAAATTGACCTAACGTGACATTTTTGTGCATGGGTTTGCAATGGAATTAGGGCCACAATTGTTGCCCATATCAGTTCTCATACAAGGGTCCCGGATCCTTGGAGTTTGTGAAGAAAGTAGACATTCCCAAGCAGACCTCCCGAGGCAACATGTCTGCTATGCAGCATTTCCGTAACCTGGACAAAAAAGCAACTACTGAGGAGGAAGAAACTGGGTTGGGTAGTCTGCACCAGAACAGTATCACGTAAGATGCATTTGCCATTATTCCAGCATTTTAGGGTACTTGCTAATATGTAGTTTCTTCTAATTATAGCCAGCTATGCATTCTGGAAGGAGGTAGGGACAAAGTGGCAAAATTCAGCAGCGTAGGCTTAGATGGTGCCATGGTTGTCTGGGATTTCAAGGTAATTTTTTTGTCATCTACTGTTGTTTACTTCAAATATTTAAACTCACTTACAATATTTCTACTATTTTTATCCCTGTTTTTAGCAATGAAACATAAAATAATTTCTGAGAAGAGTGAAAAAAACAACTCCAAAGTCGTCTTTGCTATATTATCTGAGACAACTTTGTTTGTTTGCTCAGACACTTTTTAAGCCCTTACTACAAGTATTACAACATGTGGTGATTTTACTATGATGATTATGGTAAATTGTGTTGGGAGGCTGCTTGTCATATCTATTATCTGTCATGCAATATTATACATTCCTGTAGGACATATTATAGAGCTTAAAACAACATAAAAGATGTAAGGAATGTAAAGGAATATTTTATATTTCAAATGACTGTTCTTGTTAATAAATAAGAAAAATGATTAAGAATAAAAAAGATTCTTATATTTAATAAAAATACTCACTAGATTATATTACTGTGATTTGTCTGTTTCTCTGTGTTCTTTTTAAACCAAAACCACTACAAACCCTGCAATCCTTATAATAATGCAATTAGTGACAAAAATGACAGACAGTGAAGAAATACTGCCAGTGGATTTGTCATATACACTGCCCGTCCAAAAAAAGTAACTTTAATAAACTTTATTTCTAGCTTTGACTACTGCGCGCATTCACAGAGGCATTCATTTCTGTTGCATTCATTTTTCACCAAGATCTTGTATTGATGATGCGAAACTCCGACCTCTGAGCAAAGTCTACTAAAGCACATTACAAAACTTTCCAATAAGTTTAAGGTATGGAGTCTGTTGTGGCTAACATAAGTATATCTTATGCTTTTGAATAACTCACATTTCGAGCCTATGAATCCTGGCATTGTCAAATGTGTATATGCCTGTGACACCAACAAATAAAATGATATTCTTAAAAATCCTGCAGATTTTTTATAGAGTCACTATATTCAGATATAGATGACTTAATTCTTTGGGTGCTTTGCTGAACTTGCACCTGACAAACTATGTCAACCTAAGATCACAGCACTGCCCCACATGTTTGTATTGGGAACAATGGGTACATGGCTCCATCCACCCCTTTTCTCAGACTGTTGCACCCCCTACTCTGAATCAGGGTGAATCTGGACTCATCAGACCACATGACCTTCTTTAATAAAGTGCTGCACGTGTCTTAACCAAATTAAAATAGTTTGAACAATGTCCTTATATGTGGTCTGCACTTTGACATTTAGTCTCAATGAGTTGCAAACAATTGTTTGTATAATATTTTTGTAACATTTTATATTTATACAACAATGAAATTGTTTATTATTTTCTCATGACTCTCCAAACATTCTTCTGCAACTCTGACACATTAAGAATTCAGACCACGCCTTCTTTTCCCCCACACTTCCGCGTTTTGAGCCAATCACCGTCCATCTCGGTTCTATCGGCCAATCAGCGCTCTGCCGGACGACAGCGAGGCACTTTTCCTTCCACCAGTAGTGTTTACTGTTGACGTGACGCAACGATCAGCTGGTTTTGTTTTGCTCCTCATCTCTTTGCTCCTCTCGAAGTCGTAAAGAATCACAACCTCGGTTCCTATTTATTAATGTGATACAAAGGAACAGCGCCGCTGCGTATTTGCCCTCCACTGTGTTCGTACGATTCCGTTTTTTTGGGTAGGTCTTCGGTGTGCCACCATCTTTCCGAGGGGTCCAACCGATCCCAGGCCTCCGATCCAGGGCGGAGGGGGGGAAGGAGGTCGTCGGGAGTCGGGATGGAGACTGGGGCCGGTGGTCCAGGCGGCCCGGGGCTGTGCTGCGCCTCCTTCAATCAAGACTCCACGTAAGCGCAGCACATCTGCAAATCAGTGTTGCATCATCCCATAATACAACTGATATTTAAATACTGCATTAAACTTTACATGTTATGTGTGTTCTTCTTTAAAGTTCTTAAACATATATAAATATACATTCTTTGTGCCTACATACAATAGTGCTGTGTTTGAAAACACAGGATGTGTCAGAATTGTTTTTAGATGTTTTCTAAGCAAAAGTTGGAATTACATCACCAAAATCTTATATCAACCAACTACATTTAATAATACTAATTATAAGTTTGTGATGACTTTAAAGAGACTGTGAAGGAATGTTAACATCGGCTCTTTGTTTTTCCACTTTTTATTCTCAAGTCAACCTGTCTTTACAGGACTTATTGATCCGTCTCATGACAAGATGACCCACTTCTGTGCACTTTCTGTGTTATATCACACCATTCTCTCCGCTCAGATGCATGTCTGATATTGAAGAAGTGCAAACCAAGCACAAACCTGACACTGATGGTCAGGTGACTTCCAATCGGCTGTCTGTTAGGCCAGCTTTTGCATCAGAAGAATCTGATTTTTTGTTAACTCTCTCTGTTAAACTTTAATTCCTTTCCAAGCAAGATAGCAATGTTTGTAAAGTGGCTAGTGATAGTGGGGACAAGCTTATGTTCTCCAGTAAAAGTAGGAAGAAACATGCCAAGTGCGTGATCTGACACGAAGAGCAAAGTTGAATAATGAGGAGTCTTGGAAACAGATGTTGGTTTCATCTTTAAAAATAATTTTGGTTAAATAGCTTTATACTGTCAAGTCGTATCTTTTCTGTATTTCGCGTTTTCTCTTTTTTATGTATATTAGGAACATACATTGTCCTGGAAAAAATCTATGCTGTGTTTCTGTAGGTCATTGGCTGTGGGGACCAAAACTGGATACAGACTCTTTTCTGTGACCTCTGTGGATAAACTGGACTGCATTCATGAGAGCAGTGAGGCATAATTCTATTTTATTTATCTAAGCCATGAAAGATATTTGTGTGATGTGTTATACTAATGACAAGTATGAGTTTCTGCTAATCTGCGGCAATAGGAGGAAACATCTGGTACTTAAGATTGTAGATCATCATAGGGTGTAGTGCTTAGAAATTGTTATGAGTCAGAAAACAATAAATAAAAATGTCATCTCATTCCCTTGGTGTTTTTCCATCCTGTGAAGAGAAGAACATTAGAATATTTAAAAACGACAAGTTCATGGTCTGTGGTGTGGTGTCAGAACCTTGTGATAAACACACCCGAATGACCCTAAAGTTGTCGTTCCTGCTTTGTTGAGGTCAAAATAGCCTGTTGATTCACAACAAAGACCCCTGGCATATTAAGATATATCAATTCAAATCTTAGTGTAAAATATGATGCAATGTATAATTCACTTGTTTGAAGTTAAACTCAACACATAACAAAGATTGGCAGTCATTTGTCAAGCAAAGACAATCCAAAGGGAAAATTCACTCAATGATAAAAGGTTCCCAATCTTTTAATCATCATCACGTCGTTCAAAACTTTGTGACTCTTTCTAATGTGGAACGGAAAGGAAGATATTTTGAGAAATATCCTTTCCTCCTGCTCAGTGGTTAGAGCATGGTGCTAACAATGTCAATGTCATGCGATTGAACCCAGGCATGGCACATACTCAGAAACTAATGTTTATTACTATGCAACGCTCTGGATAAAAGCCCTTGCCAAATTCATAAATGTCAATATAATGATAATGTTTGCGTCAATTCAGTAAAAGTCAATAGGATCCAGTTATGTTTTGTTACAGACATTTTTTGAAATATCTTTACTTGTGTACTGGAGGACAAATAAGGTCATACAGGTATGTATGACAAATGACAATAACGTAAGGATGACATAATTATGATAAAATTATGAAAGAATGTGTTTGGTTAACTATCTCTGTAAGTGGTAATTTAATTAAAAGAAAAACTGACCCACATTTACTTAATTCTCATAATTTAATCACATCATAATTGACTGTCATTCCCAGATATATGTGACTTCCTTCAATTCTCATCTAAGATTATGAAACCATTTTCATTATTTAGTGAATTAAAAACATAACACTGACTCATTTCAATCCTTTAAATGTTGATCATCCTTAGACAAAATTAGGCCATTGCTATGACAACAATCGCTAGTGCCGGCATTAGGATGCAGCTTGTGTAATGTTACTGCTAACATGTGTTTTTTTTTGCTGCCCTTCAGCAGAAACTCCAGACGTGTATATCGTGGAAAGGCTTTTTTCCAGCAGCCTGGTGGTGGTGGTGAGTCAGTCCATGCCACGTCGCATGAATGTCTACCACTTCAAAAAGGGCACCGAAATTTGCAACTACAGCTACTCGAACAACATTCTCGCAGTTCGCCTCAACAGACAGGTAAACACGAACCACATGCAAATAAAATTATAAAGCTCCTGGGCAAGCTTGTGTTTTGGTGTTTAATTGTTTTCAATCTGCTACCTGCTTGTAATTCATAGTCGATAGGTTATGTTTTTTTGTGCAGAGACTTGTTGTCTGTCTGGAGGAATCCATCTATATCCACAATATAAAGGACATGAAACTTCTTAAAACCCTTCTCAACACACCATCTAACCCATCAGGTCCGCCATTTATTTTTTAATAAATATAGGATTCATTATTTAAACCTCAGTATGCCTGGTAACCCACCCATGTGTTTTCCTAGGTCTGTTTGCTCTGTCCATCAACCATTCCAACTCTTTTCTGGCATACCCAGGCAGTGACACCATCGGTGAAATTATTGTTTATGACGCCAACAATCTGGTAGTAAAAATTCTAGCAAAGCAAAACGTATACTGCTTTTTCAGTACATCTTCAGCAGTGTCATCATCTGCTTTTCATTCCCAAATCAATCTTTTTCTGAGTTGTTTGTGTTTTTATTTGTTGACTCAGAGCACTGTGACAATGATTCCAGCCCACGACAGTCCACTGGCTGCTATCACCTTCAATGCTTCCGGCACTAAACTGGCCAGTGCTTCCGAAAGGGTAAATGTCTCCTGTGTATATAAAAACATAGATGTGTTAACCCATAAGAAAGGTGACCTGTCAAGAATGTGTTCAAGGGCCTTATGCATACGCCTTTGTCTAGATTTTATCACTTTCAGGAGTGTTGGTACATCTTGCCACACATCATATCTCACTGTAGAGTCAACAGATTTATACACTTTATGTGTTTTTTTTATTATGACTATACACTGCATTTATTCTGCTTTTTATCACTGTTCACTAAATGTTTATCGTAGTGTTGTTAATATGCTTTCTCTTCTGTCAGGGCACTGTGATTCGAGTGTTCTCTATCCCAGAGGGTCTGCGTTTGTTTGAGTTTCGTCGGGGCATGAAAAGGTATAAAAACCTTTTGATGGCACAGGGAAAAAAAGGCCAGCTGGAGACATTTGTGTAAACCATAGCAGTGTTTTGTGTACATTTTGACCTTTATGTGTCTGTATCACTAAAGGTATGTCAACATCAGCTCCCTTTCCTTCAGCCCGGATGCTCAGTTTCTCTGTGCCTCAAGTAATACAGAGACGGTGCACATTTTCAAGCTTGAACAGCACAGCCCAAGGTACATTCTCACGTTTGTCAATAGAAACAACTTGACCTGATTTGACCTTAAAATGACTCTTGTCAATAAAATGACTTGACAAGGTTTATACTAATGTGAAAAAGTGAAGATTTTATGATTATGTAACAACATAGATTGTGTTTTCTTTATCAGTAGTTTATTTTGAAAGATTTATCTAGAATACTTTGTTATATTGGTGCATGACACTAATGGTAATGCCTAGAAATATGCAGAATAAATTTTATGTAACTGTAAAAATATTAATTTATTAAAAATTTTTAATAGCATATAGACAACATTTAATGTAAAATTTACTTTTGCATTGCTAGCACCATGGTTTAATCACTGAGGTACAGGATTATCTTTCACGATAAACCTTTCTGTTGGTAATTGTTTGTATGTATTTGTGTGTCTCCTACAGCGGGGAGGAAGAAACTCCCTCTTGGTCAACATATGTAGGTAAGATGTTCACAGCAGCCAGTAGCTACCTCCCTGCACAGGTGTCAGGCATGATGAGTCAAGACCGAGCTTTCGCTACAGTCCGTCTACAGATGGCCGGTCAGAAAAATGTCTGTGCCCTGGCAACGTGAGTTTATGAATACTGTATTAATTTGAATCTATTAACTTAGAGTTAACTGAGAAAAAAATACTCACTGAGGGATTTGTGGACATTGTGACCATTTAGAATTCAGAAGCTTCCAAGATTGCTTGTGTCCTCCTCTGATGGGCAGCTTTTCATCTATAACATTGATCCTCAAGATGGGGGCGAGTGCACTTTGGTGCAAAAGCACAGGTTACTTTTTACCCTTGAACTCATTAATAATGATTAAAAAACATTTATAATGTTGATCTGTGTGAGACATTAGAAAGATTTTTTCTAAAGTGTGTGGCATATTGGCATATTTTGTAGGATTAAGTATTTAAAGTACGAAATAAAGCTCTTTGACCCCCAGGTTGTTTGGATCAGATAAAGAGCACGAAGACACAGAAAACTCTGATCTCTCAGAGGCACCACAAGCATGCCAGTCTTACGCTGCCACGGTGGCCATTCCTTCCTCTGGACCCATCACGGCCACTCTCACAGGTATCAGTCAACACACAAACACACGCATTTTGTCAGTTGACACTCAAACTAATGTTAAAAAAGTGACCCGACTGTGTTCCTCACAGGCTACTCAGAGGATGGTGGGGCTATTAAGGGTGAGGTGATTCCTGAGCATGAGTTTGCTGCGGGGCCCGTGTGCCTGGATGACGAAACGGAATTTCCTCCCGTGAGCATTCGCTAACCTCCCCACGTCTCAGCACCAGACTACACAGTATTACATTCCAGTGTATGGAGTTGTTTTGTCCTTCTGTCCACAAGCACTCAAAAATGTTTAAAAGCCTGTAAGGTCTGATGATATATAAGAACATATCCAAACACTTTTTCCAGGATCGATTTATTCTCTTTAGAGACTAATGAGAGACTGATCATGAATTGAATTTTAGTGAATTTGTGGATAATTGTAAAATCTCACTCAAATATCAATCCTCAATCTACATTAAAAAAAACTATGAAAGGAACATTCTGTGAAAATATAAAAATATTATATTTAGTATTGACTGAGTAGGGCCATGTCAAAGATTGAATTTATATTGAAATAAATTGGCTGAAATCAAACATTTATGCTCATTTTCTGCAACTTTGACATGGTTTTTAAAGGTAGGGTCACAAATTCTGTTATCATTTACTAGCCCTCTAATAATTTGACATTAGAAATATAGATATTTAAAAATGTATTCACTTCTTTTATATGGACACAAACCAATGCAAGTAAATGGGTCCCAGTTCCAAACATTCTTCAAAACATATTTGTGTTCTGCCGAAGAAGGAAAGCCATACAGATAACATGAGGTTGAGTAAATGATTAAGTTGTTTTTATTTTCGGTTAATTATCACTTAAAATACACAAAATATCTCAATATAAATTTCAGCAACACACATATATATATTCTCTTTTTGTACTCTGATGATGCTTCATTATTGTAAGCATTTAATCTGAAACTAAATGTATACTGAAAAATACTTTTCCTAACACCAAACCAGCTGTTTTAGTCTAGTACTTCAGGGTTTTGAAGTAAGGTTACTCATTTGTTTGTTTGTGCACAGATTGGACAAAGTGATTTGTGTGGCACCGCATGTGAAGCTGTTCATTTCATCTCCTTGGTGCAATTTCCATCATTGGTACATAAGATGGAACGATGAGATCTCAGTTTGCATTTGGATGTAAATGGCCTGTTGTCAAACACATGTTTGTCTACACACACAACATATAAAGCATTTCAATTTGTATACATGATATATGAACTGAACAAAGTCTCAAATGAATTTATTTGGATTTATCTTAATATACAATGAAGTTCTTACTATCTTCCACATGGTTGAGCTTGACTTTATTTAACAAGCCAACTCTCGACAGATTGTTTTGAGACTGCGACTGGAAGTCATTTGTTTTTAATAAAGCCTTAATTATAATGTGTAGGCTCCTGGATAATCTAATAACTATTGTTTAAGAGCCCAAGACTCTTATGTCAGAAAAATTATATCTTTTATAAGAGATCAATTTGTATTAATGCACACTCAGATGTCATTGTCATTATTTTATGTCTTCTGTGGGTTAAGATTCAAACGTGTCTAATACAATTGTTATTGTCAAAGGTATTCTCCTATTAGGATATGTATCTGTCTATAACACACCCATGTCTGAGGGAACAATAAAGTTGTGTTCTGGTTTCCGGTAGATAAATTCGTGCCGTGACGGATCTGGGAGAGGCAAAGGCAGACGACCATGAGACGGTTAGAGATCAAGTGGAGTCTACAGCCGTCACAAGAGGATCCTCAGTGCATGATCAAGGACAAAAAAAATAACATCAGGGTGCTAATTTATTAACGGAACGGTTTAAATGCTAAAAGCATAATTTTAGTTGATCAGGGATTTGGGTCGTTGTCACTCAAACCCCTGAGGGGTGTGTTATAAATGAGGTGCATGACTGAAATGTAACCACATATTGTTATAGTTGCGTAAGACATTATATCACGTCGTAATACTGTAGCATTTATTATTTTACGTTTTAACACCATTTTAATAAATCATGTGATGAGAGGAATTACCTTTTATATATATTTGTTTTTGCTGTATTGGAACATAATATGTTTACATGTTACCATCCGGAATACTTATACAGTGGGATGTTTTGTATTTATGTGCCTATGATATTAATTGTAAGAGTTCAGAGTATTTTGCTGGATTGCTCAAGACCAAAAGATTAAAAAAAAGAGATGTAGGAAATATATTAGGAATGGAATTATGCAAAGCATCTTATGTCTCCTGTGGTCTTTTTTCATCAGGTTACATTGGAAATTAATGAACGTACTTAAAAATAACCAAAAGAATTTGTTTAACAGCATAACAGTGTGCTTATGTTTAATGTTTTGCCTATCATGTATTCACAACTGACATCTGGTATTCACTTTTCTAGTTGGACGTTGTACAACCCAAAAAAATATAGTAAACTTTAAGTAGATTTTTATGTCTTGTTTTCTTTGTCGTGAATACACGAATGTTAATGCTTCCACAATGTGACTATACAAAGACAATGTATAGACTATAAAAGTATACTCTTAAGTGTATATTAAGTGTAACAACTAGCTAACTTGAATACTTTAAAAATAATTTTTCAGAAAGTACAGCATGCCCTTGTTTAGTATAAGTAGTTTGGCTTAAGATTCTACCCTTAAATGGCTGAAATGATTGCTGAAAAAATCTTTCCATAATGAAAAAACCTATTTCACAATGTCCAGTAGTGAAAGTCATAAACATGTTTTTGCTTGTATCATAGACTGTGATGTGATACAAAACAGATCTGTTGTGAAAGAGGTTTGTATATAAAAACAATTTATAAGTTGCACAAGTAAATTAACATGAAGAACCAAGACCATAACAAAGTCCAGTACAAGATTATTTATTAATATGCATATATAAATAACAGAATATATGAGCTAAAAAGCCAAATTTGTAAGGATATATATATATGTATACAGTTAGGTCAATACGTATCTGAACACTCTGTGATTTTGCTAGTTCTAGTTCCACCGTGAGAGACGGAAATCACATTGTATGATTTTATAACAATTTATTTGTAAATTACTGTGTCAAATAAGTATTTGATCACTTGAGGTTTAAAAAAATTATATTTGATGCAGAGGCCGTTGTTAACAATTACAGAGGTCAAACAGCTCCTGTAGTTCTTTACCTGTTTGGACACACTGCCTGAGGGATTTTGGCCCACTCCTCCATACAGATCTGCTCTAGATTTGTCTGGTTTCAGGGCTTTCACTGAGCAACACAAGATTTCAGCTTCTCCAAAGATTTTCAATTGGATTTAGGTATGGGAACTGGCTAGGCCACTCCAGAACTTTGATATGCTTCTTCTGATAAGCCTGCTTGGTGTTCTTGGCTGTGTGCTTTGGGTCATTGTCATGTTGGAAGAAACAGCCATGACCCATCTTTAATGCTCTGACTGAGGGATGGAGGTTTTTGCCCAGTATCTCACAATACATGGCCCCATTCATCCTCTCCTTAATACAGTACAGTTGTCCTGTCCCCTGTACAGAAAAACATGATACTTCCACTCCCATGCTTTACTCTAGGTATGGTATTATTGGGAGTATACTCATCATTATTTTCCTCCAAACACGGCCAATGGAGTTAAGGCAAAAAAGGTTCTACTTTGCTCTCATTTGATCCCAGGACTTTCTCCATTTTCCAACCTTTGCTTCAACAGTTTTTTTTATATACACAAATCTGCTTGGCAATTACCCCGTGACCCTTTTCATCTTTGTGAAGGTCTATAATTTTGTCTCTTGTGTCTTTTGACAGCTCTTTGGCTTTGCCCATGTTGCTATTTAGACTTTTGACTAAATGAGGGGTGCGCAGTTGGCTTTATGACAGCTAATTCAAAAGCAAAACAAGATGTCTTTGAGGGTCAGACATCTAGTAGATAAGTACTTCATCAAATACTTATTGGACAAAGTAATTTGCAAATAATTTTTTTAAAAAATCATAAAATTTCTCACAGTAAAAATGCACCTATTGTGATCATGATTTCAAAATAGGAGAACTTCACAGGGAGATCAAATACTTATTGACCTCACTGTAAATATACTAATGTTTTCTTTTCCAGTATCTGTCAATTGAAGCAATTGAACATGTTGGGCTTTGAAGGCGCCATCTCAAAAGGGTAAGAAATCTCTCTCTCGTACGTTCTCTGCATTGGTTCCTAGATGGTGGAACGATCTGCCTCTGGCTTCACACTTGGCGGAATCGGTCTCTATCTTTAAAAAACACCTAAAAACTCCGGCTACACCTAACTCACTAGGAGTACCTTCTTTTCTTACCTACTCACTCTATGAAAAAAATTAAAATAAAAAACTATAACTTTTTCTATCTACAGGGTTTTATCTCGCTTTGTGTAACTTGGTAACATTGTTGTAGCACTTGTACACCTATTGCTGTATCGGCTATTTACAGCTTCATTGTCTCCTCGACTATTTGTAAGTCGCTTTGGATAAAAGCGTCTGCTAAATGCCTAAATGTAAATGTGAAGGGTGAGGTGATTCCTGAGCATGAGTCAAAACAATCCCGCAGTACTATCTCATTTGTGAGGTCATTTAAAAACAACAAAATGCCCAGCTTAATAAGCATGTTTTATGCAGTTTTTATTAAATTGGAATGTATAAAGATATTTCTTATCTGCTTTATATAATACATTGAAAACAGCTCATTCATAAAGAAAAGTCCTTTGAAAGACTGGATATCTGAGCTAAAGGTCCCAATAGCCAGAGAGCTGATATTTATAATAAGTAACAGCTTTTCCTGACCTTAAAGGATGTTTTTATGGCAACTGAAATCAAACACAAACAGTTGTTCCAAAATGAAATGAAATGACACTATAAATTTGAAGGGTCACATAAAACAAAACACTCTCAGAGCAATGTGTAATAACCCTCCACTGTGATCAAAGTCTACACATGCTGTTTCTGCTTGGTAAGATTCATATTTGCTGATCAGTAATTTACTATTACTGAAGAGCTGTTGAAGAATTTAAGGCAGTAACTAAGGAGCAGAGTTAGATTTATGTTACATGTCTTATTACTTTACATTGTACATGTACTGGAAGCTTCTGTCACCAAGACAAATTCTTCATGTGTCTAAGCAGACCTGGAAATAAAGCTCATTCCGATTCTGATACCTTTAAGTAATTCACGTTTTCAAGGTAACATTAACATCTATATCTTTCATGCCTTTTATTAACAAAGTGATGATAAAATTCTTGACACTGTGTGAAGGAATTTTTCAATTAAACCGTTTTTTATTTTTCATTTACATAACACTTCAGTGCCGCTGAACTCTCCAAGCTGCAAGTGTTTGTATGAGAATATTTTGAATAATAATTGGGCCGATATGTCTGGTAAATGAGCTGTCCAAGGTACTGAACAATGTTCTGTTAAAACTGGACATTCTCGGAGTAATGGATTTTTTTTGCAGATGCAAAACACAAATTATCATCACATACGGGTGGTTTCTGGAAGACACTAAAATGAACATCTAAACAGTAACTTGAAAAGTTGCCATCATTAAGCAAAATTACCCCATACAATGTATCTATTGTATTACTTCACAAGCTTGCATGTTCAATGGTCATGTATTTCCATGTGCTTTTAGTCCCTCTTTAAATCTTCTTACCACTTTGTTTGTTAGGGTTTAAACCCTGTAATGGGCAACACACAAGTATAATTTAACCAGGCATTGGTGTTCAGCATGTAATGATCATATGAACCCTTGGTGTAAAGAAGTGTGTTGTGTAACAGCATCTTATGATGTTAATAATTATTGAACATACTTCAGTACTATCAGCCTCAGTGAGAAAGAAAATAATAGAAACGTTACTCTTGTAAAAGCAATGGAGGTTAATACAAACACTGTCCCGAGTTTGACAGTCGATATATCTGATCAGCTCCTATTTAAACAACTTACTTTTGCTTTGAGTAAAATACAGAACAAGTTTTTGAGATATGAACAAAGTTGGTAAAACAAGCTTTTTTAAAGTATGTTGCGTATCCAGTGTCTCTGTAAAACAATCCGGAAGGATGAATGCAAATATAAACAGCAAAACCCAACAAGGAAAGGATTGTTCTTATTTATTGCATTTATTTTATTTGTTGACCTAGAGTTGTATTTCTCACTTTCTCATAACTATTTCCCATAGGATTAAGATAATTAAGTTTATTAACTAAATAAAAATAAGTACAACATGTACACTGTTGTGTTCGACCCCTTGTTGTTAAATCTTAATTAAAACGATAAATACAATTGTTAAGTGATTCCCAATGAGCAAATGTGTACTTTCCCATAGAGAACAATGCTTTTTCTTTCATTCATGTTTGTGACTTTGCTAAATCATTTACAATAACTTTAAAACAGATTGAAATTCGCTACTTTGTGAATATTTTATAAAAGTATGCATTGTACATATTTACACACGCTTTGAAGTGGCCAGCGTGGCTCTGATAACCCCAAATGACGTGCGCATGACGTCATCGACCGGCAAAATAAAACTGACAAAAACTGACGATATTTAAAAGGGGTGTATAGCTGTTTTTCAGCCACCTTTCAGTTCAATTAATATTGTTCTTAAATATGCTGAAAATATGTTTGTTATGAGTATGATTCATGCTGTCGTCAGAACTGGAATGAGCCTGTTTAACCCGGTAGACTCGCGTGCTTCACGTGAACGCGCATCACATGCACGTGATCACAAATCGTCACGTTTGATCTTATTAATGTTGTGCAGTTGTTCATTAGAGTAAAGTTACTTATAACAAACTTATTCTGTAAGTGCAGGATTTTCATGGGATCGATAAGGCAAATGACGTCACTATCATATAACAAATGACCCAATTTAATAATGTTGCTTATAAATGTTTATTAAAGGATTAAATGTTTGTTTATTTTGTGTAAATAATCGTCTGGGATTGAAGCGCATCATTGAGTAAACTGTGAGGTCGCGCGAGTGCGCGCGCTCCCGAGCAGAAGGCGGCTGTCGTGCACGCGCATGAATACCGGCTCCAGCCGGTATATAATCTGAGAAGCTTCAGTCTGATGAAACAGACACAGAAGTGTCACGTCCAGATATTCTTACAATTATCGCGATTTTCTACATATATACAGAATTAAGTTATACAGAAAGATACGGCTGATCTAAACCTAAGTGATTTTCTTCCTTTTCCGGCTTTCAAGACTCAACCAAGACGATTCTGAAGATGTTTTTTACATAGCACTTGTATAGAAACGATCTGTTACATTTCTCATCGTTTTCAACGTTTTGGTGAGTTCAATTTAATTCATACTTTTTTAAGTTCCGTGGCATTACTTACCAAAGACTTCAAGATCAGTCCAAAGGGCATACACTTTATTTAATGCTATTTAAATGTTCCTTTATTATACTTCTGTGCTTTTATATTGTGTTATAAACTATACATATATTTAAAAATCCAACCGTTGCTATGACAGTTCAGTTGTTGGAGTTTGGACGTCATCACCAGTCTGCAGTCACTCATACCTACAACAATCTGTCAATCAAAGTCCACAACATTCATCAAAAATTAATAAAGTCAAACAATTAAAGGCAGCTCTTTTATTTCTCGTTTACTGGCATTGTATTGATTTATAGGATTTTTTTATTATATTTGTAAACATTTTCATATATAAACCTAATAAATGTTTCTGTCATAGAAAACACATGTAATGTATACTGATGGAATATTATACATAGATAATATTGACTTGACATGTAAAGATTCTGTTTGCTTTGTGTTCTGAGGTCACAAAACAGAGATAACAGAGCAGGGACACCAAACTTTAAAGAGATAGTTCACCCAAAAGGAAAACTGTGTAATCATTTGCTCACCCACTTGTAATTTCAAACATGTATTGTAAACATTTCATTACTTTTGTATTAATATTTTTATTAATGTTGTTACTATTGTATAGAAACAAAACCAGTGCAACTGAATCCGTGCCAGTTACCAACATTCTTCAAAATATCTTTTTTGGAGAAATAAAGGAAGCCGTACAGATTTGAGTTTATGATAACAAAATGTAAATTTTTGGGTTAACTATCACTTTAACTGTAATGATTCATTGGTTGTTCTTTACTTTTTCACTTTGTTTTATTTATAGAAGCCCCAGCGTCAACCATGACAGGATTCGTCTCCAAACTCAAGGGCTTCACAAGGCCAAATGTGTATGCGGAGGTGCCAGATGGTGGATGGGGATGGGTGGTGGCTGTCGCCTTTTTCTTCGTGGAGGTTTTCACCTATGGCATCATCAAGATTTTTGGGATCTTTCTTCAGGATCTCATGAGCTGCTTTGGTGAAACCAACAGCCGAGTCTCATGGGTTGTCTCTATCTGTGTATTTGTCATGGCCTTTACAGGTAATCCAAATTTGACACCCTAAACATTTAAAGATGCAATGTGATAGTAATAGGGTTTTAAAAAATCGAATAGATTTACACAAAGATATAGTGAAAGCTCGAGGGGTAAAAACTTGCTGAAATTGATAGTGTCCCCCAAAATGAAAATTCGTTCACTATTTACTTACCCTCTTGTCAGTTTAAAAGTTCAGTATATGACAGTCTTTTTGAAATTTTGAAGAATGTTGGTAACTGGCACCCATTCACTTGCCTTAGTTTTGTTTCGATACAATAGAAGTGAATGGTTCCTACTGCTTTTTGGTTCTCAAATTTCTTCAAAATATCTTCTTTTGTGTACTGGGGAGAGGGAAGAAGTCATACATGTTTAAATTATAAGAGGGTGAATAAATGATGACAGCTTTTATCTTTTTTACATGTAACATTATTACCATATAAGTGATCATGTGGCAGATTTTTTCCAAAACACAAAGTTGGTAATCGAATTGAGGCCTGAGCAGGATATACCAGTTTTAAAACCCTGATGGCATTTATCAACCTTTCCTTATACCAGTCATTCTGACTTATTTTTAGGTTAGCTTGACGATTATATGACTATTAAAGTTTTATTCTTCAATGACTACAACGTCAATGCTACACAACACAGATTTTAGATTTTAAAAGTTTAGAAAAAAGTCATAAGAAAATGTCCTTTCCCTTATGCTATTTAGAGAAGTCATATACACCTGGGATGGGATGAGAGGGAGGAAGATTTATTTAACAGTGCAAATAGCTCACACAGCAAGTGATCACATTCATGCATTTGGAGACACTATCCAAAGTACTTCACATACTAACATTTACTATATTTCTAATTGAATTTGAGTTGTAAATTTACAAATATATTACTGTATGTGACATTAGGAGTCTGGTTTATTAGTTTTATGATTATGACCAGATACATCTCTCTACAGCTCCCCTTTCAACGATGATGAGTAACCGCTTTGGTTATCGTCCGGTCGTCATGCTCGGTGGAGTCCTGATCACGACGGGGACCATCACAACAGCCCTGACCCAGTCAATCACTGAGATGTACATCACTATGGGACTTGTTGCAGGTACATAATGATTGCATTTTGCGTGAGTTTATCAGGGTTGCCAAGTCGGTGTAACAAGCCCGGCGCATCAAAATTAACCCAGCGATCCCGGCACAAATATCAAAAAATGCTACTTCTGTACTTAAAATATGTAGTTTGCTGTCACTCTTATGCATTACACACATATTCCTATAGAAACTTGGTGAGTAGTGTTAATCATAAACAGAGTTTCTATACGTAAATAACTATATCTTACCTTAAGAATGGATGGTGGAGAACAGCATCCTTACATCCTTTAACATATAAAAAACACTTACAATCACAAGAAAACTGCAGACCTGGCAACCCTGGGACTGATGTTAGTAATATGTTAGTAATATATGTTCAGAAACCAAACTTGCAATTTATTATGTAAGTAATACTCAATTGCATTCTAGGTGTGCAAAGTACATAAGCTCTCTTCCCGGGCTCACTTTATAAATAGAAAAAAATATAAAAATTAAAAATATCTTGTTTGTTAACAGTTATTAATCATCTTGTGATTGTAATAATGGTTCCCATAATCTGTTTTTCTTCTTCTATGTGTATTAACTTATAACATTTTAAATAGCCTGTATCTTTTTTCTGGTACATATGGCATCACCTATTCAAGCAGTGCTGTGATAAAAACACAGCATAATATTTACTTGCATCACTTTTCGTGTCCGTTTGATACCGGACATATTCCTATATTCATGTAAATTCGGTTAACCTTCAAGTCACTTCCTTCCATTTTACACCATGGCCACGTGTTCAAACAGGCACATGACTAAAAATTGCTAAAATCTAGTAAATATTCCTATTTGTTAGTTTTACAACTGCACCGGCTTATCATAGTTTATCTCTTATGGCAGAAATTTATAGCCAACACATCTCTTATGAAGTCACATGCTCCAGTCTGCTGCTTAAACCACATAATAATTTTACACTTGTGAAGTACACATTGTATAACAACCCAATAGTATGAGTGCCCTTTTACACATGATGCACTGCTAGCTTTCCCTATGACTCAAATCCTCCCTCCCCCTGCTGTCAACTGACACATCCTAACCCTGCCGATCTTTCTTTCTCCTTGTCTTTTCTTTTGTCTCTTTTAAAAACAGTTTTCTTTCAGCTTGTCCAAAGGAAGAGAGCGCCCTGGTTCTTGACACGCTTAAGCCCGGCCCTCAGAGTGACCTGAGGCCCTTGTGTTGAAGAGAACAGTGGCTGTCATCTCCCTGTTTCCTATTTATTTACAGGACTGGGTTACTGCCTCACCTTCCTGCCTACAGTCACCATCCTCTCGCAGTACTTCAGCAAGCGCCGTTCCCTCGTCACGTCTATAGCCTCAACAGGAGAATGCTTCTCCTTGCTGGCTTTAGCTCCAGGTATGATCCAAGTTCATCTAATGCTGTTAAACTCAAAGCTTATGTCAAGCAAATGTATTTGGAAGTCAAATAATTATTTGAACATATTCGATGTATGTAATATTATTCCTCTCAGGAAAACAATATGAGACATGTTGATGTACTGACTGATTATTGTTCTTATTTGAAACCACAGTTTTGAATGCACTGAAAGAACGGATTGGATGGCGATACTGCTTAGTTGTGATCGGAGTTTTGCAGACCTCAATCATCATCTGTGGAGCTATGTTAAAGCCGATAATCATTAAACCGAAAGAGGGTCCTGAAACGCCACTTAAAGAACCTGACTCCAAATACGACATTGAGAATGAATTCACACGTACCTCCATCAACTCTGTAGACTCAGGGGTCCAGTCGATCTCCTCCTCTCAGACAAACCTCTCAGAGGGCCAGGACTCAGAAAAAACAGCGCTTAAGAAAAACGGGGAAAGAGAATCAAGGGAAGAAGAGCAGACAACGTCGCCTGAGACTCCCCTAAAACAAGTTGCACACGAAGAAGTGTCAGTAGCCAAGCTGTTGGACTTCTCTGTGCTCAGGGACCCCAGCTTCAACTGCTACGCACTTTTCGGCCTGTTTGCCACACTGGGTTTCTTCGCTCCGCAGCTCTACGTGATTGAGCTCAGCGTAAGCAGAGGTTTGTCGAGAGACAACGCCACCTACATGCTCTCGGCCATGGCAGTGGCTGAGATTGTAGGCCGTCTGTCAATGGGTTGGGTTCTCAATCGAAGGCCTATACGCAAGATCTACATCATGCTGATTTGCACAGTGCTGTTGTGTCCAGTTCTGGTCGTCTTTACCTTTGTCACTGAGTTCTGGGGCCTGATGACCTGCTCCTGTCTCTACGGCTTTCTGCTGGGTACCGTAGCATCCAGTCACATCCCAATGCTGGCTGAAGATGATGTGATTGGAATTCAGAGAATGCCATCGGCTGTTGGAGTCTATGTCTGTATCCAGAGCTTTGCAGGATTGGCTGGTCCACCTCTTGGAGGTAAAAATGAAAATGCAGGCATAACTAGTGTAATTGGGATAGTTCACCCAAAAATTAAAATCGGGTCATCATTAAGGACTTGATACCTGTATGACCTTCTTCTGCAGAACACAAAAGAAGATATTTTGAAGGAAGTAAGTAGCCAAATAGCTGCCCCACCTATTCACTTATATTGTATGTAAGTGAATGAGTGCAGTGACTGTTCGGTACCAACCTTGTTGAAAATATCTTTTTTTGTGTTCTGCAGAGAAAATAGTAATACAGGTTTTGGGTGAACCACACCTTAGGTATTGTGAATTATTAAGTACACATCTTATTGATATAATCTTTTAATATAAAATTGATTTTATTTCAGGTGTCCTGGTTGATGTGACAAAGAATTATGGATCAGCCTTTTACTCCTGTGCCGCTGGTATGGGAGTAGGAGCGTTATTCCTTGGACTGGTGCGTCCAGCCAAAACTGGCCTCTGCCTTTGGAGGAAGAGGATTAATGGGGGGAAAAAAACAAATAGAGACTCCACAGAGGGTAGCAATGACACCCCCGTCGACTTTGTAGAAGTAGACGTAGACTTTGAGATCGCTCCAGTAAACAGCAAGCTTTGACTGTTGAATACTACCTCACCTTGAGACACATGCGCACACTTTTATCCTCCACTTGAATATTCCACCCAAAGACTGCTGTACACAAATTATCACCAATACAACTAAAGGATAAACTTTGCGTTGCACTCTTGCTAAGCATGCAATCACATGAACCCCAAAACATTTTGTTTAATTGATTCTTATTTATTTAAAACAAAATCGGGACGTTTTAAGTAACACTGCTGTTTTAACAGTCTCTTAGGGTGTTACTTGACGATTAATATTTCCTTTTTTACTCCTTTACACCATGAACAATCATCACTTTTGAAATGTCTCTTTTTGTCACTGCTTTAAAGAATGGGTAAAACAAACTAAAAATTAGACCACAGTCCATTTTTGCTGCTCAGACTTTGTTTACATGTGCCTCATTTTAGCCGAAGGTTTGATATACGAGCTGTCTTTTGTTTTAGAAATAAAAGGGGTTCTTTATCAGCCACCTGCTCACGGTTTAATATTTAACTTTAAGTGCTTTTGCACATGCAAATGAAGCTGGCAACATCTAATCGCGGCAAGAGAGGGGATTACAACCCTGACCATTCCTGTTCACCTTTTATTATAAAAATATCCCATTGGAGATTGATAGGGGTGTTCTTTGCCTCACCTGCAAGTCTTCCATCTGATGTTATTTCATAGCAACCTATTATATGGGTTGTATGATGTTGAACAGCTTTTTGTGGCCTCGCTACTGTATGATGTAGGCTGTCTAGAAACACATTCAAAAGTAATGTGAGAGTGATCATTGTTGCTGGAATGTGCCTTTCTTAAGAATTATGTAGATATACTGTCTTGAAACAGTAACCTCTGAGATGATCAGAGAACATAATTATGTTGAAGTTATTTGTCATTTATAAAAATGAATGACAGAAAAAAAGATGTGATGATCGAAATGACAGTATAAGCGATGAGATGACTTTTAAATACAAAAAGAACTTGATGTATTCTAGTGTGAAATGGCTGGATATATGAAGAGTCTGTGGGTAATCTCATTCTAATTCTTCACCTAATGACTTGAATTCGTATTGTATTTATTGTAATTTCTCGCACATGATGTATTTAAAAATAGTATGGATTCAGTTTTGTACTTTTGATTTTAAACACAGTTTACTTGATTAGTAAAGTTTTTTTTTTTTTTTGAGTAATAAAACTGTCATGCTGATTTATGTGATGGTGCATTTGTAAATATATCAGTCACAGTAAAAATGAAAAATAAACAATGATTTTTTAAATACTTGTCCTCATGATTATTTAATTACAGAATGTCAGAATTGGAAATACACATTTAGCTTAGCACAACAGAATGATGAAGTCACATGATACTGGACAAAAGAGCTGAGTCACCTGCTCTGTTGCAAAAGATTGCAGAAGCACACCACAAGTATTTGTAGTAACAGTGGCCTTACACGAGGGAGAAAAAGAGGCTTTTATTGTGTGTTAAAGTGATAGTGCATCCCTGATTTACTCCCTCTCTTGTCTTTTTAACTTGTATGCCTCTTTTTCTTTCGCTGAAGACAAAAGGAGATACTGCATTTTTTTATATGTTGGTTACAGAAAAGCAATGGGACCTTCTTTCATATGGACCAAAAATCAAAGTTCCCAATATTCTTCGATATATTTTCTTTTGAGGACATCATTTTGTTGTGAACTATCAATTTAAGAGAGAGGTCTGTGGTTACTTTGGTTTGACCTCAAATATTACAATTTAACTATGCTTAATGCAGTAAAATGATTATTAATTTATATAATGTATGTTTTTAACAAATGAGAAAAGTGCCATTTGTTTGCAAAAGCAAAATCCAGAAGAGTGTTTTAGCTTTTAATAACTTTTAGAACTTTGGATTAATTTCAGCACAGCACTGTCGCCTGGTGGTAATGAAGTAAAACAGCATCTCAATGGCGGATCCTCTAATGTCAATCTAATTGAGATGGCCTATCAAAAGAAAGGCAGTTTTGCTACTGATAGAATTTTTAAAAAACCGTCTTTATATATTTAATTATATTTTATCCTCCGTACAATCAATCCCATATTATGTCATGGTTTAAGAATTATGTGATAGTTAAACTGATTGTTGTTGTAATCACTATTATGGAAACTATACACTTACTACTTACTAACTTACTTAAAGTTAAAGGGATAGTTCGTTCAAAATAAGAAATTCTGTTTTCACTTGTTTACCTTTCTGTCATTCCAAAACCAAATTCAATTAGATAGTATTTGGATACAAATATGAATCGAACATGTGTTTACTTTCTTTACAGACAATGACAAACATGGATAATCTAATTTGCTCTTGTTGATGATGGAAAGTCAAATATTTTGTTTGGGATCTCTGTATTACTGTTGGCTCTGTGTTCACAAAATATGTGACACAAAAACATGTTTTTATAATGAATACCAAAAAACAACAAAATGACAGTTTTTGAAAAATGATTTTATTTTAGTCAATGATGAAGGAAGCATTGGTTAGACTGTACAATGAAAGCTTTAATCTGTACTGAGTGCAGGAGTTTCTCTTTCAAAATCATTTAGTATGAATTATTTAGAGCACTCAAAAATATCCACATAAATCAAATTTTTAAAAGCCTAAGTACAAAAAAGGCCTGGAAAGCTCTGAAGCATCAAACAGGAGGCACTAAGGAATTAGATTTTGTGGCAGGCAAAATTATTGCATAATTCTAATTTACAACCATGATTATTTGGGCACAACTGAATAACACTAACAAGCTATCTCTGATCAGAATCATGTCTCAGAGAATGCCACAGTGTGTTCATACACAATCATCATTCATTATTTAATTGCTATCCACCGCGACACTGAAAGTCAAAGGTTAAAGACCTACAAAATAAAGCCCTGTTTTATCTAGCACATATCATCATGTGTGCAGAAAGGGCGCACATCTCAAGTAGTGTATCTGTATGTGTGCAGCATCATCCTTTTAAACATGTCAAGTGGGGGGAACAACACACTAATCGAGAAGATGTCCAGAAATAAAACAAAATGCACTACAGGTGCCTTAATGCACTACAATAGAGGCATTAAGGTGCTGTGTGTGTCGTTTTGTGTCGCCAGCCATAGTAAAAGACCATTCGAAACTAAACCAGACCGTGACATCATATTCACAAGAACTTGGGTTTGCCCTCAGGGCCGACACAGCTCAACCGAGGCAGGAGGTCAGTGGTTACCAACAGATGAGGACTCTTGAGCGTTTTAACCGTTTCCTCTTTATTTCTGAGTAATGTAACGCCTGTGTTCTTGAGGTTTTGAGCTCAAATCTATAAGTGTACGTCAGGTAATACACAGTCAGCCACTGACAAGACTTTGAGTTTAAGACACTCAATACTACAGTGACTGTGACAATACAGATCAAACACTAGAGACAGACACTCTTAAAGAGGAGATACTAGTTTGTCGTTTAGAAACACTGAAATGTACTTGCATACTTTTATGTTAACCATTTAGAAGCTTGTGTGCTTAGAGCCATTAGGTTGGAATGGTGTTCCAAATCAAACAACAGTCTCCTAAAAGACATCACGCAAAGCCTGATCAGGCATTTGTTGGGCACTAACCGGCACAATAAGACACAAGATACAGTCAGCGCAACGTGAAGACGTAATACTTGCATTCACAAAACTCCTGGGCCTTCAGCCAGGGGCATAAGGCAGAATCTGAAACCAGACAATGAACCCTTTACTGCCAGCCTATTTTTCGGTCGAAACTGCAACCATAAAAACCAGCAGCATCTAAATGCATAGAAACATATACAGGCACCAATCACAACCAAGGTTGCCTAAAACATAGATAAGCTGGCAAAAAGTAAAACACAGCAAATCCGATAAAAAGGAGCATTTCTGAGAGGCAATCAGCTTTTATAAAAAGGCAGTTGGTTGTGTAAGTACACAGTGGCAAAAAACAGCTATACATATTCAGTGTTGATTACATATCCATTAGAAAAAGAGTGAGGCGGGTAATACTATTTACATAAAATACTTACTACAACAGTAGTATTCAAAGAGGACATGGCACTATACAAAGTAGCTATACATAAAACAGGGAAAATGTTCACAAGTGAGATCTATCCCTTTTGTATGCAATAAATGCAGACAGGCGATCAAAATTATTGGTACCATAAATGCGTGGCACTTGCGAAACGTGTCAATACAGAAGCATTTGTTATCCACATTGTCCTAAACTCTTACCAAAATGGGTGGGGTCTGACCAAAGGAGGCAGTGTTAGTTTGTTTGTTGTCATATAACAAAAGGAAAATAACAAAAGGAAAACAAATAAATTAAGACACCATTTTTAATTCCCTGATGGACAAGCGAATAAAACTGTGAAGACTTGAGTTAGGGAAAGGAAGATGTCTGCAGCATGGCAAGGAATTAAAATTTCCAACCACTGATGGACAATGAGCAGATGTTCCTGAAGGCTTCAGGCAAACAGATTTAGTCGTCAATACATTAAAGTGGTTTACATTCAGCCCTGAGTTTACGCCATATATACTGTATTTATTTGCTCGCCTTACGTTGCCTAACCACAGTATAAATTCAGTTTATCATCAAGTGGTATAAAAAAAATCTAAGAGTTATCCATAAGCAGAGGAAAGGCAAAAAAAGTGTAAACCTTTTGAAATATAACTTAGACTCTTATTGGTAAATATATTCAAATATCTATATTAAAAACAACAAGTTCTAGAACGGAAAAATTTAAGAAAACTACAAGTAAAAAACACCAATAGAGAAATTAAGGCCGGTGGTTTTTTTTGATAGAGGCTCAGAACAAATTTCCTGTTAAAAGGTTAAAACATCAGAAGCATTTTCTCGTCTCATTTCACTATTTGGTCAGTACGTAAAAGGCTCAAAAGGTAACAGATTCAGGACAGTGCTATAATATCCTCCTGCTTTTCTTTCCATCAAAACGTTTCCCACCGCTGTTGTTAGTAATGCAGGGGAATTGCTTTTGGCACCTGCAGTGAATGGCTTCACTGACGGAGGTTAACGTTTAATGACACATACAGCATCTCTTGGCAGGCTGAATAAGGACAACAAAAAGTATGAGTGGACAGACACACTCTCTTCTCTAACCTTACTCTTTTTAAGAGAATATCTACTCTTGGCCACTGAAGGAGAAACCCCACCATTCTGTGCTCCTGACAGACCGCTATGCTAGGCATCCTAGTGTAAAAGCATGTCAGAGCTATTCAGAAAGGTCACTGTATGGAGTACAAACATCTGAGCTAAAGAGGGTGACTTCGGAGACATTTGAAGGATCGTTGACACATGCATCACTGCAGCATAAGCTGTTTGAGGTTGTCATGTAAGATGGTGTCCTTGACATCACGGAAGACCAGCCGAATGTTCTCTGTGTTAATCGCGGTGGTGAAGTGGTGATAAAGAGGCTTCTGCTGCTGGTCTCTGCGCTTGTTTCGGAAACAATCCACCAGGAACTTCTGGACGTCCGCTAGGCTGTGCGGTTCCCCTGTGTACTCAGGGAAGTAGTCCTTGATGGCAACCATTTTTACCTTTTCCTCGAGCAGGTCGGTCTTGTTGAGGAAAAGGATGATGGAGACGTTGCTGAAGACCCGGTTGTTGACTATGGTCTCGAAGATGTTTAGGGACTCCATGAGACGGTTGGTCTGACGATCCTCCATCAGCACCTGGTCGAACTCGCTGGATGAGACGAGGAAGAGGATGGAGGTGACGCTATCAAAGCACTCAAACCATCGGCGGCGCTCCGACCGCTGGCCGCCCACGTCCACCATTTTGAAGGGAACGTTTTTGATCTCAAAATCGTACTCGTGAATGCCTTTGGTAGGCTTACGTGCTAACAGAATGTCTTGCTGTGAGGGAAGATAGTCCTGTTCGGAGACAAAAACAAAGATGATTTACTTTGAATTTTACAAAAACAACTCTTTCCTGGAAGCACGAATTTCAGTCTTTAACAGTAATTCATTGTGAAATGGGTGACATGACACATCAAGCCACAGAATTGGTACATCACACACTAGATTATAAATAGTAAAGAATCTATATTAAGGATAAATGACTACAGAGCAAACCACAATAAAATTTTTTCCCTCATTTCTATATTATTCTTTCATTGGTTAAATTCTGCAATTAAACACCAACTATTTTTTTTAATTATATGTCACTACTGTGAGATTTCAAAAACACATCGTATCTACCTGGGCTTTGGTCAAATTTAAATATGGACAAACTCAACCACCAATATAAATTTGGTTAAGTTAATTTAACCCCACAATTGGGTTAAACACCACAGCATTTTTTACATCATATGGTTATAAACTACATTCTAACCCCCCCCCCAGTGAAAAAGCATCACCAAATTTGTGTGTTGGGGAAACAACTATGATGCACAGTTCATTCTTCAAATTTTTTGCATACCAGAGATGGGGGAGGAGGGCAGCACAAAGGTGAATCTAAAGCTAAAGGCCAGTGTGGAAATGTACATACATGTATTTGTGAAACTCTACTCTGATTTACCCAAAACAAATGTAAGTGAATTAGAAAAATAGCATGGCTTGACATTCAATGCTTGCACATGAGTCTTCAGACACATTTCTGAAATTCCAGATGGGGTGATTACAAAGGCAACTGGCCTTAATGGGAAAGCCAGAAGGCAGGAGTCAGTTTTTGCACACAAAGACATAACTTGACAGACAGAAGGATTAATCACCTAAACTCTTCAATTTCCAATGAAACTGGGTGACACTTTATAGTTCTATCAGATCAGACAAAACTAGGCATTTTTGATGTCAAATAAAGATTTTAGGTCTGTCTTACAATGTATATTTTTTACTTCACCGGTTAAATGTTTTGGGACACTTACTGACTTCCTTATTCTTTTTCCCCCCACAATACCATCAAGACTATAGAATAAAAGAAGGGAACAAATAATTGTTTTGACTTAAGAAATTTATTAACACTTGTTACATTTGATCATCTTTACTTTAAGTACCTTTTGACTACAATTTGGAGAAACGTCATTTTATCAAGAAATTTCTAAAGGCGTCATCCTGAGATGCTTTTAAAGATTTTAAAGGAATCCCCATTTATTCTGTGTTCTTATTTGCTGTTTTTATTCAATATTCATACAAGAAAAATAATTTTTTAATCTATTTAACTATATTCTGACATTTGGGCAAACACCCTCAAGTAAAAAAAACAACTTCTGTGTGATAACACTTTGACCATTACTACATTTTGTCACTTGTTGAGGAATCTGTGTTCCCAAAACATTATACCTTTTATTACATCCATCTAACAAGAATGAATGCAAACTGAAACAAACTCATACTTTGCAACAGAGTCAAGAGGCCTTTCCCTCTGAGCACACTCGGATGTGCGTGCAGTATTTCCTCTTCCTGCTTGTTGATGGCGTGATTGCGTAAGTGGGTCCTCGCTGCTGTGGTTCAATGGAATAAATATCCATTTGCCTTAAGCCAAACTAACTAGGTAAAAGCACAAGGCCTGCCTGAGGTGTGTTCAGAACACATTCGACACTGCTTCTTTCTCGAAATGACAGACTGATGAAACGGGAGAGAGTGACGTCAAGAAGAGTAATAAAGAAAGTGTGATAGGCTAATGAACAAAATGGATTTTCCTCTCAGTCAGTGTTCTTTATGTGCCACCATTAATTTAAAGCGGAAAGAATAAATAGGACTGAAGATAAAATGCAGAAAAAATAAGTCCTAGCACAACATAAGAAAGGAAAAAGTCTTGAATTTGGAATCCATGTCAAATTATCTGATTCTCGAATGAAACGGACTCGAGTGAAAATGGAGATTGTCAACACTTTTACTGCAGTCAGCAACGTCTAGTAAGAGCACAAAACCGCAAACATCCGTTCAGTACAGAGAGAACATGAGGTCACGTGACTCAAAGGGAACCGCGCTGGCTCCTCATGCACTTATACATTGACAGATACACAAATTTATGTATTAAATGGTGTACTAAAAAGACCCCAAACGCGTATTCAAATCGCGTTATTTAGTTAGGTTAATGCGATTTATTATTCTCTACACTGGTTTGGTTTGTGTTTTTTCTGTATGTTCACATGCTGAGACAGATGAACGCCTTCCTATGAGTAAATATCAAATCGGTAAACAAGTAAATATATGATTATTTGATCGAATTTAATAAATGAAAAGCAGCCTAAACACTGCTTTTAAATACAAGAGTGAATCCCCTAATGATGGTTATTAATATTATTGTTTAAATCAGTAAAAATTGTATCAGATATTCAGATTTTTTAAATTAAGTCAAATAAAGAGTATTACAAATTAAAAAAAATAATTTTCTGTTAGCCAGAAATTGTTGTAATACAATTTAAGATATACATCAGCCATAACAAATATACAGATGTGCAGATAGTACAAAAATTCTCGTTATGTTAACGAAAAACTAATAGAGTAATGGTGCTTTCTAATGGCAATGACCAGTTCATAATCTGTATTCACAGCTCTTTTTTTCTTGTGGCATCAAAACTGGTACAAAGAATGTCCAATTTTTCTCTAAAAACATCATCTAATATTTAGTCACAAGACATGAAGGAACCAACTGCCATGACCGCCAATGTGAGCCCTCATCCACCTCTAAACATTCATCATCATGCGCACACTGATCATTCGAGTGAGCAAGAAAATCTTTCATGTGCACATAAGGAACTTTTCCATGAGCATCACGACAAAAAGAAGGAACACACATTTACATCAGAATGATTCACTGAACTGTCTTTACAAATGTTTGTACAAAAACTGGGGAAGGGGATGTCTAAGGTTTAAATGAGAAATGTTTTTGGAGAAATTATTTTTATAGGAAATGTTATGGGAAATGGTTGAATGCCCCTGCTGAGCGAGTAAAACATGTGACCTTTAATGCAAGCTGAATTAGTTTCATT
This sequence comes from Triplophysa yarkandensis, assembly GCA_033220385.1. NCBI lineage: Eukaryota > Metazoa > Chordata > Actinopteri > Cypriniformes > Nemacheilidae > Triplophysa > Triplophysa yarkandensis. The sequence goes on from CM065661.1 coordinate 6,544,966, forward strand.
TCTCTTGTCTGTGCTAGCTGGTGAGCTGGGCAGCCAGGTCATGGCACTTTACTTAGAAAATATCATGTTCAAACACTTGGCATTTAATATTATATTTATGTTCTGTTCTCATAAATCAATTCTGCTGCAAAAAAATTGAAGTGATTGTTTACCCAACAATAAAAAATTCAGTCAACATTCACTTTGCACTCTTGTCACTTCAAACCTGTACGAATTTTCTTATTCTGCTGAGCACCACAGAAGGTATTTAGAAGAACGTTGGCAAATGGCACTTCTATTGTATGAACACAAAACCAATGCGAAATGTGAATGTATGTCAGTTGCCAACCTGAGTATATCATTTTAATTTTAATTTTGAGGTGAACTATCCCTTTGAAAAACAAAGATTATGGAAGTCTATGGATGGCCTAGTGGTTAAAAAAGTTTGACTCCTAACACTAGGGTCTCGGGCCGGCAATATACCAACTGCTCTCTGGGTGCCGAAGCTTAAATGCCTGAACATTGCTCCGTGTGTGTGTTCTCTGCTGTATGTGTGTTCAATGCTGTGCGTGTGTGTGTTCAATGCAGTGTTTGTTCACTTTTGATGGGATGAATGCAGAGCAAGAATTCTGAGTATGGGTCACCATACTTGGCTGTATGTCACGTCACGTCACTTAGAAGATTAATATATGCTAGAAACATGTATATCACATTTTTATAACATTGTTAATGGTAACAAATACACTCTTTTAAATGTGTTACCATAAAACAGACAGGTTCGAACCAGCCTGTCAGTGCTTGAAATTAAAGTGTTCTGATATACGGCATTTGCGAATTATAAAAGTGAAGAAAAATGCTTACCGGTGTTCCAAGTCTTTCCAAGTTATCCAAGAAATACTTAACTGATTCACCCTGTAGGGATGACAAAAAGCAGAGAATCAGGCATGTCATAAGATCTCAAAAATAATTTTGACAATTAACACTACAGCGCACACATGTCTACACAAAACTGATAGAATTCAGAAATAAAATCATTATTAGACTGCGATCGGTTTTATATAACGGCTTGAACAAATAAAAATGAACAAAACCAAAAAGCCTTTATTCAACATTTCTAATTTACATACAAAAACATTTCGATATATTAACATGTTGTACAATGCGGATGACAGAAAGCTTTTTAAAGTTAAATGTTCTCAAACAGCCCTGTCATCTGCTTGTAAGCAAAATAAATGTGCCTAAGTCAGCGCTCACAGAAGGGCCTCACTGGACTTGAAAAGAAGAGACGGATGTGAATCTCATTAAAACCATCATGACGGAACAGGAAGTCAGTAATCAAAGACATGCTTTACATCACAAAAAGATGATAGCTGGCAAATTTTAAGATCAGTCTGCTCATTTGCTCATTTCTCTTTTTCACATGAACATTGATTGAACTTTTGCCAGGCTTTTGGGAGGAAGCAGAGTCCATCTTTAGCATACTTTCGTGACAGCTGGCCTAAATACGGCACGCCACAGCACAAAAACAAAGGACACTAGAAAACAGCATGGATGAGATACATACAGGGTTCGAAGTAGAACACATAGATGAGAAGTCTGGTTCGGAAAATGAAAATCTTGAGTAAAAGGAACAAGCTGCCCAGGAAACGGCAACAGCGAATAATCTCATGTTAATGTTCTGAGACATTCAGATGTATAATGGACCACTTAGCCTTTCGGACCGGTGCAACTACAATAGTTTGGCATGCTTACAAGCAGGAAGTAGTTTTGTTCTGCTTCTTTCTCTGCATTATCCTCATCATAATCAGCGCACAATGATAGTCTAAAGCAAAGCTTAATGGTGAACCAATAACTAATTTCTGACAAAAAAACTCAACTGTCTGAGCCTTCCTTAGTTCCCCTCTTGAAAGATGTATTTGCATATTTAGAGAAACTGAGGTTTAGGGGGTACACACAGGTCTTTTGAGGTGGCTTTCAGTACAGTGGTTAAGATGTCATAAGAAACCCCCTGGAAACCCTCCCCCAGCTGGGCATGAAGCCACAGCCCTTCTGTGTTCATCTTCAATAGAGGGTGTGGGCACATAGGAACAACATACTGAGTGTGGGTTAGGATATCAGTTTCTGAACAACGCTGAAAAGGAAGTGCTGTTTACCTACCAACATCTAAGAACTGAAGAAATTCTATTGTATATAAATGGTCTAAAAATAATTATAACTGTCAAACAATTAGCCAGGACTGATCATATGCAAAATAAGAATGTGTGTTTATAAATATATTTAAATACATAGTGAGGTCAATAAGTATTTGATCACCTGTGATTTTGAAGGTCTCAAACTTAGAAATCATGGAGGGGTCTACAATTTGGAGTATAGGTGAACTTCCATTGTAAGAAAATCTAGAAGTCACATTATACAATTTTTTTTAACAATTTATATGTAATTAACTGTGTAAAATAACTACAAATACATGCATATTACTAATGTACTCATTTTCTTAAAATTATAATTGCATGTTTATAATTATTGTAGACAGTAGACATGTACATATTATGTTAACAAAAACTTATTTTGCAAATGATCAGTCGCAAACCCAGATGCAATACAACATGTTTGAGTCACAATTTTTTTTATACGAAAATAACTAAACTACTTTTATTTTAAAAAATGTATCCGTTAACTCCGTTTTGTTTGCCTTGAAAGAATATTGCATTTATCACTACATTTTATTTAAACACAGACAAACAGCCAAACTGTCATTGTGTAATAATGACAGAGAATTATTTAAGTGAGATGAGGGAAAGTGAACTATTCACTTCTGTTGGGATAAGAACTGCTGCCGTGCACGAGGACCATGGTTTTAATCACATTTTAACATTCCTTCACGGATCATTCAATCCTTCCCCCGGATCCTGGTAATCTCAGGGCTGGGGTATAAGTAAGGGAAGATCTCAGACTTTGGGTTTTTAGGCACCAAAAACTCCATCCAACAAACAGTATAATAAAGAACCCTCTAGAAATGACAACAATACTCATTCACTTCCCAATCCTCAAAGCACCCAGAAGCACCATTACAGGGTGGATCGAGCGCAGACAACATTGTTTGGAAAAGCAAAGAGAGCGCACTTGGGTGGATGTATCCTATCAAAACATCTTTTCCGGTGCCTTCAATCTGTAGACATCATGGATCCTGTGGGAACAGCAACTGAGAACAGCACAGATTTTTTTTTTTTACAAAGCAGCATCACTTTCTGAATTCATAATGCAAGTAAGCATTTTGAAAACCCTCCATCCCACGAGCATTTGCTAAATCAGATTAAGCCTTGAGTAAGTGGGACTGAAAAGAACTTCGCTGATGTAGGACAGACATACATAGACTGCATGTCTACTAAATTTGATAGTTATAAACAGTTAATTCTCTTTTAAGTGAAAAAAAAAACAGGTAATAAAAAATTAATAGCCTTTATTATAAAATTTCGGGAGTGGTGAAAACGGTGGATTAAGATTATGTAAGATTATGCAAGGCCTTGAAATAATAGGGCTGGGGCATAAAGGACTGAAGGGGGTTGGCCAGAGGAACAGGGATCTTGTCTGCTGGAATCTAAAACAAGTTTTGTTTTGTCGCACATCGGGTACATACCATAACCCCCAGAGGCTGAAGGGCCAGGGTTGTGAAAGCAGGAAGTCCGTTAATGTTTTGCACTCGACACACGTGGTTTGTGGATTACAGGGCACAAAAGTGTTTTATTGTGTGCCTTTTACTCACACAGGCCATGCAAGGCAATATGCATACCACTAAAGCCTGAGGCAGAACCGAGGGAAGAGTCTGTTTCTATTGTTGGAAAGCTGCACATTAACCTCAGTCCTTAAAGGTAACAGTCATATTTGCTTGGGCAACGTCCCACTTGCCGAAGCGACTTCAAGCGAATGGAGAATCCTGATCTTTATGAGGAGCAGATCAACCCTGTTATCAGCTCCATAGATCTGGGGCTCAGTAAATCTGCTCAGTGTCATGTTTTTTCTTGTCCCGGCTAGCATACATCTGCTGCTCTGAGTGAGTTGCAACATGCCCATGCTGTGAAGATCACAATTGATAGGAGAAGACCACCAGCAAAAAAAAACCTTTGCATTAGTGACTGGAAATAAGAATCCTAGAAATTGAAATTTTAACTTGTGCACATGGAAAGAATGTAGAGTTACTGGAAGAGTTATAGAGCAAAATGGATCATGAAACCTTTTATAATATTATCCACAAACCGTATAAAAATAATCTTAAATAAATAAAATTAAAAAAAGCATTTTTGGTGAAACTGATGTTTTTGAAATGGGGAAGTAAAGCATTAGGAACTGAGACCATTTAGAGAAGCCTGAAGTAGTTAAGATGGTACTTGTGCTTATGTCAAGCACAAATGAGGAATCATCTAAGGTTGACTGGGAAAACCAAAAATGACCAAATTGGACCAAATTATTGTTAAGCCTCCACTACCAAAGATTTTTTTAATTCTAGGTTTAAATAAACACTGAACAAGAAAAGACTACTGCTGCAAAATAAAAATCGTAAAACAGCAGAGGCCTGAGCACAGCAGTATTGTGGTTTACACATCCTCTTCAGATATACAGACACTATCTTGGCAAGTCACTTTCAGTTGGAGTCTGAAAAGAGATTTGCCCACCGTGAGCTTACACATGTCAAATGTCAAAGGAAAGAAACCTAACTCTTAAATGCAATGCCAGTTGCTCTTACCTAGATTACATTATGAAACTGAAAGAGCTGTTGGCAAATAATTCTACAAAACTGATACTTAATTAGGCAAGTTATTGTAAAGAAAATGAACTAGATACATAATGCACAACATAACACACACACATTCAGCAGGGGCTTTTCCAAAACAAGAGAGCATTAATAGTGAACGTGTCCTTTAAATCTCAATTAATAGTGGACAGCGGAAAACTCACCAACTGAAATTCCCTGCGCCGATCATATGCATTTTGTATGCCACGGTCAGCCCACAGGGCACGTATTGAAGGCAGGAACTGTAGAAACAATTTTGTCTCCACCATCCCTTGTGCTACCATAGCCGAGCGTGTGTCAAAAGCCATCATGATGTCTCCATGTGCCTGGTTTGAAGAGTTTCCCCATGGAATATGAAGTTTCTCTCTGGCATCAACAAGCACCCGAACACCTGTGGTGGTAGCCATAGAAGAGAACACATTCTAAATATCATGACATACAATAAACGTCTCAAAACTTCCTTTCTATTTTATGTAGATATTTATTGGTTGTGGAGTTAGCCAAATCTTTCACCTAGACCAAAATGATAACGGTGTGCAATTCAGGTGAAATATATTTTCAAAGTTTACAAAAGAATAAGCAAATAAAATTCATTTAACATCCCCATCTTTCATGTATATCTCATGTCTAGGTAAATATCAAAACGGCACTGAATATATCAAATGCAATTGTACATGCATACTTGCCATTGTTTTTCTGCACAATATGCCATACAGATTATTTGATCTGTCAGTAACATGCATTTCAAATTCACTACATTCAACTTTATTCCATTTTTATTTATATAGCACTTTTTACAATGCATACTGTAAATAGTTTTAGTACAGACCACATCTACCAGTCTGTGACACTGCAGTTGTGCATCACCAGAAAGATGTCCTAGATTTTCTTATGCAGACAAACACATACACAAGAACATGTGGCAGCACTTTACTTCAACAGCTTCACCACACCTGGTTGAGGGTTTCAGTATCAATACTGCTGCTCTCTATGGTCATATTGTAAGCGGATTTCAACACCTTGCTTTTACATTTCTTCAAAAACTGGCGTCCCCAGCAGCTATAGTACTGATAACCTGCAAGACCTGTTTCCAACACCAACTTTCCCTCACAATGACAGACATAAGACAAGAACTGAAAACCTACATTGTCTTCGAGCCGGTTTGGGAAAGAGGTTTGTTCTTGGTAACTAGGCATTGTTGTTGTGATCCATGCTGTTATTTTGAAGGAATGTAAGAACTGTTATCTTCCATTCTGCATTCAAATTAAAAATTCATAAAAGGGATATATAACATGGTCCTTGTTCAAGATCTGTCAATCGGCCTGTTCTCTTTAAACAATAAGACTTTAAAGATTCATTCAACACTTTTTTGGGTGAGGTGATGGGAGGTCAAGATTGTTTAACAAAAGGACTCTTTGAATTGTTCATAATATCCAAGCAGAAGTCCATTAGTGCAGCACAAGACTGCATGTAAAGACAGCTCTCTGTATTAAATGCAGCAGAATCAATAACAAGAGTTCCTAGATGTACATACCTAAAAGCAAATAGCAATTATGTTCAAAATAACCATGCACTACAAATAGTACATTTTCTGCCTTGTCTCAGTGGCATAAGAGCATTTCGACTCAAAACTCACATTTTCATTCCTCAATTTAATTACAAAGAATGTGCAGCAGCATTGAATCCCTTGTTATGTGTTAATCCATATTAACAATGCATGCATGTATATATAAATACAAAACAATACAGAATTTTGAGACACAGTTTAAGGAAACTGAAAGTTCAGACAGCATAACTCTTATGATATATTGTTTGTTTTATTAGGGATGGAAGATAAAACTATAATAATATATAATCATGACTAACAGTAAAAAAAAGTATTCGATATAGCGTTAAAAATGTGTGTATACACCTTCCCATAAATAACATTTATTATTTTTTATACATTCTCTATGTAAGGCTTAGAAGAACTTTTGTCATGTAGACCAAAATAATAATGAGTCAACTTTGCTATTGTTGTACCACAATATTTATAGTTTTGTTACATCTCTAAAATCCACATTAGCTCCAGACATTTAACTTACAAACATTATGCTGCCTCTATTATGGTAAGTCTATGTATTACCAGTTAAGTGAGAAACCTCAGATATCCCAGTGGAAAACCTCAATCTTTTGATAATAACTTTTTTAGCTGTGTTGTCCTGCCCAAGTAAGTCCATGTGTCCAGGATTTTCACATACACTACAAATGCACTTTCACCCTATAACTTGTGACGAACCTCTACACCCTACCAGCACTGCAGTCATTTAGTAACAGCCATTACACTCGTAGATGGATCTGGCAACAGTGAAACCTTCCCCATTAAACACTCAATCATGTTATTTCATCAAATTAATCAAATTCTATAAACAACACCAGGATGCAACGAATGCATGCCGAGTTGAACTCTGCAGGATTATAAACAGGATCATGCCTGAGTTAGATAAGATAAACAATCTGTACAGCTTGGACGCGTAACCACAGAAGGCAAGGACTTGATCTATACTCCACAGCAAACTCCACATTAATACACAGCTGGTGTTTTGGTTTAGTGATTCAAAAGTGAATTATTTCCTCTTATTTAATGGTTTTAAAGAATATATTTAGCAATGAATGTGCTGTAACTGCCTGCCTATGGAAACTTGACCATATGCCTTAAATAATGCAAAGATAATGACAACCCTATAACCTTGTCAAGCTTTAATGAAAGTGCAGAAAGATATCATGAAGCACTATATAAAAGTTACTTGTACAGTATAAATTCACACCTGATATAACTCAGGTAATAATCCTACCCACTGACCTTAAAGGTGCTGTTCTTAGTGGCTTTTGAAGCTTTGATTGTACAGTGTGCAATATAACATGTGTTAATGTTATACATGTAAAAATAAAACAGTACTTTTCACAGAATTTAATTTTCTGTCATAAAACAGCTGATGACTTCCTTGTTCTATTAAGAAATACGTAAAGAGTTCTGATTGTGGAAGCAGTTTCTGTCTTGTAATTCGAAAGCAGCTTAGTGCAGTTGCCTGTGAAGGTGATGCCTCTTACCATAACGTGGCAATGTATGCTCTCAGTGTTTTTGTAAACATATTTTAATCCTTTTTACCCGTATGTATAATTTTACCCTATAAAACTGAGCCGGAATCAGACCTGCAGAACATTGATGAAGAGGATTGATTAGAACCTGTGAAAGCACTTTTTTGCATGGACCTAAACATAGAGCAATGATTTGTGTAGCTGTAGCTAAACCAGCATGTGGTTAAATGTTGTTGTTAGAGTATAAATAATATCTCATTATTTGTTATAAATAATTACAAATAATTGAAACTGTAATTAAATCAATGGTGTTTGTTTATTTTCGTCGGATTAGTTTCAAATATCATCTAGTTAACAACGCTACAAGTTACAGAAACTGTTAAACGCACCAAAGAAGGAATTGCTCCATCTTTCAGAAAAAATCTGTGTAAATCCTACAATAAACTGACTGAGATTAAGGAAGCTATCCTCAGTGAAATTTTCTGCACATAGTTTTAAATGTGGAATATAACTTTTGGGAACGGAGTTAAACAAACATAAATTGTAACCATTGCTCTTTTTATACACATTGGACTTTTTATACAGATTGGATCTTTTTATAAAGATTGGGATGAATAAAACAGTGTTTTCGTCGATATGGCGACAGACACACTCTACAAACGTATCTCTTCTATTTCTCCGTGGGAGAGCAAGAAGACCATGCCACCTCTTTTGTGTGTTCCTGTGGGCGGAGGTTAACTATTTTAGTGATGTCATAAAAGAAGGAAGTAGAGGGATGTTGTCCAAATCAGCCGTTCGATGTAGGCAACTTCTGATAAATAAAATCTCTCGCATAAGCTTTATAATTTAAGAGATATTACTTATATTCTAACAGCAACATTACACACAAACTAAAGTCTGAAACATAGGATCACGAAGAACCGGACCTTCAAGTCTCCTCTTATGACTGGACTGACCGTACCTTAAAACACACCCTGCATCACCATCCAAAAAGGAAACCGAGAAAGTACCCAATGAGATGGTCACCGGCCAATAGTAATAGTAAAAACATGCAGGCTATCTATTTTAGACAAATAGTTCTTTTAATGTTATGGTCATACAACAAACAGTCGTGGTCTGGTGGTTAGAGAGTTGGACTTCTACGCGGAAGGTTGTGGGTTCGAATCCCAGTGCCAGCAGACAATGACTGAAGAGTCCTTGATTAGGACACCTCACCCGTTTGCTCTGCAGTGGTAATTGGCAACTGCATAACACTTGCAAGAGGCTTTGGATAAAAGAATCTGCCAATTGAATAAATGTAAATGTGCCAAACAGTGGGAGACCTTCTGCTTCAAAGACCATCTCAGTTACAGTTGCAAGTTGTTGAAAGGATTCAAAATGAAACTGTGCTTACGTAAGTGCCATTTCCAAGTCTCTCCAAACACTTTTAAGAGAAATGCTCATTTTCTGAAATGCGTCAGGATCAGATCCAAACAACCATTTTACTAAATGTTTCCTGTTTAAGTTGAGCTTGGGAAGGTTAGGATTCTACTGACCGCTACACTGTTGAATCGTTCATCCATCACAGTGAAGTCTTCGACCAATACGAAACATTAATCTCAACAGGAAATCTCAAAATCTTTTCATAGCTGTACTTGGCACTGGAAAGCCCCTAATTGAGCAGGGGAGTCCTGTGTTATATAAGGTGGGCGCTTCATATTTGTCACATCCTCATTTACAACAATAAACGTATATACATACTGACATTCGTGTGAAAGATGTATGCAAAACATGTTAGAGGCACCTACTGTAAAATAATCTTTTTAAAGGTCTGTGTTAAAGTTAAAGCCATGTGATTTGTTTTCATAACAGGTGTAAGTGAATGGATCAGAAGCACTGTCATCCTGCCCTCCAAACACGTGTCACACACACTTTTGAACACCACCCATCTTAAACATGACACACACACTTGCATTTAAAGATCAAGACATATAAGTTTAGGTTTAGATCACCAAAAAAGTCTTGATTTAACAAACAATGAACGAGTGGAGACTGCAATCTCTCTCCTATCATGAGACAGACTCCAACAAGAGAGAGATTACAATCTAATTTAAATTCTTTCACATAATCCAGTATAGACTTCCTGAACACGTGCTTCCATGTCAAAAGTGATCCAAAAGACAAAAAAAAGTGATAGAAATACTAGATTTAAACACCCAAGCTACATTCCAAAAACACTCATTTCTGATCGAATTTCCTGCCCACAGACATCACAAGTGAGATTAAATGCCCTCGTTTGACATTCCAGCAGATGAGGGGAACGTCAAAACGCCAAAATAAGCCGTTTTACTTTAGTCTTTGTTTAAAAACACGACGGTGAAAAGTTGAGAATAACATGGGCGTTTCTCCTCATCAGGTTAAAGCGCAAGTTCAGCTAGCATTAGCATCCCTCAGTGCTAACCCGCGAGACTCGCTTCAAGCCGAGCCGACGAGCGACGTCAACGCCGCATACCTTTGATGATGTTACTGTAAATGGTGGCTCTGAACTCTTCTTTGGCCCGTTGGTCGAAGTCCTGGCCGTGTATGATGCGCATCTGCTTGAGGAAAGTGGACTTGCCGCTCTCCCCGGCGCCGAGCAACAGTATCTTGACTAACCGTTTTACATACGTCTTGTCCTTTAAAAGACCTCTGTCGATTTCTTTCGACTTCCTCAGTTGTTCCGCCTCGTTGCTGTTGAGGAGACAGTTTGGAAAACAAACGGATAGAAAGGACCGGGACGGCAGGAAGTCCGCCATCTTTGGGCAACTTCATCGATACAGTGGGGAGTAAAAGTGCGCGCGCGCGCCTCGGTTCATGGGTGCGGGCGGGGCGCAGTGCGGGAGTTTGGGGCGGGTTCGAACCTCGCAAAACACCAAAGTGTCGCGCAGCGTGAATATTAGTGCGTGTTTTGTTTTAGAAACGTTGCTTGATAAACAATCGTTCTGAATGGCGCAAAAAACACAAAATGTGAGGAATTAGCTCGTAAATCACACGAGTGACTCGTGTGTGTGTGGCGCCGCCTGTCGGTGCACTGATGCTATGGCGGGGGGATGACAGGCTGCGCTGTGATTGGTCCGCTGACGCGCTCTTATGTTCTCTCATGACGTGTTATCCCAGTCTGATAAAAGTTCAAGTTCATATTCACATCGTGGATCTCATTTCTGTTATCTCGTTTTTGTCGTGGACAGCATCATGACGATTAGATCGGACAGAGATCATGGTCAACATTATCGACCACGGATGGCCTGTCTTAAAAATGTAAGTTTATTCTGTATATTTAATTAGAATAAATCTGTCTGTATTATTATGTTTAATGGGTCGTTTACTGATTGTATCCCTGGTATGAGACATTTTTAATACTTTCAAGCTTACTTTGCTTTTTTATTTTATTTTTTAGAAGTTTGTACAGAAATGTGTAGATTTGGTGACATAATAATAATAATAATAATAATAATGATAATAATAATAATAATAATAATAGAGGATATCTGTGCATTTTTTCTTGGTGTTTTGTTTATTGTCAGATTCTAGGAGACATGGATTCATTAAGATTTCCTTTAAAAGAGCTTGCTGACATCAAAGCCAATTAGGCTTTGGCATCAAGCAGCATCTGACAGCTTGGCCCATGTCTTTATCTTAATAAAGGGCCAATCATGGTCCTGTATGGTTCCAGGGATGTTTAAAATATTTACATTTTAATTTGAGGTTTTGTCTGATGAAGTCCTGACTGTATGGAGTTCTTATTTTAGTGACTTCTTTTTTATTAAAGTGATTAACCCAGAAATGAAAGTTCCTGACTCTCTAGTTGTTTGTCTTGTTAAAGAAATTATTTGGACGAATGCTTGTAGCCAGTCCATTCTTGAACCCCATTGAATACCATGTTGGGAAAATTTGCAATGGTAGTCAAAAATGTCCCAGAACCTTTCATTTCTTACATTCTTTAAATATCTTTATGTTCAATAGAACAAAAAATATACAGTATCAATGGCGTCCAACTGTTCGGTTTGAAGCATTCTTACGAATATCTGTCTTTGTGTTCATCAGAACAAAGCAATGTTTACAGATTAAGAGCAAATTAAAGGTGAATAAATTATTTTTTAAATTGGGTGAACTATTCATTTTAATGCTGAACAAAATGACCAAACAAACTCTGCTCTAGAAATCATAACATGGGTAAATATCAATAGCTGGGATATCTGTACCTACAACATGTCCTATTACAGGACTATTGTATAAAAATATCAAATCAAAAAAGACAAAACTATAATAATGTTCCTTCTAAAAACCACTATGATATTTCATAACTTGTTACTAGGTGGAGAAAATAGTGGTTCAGATGCAGGACTCAACAAATGGAGTTAAAAGATCAGATCAGAAGCTAAATATTACAACCATTCCTCATGCTATGACCGGTGAGTTTGTGCTTTTTACTAACTAATTGATGGACGAAATAAGCAGTGTTTAAATAGAGAGAAACTTAAAATGTGTAGGTATTTTCAGTACATGTACATACATGTAGTTGTATATTCAGAGGGAAGCTTTGTACTGCTGCTGGTCATGATCTGATGATGGATATAAACAGTAGCCTTGAATTGGATGAGATCTTTGCGACTTAAGGGTTCAAAATTCAATGTAAATCTCTGAAAGGATTGTTGACAAAACTAGTATGTGATAAAATTTTAAGTTAAGACAAATATTAAATGTATTAGAGCGTACAATAACTGAGTGTTTTATATAGACTTTTACTTCTCATACAATAACTGGCAATTTAAATTCTTATGAACAGTTTATTGTGTTAATTGATTTGATACATTTTTCAGGCCATTGACTGATACACTTAATCTTTATTTTTCCCAATATCATTTATGTATTTAAATCTTCCACAATGACACTTTGCTACTTGGATATCTTTAATTGCTATTTTTTAATTGAAGTTCCTGCTTGTCTGACAGGTCAAGACATTGTTTCATGGATCGCCAACCATATGAAGATTGATAATGAAGGTAATTGAAAAGTTTTAGGGAAAAATTATGTTGATTATGTTGATTAAACCTCTGCCTTCATTTAAATCAAAATGGCATTTAATTCCCTGTCCCAGAGGCTCAAGCATTTGGCACAATGCTAGTAGCATATGGGTACATCTACCCTCTTCAGGACCACAAAAAGCTTGTACTTAAACCAGATGCAAGTTTATACCGCTTTCAGGTAAGTGTGTTAAGACAACCTGTATTTGTAAAATGGTAAAATAATGTAAGGAATAATCATATGGTGACCTATTTTATTTATGTAGACACCCTACTTTTGGCCCGTGCAGAAATGGAGGGCGGAAGACACAGATTACGGTGTGCATTTCTCTGCATATTTCCTCATATTTCAGAGAGAAAAAATAAAAGTCTTATGAAGCATATTGTACTAATTTTATAATGATGTGAATTGAATGTGGAGCTTTTATAAATTTAGTGAAAGGGAGAAATTGTATTCCATATTATATTCCCTAATAAGGTTTTTTATTCATACTAAAGCAATCTATCTGGCAAAAAGAAACATTCGCAAAAAAGGAGTACTTGATGTCTATGAACAGGTACGCCCTTGTGCCAGTGTACCCATTATTATGTGAAAACAATGTAATAACTTCATACCGTAATGTTCATGTCTACTTACACAGGAGGAATACAACAAACTTCACAAATGGATGAACTATAAATGGGATTTTATTGTAATGCAAGCTAAAGAGCAGTACCAGTGAGTCTACACACTGTCCCTTCTGTCCACTATTACGTAATTACGTGGTTAATGTTGAATTTTTTTATCCATTATCCATATTTGTAACACTTGGTAGATCGTAATAATTCCATTAATGTCATTCCGGTTCATATTGAAGTACTTTGAGGTTAGAAGAATGGAGATAAAACACATGGAGTACTTGCTTTATTTTATTGTGTTCTGCCCTTTAAGTGCTGGAAAGGAACGTAAGAAACCAGACAGGGTGGTGTTTGACTGCCAAGAGAGAGCCTACTGGATAGTCCACAGACCTCCGGTAACGGTCAAGTTTTTGATAGCTAGTGCTTAAACTGTTTCTTGTAGATGCTCTAGGAGTTGGGCTTATGTAACTCAGTCCTCTGTCTACTGTCTATATCTAATCAAGAAACTCGAAGAAGAAACCCAAGATAAAAACAACTGTATGTGCAGTTTAAAAATTATGTGTGAAAATTTTTGTATTGATTTATTGACTTTTTACCCAACAGAAACAGACTCATAGCGCAATGGATTATGGCCTGGACCGCCACATTGATCCTTTAGATGAGGTAACAGGTAAGTTGGTGAAAGAAAAAATCTTATTAAATTTGACATAACATCAGACCATAACCATAGATTCACTAGAGCAGGATGTTATGTAATGACTTCATTTAAGGAGATGTTACTATCAGAGGGATATGTACATTCGTCTGAACTGGCAAACAGTGAACAGGGCTTCTAAGTGCTTTATGGGTAAAGCTCTTACTATAGAGCCGATTAGCAGTGTGTCTGTCTCTGTCCTGAGATTCTCTCACAATCGTCTTTGCTCTATAAGAGGATCCTGCTTATCCTCGAAAGAAATTCCAACAGGCCAATGAGTGAGCTATTGTATTAATTCTTAAGTAAGACGTACAGAAGGTCTTCATGGGAAAACATCACTAAAATATTTGATAAAATTGCTTAACCTAGTGTATATATTGCAGTTCATGTATTCATACTCGAAACATTTTTAAATATACTCTGCTAAATAATGACAAGTGCATCATATTAAGGCATGACAATAGAACAACAATTAATAATAATATTATCATAACAATATTCTTATTTTCTTTCTTTCCTTATCTGCACAGATTTGCCTTTCAAGATTCCTTCGAGACAAAACACCAAGCATTGAAGCCTTAAATACCACCAATTTATTTGCAAATACACAAACACATATTCACATGGAGAAAAACAGTTTGCCACATTCGTGATCCTAAGACCACAGAACTAGTCTCAAATAGTTAATTTATCTGAAATTGGGACTTTTGAGAAATTTCCACAAAGTTTTCCATGGAATGTAGTCCCTTGCTATTTTTGTTCACAATAACACCCTCCCAAAATTTTTATATATTCATCATAGAACATTTGCAAAATAAATTATTTTAATATGGTGTATCTTGATACTTTCGAGCATAAAATAAAAATGTATCATTTTAATCCACATAATGTATTGTAGACTAACAAAATAACTGTGACTCGTTCTGTGTTCCAGGGTCACATTTGTTTATTGTACTCTGCTGGAAATCACAAACATTTTTAAAAGCTTGTGGGTAAACACCTAAAACATTCATTACATAATTAATTCATTTTTTACATTAAGGCTGTGGCTCTGTGTTGATGCTTGTGCTTGTTTTGTTTGGCAGGTTAGTATCTAGATATCAAACTCAGATATTTCTTGTGTTTGGCAGGAAGGCAGGTAGAGGGAGTGTTGTATTTTTAGCAATATTGTATAATGGTTCTTAACAGGATGCTGTTTTTGACATTTTCAGAAAAGAACCTTTGATTACTACAGAAGAATTGTAAGTAGCACATCTGCACAAACATTGCGGATTTTTTTTTTTGCATAACGTTTTTTTGTTCTGATCTTTAATTAAAGAATATCTACACACAACAAGCCATTATGAGGTCAAGGGTCAAGTCCTCCGTGTCTCTAGGAGCGTAAGTCCGAAACATTTTAAAAATAGGAAATTTTTGGGATGGATTGTAATCTAAATATTTCCAACAATTGTTTTGCCTTCAGCTTGGTTAAGTACATGACAACATACAAGGACCACGACCCACTCCTTGTCCCCTGTCTTCCTAGTAACCCTTGGCAAACTGATGATGACACATACTGGGAGCTAAACGTGACGAAGTAAGATCTTCCTCAGAGGTGAACAGAGCATGGTAATGTTCACTAAAAGCCATCTAATATAAAGTGGGTCTGTCATATATTCTCTTTAGTGTTGAGGTTCCAACAAAGATGAGAGTTGAACGCTGGTCCTTCAGTTTCTATGAGTTACTGAATGACCCACGGGGCCGTGCAGACTTCAAGGTCTTCCTTAAAAAGGAATTCAGTGGTTTGTGAAAAATCGTTGTATCACTCTTTACTTTTTAAGTAGTAGCAACACTGCTTATTTTTAAATATGTTACACATTTTCTCATATTGATTACAGGGGAGAATTTGGCTTTCTGGGAAGCTGCCGAAGAAATGAAATGGGGCACAGCATCTTCAATGTCAGAGAAGGCAGAGAGTATTTTCAAGTGAGAAGGGCATTACTATTAAGATAAAGTAAAATTGTTACATTTAAAAAAAAAATCTTTCCATAGGATTTGTTTCATATGACTTTTGTTTAAAATCTTTTTTTTGCAGACTTTTTTTGGCCCCAGGAGCACCACGCTGGATCAACATTGATGGTAGGACAATGGGTCTTACAGTGAAAGGATTAGAACATCCTCATCGCTATGTACTGGATGCTGCACAAACACACATCTTCATGTTGATGAAAAAGGTAAAAATCACCAAAGCCGACTATTTATACAATTCTGACTGTTTATTATCTATATACTCACCAAGTCAAACACAGAAACATGTTTCCTTTCTTGTTATAACAAACACATTCTTTTTCTTTTAGGATACTTTCTATCGCTATTTAAAATCCCCAGTTTACAAGGACATGCAAAAAAAGGCCATTTCACCAGAACCACACAATTTCAAGTAAGTCTGTGTTTTCTGTTTGTGGATCAACAGTTCTATCCTGTCATTGGATAAGTAAAATTGCTGTTGTTGTTTTGATTTACCATTGGACATTTGTTTTGACAACAATAAAAAAAAAGCATACATTAAATGTGTAAATGCAAAACGTTCTTCATAAAACAACAGTTGTAATAAGAGTGAATAGTAACACATCTTGTCACGCTCTCAGTGATGCTCAACTAAAGGAGAACTCCAGGAACCGTAGGCCCGGCGTTCACCCCATCATAACCTGGCAACAGGAGCAGGAAGAGAAAGCAAAGGCAGCAGCTGCATCTGGACCGGTGGACCTTAAAAAGCTGAAAGAGATGACTAGCAAACTAGATCGCAAATAGGCCGTGGAGTAGGACAAGAAATGCTGGTTAAAGTAGACCAAAAAAAAGGTTTTATTCTTGGAGGCTTAACATGTACAGATCTGATACAAAGAGGTTTTTTTAGAGCTAAGCTTACAGATTCGTAATTCCGGCATGAAATTTGCAGGGCATCTGATCGATCATGTAAACATGACTGAAGTGTGCAACAGACGAACAGCTGTATTCCGAATGGCTTAATAATCAGTATTCCTACAAATAAATTATATATTTTTGTGGAATTTGTTAATACTGTTTAGCTATACTGTATAGCAGTTTATAGTGTGGTTATGTTTTGTTTGTGTGTAGAAGTATAAATAACATTCAGAGTATCTATTCTACAGTGAAGATAAAGTAACAAAATAAAAGGCATCATGACGTTTATTGTGTATGGCTATTAAATTAAACTACTGCAAGATTTTTGACGACATATTCTGCAAAGCAAAAACTATATTAAGATGTAAAAATAAATATTTATATGGATCACTTGGATATGGAGTTATTATTTGTACATTGTCTATTCAGTAGTTGATGGATTGTATAATTTGTAACTATTTTGTGGTTTAAAATCAGTAGGATAAACTACACGTAGTTTTCATTCCCTGCCCTTCTGCATTTAAAAAATGGGAAGTCACAGCCTATTGGTTTTAGAGTTTGATTCCTAGCCTAGGGTTGTGGGTTCAATTTGCGGGCCGGCAATATATGACATACTTTGCTGCATGTCACTTCTTCACTTAAATTTATAGACAGAAAACAAACATGGTGGCACAGTGGTTAGAACATATATATAATTTTCTAGAAGATGTTGCCTTGAGTCTAGTCAGTTTATTTTTCTTATTAATCTATGAGCATTTATCTAAATTGTTTGAACCACAAAGGTGTGAACAAAGCATACTATGTAATTATGAAATTACTTCATCATGAATGTTTTAACACTTAAGTGTAATTCGCATCTTAACTTTTCCTTTATACAGAAATGAGGAAAAACAATTCAAAACACCAATTGCACATTTCAAAAAAGCTTTTATATTACATTACAGAGATTTCTATTCATTTAAAAATATTAATAGTACAACTTAAAGTTTATTTAGCCATGCCAGAAAGCCAACCTAATTGAAAGAGCGAAGGGGCTGAAGATTCCTCCTCTTGATTGGCTAACTGCCTAAACAGATTTCCAGGGCGGAAGCTGTCCTGGGGAACAGAGGCGGAGGAGGGAGCAACCTAAAAAATTTAGAAAAAAAATTGGCTTATACATTAATTTGCAATATAGTGATGTTGCACTAACACAGCTATCAACTGTTACACAGCCCAAAAGCATTGCCACCAAGGAGTCAATGCCTTTCTCAGAACCTTATAACACCCCTATAAGCTCAAGTACTGCAAATTATTTATAATTTGCTGCTATTTAACAGAAAACATTCCTTAAGCATATCAGCTAAGGCAAACAAGTTTAGTCAGTTCAATCTTGTCAAAGCACTGCAAGCTCATAGCAGAAAACCTGCTGAAGCATCACACAACACAAGATCACCTATTGCCCTGAGATCCAGTAGCTCTTCTTCTAGGTCTTCGACATGAAAAACTGGGTGCATTGGTAAAAAAAAATACTCATTTGCAAAGTCATTATGATACAAGAAATGACAAAACAACCATGTGATTCCCTTCCATAAACATGACAGCAAAATGGTTTACTTTTCTTCTAAACATACCAGTGGAAATGTTCAAGTTGTGTACACTACAAATAACTTACCAGCGGTCTAGTGATGTCTGCTCCATGTGTGGTGGGTTTGGTCTTCCGTGAGTTTGTCATACTCAAAGGCAACAAGCCAAACCTTTTGGAATGAAATTAAAATAGATTCATATAAGCTGCAAAAAAGCTTGCACTATAGGTAATCACACAATACAAAGTGAACTAGCTGTAAAATCTTACAAAAAGTTACACTTACCGAATCTGGCTGCTAGCCAATGGAAGGATGTTGTATTGTTCCTGAGAGTTGATATTGCTGGTCCTGGAGGTGAACTGCTTCTCTGTGCCAGTCAACAACCCCAGGAGAACCTAGAAATAACACAATGCACACAACTTTGTTTAAATGGGTGACTTTCACAAAATCACTGAAACCTCATGGCTGTAAAGACTTGAGTTTTATAACACACAATTCGGTAACAGTTAATAAAGTTAATGGTGTTCTCTACATTTGTCAAAACACAAACTTGACATCGGAAACTATTTGTTTGCTTTGTCTGCACATATTCTCATAACCTTAACGCATTCTGATTTGTTTGGGAGCATTATACGTTGCCTTTCAAATATTCAGGATAAAACCATTTGGATTGTTCCACTAGATGTACTCAAAATACAAAAAAATAACAAAAAATTGACATTAATGTAAGATAGTGAAAGAAATAATTATGCATGTTTGATATTCTCACCCTCAAAAACGAGACTTTTTAAACAAACACACAAATATATTTACATTAAGCCAAATTTAATCTAAAGTAACCCATGCACTAGTACCCATGAACATATAACTTAATATTTTTTTCTAGTTAAAAGTTAAATTTTCTAAATTAAATAGTTTCTTATATTATATTATATTCCAATAAAATGTAATAATGTCATCTAACGTATGATTGATCAACACTTGCATAGCTATCAAGGCTTCACTTGTTTTAAACAAAGAGATTGACTGTTCTATAAGGTTACTTCTAATCACTGCTTATTGATTTGGTTAAAAAAAGTTTAGAAAATATTGACATTAAACATGAAATGAATGTTTAAAATGAATATGAAGGAAATTTATACAATTTATCCAAGTTGTTTCAAGAAAATCATTTAAACTAAGATTTTGTTTATTACATGACTATTATTAAACAAACAAATAAATAAGCTTACGGAAGTTCTTTGTGAGAGTCGGTTAAGGTTGCTGTTCAGATGTGGTGTAAAAACGTCCAAGTCAAATGGATCAATGTGACTTTCCAGGGAGTCACAGACCTGCTGCATCCTTTAAGAAAATGTAAAAGCATTATAAGATGGCAATAAGTTCTTGCTGATGCATCACACTGACATACATTTGCTTCACAAGTCATGCTTTAAGTTTTGCTTTCAGCAAAAAGTTACATTTGCTTTAATCAGACACAGACCAAAGCAACTTACGAGACTGATTTAAACAATGAAGTTACAGAAAGATAACATTGGAAACTGGTTACCTTGGATCTTGCTGCGAACGGGAACTCCTGCCCTCATCGAGGCGGCTACCTAAAGTGACACTGACATACCGAAAGTCAAACAGTAATTGCAAAGCTCGGTTCTGGGTCATGGGTAGGCCTTCATCCTAAAAAAAGAAAAGAAAGGAAAAACATGCAGTACAGCAGTAGAATGATTCCGTATATCTAATTGTGAATGAAGAGCTAGAAATTTGAAAAGCAGTTGATCTTTAATCTCACCTTGCTTTGTGTCTGCTGAGTGAGTTTTTCATACTCGCTTACAACCTGATCTAAACATCCCCGCAGGGTGTCCACTAGAGTAACCTTTGGTAATGCATGACCTCCGACCCTATTGACCTCAAGGCACAGATGGAAGAGTAAAGACTGAACATACCATGATGGCTGCAAAGAGAAAAATATAAGGCAAAATCATTTATTCATTTTCAATTCCATATTGAGAAATAAACAAACAACTGTAGGCCAGAGGACATTTTTTTGGGTGATGTGTATACCAAATCATTTTTTGCTCAATGACATGTTTGAATTCATATCACAGTTTATCTACTTAAAAAAAACAATAATATACATTATTTAACAAAACCTCCATATACAAAATACCAAGATGTTGTGTTGTATCACTGAATTGACCAGTTACCTGCACAGGAAGGCGTATTTTAGACATTACACTATTTCCTGACTCCGTCTCTTCTTGTATTTCAACCTCGTCCCAGTTTGTTGCAGTCCCAAGGATTGAGCCGGCAGTTCCTGCATGAAGGGTTGCTGCAAAACTGCCCACAAGTGCCTGAAATACATTTCTTTTCTTTAAAAAGCTTTCCAATTTTTCAGTATTCCTCATATAAAGTAAATTTAAGCACATTACCCACATGTCCCACCCTAAATCTTGGTGTTACCTTAGTAAGTGTAGAGCTCCAGATCGCATAAGCCTCCATGCTGCAAGATAATAGTTCCTCCTTCAGGCAGGTCCATTTAGCCTGCGCAGGACTAACTTCAGCTGCCCTGATTGTACTTCCTTTCCCCAATTTCTTGCTTTGTCGTGGGGTGCCCCTACTTACAAAATCCACACTCCCTTGTTTTCCCAAAATGCAATGTTTTAGACTTGGGCACAGCTCACACATTGACTGACACAGTCTAGCCATGAAAAGTACACAACTTAAGCTGGGACCGGCACCATTAGCCTGGGCATTAGCCAGCTCAGAGCGTACGCTGGCAAGGACGTCTCTTATGCAGGCCAGACAGTGATCTCTGAGAATGTCTTCCACCTCTCCAGCGTCCATAAAACGGTTGATGGGAGGGGCCAGGGTGGTCTCTGATGGATCCTTGTTCTTATTTTCTGAGGGTAAGTAGTGCTGCAGATCTTCTAGTTTTGCTTTGAGTTTGGAGTCCAGGGTGGAGCAGAAGGTCTGGACACAGGGGGTGAGGGCCTGGGTCTTCATGGACAGGCCGCTCTTCTGCTGAGGGCTTCGCTGGGATACGCTAACCCAGGCTGCATCGCTAAGCAGGTCACCATGAGACTCTGACCACAGGAAAGCAGCAACATCGTTCTCATACTGCACGCCTCGGCTGAAACTTCCAGCTGACAACTGGCCGCTCAGATCCAGGAGCGCTGAAGACAGAAGCTGTTTTGAGCTGCTGGAGATCCCTTCTGTGCCCTCCTGAGTGATTGCCTAGACAGAGTAATGAAGTATTTTTTGTAACTAAAATCGTGACATATAGCGGAATGACGGTAAAGATTAAACTCACTCATTCAAAACACAGTGACACTTCAATAGTAAATGTAGTATGTTCCATTAACGTAATTTCTCATTAAAAGAAAATATTAAAAAATGACATCTTAATTTCGATTCTCAAACATGTATCCTAAATATTAAAGACATAATTCATAAACATCACAAACTGAACTCAGATTTGCCATCAAAAGACATCAATAATACAAAAAAGGTATATTGAATATTTTTCAAAAAGATTTCGGATTTATTTTCCTACTCAGTATTTATTTGTAATAAACCCCCATACTCTAAACATGATAGTTTACTCATTTTTTTTTTAAAACCTGTATGACTTTCTTTTTTTTTTTCGAAAGACAAAGACCTTTTCAAGATTGTAGGCACCAAATGGCTTGCATTGGTTTTCTGTCCGTACAATAGAAGGCAATGAGAAAATATTTTCTTTTGTGTAGAGGAGTATATTGTTGCACAATTTCATTGTTGGCTTAACTGTCCATTAAACATATCTATTGTGAGTTTATGTCTTTTTCATTTTAACAATGTTATCTCAAAAAGAGTTATAAAGACCTACAAAAAACATAATTGATGACATCAAAACATCTCATTGGATCACATGACCCAATGTTAAATAGACTATTATCTAAAATGTTCCACATAATGCTAACTTACAAGACAAGTTCAACTAGTTAATGCAGTAATAAGCACCTGAAGTCTCTGCAGAAACAACTTCTGCAAAAGGTCGTCCCACAGGGTCAGAGGTTGCTCGAGGAGGCTCTGGCACACTGTGCTCCAGTGCTGGCTGATGGATTCACTGCTGAGAAGCTCACACACTGAATCCCGGATACCAGCCAGACCCTTCAGACTCTTCACATAGACCAGCAGGCTACTGACCCCACTGCGGATGTCCTCCTTACAGCTATCACACAAAAAAACCTCATTAAAACTGATCAAATGAAACGCAGTGTGTAATGTTAAAAAACAACATACGTATCTATCCACTGCCGCAGCGTGTCTCTGAGCTGTTCTCTCTGTATTGGCTGTGCCAGTGTCCGGAGGACAGGTTGGAAGTTCATCACCGAATGAGGGAGGTATTTAAACCAGCTTCCTGTGCTTGTCTCCCTGTCTAAAACTTTCTTGTCTTTCCACAGAAAACGACAAATCAAAAGTGGAACAATGCTCCCAATGCAAATGGATGCATAGACAACAAATGAGATATCTTACCAGTAGTAGTGTTAGAGGTCACATTCTCCAAGGTGGTAAAAAGCAGGCCACAGCCCAAACCAGTCTCAGACACTTGGCCATCTGGAGGCACATAGAACACCGCGTACGCCTGGTACAGAGTTGTCACCAGCAGCTCCACCAAAGAACAAACCTGTGCTTTAACACCAGCACCTATGAGAAGAACAGAATTAAATTCATAGTAAGAACTAAATAAGACCGTCCAGACGAAATGAAAATCATTCAATCATGTCATTCTTAACCTCCGTGACTTTCTTCTGCAGAACACAAAAGAAGATATTTCAAGGAACGTTTGCAAACCAAACAACACTGAACCCCATTGACTTCAACTGTCCTTAAAACAAATCTTCTCCTCAAAATACGTTGTGTTCCACAGATGAAAGAGTTCAATCTAAAAGTTGAAATGCCACGAGCATGATGACAAACGAAACATATGAACCCTCCACACACCGTGCTGCGGCTGATTGAGCAGGTGCTGAATGGACGCTTTTCTAGCGAGCAGGAAATCAGCGAGCGCCTGGCGAGGAGAGCTGTCCTCCAGGAGCATAGTGGAGACCAGCGCTTCAGCGATCGCCTGATCAGACACAGCCCTGCCACGCAGCACAGACTTACTCTCCAATAAGATCGTAGACCTACAAAAAGAAAAACAGCACGCTTTAAAGACGCAAAATGATGATGTGCATTCAACAGCACCCAATAGGAGATACCTGAAGTGACCGGCAGCTGCGACCTGGCGCACCAGGATAGGGAAGCGAGAGAGAACAGGACTGTATTGATGACCTCCACCCTCCAAGTGAAGCTGGTTGTGAAGATGACAGCACATCAGGTAGAGCTGGGTGGCTTGCAGGTACTGCGATGACTCCATAGAGCTCCATATCCGCTCAGGGATCTCCAGAAGAAGTTTGATCTGTGATGCCATGGTGTAAAACTTCTCCTGGGACTGCTTTTGGCACAGCTGTGGGCACAAATATGTATATTGAGGATGTTTGTTTATAAACAATGACTATGAAGAGCACTGGTCAGAGGAATGAATGTAAATGTTGGGTCACACTTTTTAAAGACATGACAAACATGAACAGCAAACAACAACATCTTACTTCTGCTCTGCTCCCGGATGGAGGAGTTTGTTTGGTCTGTTTGAGTTTGTGGCAGTACCGGTACATGTCCTGAATGGACCGGACCACACTTTCCGAGCACTGTCTCATCTCACCGATCGTGTCAGCGGCATCGATCAGATCCCGGTAACGTTCACCGACCATCTGTCGAAGTTCCTCCTTCTTGTGCTCGATCTCTCCCCGCACTTTCCTCTCGATGGCGCGGATCTCGTCGGTGCCGTATCGCTCGAATAACACGGCGGGATCCTTGATGTCCGAGACCCTGACGGACTGGGCCGGTACCGCGGCCATCTCTTAAAACTGATCGGACGGCTTGACAACTCAAACCCGGAAGCGACACTGGTCCTGCTTCCACGTAAACAAAAGCTTAGGGATCATTGCTTCTCTGGCTCGATAAGAGCAGCACAAGGGAAGGGAAAGTGTCATGGCGACCTCTGCAGTGATGGTTCGGTACTACAACAAATATCAGAGGAAACCAAAGACTCATTAAGAGAAGTCATCACACCCAACTGTCATGTTTAAAACACTCGCGGCTAGCTGGGATATCACCTTAAATAATGCCGGGGCAGCACTGTTTTAATGTTAATAAATATATTTATTTTACTGTTTTAATGTTAATAAATATATTTAATTTTACTGTTTTAATGTTAATAAATATATTTATTTTACTGTTTTAATGTTAATAAATATATTTAATTTTACTGTTTTAATGTTAATAAATATATTTATTTTACTGTTTTAATGATAATAAATATATTTATTTTACTGTTTTAATGTTAATAAATATATTTAATGTTACTGGTTTACTGATAATAAATATTTAATTTTACTGTTTTAATGTTAATAAATATATTTAATTTTACTGTTTTAATGTTAATAAATATATTTATTTTACTGTTTTAATGTTAATAAATATATTTATTTTACTGTTTTAATGTTAATAAATATATTTATTTTACTGTTTTAATGTTAGTAAATATATTTATTTTACTGTTTTAATGATAATAAATATATTTATTTTACTGTTTTAATGATAATAAATATATTTATTTTACTGTTTTAATGTTAATAAATATATTTATTTTACTGTTTTAATGTTAATAAATATATTTAATGTTACTGGTTTACTGATAATAAATATTTAATTTTACTGTTTTAATGTTAATAAATATATTTAATTTTACTGTTTTAATGTTAATAAATATATTTATTTTACTGTTTTAATGATAATAAATATATTTATTTTACTGTTTTAATGTTAATAAATATATTTATTTTACTGTTTTAATGTTAATAAATATATTTAATGTTACTGGTTTACTGATAATAAATATTTAATTTTACTGTTTTAATGTTAATAAATATATTTATTTTACTGTTTTAATGATAATAAATATATTTAATTTACTGTTTTAATGATAATAAATATATTTAATTTACTGTTTTAATGTTAGTAAATATATTTAATGTTACTGGTTTACTGATAATAAATATTTAATTTTACTGTTTTAATGTTAATAAATATATTTATTTTACTGTTTTAATGATAATAAATATATTTAATTTACTGTTTTAATGTTAGTAAATATATTTATTTTACTGTTTTAATGATAATAAATATATTTATTTTACTGTTTTAATGATAATAAATATATTTAGTTTTACTGTTTTAATGATAATAAATATATTTATTTTACTGTTTTAATGATAAGAAATATATTTAATGTTACTGTTTTAATGATAATAAATATATCTATTTTACTGTTTTAATAATAATAAATATATTTAGTTTCACTGTTTTAATGATAATAAATATTTAATTTTACTGTTTTAATGATAATAAATATATTTAGTTTCACTGTTTTAATGATAATAAATATATTTAAATTTACTGTTTTAATGATAATAAATATATTTAGTTTTACTGTTTTAATGATAATAAATATATTTAATTTTACTGTTTTAATGATAATAAATATATTTAATTTTACTGTTTTAATGATAATAAATATATTTAATTTTACTGTTTTAATGTTAATAAATATATTTAATTTTACTGTTTTAATGATAATAAATATATTTAATTTTACTGTTTTAATGATAATAAATATATTTAATTTTACTGTTTTAATGTTAATAAATATATTTAATGTTACTGTTTTAATGATAATTAATATATTTAATTTTACTGTTTTAATGATAATAAATATAGTTAATTTTCCTGTTTTAATGTTAATAAATATATTTAATTTTACTGTTTTAATGATAAGAAATATATTTAATGTTACTGTTTTAATGATAATAAATACATTTAATTTTATTGTTTTAATGATAATAAATACATTTAATTTTATTGTTTTAATGTTAATAAATATATTTAATTTTACTGTTTTAATGATAATAAATATATTTAGTTTTACTGTTTTAATGTTAATAAATATATTTAATGCTACTGTTTTAATGTTAATAAATACATTTAATGTTACTGTTTTAATGTGTAATGAATTCATTTAATTTTACAGTTTTAATGTTAATAAATACACTTAATATTAATATTTTAATGTTAATTAATTCATTTAATCTTACTATTTTAATGTTAGTAAAATATTTTATGTTACAGTTTAATGTTAATAAATAGATTTTATCTTACTATTTTAATGTTAATTAATTCATTAAATGTTAGTTTTAATGTTATTAAATATATTTAATGTTGCTGTTTTAATGTTAATAAATATATTTTGTTAAAGTTTAATGTTAATAAATATATTTTATTTTACTATTTTAATGTTAATTAATATATTTAATGTTACTATTTTAATGTTGATAAAAATATTTTATGTTACAGTTTAATGTTAATACATATATTTTATGTTACTATTTTAATATTAATGAATTAATTTAATGTTAGTTTTAATGTTATTAAATACATTTAATGTTACTGTATTAGCAGTTAATAAATACACTTTATGTTACTGTTTTATTAGTTAATAAATACTTAATGTTATTAAATGCTGACTTTATTTCTGGATTTGTTTTGTGATGTCTTAAATCAGACCATGTGTTATTTGAACGTTGAATGTGTTATTATTGTAAAGTCACATCTATATAACTGATTTCCAAGATCACAATAAAACTGGATTTTACTACGTTTGGTTTAATGTGACCCCACTGGCCTACACTTTTAATGGTGGAAAAACCTTTACAGGTTGCTGTGGGGATTTCCTTTGATTGAGCTTTGCACTTTTCCGCTTTCAGCGCAATAGAACTGCTGCGATTTTTCTACATTTGCAGTCTTTGGCAAAACCTACAAGTTATAATTCTTTGAATAGTTTATTTAGTTAGGGCGTGGATTATTGACTGTGTATTATCCCCACCAATGATTGTTCTACAGAGTATGGTGTACCTTATGCAGTTATTAGTGTGTTTAGAGTCAATATTAAATGCTGTTGAATTTATGGTTAAACAGTATTAAGCCATCATCTGACTCCTCTGCATCTGGCATGGAATTTGATTTATAAAAATAACTTTAGGCCTAACATTAATATTCTATATAAAAACAAATCTTTATTTTCCCAAACTGTGTCAATAGTAATTTAATGCTAGTTTCTCAATTATGCAACTCAGATGATTATTTATAAACTTATTCAGAGTTATAAGTGACTCCTTGAGAGTTCTCCATAGTAATGGATTCTATTTCCTGTGGGGCCCTGACTCTCCTCAAGGATTCTGCCTTTTCCAGATCAGTCTGTCAATAATTCACCATTTTAAATCATGGATTGAAAAGATCTGCTTTACTAATAAATATTTTGTTCAGCTTTATATTATTTTTTTTCCAAATGTTGATTTTTTTATGCTCCTTCTGTGGGGCGAAGATGAATCCATGTCCAATCATTTTTGGAAATATACACTCATTTCTTTTGGAAGGATTTCTGCATTTTTATACATGCTTTCATTTCACACAGTTTATGTTTATTATAGGGTGGACTTATAAGGATGTGTTTATTATAGGATGGAAGTGTTTATTATAAGGATGTATTATTTGGTTGTCATAGCTTTTCTTAAGAAAGACAAAGACATTTCAATTCATTTATCTTACTTGCAAACTTCTTTTACACAAATGCAAGTTTTAAAATACTACTCCATACTCTCCTGTCTTCAGGAATGATGTTTAATCCTACCTGGACTCTATTCTCACAATTCCAAAGCTGTTTCATCATGTAACGTTTATGGTTTATACAGGATCGTGTCATTAATCAATGCATATTCTATTATACTATCCCCTGATATTGAGAGTTTTTTCTGTGTTTTCTGCACTTCCGCAATCTGACGCTCTTTCATCAGAACTATGACGTATAGGGTTTGGCTCCAGAGCAACAGGTGTCGTGTAGTTACCCGGAAATAAGACAAGAGGACCACAACAGGTGAGTGATCGAACATTTATTCTGAAAGATTTATCTGTGTTTACAGGTAGAAAATAAGCATTATAGTCATTGTTTTAGATTAAATATGGTATTTTATATGCGAATCCCAATGAAAGTGGACGTAAATCCACAGGTAATGTTTCACCAAAACTACAAGTAATAGAAACACAAAGATCAGCTGGCACACATGAAATAAATAAATACATGTCTGATTAAATAAAAAATAGACATTTGAAGTTTAATCAAGTTTAGCTTTGTCCAATTTGGTCTGTTTTTTGATGAAAGTTAATGTCTGTGTTGGACCAAACTACAGGTTTGTTTACATTACAATCCCAACAACTGTCATGGAAAAGACTGTTCAACAGGACTTTGAGAACCAGTTCAATGATGCTGTCTCCAGACTTCAGTCCAAGGAACTGTTTCAGTCGGATTGGGACATTGCATCCTTTGCAGTGTTCTTCATCTTCATAGGCAAGTTATAATTGTAAAATCAAGCAAGAATAAGAATCTTTGAGAAGTTAAAGTATTAAAAACAAGTTTCTTTACAGGTATGGTACTGCTGCTTGTTATCTTGGTTCTCATCCGCTGCTGTTGCTGCTGCTGTTGTGATGAGAAGGTGATATTAACATGCTACTGGTGTAACTTTACAGATAATATATCTGTAGATGAGTACAAGTCATATACATGAATTTCACTAACTGTTCCGACATTACAGCCAAGAAGACAGAAGGTGGGAGTCGACAACATGGGCATGGAACCATGATCGTCTGGAGATGTGAACGAACTTTGTTCTGCATACACAAATCACTTATAATAGAATTCAGTGAGTGAATCTGTCATTGCTCATTATTATGTATACTTTTAACGGGTTACTGTTGGAAATTGTTTGGTAAAATCCCTCGGCGTTATTAAAAGCAAAACTTGTTCCTTATTGTGTAAAACTGTTTAATGTTTACCAGGGTGTTGTTAAAGATCACACTACTGAGGATGTGTTCTACAAGGAGTGTTGCACTTTGTAGAAACTTAATGCCCAACCATGATTATCGCCATTTACATTTCTTGTTTTTATCAGATTGTGTTAAGCCAACATTTAAGGCTTTTAGCCTTATCTTGACTGATATATATATATATATACAGTTACATTTAAACACCATGTGCACTTTCTGAAAATGTTTTGCACTTTTATATTAATGAAAAAATGGTTTATAAATATATTGAGAAACTATTGAGCAAAATCTGTAATAAGCAATTCTTTATTTTTGCAAGCAAAATTGTACCTTCTTTAAATTGAATGTGTGCAAATAAATACAAAGAATAAAAAAACTACACATCTCATTTTGTGGCTTTTGCATCATAATATCTAAACATTTGAAAAGAGTGAAATAAAGCAAGATGTGTCATATAGTTTATTGCACACTATAATTATTAAGCAAGTAATAAACCATAACAACAGCTTTACTCAATATTGTGTTTACACATGTGAAATCATAGAGGACATAAATTAAGTGCATTTAACATAAAATAAATAATAAACACAAAAAATAAGCATCAAAACAGAGAAGTCTGTAAGAAATCAGTATACTGACTTCAGAACATCTTGAACTCAAAGCATGAGATGCACAGAACATTAATTTTCATTATGGAATTATTGTTAAAAGTAACATCACACTTAATACCATAATAATATGATCTTGAGGAATGCATGAGTAATGATAAAGTGTTGGAATATGAATGCACAGATGTAATGTTTTAGAAATCCTTCATTTAGTGTTATTATTCAACAGTTGATACAGGCTAATACACCGTTGGTCATTTATGCACATATATGAGCCTGTGAGGTTTATGGAAATGTTCATAATACATTTAGTTTGTTGCATTGATAATGGTCCCTGACATAACAAAAATATTACATAAAAGTATATAGTACTATTTATATTAGCATTCAGATACTTTACAGCATCACGAAATAGAGAAAAAGAATGCAAAGGTACATCAACAAATTAAATATTTCAGTCATAGTGATCTTTCCTGTATATCCTGTATAGGCTTTCCTGTGTAGCATTTCTTTCTAAACATTAATTTTATTTTAACTGATAACATAAATATAGGCAAGATTACTGACAAATCAACACTGACATAAACATCAAATACTGTATGAACACACAAAGAAACAAATGTCTGTTAATGATTTCATCTGAAAACCTTGTTTCAAATGAAAGGATTCAGCACATGTTCTACATGCACAACACATTCTACCCGTGTAACAGTAGACATACAGTAAGTTTTCACGCAAAAGAACAGAATTCATGATCATACACGGTCACCGAAATTCACTTCATTGAACTTAAACACAGAATATTTTGTTGCTAATGCAGCCTAGTTTTATATTATATATATATATATATATATATATATATATATATATATATATATATATATATATATATATATATATATATATATATATATATTCACTGTAAGGATTTTGGTAGGATATAGCTTAAAATGGTCTGTAATTCCAGAAACTAGAGAACACGGAAATCTGTAAAGAAAAGGAAATCCTGAAATGCATATTCCATAAGCAAATTTATAAAAACAGCATCTTGGCTTGTTTACTTGAGAGCTATTCAGTCACATCATACACTTGATTAATTTTGTCGTATTGATTTATTAGCAACCAGGCAATAAAAAAATGTAAGATGAAATATTCATAACAAGACACACCCACCTTATCTTTGAGCTGCTGACAAAGCTGCAGGGAAATGGTGAAAAACACCAGCGTGTCATTGAGCCATGGCACCACACAATCCACCTTATGCACATGACTGACCTCAAACTTAGTGTTGTTGTATTCACTGGATGTAAACGACAATGTAGACATAAACACTTTATCAAAAAGATGAAGTGCATGTTACGTATTACAACTGCGGCTACTGGTTTTGCAACATGCAAGAGGAAATGTGAACACTTACAACATTGCTCCTGGATTATGAAGCACTGAACTTCCGGCTGGTTTAAAATTCTAACACAAAACAAAGTGATTTTGCATTTTTAGACACAATCATGGTCACTACATTTGGCTGTAAGGTCATGCAAATTATACTGAATTTATTTTCTATGTTAAATTTGACCGACTTGTTGATACCTTAGTAGTGTTAGGCTGCAGTACATGAAGCTGGTATACCGTGAGACACAGTTTGCTAAGATTAATATAGAAGTTGACCATAACGTCCCCAGGCATTGGAGGTGTGAACATTTTCTAGACAAAACAGGAGAAAGAAAGAGATTAGCATGTGTGGTATTCCATTGATGCAAGCGTGAATTGTAGGCTACTGTTAGACTAACCGTTAAGCCACTTGATGCATGTTCAGGAAGAGTCATGCTGGCTGGGGTGGTCAGCCTGTTACGGGCTCGGGTCAGTTGTAGCATGACAGCATCCATAAGCTGAAATACAAAACATTTCCAATAAATATGTGACCCTGCCAGTAAAAGCCCAGCTAATGTCATTTTTTTGTGATTTACTCTTTGTACATGATATCCTTCTACACAAAGTTAGGAATTTTATCTGAGAATAAAAAATGTATATATTTAATATTTACTGAGCAGGAACAGGTAAATCATTATGAAATTAATAGGTCAAGTCAAACTTTTATGCTTGTTTCTCAGAATAAGATTTTTCCTGGTTTTCACGGATAGGGTCACATATTTACAATCTTTAAACCAAATTGTATAGGACACCTCTGGAATTTTTCCTTGCTCATGAATAAACCATCTGTAGTCTGGTAAAACCATACAAATAATGCAAAAAAAGCAAACTAATAAATAACGGAATTGTATAAATACAGATAAATCCTGGACATTTATCTTTTTTTGAGTAGACTTAAGTGCAAGTGACCTATTTGTCAGATATGGTGGCCTATACCCGAAATGTAACCATTGCATTTAACCCAGCCTGTGGGTGGTGAACACACGCATTGCAAGTCGTGAACACACAAACACCTGGAGAACTTGGCAGCTATCACTGCAGAGCCCAAGGGAGGAAACAGAACTATGTGCCTTGCTCCAGGGTACATCAGTCGTTACCTGTAGACTCTGGGAATTAACAGCTACCTTGTGATGACGGATTCGACTCACTTCCCACTAGTCCACGACTGACCATTCAAGCAAACATTGAGTTCAACAAATATTTGTGACAAGCCTGAAATAACACTCAGGGTTTTTTTGCCAGCAGATGACAAACCTTATTTACTTCAGCTCCAGTTTTAAAGTAATAACTCTCATCACGGCTGCTTAGTAACTGCAGGGCCTGGTTCACATGGTTCCGAGCATCCTGAATCTGAAATGGGGAAGAGTGGATTTTAACATTTTTTTTTTCGACAGCTGTAAAGTAATCCTGTTTTCATCATATGCAGATATAACTGTAAAACAGCATTAAGAAAGAAAAATACCTGCTGCAATTTCCACTGTTTGTCATCACGGAATGCGAAGTGCATGACTTGACTGCTTTTGGCAACTTTGATATTAATATCCTGCAAGAATAATTTTGATCTGCTTATTTCATCCAATTGGTAATTACAGTTGTATAACAAAATCATTAAAACTGTAACTATATATATAAGTTTATCAAGATTATGCTCAGCTGAATGTAGAATTATAACTATAATAAATATAACAAATCAAAATTGGATGAGTTTTAATTGTTATGTTGTTGAACATACAGCCTGGGTTATGGCCTCTCCTTGTAGTGTCAAGACTCCTTTAACTTGGTCCATCCTAAAACATACAAATATCTGTAGATCACATTTGACACATTCTGTACTGTATTCTGCATAGTTTGAATAATCCGGGTTCTTACGTGGAACTGCCCAGAATGAAATTCTCTGGTTTCAGTTGTCCTTCCAGACTTGGAGATGGCATTGAGAAACGCCTTGATGCCTCCTTTGGTGAAACCACAAACTTTAGAACTGATGCACTTGCACAATATGGCCTTAAGCATTTAGTAATAAATTAAATTACCTTTAAAATATCCTGCAGCTGTTTCAGCACAGCATGCACCTCTTCTTTAAGCAGCCAGGTAAATTCTTCCTCCTAAAAACAACAACAATGAACAAACAACAACAACAACAACAAACAACAACAACAGCAGCAAACAACACACCCTTAAGCATCATCACTTATTGACTTTCATTGCATGGAAAATACTGCAGCCTTCACATTTGCATTTTATGCAATAGCACTCTTGAAAGTGAGCAATGTCTTTCATTATCCAGCCATTAAATGAGTTTGTATTTAATATAAGAAGTAATTTTAAATCATTGTCTAACATCTGGTTTATGTCATACAAATAAATCTCTTACCAGCACAGTTCTCTCTGCTTGACTGGCAGCAGTCATCTTGACTAGTTCAGATAGAGTAGATTGATCAGCTGTAAGCATAACCAGTCAATAAGACTAAACAGACGTTTATAACTAAAGTGACTAGTCCGTTATTCAGAATGACTGCTGAGATGATCTCTTATAAACAATCATACCTGACTCCGCCTCCCTGTGACGAACTTCCGGTCGGTGTGACAAGCACATTTTCCGGGCTAGAGCGACCACGTGTGTTATTACTAGGCATTGCAGTTCCTTGTTTTTACTACACACACAAAACACAACACACTCAGTGGTAACACATGCATTTAAAGTACAACCAATCCATGCTGTCTGACTTAACACAACCAAAATGACACACTAAGCAATCAAGTTAGACATTCGGTTTGTTTATTCATAGGGTTCAGTTGACCGCACAAACAGAAGAAAACGAGATTTCACATTTACATGAAATTATAAATAACTCCGATTATAACAACACCCTCTTTGCACAACTAGAATCAAGCTGTCAGTACATCATTACCAACTGTTTTAACCACAAAATCAATAAACAATTTACAGCAAATGAACACAACAGAACCTACAATATTAAGATACTGGATGATTATTCAATTCAGTAGAGTCAAAATGAAAGCATGTATACAAATAACCCCCTTTAATGGGATATATACAATGTCTCAATCTTACAGAATCCTTAACCAATGTTTTTATCCGACATCAATCACTTTGATTATTTTGGCAGAACAAGAGTTTGTAGAAATCACCCTGTAGTTTTGACCAAATGTTATGCCATTGAAGACATGGTCTGATGCAAAGATTAAAATAAATCAGTGAATCAAGTATAATTTAGGAATAAAATTTAGCTTTTTTTATTCATTTAACTTCTATCTCCGTTTCACGCATTTCTTCAAGCCATAAGGGTAGTCCAAATAAAATGTCTGCAAAAATCAAATCAAACAAATCGGACAAAAAAACATCATCCTTCCAACTGACTGTGCAAAGAATTTGCACTTATAAGGGCCCATAAAAAGCTTTAAAAGTATCAAATTAGAAAAGGTCAAATAAAATGAATCCTTTTTCCACACACCAGTTAAGAAATATTTATATTGTAACACAAATATGGTCCTAAAGCACTGAAAAAAAGAAAACTGGCGAAACGTGAAGTTCTCCACTGCATTATTGATCATAAGTTCAACATTTGGGGAAAAAAAGTACTTCATTCTGAATAATATATTGATCTTCAATGGAATTTTTACTAAGCCAACTTAAAAAATACTGTGCTTTTAGGGTGCTAAAATACTATGGACATCCACAAATGAGAGCAAAAATGAGAAGACAACGTACGGCCAAAATACACCTGACAGGATGGTGATCAAATAAATAAATACATCTATCTATAATTTTGGGAATTAAGGCAATGCAGTGGCTTTTTCGTCGGGCTGCTCAAGCTTCTTTACAGATTTCAGATCATGGGGAAACTTCACTGAGGGAATATCAGATATGAGCTATAAATGAAACCCTAGTCTTTTCAAATAAAACTGCATTGTACGCAGGAACGTGGTTAGAATAATCTGCACATTCTATAATAAAATAATCAAATGCAGGGAGAGGAATCGTCTCCTGTTAGGCATACGTGCAGAGATATAATAGTCAGTGCAATGCTCAGATTAGGCTGCTAAAGATATCCCATTACACATGGGAAAACACCAATGGTGCCCAACAAAATTCATCAGCAGAGAAGAGAAATACAGAAGGCGAGAAATAAAGGAGAGGTTTATGGTCCGGGACGTAGAGCAAATCCACAGGGTTAGTGAATGTAGGCTCTGTAGACTGCAGACATGTCATTGTCTGACTGGTCCAACGCTTTTGCCCTCTTGTATACCTGCAGAAATACAAAAAAAAAAAAAACATTACTCAAATGTAGACAAGTGACATCTAATGAAACTAATGAAAAAAAAAAGAAACCTCATTTGCAGCTGCTGCCATTGGTGTTGGGTGATTAACCGAATCTCCCATTGAAATGGCTAATCTCAAATCTTTCTGAATATGTTTCAGATAATAATCAGGCTTGAAGTTGCCCTGCAAAATATCTAAAAAAGAAAACATTATCAATAATGTCAGAGATAATAAGGACATGTATTTCTTGAGTTAAATATTAGTAAACCTACTCTGGCATTTCTGGTCCACAAAAGTGCTTGCCATTTGTCCTTGGCAAAGAATATCCAAGAATGTTTGCTGTGACTGTCCTGTCGCCTGAGCCAAGGTCAGCCCCTCTGCAATGGTTGCCATGAAACTGCCTTGAACCATATTAAGGATCAGCATCATTCTTGCAGCATTTCCTGCTTCCCCTGCTACACATACAGAATGAAGTTAGCACCACGTCACATCAACTTTGATCATATCTACATGCAGATGCTGGTACCTATAAAGAAAGATGTTTTCCCCATTGCTTGGAAGCAGCTACTACAGTCTTCGTATACACTGCGATCTCCTGCAGCAACAATGACTAGCATTCCATCATTGGAAAGCTGCTGGCTTCCTGAAACTGGTGCTTCTAGGAACCTGCCACCCCTGGACGTGATGACCTATGGATTCAAATTAACTTAGTCTGTGTCACATTCAATGTGATTTTGGGAGATCTGATCAGACAATTATATAAAATGAAACAGACTGGCTACCTGTGCAAGCTCTGTGATGGTTTCGGAATCGACAGTGGACATCTCCACATAACATTTGCCTGGTCTGATTCCCTGTAGCACTCCACTAGGACCTAAAACCAGCTGAATAAAAAATACAATTTGTGGATGCACAAAACGAACCAAAAGAATGTTTTCAACAAAAACCTTTTAAAATATCAACCTACATCTCTAGCAGCTTTCGGGTCTGATACACAGGAAAATGTAATATCGCACATGGACACAACCTCAGCTGGTGTTCGTCCTAACCTTGCCCCCTCTTGGATGAACAAATCACACTGCATGAAAACAATAAAAGGTTACTAAAAAGCTAATAAAAAAAATTAACACTTAACAACAATGACATTTAGTTTCATATTTTGAAACAGATTTGAACATACTTTTTCTGCTGTGCGATTCCAAACGGTCACTACATGCCCCATCTTCAACAAGTTAGAAACCACACCACTTCCCATCAGGCCCAGTCCAAGGAACCCTATCCTGATAAAACAAAGATACTACATTATCAGTCATAAAAATGATGGAGAAAGTAAAGAGTATTCAAGGAAAAACTGCATTTTGTACTTTAGTTCAAACATAGTACTTTAGTTCATACACATTTTGTACATAGAAATGTTTGTATTTAAAGTCTTTGTCAGTATAACAATGCTTGTTATAAGAAAAGATCTATCAAAATTAAAGTTAAACATATTTACATTTTTGAGTGAATTATTCTTTTAATAGCTGCAATAAGACAAAATCCTACAGCCTTATTACAGTTTTTTAACCATTTCTTAATCCTAGATGTTCGAAGTGGTCTCAGACTTTCAAAGCTTATATCTGACCACTAAGAACAACATTAATGTTTCAAGTTACCTTTTGTCTGTAGGTGTGATGGTGCCATTAATGGCTGTGCTGTCTGCTGCCTGAATAGATGTGGATCCCGTGTCCTTAAAGAAGAAAAAGGAATTATGACAATGATTGATATGTACGACTAGCTTGCTAAGTATTATATCAATGAATGTATGATTTCTGAGGCAGTTCTCACCTCCTCGATAATCTTTAAGCGTTTTGTGATAGGCTCCATAGATGAAGCCGGCTGTAAGGAAAGACATTATTCATGTTAATTTAGTTCAACAGAACTATCTTGGATAATAAAAGAATTGACCTCAAGAGTGCTAAGTGCATGTTTGGATAAGAACACCAAGAACCAGCAGGGTGAACCGGTTGGAAACCTTTTGGCCAGAC
Source organism: Triplophysa yarkandensis (assembly GCA_033220385.1). Lineage (NCBI taxonomy): Eukaryota > Metazoa > Chordata > Actinopteri > Cypriniformes > Nemacheilidae > Triplophysa > Triplophysa yarkandensis. Next base: position 6,582,987 of record CM065661.1, read on the forward strand.
AGTCCCAAATGATCTTAAATTCATGTTAGTCATTGTCTTGCCAGCTTGTATTATCTTCTTTCGTATCTGATACACAAGCACAAGGACAGGAGTGAAGCCAGCATTATGAACTTAAAATAAAGTTTTGAAACTCAGCCACCTGCCTGCTATCAGTTGAACTGTGACAATGGCTGGTGTTTGTATAGACGGAGATCTTTTGAGAAAACCTCACGTAGTTTAGATAAACTTTTTTGAGATACAATATTAAGATCAGTTTGTTTTGGACTGTGTTGCCTGAAAGGATGACAAGCAAGAAGGAAGTGTTCCTCTGATGAGGAATTGCCAGCAGGAAAGGACAGAAATTAACAGTAGGCTTGTGTAACTAGCATTTCAACAAAAGTGCAAAAGTATCTTGGTTGGGCTTCTCAGTTGGCTTAAAACATGCATTTCCAATCCGATATTTAGGCCCTCAAAACAAATCTATTATTCATAAAAGGTCAAAAATGATCTTATGCCTCAGCTTCATACATATGTGATCATAGATTATTCTGCTATGTTGTCTCTATAATATCTATAATAAAAAAAAAATTGTTTCCTATGTCAATGGAAATACTCCCCCTATTTCTATTCCATGTTTCCTGCAAATGAAGTTCTCAAGATAAAAAAATAAGTTAAGGATAGAAAAGTTAAATATTGTCTTCGTAGGCCTTAAAGTCAAAGTTTAGAATAGCACTTAACCACACATTTTTAGCAATAGTCACATTCAATTCGTAGCTGTTGTTCCTTGCAATTAATGATCAAAAACATTTGGTGCTTGACAAGTGGTAATTCTGGTCCCTGAGTGCATCCAAACCAACTATACTTCAACCATGTCTAAACAAAATATAAGGTTAATCAATAAGATTTATGTAGTCTGTCCCAAAACTGCAAACTCGGTCCAACTGCAATTCTGCAGGTCCTCCCTACCAGCACCACCCAAAGCCTTTTGTTTGTGAAGGGAATATTTCAGAGATTATAAGAGCAGCAGCCGGTGTGTGCAATATGCAAGAAACAGAGGTGAGTTGCACTATAAAACCATTCAGCATACCAGCAAAATATATCCTTACCTTCTCAGACTGGCTGAGTGGAAAGAGATGGAAATGTGGGTCATCCTTTACTGGCTATAATGGGAAGAAAGTTAAATTGGAAGCTATGCTGCAAAGAGACTTGCTGACCTGATTTTTATCCAGATTCTCTTTTATTTAGATCTATTTACTGTGATGTGCACGATGGGAGACACAAATTTACAATAGAGAGGTAATTGCTTAAAATTTAACAATCAGGTTTTTCCAAAGTATGACCATCTGTTTTTGCAACTGCTATGACAAGAAAAACTATGGATTACATCCAAGTCAACTTAAATCTTAAGCCTCGCCATCGATTCGCTTCATTTAGAGCTAAAAAGGCAAATTATGTGCTGGACACATAAAGATGCAGGCATGGCAGAAACAAACTGAATGAGACCTACACTGCTCTCCCATTTGAATCCTGATACTGTTCCAGCGACCAGCCGTTGAACAGAGGATGGCTCTGGGTCAGAATCAGTCTGTTCCTTAAGGGAAAGAGAGACATATTCACCAGGAGTACAGAATTTCTTAAAAAAAAAAAAAAAGCTGCCCTAGCTTTGTAGAATCACTACCCATTCAAAACAAAGTCAGGGAGATAAAACTGCAAAACATGACAGTCTCAATGAACAGGTACGTCTTGCTTGACAAAACCAAGACTCAACCAGACAATTGTAATATGAATATACAGCAGGTGCAACAGCAAGTGGCCTCAGCAAACGACTGATGAACCTGACAAAAAAAAACCTTAAAATTGTGTGGGGATATGACCTAACCCCTCACTCAACAGTGACTTTACAGAGTAAGATATTTTCTTCCAACCTTGTCTGATAAGCCACCCTTGAAGGCATCTTCATCATCCTCCTCAATGATCTTCATTGGTTTAGCCGTTTTACGTCCTTTCTCGGATTTGTTTTTGTCGTCGGAGTGTGTCTTTAAAACAGGGTGAAATAAGTTTAAACAAAACACACATGTTAAATTTTAACCAGTTTCCCAGTTGAGTACAAGAGGAAATCTAACATGTGATGTTAAGACTAACTATTTAAAAACTATTCTAATGAAAACAGCTTCTCTAACACAGGGGGTTTCAAATGGTGGGTCGGAACCAACTTGTGGATAATAAAGTAGCATGAAATGGGTCGTGTGAAGTGTTTGAAAAATTCTGTTTAGTCTTGTAAGTGATACAAAATGACAATAGCATTGATAATTTACAATTAGATAGTTTACAATATATTGGTGGGTCTCAATATAGATCACACACGTCTAGGGTGTTCCAGGAATGAAAAAGTTTGGGAATTGCTGCTCTAACATACAACTGGCACTTTTTTTACACTAATAAACTGACAAACCTGATCTTTCCCCTTGGCTTTCTTGAGGTACTCCTCAACTGCATCAACAGCCTGTTGGAAGCGCTTGCCTTTGTTTATCTTGATCATCTCTTCTTTGTGGGGGTGGTAAGGCTTCAGCTGCTCAACTTTTATCCAGGCACTAAAAAGACAAATCACAAGTCACCATCTGCTCGATTAAGCCCCAATAATAAAAGTGACTTCAAATGTGGGCAAGCATCATATCTGTACTCACTGATCTTCAGTTCCAAAAAACTTGACAAAGAAGCATTTTTTGCCTCTTGGCTTCTTCAAGTCCTTTGGTGGACTGACGACCTGAAAACACAACAATGGTTAAAGATCAACAAATAAACAAAAAGCACAAAAGAACACATAATCAAACACAACAGGGGCACAACTAGTGAGCCAACTACAAAGACGTTGTTTTAACATTTAAAGCTACACATTTTAGTGATTAAAATCAATCAGAATGCTCTTTGAGTAGCTAAGTAGAAGTTGATAAACAATCAGTGACTTCGACATCTGTGTCCATAAACAACTAGAAAACAAACAAGCTTAGAGTTGTCATCACAAAATAACATTTAACATGATCCCTTACCTTTCCAGGCCAAGGAGGATATCGTCCCAGCTTGCCCCTGAAATATATTTTAAGAAAGGAAAGTTGTTTAAATGTTTGTTATAAGCTTTAGCTCGACTGGGCTTCATAGCAGGCTAGCTACTGTACAGCTAACGCTAACTGTTCCCCTGTGTCTCACCAACACAAATCAGCCCTAAAACTCATATTTAACACAATAACTGGAAACTCACACATTTAAATATCAATCCTCAGACTTTTACAGCACCAAGAGCACATAACTATTCTATAAACATGGAAAGTAATAGTTAGCTCACATGCTAGGCTAACACAAGCCTGCTGCTCAATGTTTGTCGACACTGAAACTGGGCCATATGTCGGTTCTCTAAGTTCATATGTTAACAAAAACACCAGAAAAGGTGAAATCTTTTTTTTCTCAAGATACAAAATGTGTTGAACAGAGACGTTCAATAAAAAAATAAAAACACTTTAATTTGTTTTCTTACCAAACCAAATCCCCGATCCTCAGATGCACGGACGCCATCTTAAACTGTAAGTGAGAAATGTCGCACTGAATGCAGGGAAAGAACACACCCACACACCCACACACACACACACACACACACACACACACACACACACACACACACACACACCCACACACCCACACACCCACACACACACACACACACAACTTCTACTACACAGCAACCCACACACACAACATCTACTACACATCGACCCGCACACGCACATTTACTTAAAAACGACCCACACACACAACATGTGCTACACAAAGTTTGTAGTTTATTTCCGAGTCAATACAGTGTAATGTAAATTATGTGAAAGACCACTTATTTATTTTTTCGCTATATGAAAACGTTTATTCTTAATTTTTAAATGTTGTGTTTAACTTAATGCCTTATGGAGTAAGAGTTTAATTAGGAAATTCTGAGCTATACGGTAACAATGTTAACTTTTTATTGTTTTGTATTTTGTATATGCAAAGTACCAATTTCTTATGTTTATTCAGTATGTTGTGATATATTATCAATATATTAATATTTTTTTAAAAACATTAATAAAACAAAAAAGTAATATTTTAATAATAATTATTTTAAAGTTTATTTAAATAGCTCGAATTTTAAGTGCTTTTAATATTAAGAATATTATTATATTTATTTCTATTGTCATTGGTTATCAAAATAAAATTACTAATCAGTTAGCTTTGCATTGTGATTTATAAAAAAAATTGAAGAAAAGAACACACAATATTAAGGTTTACCCATATTTTATTTAATCTCAAATCAAACACAGGAGTAAAATAGATTAATCTTACAAGTGAAAAGTTCACTTAAATAAACAAATAGGATTTTATTTTATCATTAGGTCACACATTATATGCATATATATATATATATATATATATATATATATATATATATATAGATTAGATTTCAAAAGTGAACCAAATTTTTCAGATTCTGCTTATATATGAATAAAAACACTTTAGGAATAATGATAGAAACATTAACCCAACTTTAGCACCATAACCAAGGGAAAACCATTTTGCATTGATATAAGAATACATTTGAAAATAAATACACATTGCATCTAGAAAGAGAATGCAAAATGAGATGTCAACTATATTTTGGTAACACAAGCAGTTGTGCATGCTTCCACAGAATATAAAAATAGAGATGTTTTCTGATTAGTACATTTATTTGCCTTTGCCCGACAGCATGATACCAAACTCCTGGATACTGATCTCTTTGTTCTGATATTGCTTTAGCTGGCTGTTTGTGATGTGCCCGGCCTTTAGAGCATCATCAATGGAAAACTTCTTGCCCGATTTTCTGTCATGAAGAACAGAGGACTCGCCATTGGGACCCTTGACTGTGATCTCCTCCCAATCGCACTCCTGACTCTGCAGGTTGACAAACATTTTCCATTCGATAAGACCCAGCTTGTAAGCCTCTTCTGGCCTCATCTCCTTGCCAGTGTCTGGGTCAATGACGACAATGGAACGGCGGAGGTGACTTTCTCTTTGTTCTCGTTTTACCCTCTGTGCAGACAGACCCTTTTGAAGCTTTTCGATTTCTGCATCTTTCTCCGTTCTGATACGCCGAAGTTCCGAGAGTTCTCTTTGCAAGGACTCCAGGCGAATTTCCAGGTTCCTGCTACTCTCCCCTGGGGCGCTGTCTGTGATTTGTCTGGTTTCCTTTGTTGTGATCTCGATTTCAGATTGAAGCCTCCTTAGCTCATTCTGTAGCCGCTGGTTCTCCTGCTGTAACCTGTTGCTTTCATCTTGAATAAAGACGAGGTCTTTGGACGATTTTGTATTGGTGAACTCCATCTCCGAAAGCCTGGTGTTTACATTTCGAAGTTCAATCTCCAATTCAGAGCGTCGTCTTTCCTCTTCATCAAGAGTTCTCTTCAGCTTTTCGATTTCGATCTCAGCATCTGGGTCACGCTCAACCTGAACCTTTTCAGTTCGGACAACTTTTTCACGCACCTCAGTTTTCTCAAGAGTCAGCTGCTGTTGCAGCAGGATGTTGTATTCCTTTTCCAGGAGCATCCGCTTGTGCCTCTCTTCATCAACCTGAAGACGCAGAATAGAGTATTCTTTTTCTTGTTGAGGATCCTGCTGGAGTACAACCTTTTGCTTCACAGTCACCTTCTCTCTGTTTTCCTTGTCCTTGATCTCTAACTCACTAAGCCGTACCCTCAGCCTCTGAATTTCAAGCTCAGCGTCTCTGCGAGCTCGGCGTTCGCGTTCCATTTCTTCGATCTGAAGGTCTAAGTCTGTCTTTTGACGTTGCAGCCGGAGCAACTCAGTCTTCAAGGTTTCAATTTGATTTTGCTCGCTGCTGAGTTTTTGAGAAAGCGTGTCGCATTCAGATTTCAACATTGGATCTGCTTCCACTTTCACTACTTCTTGATGGACGATTTTTTCCCTCACCTGTGATAAGTCTATCTTCTTGACCCTAATTTTTTCTTCATGGGATGCTCTTTCACTCTCCAGGTCCAAACGTTTCCTCTGTTCCTCTGCCAGTTTACGCTTAAGAATCTCAATCTCCTCCTTGGTTTTAGGATCTTCTCTGTATTGCAGGATCTCATTTACTACCTCTTTGGTCTGAATCTGAGGCTTGGTGTCTTTCCATCTCTGAATCTCCTCTTTTAGTTGAACAAGCTCCCACTCAAATTTCTCAGTTTGGTGGGTTTTGTCCACAATTTCGTTCCTAAGTCTCTCCAGTTCTCTTTCTGTTTCTGGATCAGTCTTGTATTTAATGACCTCTTTGATGATTTCTTTGTATTCAATTTGTGGGCCTCTGTTTCTAAGCATTTCCAATTCATCCTGGAGGGACCTCAACTGAAGCTCTGAATCCCTGTACCTTCTCTGCTGCTCTACAAGTTCAAGTCTAAGATTTGCCACCTCTGCCTCAGCCTTTGGATCGGGTCGGACGATCTCACGCACCTTCTCCTGAATAATGACCTTTGACTTCTCTTCCTCCAGACTTGTTACCTTGCGCTGAATGTCTGTTTTCTCTCTATACAAGGAACTGCGTCTGGTTTTCTCATCTTCATATTGTCTTCTCAGGGTTTCTACCTCTCTCTCCAGTGCGATATCTTTCTCAACTTTCAAGACCTCTTTGATGGTGATCTTCTCTTCGGCCATTGCCTTTTCCTTTTCAAGACGCCTTAGTTTATCCTGCAGGAATCGAAGTTCGTCCTCAAGTTGTTTTCTGCTGTCATGTTCCTTTTGTTTTCTATCAAGCAGCAGTCTGTATTCACTCTCAAGTTGAGGATCATTTTGAACTTTAATAACTTCCTCCTCCCTAATGACTTCCTGCTCTCGGTTTTTCTCCTCTCCAAGTATCACCACTTGCCTCCGAATCTGAGTAAGTTCATTTTCTTTGATTATTTTTTGCCTCTTAACCTCCTCCAGCTCCTCCCTCAGTCTCCTGAGTTCCTCTTCCTGTCCCCTGTCTTTCTCAATGCGGAGCACCTCTTTGACTGTGTACTGCTGAGCACCTTCTTTCATTTCGGTCTCAATCCCACGCAGCTTAACGCGGAGGGTCTCTAGTTCATTCTCCAAGATACGAGTGGTCCTGCTTTCTTCTAGGAGTTTCTGCTGGACCTTGTGATATTCTTCATCCAGCTGAGGATCAGGAACTTTCTTAATGACCTCATTCTTGATAATTGTATCCTGTGGTTTTTGGCCCTCCAGTACATAAATGTCACTCTGAATGGATTGGATTTCCCTTTCCAGTTGTACTCTACGTTGGGTTTCTTCCTGAAGCTGTTTTTTTATTCTCCAGGGCTCTTCTCCTGGAGCTGAGGACCTGACAGTCTGAATTTCTTGCCTGAGTACTGAAACCTCTGGTTGCTGAAAAGAATTGTGAAATAGAGCAAAACATTACTAAAATGTTAATATACTTGAATAAGTCTATGATTATTTGTATGAGCTGTATTTAATAATAAGTTGTACCTGGTTAAGAAGACTTTGGGTAAACTCTAAGTTCTGCAGTCTCTGTTTGTTTACAGCATTCACCTCAGTAAATTTGGCCTCTATAGCAGATTCCTGTTGAACATATACATTTTAACATTACCAAATTGAAGCATTTGATCTCAAATGCTAAAACTTCTTAAAGGATTGAATTACTTGATAAAGATATCCAGTTTATGTTTGATAAAACAATTACCTCTCTGTTCACTTTCATTGCAGGAGACTCGAGTCTGGCCCTTTTGTATGTCTGAGGAACCAAACCATCTTCAAGGTCAAGAATGGCTTTGAACCGTTCAGCTTCAGTTTCATAGTCCTAAAAAAGTGACACAAAAATGTTCTTTCTTTCTCTTGGAAAGATCATGGTTATACATTCTAATGAATAAACTACTGTCTTACCTTGACTGATTGCTGATACAGCTGTGCATTTTTCGAAACACTGTTCAGGTCTGATTCCTTCCTTGCGATCTCAGAGAGTAGACTCTGTCCATTCAAACATAGTTTGGGTTCATAAAAAATGAGACAGTAAAACAACTATGGTGTTGTAATGGTTGCTAAAGCTTTACCCTTTGATTTTTCAGTTTCGTATCAATCTGGCGGAGGTCATCAGATTCGCGGGGCTCATAGTTTGGTACTCGAGAAAGCCAGCTGTTGAGGTCATCATAATCTTTCTGGTAACTCGAATAGGACACTTTGGCTCTTTGCAGACATTGTGATCTGTGAAATCGAAATATCAAAAAATCATTACACTTGGTGATGTGCTGTATGATACAACTGATTATTAACACTCTCAATAGAAAAATTAAATGTTACCCTGCGTTTAAAAAGGCCGAAAAATAAACTTCTGATTTTACCTATTAATTTCAATATGATTTAGAAATTTGACATGGTCTTACTTGTATCGATGTTATACTTTTACAGAATGTTCCTGACATTGTATTGAATGGATTTATGTACAAACAGTAAAAATGACTTTAGATGGGTTTTTACAAGGAGGTTCACAATTTTTATAGAAGAAATCATGATTCTTCTTCAAAATTCATGAATTTTTGCATTGACAGTCATATAAAATCTAATAAAAAGAGTTTTAGAACTGAAACTAAAACTTTGGGGTTTTCAAAGATTTTTCTGTGCACTACAGAATAATTTACTCTGCTGTATTTATTTAATTATATATATTTTTAATTTCCTGCAATATTCTTTATACTATTCTTAATGTGTAAAAATTACATTTAGCTTTTTTAAATAGTTACTCCTATTCAACATCAGCTTACCTTCCATCAATCTGCCTGTTTAAGTTGTCATAGCGTTTACTAAGTTTCTGAACATCGGCCTCCTGTCTTTCAATATCTGGACAATGTTCTTGAACTTTGGTAGCCATGTTGTTGCAGCTGGCCTTGGCAGCTCTCAGGTTATCCTCGGCCTCTGAGAGGATACCTCTTTTTGACCTTAGCTCAGATGCAATATCCTGAATACAGAATGAATGAGACCAGTGCATAAGAAACTTTTAAAAATATATCCAAGAGTTAAAAATAAAATGGTTTTAAAATCTTACAGCTAACTCCCGCTGAGTCTTATCCAGTGAATTGAGATCAGATGGGGCGACCTCTTCTCTTGCCAGTTTGTTTTCATAGGTGGACAGTACATTTTTGCCATTCTGCAAAGAGTTCTCCAGGCGATGGGAGTTCTGCAGCCTACAAACACACAACGTTTGGGTTTAAAAATTCAAGCTAACAGTTCACAATTTTATTCCTTATTAGGGAAAAATTATACATACTTTTCATCTGAGCACTTCAGCAGCAAATCAACTTTGTTATATTTTTTGTTTGCCTCGTCCACCTTGGAATAAAGCTGTGGGGCACTTGCACATTTGGGAGTTGATTTGAGGAAAGTCTCAGCCTCCCTTATTTTTGTGGACTTTTCTGGCTCTATCTTACGAACAGCAGCACTGATTTCCTGCCAAGAAAACAATAGAATTTTATGAAGATAAGAATTTATTATGATTCTCTAAACAAAAATCGGCCATGTTTGACTGATATGCTGGACATTTGTTATTAACCTAATAATTAATATGATAAATATCAAACTTCTTACCCTCATGCCCTGTAGCCTATCAGCACTGTCCTGCACTGGGCGTGTCTGCTCCAGGGGCGGGCGCACTTGAGTGTAAATGGCCTTCTCTTGCTTATCCAGATCACCAATAACTTTATCCAGTCCTGCCATCAGCTGACGACACTGTTGCTCCTGTTTATCTACAAATACATATAACATTTTAATTAAAGAGCTCTTCATTTAAATGTAAACAAAGAACGAAAATACACTTTTCAATCTTTCCAGCTTAACCCAATCTTTCTGAACGATTCCTAAATCTGAATTACTCACTGTGATAAGTCATAAGTTTTATTGATGAACTACTGTAAATCAAGATTATTATAGTGTTATGTGTACACAAAAGCTCTACAAACCTTGACCACTTGTACTCTCTCTTTCCAGCTCACCGAGCCGTTTCTGTAATGCCGCTTTGCTTCCGGACACTTTTTGTTTGATGCCTTTGTGCTGATTAATCAGACTACGGAAAACAAAATGATGTCATGTTAGACTCGGATCTGTACTGTGGTTTGAAATGACAGCAAATATAGAGAACCCACTTCTCAGCGGAGGACACAGCTTCAGGGTCAGTAGGCGGGATGATAAAACACACTCCTGGAACGCTCATGGTGCGGCCGTTTGAGTCCTTCACATCCCATTTGGGCCCATTGTTTCTAAGCAGGGTGTAGCGCTCTCCTCTCGAAATTGAACCCTACGTCGTGCAAAAAAAGAGAAGTGAGCTCTGTTGCAATGTGATAATACTGTTGCCCCCAAACCCTTCAAAAACTTGAATTCTTTAAATAAATGTGAAATCCAAACAAAATCCCATGAGCACGTCTGCAGAGGTTTAAACAAGATGAATCATTCGGTCGTCTTAAGGATTTAAATACATTAAACAGGGAATACGAAACCCAGAGTGTAACCTTTTTTCTGTGCCTACTCATGATGCTCATGTTTTTCAAACTAGAATAATCGGAGCTCTAAGCCGCATGCAAAAAGTAAGAGAGCTAAAACCCGTACATCATTAGTCTCGTATTCACACAGAGCCTCGATAGGGAGAAGTTTCTGCGGAGTCTCTCTACGGTACTTCAGAGGGAGAACCTGCACGCTGCGCTTCTGAAGTCCTTTGAGTCGCTCGTCGAAATGATCCATAGCCTTTGCCTGGTCCTGCCATTAACAAACACAAAGACCCCCACATAAATTGTTGCAAAGACTGTAGAATAGGAAATGTAGAATAAGCACAAACTAGAACAATGTATTTACATCCAGCTCGGTGATCAGGCCCTCGATCTGGTACATGTCTTTAAACTCAGGGTTATACTTCTGGTTGATCTCGGTATCCAGGCGCTTCAGTAAATCATTAGTGTCTCTAACATCCTTATGGAACTGGATATATCAAAAGGAGCATGTGAACAAGACTGAAGTCAAAAATGTGATATGTTGCAGTATTAATATCATATTTTGTGGCAGACTGACTTTGTGATAGTCATCCATGTTCTTAAGGTGAGTCTCTTCACAAATGAGCAGGTTGAGATATTCCTTCCAATCTGCATGAACTGCCTCGGTGTGCGCCTAAAAATGAGACTTGTTTAAGAAAATGTATGTTGTGCGTTGCTATAGTAAAGCATAAGATCAATGCACAATTCTGAATGTAATAGAGCTTATGCTTAATAATGGCTTGTGATAGTACCCCAATGACATTTTTCCCTGGGTGATTCTGCTCGACAAGTTTCTCTCCTTCTTCATTCAGCTGGTTGACAGTTTTCTCCTTTGACTCTAGACACTTGCTGATGAAGTTCTGTTCTCAAAAACAAAGCAAAAGTAGTTAGAAATAGGGCTCTAAATCTAACATCTCTGTAAGAAATTTCTACTTGAAGTTCTTTCACAGAAATAAAAAGAAGATATTTTGAAAAAAAAAAACGGAACAGCATTGAATTTCTTCACTGTAAGTATAAATGACTAATGCAAGTGAATGGGTGCTAGTTATCACCATTCATAAAAATGTCATCTAAAATCATGGGGTGAACTTAATAGACTTTACAAGTAATGTTGTAAACTTAAAACTAGATTAAGGTAGATCAAATGTATTATATTTTGTTTGGCTTCATTTTATAAAATATGTTAAAGTTTCTTAATTAGAGAAAATACAACTATATTTTTAATCAGATTCAAATTTTCAAATTACTTGGAAATGGATTTACCTTGTCAATTTTAGGACACCTTTATTTGGTGCAAAATAAAGATAACATGTTTATTGTCAGCATCAGTATATTGTGATACCCATATTGTTTTTACCATAAAAAACCTGTACAAGTGTTCCCTGAAACAACAGGTTAGACGTGCTAGCGTGCATCTAGTGTTGCCAGATATTTGTTGTATGAATGCTCATCTACAGAATGCAAATCATTAAACATGAGCCTTGCCTCATACTGCCTCTTTCGGGCGGGATAGTCCAGGTTGTTATCGCTCCAGTCATATGTGATGCGCTCCTCTGCTTGCTGGTCCATCCAGTAGAGCTCGTTGGTGCAGCGCTGCATGTAATCCCTCAGACTGAGCAGGTTCTTCTGACGTGCTGTTGAAGCAGCCTGAAAGGAACAGATAAAAGAGACCTTTAATAAATCACAAGCTTTTATTATAAAACCATAACATTTTGGGACCACCTTGATAAATTTTACAGTGTTTTAAAAGTCAAAAAGGTAATTCAAAGAAGGAATTGTTCAGACTCACCACTAGTTTGTTGTACTTTGCTTGCTGCCCGTCACTGCCCTGTTATGCAAGCAAGAGGATGAGTCATAGGATGTCAAACTTTTTGTTTTTTTGTAGCAATGCTTTCTAAAACAATGAGAAACAAACTTACCTTGTCGCCATTGATATAAGGAGCCAGTGCCTCCACTTCACTGTGGAAAATGTTGTGCTCCTCTACTTCATTTTCGATGGTGGGTAAGTCCTGTCCGAATCCTTTGTTGTTCAGATTCGCCTGCATCCAAACGTGAATGAATCATGTGCTATATGAATCATACTTGTGAGTGAAAAGCCAAAATAAAGTAGTAGTAGTTACACACCTGCTTTTCATCGATCATCTTGCCCCAGTTCACAGTGGGAACTTGCTCTGATCTGGTGATGTTGTAAATCCGATCATGCTCCTCGCGAAGCCTCATCACACGCACACGCAGCTGCTTCATACTGTTTTGTTAGAGGATCAAACATTTAAGTTTCATTTAACGTTATTTTAAGATGTTTGTTAATTATTTATTTTAGATAAAGATGGACTTCACAGATACTCACTCTTTCTCGATCATCTCAGCCTGAGGGTGTCTTAAACGGGTGGCTTGGGCTGCATCATCATCCAGACCGGTCAGTAGCTCCAGAGAGTTCAGGATCCTTTTGTTGGTGTCCTCCTGGTACAGGGGTGGCTTGCCTTCATTGATTTTCTTGATGTCCTAGAAGCATCAATCAAATGCGGAATTTCGTCATGGAATTGCTTAAACTCTTAATAAACCTTCACCGACTTAAAAGTGAGGATATAGAAAGGGTCAGGTTTGTATTGGTTATGCATTAAATTTGCAATCCAGATCTGTACTTACCCTATTGAGATTCTGTTCTGTCTCAATGATGTTTTTCTCCACCTTGTCTGCATTCTTCTGCAACTTGTCGATCAGGGCGGCCAGTTCACCATCATTTGGCCTTGGGTTAAAAAAAAAGTACTTTGTCACCTTAGCAATCTTGATCTGCAATATTTTTAAAGGTTTTCCCAAAATATCTAATATATATGTTATGCACTCTCTCAGCTTAATTCATTTCTACGGACAAAATTGACAAATGGACAAAACTACTAACTATGTACTAATTAATATTCACACTGTAGAAAGTGGTTATAAGCAGCTAAATCTCTAAGATATGTTGCTTCTAAAAAAAAAAACCTTCATTGGTGAACTCTAATGTTTAATGTCAATTAGGTTTATTAATATTTCTGACTCAATGAAAACACTTTTACTATGTGAATCATATTTTCCTAGATTACTGGACAAAATAAACAGGCAACAGTGTGGAAAAGTAGAATGGCTTTTATCTGAAATATGGAGAATGTTATTTTGCTGTGTTGGGAAGACATGACCAAGACATGACAAATCTTCACAGCTGGGCCATATTTGTCTCAAAGAATAGACATATTTTTAACATTCAAGAGCATTTATAATGAAATGTGTTCATGTTAAATATACAATGACATCATCTTGTTAAAGAGGGTTTTAACTCTGTAAAAAACCCCGGAACATGTTGTATTTTAACACGATTATAAAGTGAGATATGTAAATTTGTTTAATTAGACTAAAAAAAAGAGGGTGTCTGAAACCTGAACAGGTCTAACAGGTTTAACTTCACATGCATCATTATACGTGTGAACTTTTGTAAGAAATGTACAAAGACTTTCTGTCTCATTTCCTTTACATATACCGGCACATCAAAATGTGTGGCAAAGAATAGCTGGACTGTTTAAAGTGTGAATTTGAAAGAGCAAATAATTCCTACTTTAAAAAAATCAAAACTACAATGTAATAATACAAAATCATTGTACAAAGTGTCCCACACATGAAAAATTGCCTTATTTGTCCAATACACACCATGGGAAGGGATTTTTTACATCTAGCTGTCAAGAGAAAATCATTCAATCTGATTGAAAAGTTTGGGTGTGGTATGTAATCGCTAAATGCTTTCCAACCTGCTCCGCTCCCTGCTACAGGTGTTGCCTTATCCATAAATAACTTAAAACAAACAAACATAATTTATAGATACATAAAATAAGTTGGGAGGTCTGGACATTTTTAAAGACCAGTGCTTTTCTTAGGATTGTCCATGCATCTTGCAAACCCATCTCATGTCTTACTTCTGTCACAAACCGACAAACAAATCAGAAAGCTTGGCACATCTGACACATTCTGTGTGGTGCATGTCAAGAACACCCCAAGATGACCTAAACACAAAACTATGTATATGGGTGAAGATCTTTCTTCTCACCATCTGTAACCCATAAAAAATGAAAACGACACGAGACCATAGAGTGTAATTTCTTGTTTTTTTCTTAGAGTACAATCCTCCGTAGTTCCTAAACCTTTTTGTGTTGCTTTCAGTACATCTGCGGCCACCATTGAGACCCTTAACCGCCGAAGAAAGTTCAAGGCCACGCTCATCCGTCAAACCTGCAGTAATTTAAGCTTGTTTGAACTTGAACTTGTCAAAGCTCATGCACTATTGCACTTTCTGGCATACAAACCATAAAAAACCAACCATTTGGTTTTATTGTTCTGATACGATCATTTTAAATATCCCTAAAACAAACCACAAGCGTGTATACAATACAGCTTTCCAAAATTCTTCATGCATGTGAAATACATTGTTAGGTGACTCTACCGCCCTGCTCACTTTTCAAGATGACACAATATGACACAATTCTCAACTTTCACCTTCTCTGTCTTTGCATTTCTCTGAAGCATGTCTAAACACAAAAGCCAGCATGAAGATTATCCCATTATAAGAGATAAGGGCCATCCAGTACCTAAGATCACAAGATTTTTAAAGCAAAGTACAGCTGATACCCAAAACTATCCCATACATCCCAAACACAGCTAAAAAGTGTGCCAGGACCACCCACCCAAATGTCAAACATGCAGCACAAGTCACACAATGTATCAGAAGCAATGGAAAGTTATCCAACCTGTTCCAGAGCATTGACTTTCCGCCACACCCTTACTACAACCACCCGAGCTGGCATTAAACAAATGAGAAATGCACCAGAAAAAAAAGAGTCGGACATGGCTGTGCCAACCAAATGACCAATGTTGCGCAAGCTCGTCTTCCATGCTCTGTTTTCTGACACACAAACATAGAAATAAAGCGATGAAAGTCTCCTGCGGCACCGACCTTTTGGCATCCGTGATGGTGACAGTGTTCTTCGACTTCTTCTTACTGAACATGTTGACAGCTGCGGAGTTTCTCCAACACCCGTCTGTAAAGATGGCACAGTGTGGATTCCACTCTGGAGGATTTCACTGAACTACCTGAAGCGTCTCACAGGACAGGTACAGCTCATATACAACGCCCACAAAGAGAGATCAACCACCCTCCCACAAACATAAACTCTTCAAGAGTAATCATGCCTTAAAAACAACATCTGTAGTTAAAGGACGAGCTGGTGTCTGCCCCTTTCTGCGGAACATACCTGCAGCCTATCAAAACAGAGGCGTTGTCCCTTGTCCCTGCTCTGTAGTTTCATGTAGTTCTCTGGTGGAGAAAATGTGGGCTGTGTTTAATTCTAGAAGACTGACACTTTTTTTACATTGATATATTTTTCAAAACAAAACTAGTTTTTTTATTTATAAGGAAATTAAACATGTCATATTAGGGCAATAGAAGAAATGGAATAGAAAGTATTTGGAATCTCATAGAGGTTTATTTTCTATGCATCTCACATTGGCTTACAGGGATAGTGTGGACTCGACCGAGGGTTTACACAACCGGTCCAGCCTCCAACTGGGATTCAGTTTCATTGACACGAGCTGTTTCCAAAGCTGATCTCCCAAAAGGAAGGCCGTTTCTTTCACATCCGTAGCTTTGAAATCAGTTTAAGAGTGATATGTCTGAACTAAATACGGGCTCTTGCACAAAGCTGTTTAGAAACATCCCATCGTCTAACAGGAAAAGTCATGGGAACTGGGTATTGTTGGATAACTAGAAACAATGAGTCATCAGGGGGTGTGTGCATGTGTGCATTATTTTTTTTGTTTCAGTGTCTTGAATGGAAGCAGATGGAAACAGTAATACTGGTTTGCTGATTCCTCCCCTTCAATTCCATTTACACCGCCTGCGCCTAGGCCCCACACTATATAAATAATAAAGCCTTTTTTAAATCAACAGGTGTCATGTGAACATTGTGACAGCAGTCATGGAGTACAATGAACACACGACCGTACAATGCTGAAAGCATATTATGTAATATTTATATAATTTCAAGCGCAGACCTTGAATATGTCCCAGAATGCATTTCACTTTTGGGATAGCTTATCCAGAAAATATGTCATCATTTACTCACGCTTTTGTCATTTTAAACCTGTATGACTTTTGTTTTTACTGCAGATCCTGGCACCCATACATTCGCATTGGTCTATCAAGTGAATTGGGCCTACTGCTGTTTGGTTATCAACTTTCTTTCCTTGAAAATCTACATTTTTCTGTGTTCTTCAAAAGAAAGTGAAGAATGATGAGAGGATAAGTAAATGATGACAGAATTAATTATCAATAAATAATTAAATTTTTGGCTGAAACCATTAACTTTAACTGTATGTGGAAAAGGCTAAGTATCAACACTGTCGAAAAGTTTAACAAACGTGGCAATGAATCATAAAGAATTTTCATTATGGGGAATAAAACCTAGTGCAGTTTAGCTCTAGATTTCCATACATAAAATGTCTATAATCTATTAGCACATTATCCACTGGTGTCCACAAGCGTCCGATCTGAAAGATGTGATTATCTGCTCTGGCCACGAACCAAATGCAAATAAAAAATAGGCAAATTTCATGAAATGCTTATAAAACTCTCGCCATGAACCCTACAAGTGCAAAAGCATTTAAATGTAAGTGGAAAACATAGAGCATGCATTCAGTAGCACATGTTAACTATATTCACATCCATTTACAGTTTACATTATGCTTATAGCTCCATGCTTTAACCACTGAGCTACATGAAAGCAAGTTAACTTGTCAACCTTACCATAGAACAAAACACACACACAACCTTGAAGTCATGGTACTGTCAGCCCAATACTTGAACCCACAACACTAGGGTTAGGAGTCAAACTCTCTAACCACTAGGCTATTCTTCCCATGACTTGTCACATCCATAACTGTACATTTTGCTCAAAAACAGACACATTAATAATAAAATTTTTATAGTAATTGTTTTCTATGAAGAGCCATCCATTCTCCATGTTTAGGATATTATTGCTTTTGGTTTGTGCATTTTTATTCATATAAATCCTTAGAAGCTGTTGTTGTCTCTCAAAAACGTCACTAACAATTTTTTTCCAGATTTTTTCCTTTTTAAATTTTTAACATTTTAAACAAGGGTTTTGTATAATATAAACAGCTGTATTAGTTAACTAGTAACAATTACATTCTCGGACGGCTTTTAATGTCAATCTTTTTTCCATAGCAACTTACAGTGCACTTAAACTTTATCAGCATTAACAATCTATGGTGTCCAACATAGTCTTCCACAATGACGTACAAAAACATCAAGGCATTAAACTATAAATATTAGTGTCCTGGTATATTAAATCAATGGATATAGCTGTTCAGCAGTTTTATATTATATTTTCACTTCTCCATGCCCATAGATAAGACACAACTATGAAGGCAAGGAGTGATTTACATAGGAACACAGTCCATTCTAAAAGCTTAAACATTAACTTTATCAAAACCTCCCTAGTGTTAACACATTCGAGGTGGGATCAAGTTATAGGTATGAATGGGCTTTGCTATTTATGTTCAGATGAAGTCTTACAGATGGCTCTTAGAGTTTCTTTGAACAAATATGCTCGGATCGACCTCCAACCGGTACGGCCACATTCTGCTACACATGACCCAAAATAAAAGGGCAAGAAAAACACTTTTTGTCATCGTACTACATGCAAATGAGTAGACCATACGTGACAATTATGAATACTTCTCTGTGTAAGAGACATATGCGGGTTTCATACCAGAAATTCATGAAACAGGTGAAAGGCAGGTATTCCCTTACACACCCATAGCAGAGGTGAGGTATGGAGGTAATGATCAAAAGTCTTGACTGATGTGTGCATTATTGTGTGAACACAATTTAGCAGCGAGACCTGTGCTTCCAGATCTGAAGTTCTGACACCACATGGTGTAAGTTGGTTTCTACAAATTCTTCGGGCAGGATGGGCCTACTTTGCATAGGGTGTGTTGGGTTCCAAAGCTGTAACGAAGGTCTTGTGAGCAATCAGCCATGGTCAACGCTTCAGTGGTGTGGACACGAATGAAAAGTTCATTCTCTAAAGTTTAGATTCTTCTCTGTAGTATGAGTCTGGTGTGAGCCATAGGGTGTGATCGGCATAACACTAAGTTCAAGGTGCATATAAACATGGGTGGAGAGACTAGAATTGTTGTAGGCTTACTAGCAAAACTGATATCTGTACATGGTAGTCTCGACATAAGACTGAAGCGTGCATGACATACCAAGGATGTCTCCCAAGTATCAATTGCAATACAATGGACACATTGAATATAAATGCTTGTTTTAAAATAGAGTTAAAATGTACATAAATAATATCCATGGAAATCACTATTATTATGATTTGAAATGAAAAGAGGAGTGCCTGTTCTCTGGGTGTGAAGACTTAAAGCTCAATGACAGGAGTGTCAGCACCTGCTTTGTTAGATATACAAGGCCGTTTTCTCACCAATGAAGGTGTGTCGCACAGTTTTAATTTTTTCAGGCACCTCAAATTTACCAAGAAGCCATAAGACACAAATATGCTTGCTATTCACTCAGGTATGCCAAGACATTGTTGGTGACATTACAACTTGTGTCTCTTTGGGGCAAGGTTCACTAGAACCCCCTTAACAGTTGTTTTTCTAGAAGCTAAATGTGACATTTAGGTATTGTAGCCTTAACCTCATCTTGTTTGGGTCAAAGGGAAACATTTACAACTGCTGTAAGTACTGTTTCAACACATGACATTTGTCTAGAATGTGGGGAATTGTGCGCCACTCTATCTGCGCTATTCAACTGTTTTTAGTAGTTTATTTTTATTTATTAGCATGCGCAGAAGGCATCTACTGTGTGAGCGGGAAGCCAAGGAAAAAAAGTTGCCATATAATTTAAAAGTTACACTCCTTTTGTTTATTAAATATAACTGGTTCATTTTAATAATAAAATATTTAATATAATATCAACCATGTCTTCAATAATTAAAACATTAAATAATAAAATCAGATTTGTTAATAAAACGTTAATAACGTTTCCAGTGTGTGAGATTGTAGATTGTGCTTAAATGAATCGTTCCACAAAATGAAAATTCTGTCATCCTTTACACATCCTCTTATCATTTCAAACCTGTATGACCTGTATGCAGATCTTAAAAGAAGATATTTTGAAGAAAGTTGGAAACAGCCGTGGCCACCATTCAATTTCAATGTATGGACACAAAAGCAAAGCCAACATCCTTCAAAATATCTTCTTATGTGTTTTGCAGAAGAGAGAAAGCCATATAGGTTTAAAATGACAGGAGGGGGAATAAATGATGACAGAAATTTCATTTTTGGATCTTTTTGAAGGGACAATTCACCCAAAAATGAAAAAAAAAACTGAATTCAATTCTGAAAATTCAAGTTTTAGGTGAACTATCCCTTAAAGCACTTTATTCATTTATTCTTCATCTCTTCACACGACAGGACCACATCTCAGTACTCTTCCTTAGCCCTTTGGGGCATGTATAGCGGGATCAAGGAACCACCAAATAATGTGGATAAAGCAGGGATGATCAGAGTGATTTGAGACACCTCCCAAAGACCCCCTGACACATTAAACTGTTGTAATGTCACAATCCTGTTTTGTCCCGGCCATAGTTCAGTAAAGCAATACGGCCTCAGTCCCAAGTTCCCAGCTGGACATTTCGACAGAGCAGTGATTATAAGCCACCATTGACAAATCGCACTGTTCATCGCTTCAGAATAGTCTTTGTAGACCTTTATAAGCCGGAGAAGTAAGATTAAATTTTACATCTGAAAGCAGCTGTCACTGAAGCCCAAATAATACAGTGGCACTGAGATATGCAGGTGACAACCACACCCAGGTCAAGTATTTGGAACCTGCTTGACTGGGTCGAACATTGCAGACAGCACAACCCCACCTACATTCTAGAACGGGGAGGGTCGGAGAAACTAGCCAGTCTTGCTTAGCCCCAGCCGGTCACTCATATTTTCTGCAAGAAGTAGTAGATGAAGAAAAAAGTATAAGATTAGACCGAACATGGGTATTTCTAATTGGTTCCACTCTTAAGGGAAAGGTACACTGTCTTTGTGATAAGAACAAGGAGTGTTGATGGAGAATACCTGTGAAAGTGTAGAAATACTCACTGATCTACTATGTTATCTAAAATATGCTGTCACACCCAGTCGCCCACTGCTTTCTACACCTCACCTTATGATCTCATTCAAAGCATTTCAAGCATTGCAGTCACTGCTGTACTGCATTCCAAAAAATGTCACTTTTCATCTTTGGAACGCTAGACCTGTAGGCCCACTTTTCAACACACAGTGTCTACAGTTTCTGTGTTATGATTGTGTTATAATCATTAATTCCATTTTACACAGTGTGAAAACATACAGACTAATTTAGCCAACATAAAGCAAAGTGGCATTACATGTTGAGTATAGACCTGCTTGTCAAAGGTCTTCAGTTCTGATGATGTCATACAGTAATAGCATCTCTAAAGGTGAATGGGTTGCCTTTGCTCTGAGGTTCCAAACTGCACCAGTAGAGGGGGCCTATTGTATTTACAGAGATGCCAATGATAGGCTAATAAATAACATCTGCATAATGCATCATAAAAAATATAATTAACCTGTTCATCAGCTAAAGAAATATCTTGAGGGAAAAGAATATTGAAGTAAGCTGAAGCTTCAGGGATCAGAGAAACATTTGTGCTGTTGTCTTAGCCTGTCTCTACTCTCCGTCCTTAACCAAACACATCTTTGCGTCTAAATAGGGACAACATATTTTGTGATGTTCAATGCTGTGTTGTCTCTTTCATTTACTATTGTACGAAATCGACACAAAATGACTCATGTGTCCGTATTTAACTTTTTGGAGGTTTCTTTCATCAAAGCTCGCATTGAAAAAGCATTTAAATGTTAGCCAGTCTGTAAAAATCTATCTGAAGACCTTTTTCTATTTGCTATTTTTACATCTCAATACCAAACAGTTTATTCTGTAAAACATAACTTTGAAATCTCTAATACAGGCAATTACATTGGAATTGATGGTCACAATACTCTTGGGACATTAGGCTGGATTGGTCACACACTTGGATGCATTGATAGAAGTAATGAGGACGAATGTAAAAGATGTCTGCAAAGAGATAATAATTGCTTTATTAAATTTTTGTGATACTTTTGAAAACAGAAGAACTCAGCCTGGTCATATCTATTCTGCTTCAGGTAACTGTGATAAATTCTCTGGCTGTTGACCTGTCCTGAGAGACTGCAGTCTAAACACAAGGGGGTTTCCAATTTCCTTACGTAGACATTTGTTTGCAACACAAATACCTGTCCCGGTAGTCCTTCATACTGTCCACACATGTCTACAGTGATACTAAGATCATCTTGTACGCACATACATAAACAATCAGTTAAATTCAAATTGAAAATAATATACTTAACCAAACAAAGTTAGGTCAGGACTCAAGTGGCTGTAATTTAACAATGTAGCGAAAGCAAAGTTCTATCAAGGCATTTTTTTGGCATTCCAAAATGGGTCATTTAACCTCCATTCAGCAAAATGCTTAAACAGTATACTATAAGAGTGTGTATCCCTTTAACAAAGAAAAATGTACAGGGCTATACTAAAAACATTTCTTTGTGTTGGATCCAAATCAAAAGTGCTAAAATAAATATAATTTTATTAAATACATTAACAACTTATACATGCACTTTTTAAATATATTCCATTTTTTATATAAATAAATACGAATAATTTCATATATTAACAGTTTCTTTGGGTGTCTGTTTGCATAAACAAGTGAGCTTTAATCTCAAATTGCATATTAAATACAGATTTTGTTTAAAAATGTTGTCATACTGGACATCCCATGGGTACTGCATTATTAGCTCCCAAAATAACATCAGACACAAAGTTAGATACTTGCACACATATGGGCAGACAAAAAGTTTGAGACTGGCACACATATTGGCACACACAAAGTTTTAGACTGGAACTAATATGGACAGACAAATAAGTTACAGACTGAGACTCATATGGACAGATACAAAGTTACAGACTGGAACACATTTGGGCAGACACAAAGTAACAGACTGGCACACATATGGGCAGACACAAATTCATAGATTGGCACACTATGGGAAGACACAAAGTCATAGACTGGTATACATATGGGCAGACACAAAGCTAAAGACTTGCACACATATGGGCAGACACAAAGGTATAGACTGGCAGACATATGGGCAGACACAAAGGTACAGACTGGTACACATGTGTGCAGACACAAAGTTACAGACTGGTACACACGTGGGCAGACACAAAAGTTACAGACTGGTACACCTATGGGCAGACACAAAAGTAACAGACTGGTACACCTATGGGCAGAAACAAAGTGACAGACTGGTACACATGTGTGCAGACACAAAGTTACAGACTGGCACACATATGGACAGAAACAAAGTTACAGACTTTCACACATATGGACAGACACAAAGTTTCAAATTGGCACAGCTATGGACAGACACAAAGTTACAGACTTTCACATATATTGGCAGACACAAAGTTTCAGATTGGCACACCTATGGGCAGACACATAGTTACAGACTTGCACACATATGGGCAGACACAAAGTTACAGACTTTCACACATGTGTGCAGACACAAAGATCAGATTGGCACACTTATGGGCAGACACAAAGTTTCAGATTGGCACATTAATGGGCAGACACAAAGTTTCAGATTGGCACACATATGGGCAGACAGAAAGTGACAGACTGGCACACACATATACAGACACTGCACTTTAATCAAAAGTCAGAGTAATGTGACCAGAGGACTGTGGACAAGATGCCGTCTAACAGACGGCTTGGTCAGCATGAAAACCACGTGTGTCAGATTAGAGACTGGCAGTCGTCATCTCAGCTGGCAGTGGCTCTGTGACAGATCTGATGCTGAATGAATGCTGACTCTTGAACGTGCTCAACAGGACAGAATGAGAACAGAACACCAGATATGAAATCGCGCTCGTGTGTCTCGTGTAAATGATCGAAGGCTGCGTGTAATTGCAGTAAGGAGCTGAATATTTCCTCCTTTTCGATTAGTTTGGATGCAATGTCATATCTGAACCCACGAGGGAGAGAGCTCGAGCGTTTTGATGGACTTTCGCTCATTTACTGGTAAGATTACACCGGTTTATTTGTCGATGCTTTCTGATATAAAGTTTGGTTTTGGGGTATTTAATCGCTTTGTGAAATGTTTGTGTGATATAAGTTAAGTTTAGGGGAAAACAAACAGAATAAAGCTCGTTTTCTTCACGAGTGGGAGGAATTTCCCAGAGGAAACGGACCGTTATTCCTCACAGGCAAACCTATGGAGATAGCAGCTATTAATATAAACATTAACCTATTATAAAGTTATCAAATAAAGTACATTAGGACTATTGCTTTGAAAGTTTAAACAAAACTGACAAAATATTAAAAGAAAAAACAATAACATTTAAAATTGTTGCGCATCTTATAAACAAAGCGTCAGGTTTGTTTGATTCGGTTCTTATTTGTTTGTGCAATGTAGACTATTCTATATAATGTTTTATCATCATTTTATTTTTCATTATTATTGTTTTTTATTCAAAACGACAGTCCACACATCGTTATAATAACATGGGAAATAAAATGTGAAATGGCAGAATAATGCATGAAGAGTTATTGGTTTTTCCAAACAAATTTTTTAAAAATTGATGATTGGTCGTCAAAATCTCCCTCTTGCATCGTAGTGTGTCAGGTGGAATAAAGACCTTTTCTTACATATATACTTCATTATATACGTCATTGTAGATTGGGGTTAATTGTATAAAACGTCCTAATGTTGTGTGTACCTGTGTCTGCCCAGTGATGTGCTAAATTTAGAGTTTGGAGACCAGGATATAAGCAGACTACTGGAAAGAGTCACATAAGGCTACTTGGAGTGTCAGTAAAGTGATGCTTGACCTCACATAACAGTGATCTGAGCATAGAGGTCAGCACAGAGGGATAATGACTGCTGTCTTTAACAGTTACAGTACATACAATAAAAAACAACCTTAATATGTAACAATACAAAACTACTTATAGTTTAAAACATCTGTTTTAAATAAACTCAATTGCTATGGTCCTCTAATGACTTCTTATAAAAACTTGTAGTATTGAGAGTCAAAACAAATAAGAAAAAAAACAATGCTTCACGTTGTTTTATTCCTTCGTGAAAGTGATACTTGCAGTAAAAATCTACATACATTTAACATATATCCTACAGAATTCTATTATAAACAATATCGAGACACGACAAGTTTTTAATAATAGTTATGGTTAGCTGTGTGGGCTGCATTGAAGAAATGGGACGTAGTGATGTAAATCATATTTGGTAAACGGCATGTTAAGGTACCAACAGTTTGATTTAATGTTTTTAAGCAACTTACAGGTAGTGTGCAGTGGCCATTTATCACTGCTGAGCTGGAAGAGGTGACTCGCTCAAGGTCAATTCAGTCATTGTCTTCTGCAGGTACTGGGATACGAACCCACAACCTTCTGCTTGCAAATTCAACTCTCTAACCACCAGACCACAACTGTCACGGTAGTCAATTGACAACCTTACCATGTCAACCTTACCATGAATATAGAGTTTTACCAAAGGCTTTACCTATATATCAATAACACATATGTCAACATTTGGCGGTTTAAACACCTATGCAGTCTCTCTTAAAGCTTTTAGAGCATCATTGCATTTTCCCCCAGGATTTTTCAAAGTCAAGGGTGGGATATTTTTTTCAGGACTGTAACATATATAACGCTACATTTTGTTCATAAACAGACACATGAATATTAAAATTTTTTATTTTTTCACTTTTAGGATATTATTGCTTCTGGTTTGTAGATTTTAATTGTCATAAATCTTAAGAAGTTTGTTGTCTATCAAATACTCTGACCAGTTGTTGTCACGTCCATTACACAGGCTATTTACCTCTTTTATAATAGAATCTTGGGCAGAGACTGAAGGGTTTTGTTTAATATAGAAAATTGTATCAGTGCACTGATAACAATTGTATTCTAAGAGAGTTTTAATGACACATCTGTAATAGCAAAATGTCATGTCTACAACAATGGAATTGCCAATGCATACCCAAAATCTGTAATATTTGTTCCATAATTTAGGGCAACATCATAATTTCAAAAGCCGTTCATTTTCAATTCAGAGTGTTACCTATTACAATGGCATTTGACAGGCAGGCACATCATGTCCCTGTGCTTTGAAGATTGTGGATTTGCCTGGCTTTTGCATTATGAAAATTATTGCATTTCTATTGGCTTGGACTATTTGAAACAAATCATAGACCTATCCCAGAAGAGGACAAGTGGTATATGACACCATGTCAACACTATGGTTTGCTGTCCCTTTTTTTGCCGAAATCGACCGAGGTATCAGAAACACTTTAGTATAATACCGAAGGCAATGCCGAAGTTATTAACAAGTGTTTGCATTCTCTATTATTAAGATTTTATGCACACATTGTGCCTGTTTGTTACAGTAAAGAGAATCTTAATGAAGGTCATTTATCATATGATTATCAATTACACAGTTCAGAGCATCAAATGAAATGGATTGACCAAATCTGTTTAATTCAAAGCTAGTTTCAGATGGAAACACCTCCTGCAATCACTACATGAGGTGAACCATACTGATTCAGTACTTTAACACTGTTATGAAAGTATTTTAATTGTATCTTTTTATTCAATATATCATATTAAACGAATATATGACTGTAATAAACTTGTTAGAACTATATTTTCCTGGTTAGCCACAGGAGAACTACAACTACCTTCAGGAATTTTTGCCCCAATTTTATAGTCAGCTGTGTCCTTTGTTCTCCTTACTAATCATCTAGACAGTTTACAAATAGATATTTTATAAATGTTATGTTTACAAAAAAAATTGTTTTGTCAAATATATTTGATTAATTTATATTAACTTGAATTGGGAGATAGAGATAGCTCACCCCAAGTTAATTTTTTTTATTATTTACTCACATTTACTGACATTTCCAACCTATATCACTTTTTTCTTCCAACACAAAACAAGATGTTTCATTTTTGTGTCCATATTTGTTTTCCATTGAGTGTAGACCAATTGTTTTTGGTTAACATATTCTTCAAAATATCTTCTTTTGTATTGGATGACAGAAAGACATTTTCACTTTTGTTTTAAAAAACAAATTTTTAACTTTTAACTACTTGTCCCTTTCGTTTCTTTACACGAAAATGTATTAAAAAGCCTAACACAAACAACGGGTCAATATTAACACATCATTTTTAAGAGTTCAGGATTGTATTACATAAATGACAAAGTGGGTCTTTAAGTTGTCCCACGTCATCGGTTTTCCCATGTGGTCTGCATTTTTTTACTTGTAGCCATCATTATCATCTATAAAATATATTTGCTGACTCCAATTCTAATCTGCCCTGTTTTTTATTAATCCTGCATGATAATAGTAATGTCTTGGACAGTTAACCTATATAACTTTTCTACATTTCAATTGTCTGTTTACAATTACTTTTTAGATTTATGAAGAATAAACAATTTATTGACCTCCTGGGCCAAAACAGATGAAATATAAGCAGCCCCCCCAAAATAAAAATTTACCAAACACTTTCACTACTGTTTTTAAGGGACAGGATCAAGCAATGAGGATGGGCATGATGTTGTGACATTGCCTGGAATGCCTTTCTATATAATACCTATAGAGGGCAGTCACGAGCCCACAAAACAGCAGCTAGTAAACAGGTCAAACTGGTTTGTAGACAGTTTCAGATGAACCCATTTCACACCACTGGGTTCTCCAGCATGGAAACTTGGCACTTGACTAAAGCTACAAACCTGATTTCCCATCCATCACATGTAGAATGGTTGGCATGTTGAATGATGAAACCCAGGATGAACTAACAATAAACAGATATATAGTGCATCTCCGGCCATTATGTTTTCTCAATGTGGACTGGATTATCCCATAATCTGATAACAACCCACTGTGCAGATTTGGTGATTAAAGTTCTGATGCAACGGGTGGTTGCCATGGTTTCTGGAAGAAAAAAGAATAGATTCTTGGTATTATGTGTGCTTGTCAAGCTTGTGTTCGCGTAGTTCTTATGTTAACTGGAGCCATATTTTGTGTTTATGTTCAGGGCATTTTATTTAAGCAGCATATATATGTTTTCTGACTTCAATTTTACCCCCCCCCCCCCCCCTTTGTGAACATTCTATTTCCCCAATAAGACGACTTTATTAAATTGTTATCAATGTACAATTTACAAGCTTTATAAATATAAAAATATTAATATCATAAAAAATTAAGTTTATCAGCAGGCCAGTCGCAAAAGTTAATTTTACATAAACAACATCTATTCTGAACTTAATTCTTGAGTATCTACACTAAAAACGTTGTGACATTATTTCAAGTAAACTTCCTATTGTCATGGTCATTTGCATTTGTTTTCCTGGCTTTGAAAACTTCAATAACATTGTAAATAACATTGTGAGAAAATGTAATTTGATAAATTTATATCAAAGATTTTAATGATTGGGAAATTAATGGCGGATATCAAACTTTGATGCTCAGTTTCTCAGAATTTGATTTCCCCCTCTTTAGGTTTGTTTTCTCAAGCAGGATCACATTAACAGAAAATAATCATAAATCGTCATTTATAAAAATTACAACTTTACTGATTTATGAGCTTCTTTGTTTCCCATATTTGATATTTTAAGAGCATTACTAACCAAAAAATAGATGAATTTAATCCAAACCAATTCATAAAGCACTACAATCTCATTACTTTAAATATCAATGTATCACTGTGTTGAAATGAAAAGATTGATGTGACTGTATCAATATATACCTATATACATTATGACAATCTAAGGCAAATGCTGGGTTGTTTTATCAACCTTGTGACCGAATGATGAACCAGCATTAGGCTTTGTTGGAAATGTTGGAAATGTATGAGTTATTCATTTAATTGCATTAATTACAGCAAAAATTCACAGCCCTATGATCTTCCATCGAAATCTATTATTAGATTTAGCTAAAGATGAAGAAACAGTCCAATACCTAATTCATTATCATTATGAGGGTGATGTATACACAATGATGGTGGGCTTGGTAATGTTTTCAGGGTTGTCCCTTGGCCACCATTGTCTATGGCATATTCTCTTCATGAATTATCTACTGAAGGGATCCCATGCTGCCTTACTTATTCAGTATATAGTAAAGTATACTTTGCCCAGTCTTGGCATGATGTGTGAATCTGTAAACCGCAATTAACCTCAAGATTTACAGGAGAATAGGCAGAGAGGGTGCTAATTCAGAGGAGTTTTCTGTGGCAAATTAAAAAGGCTGAAGATGGGCTCCGTGAAAATAATCCTCAAGTTACATTATTTGGCTGCATAAGTTTACTCACGGAGCCAGATAATATAACTTGAGGATTATTTTAAAAGGGTTAAAAGTGTTTACTGGCACGTGGATGTTTTTCAAAGTAACACAGGATTTTTTCCTTTTGCTTTTGTTGTCTAATTGCAAGATAACCATCATGTGAAAAGTGTTTCTGAAGCATAAAAGTATTTTTTTATCGAATGTTTCTCATTTGGATGCAAAACATAGCACTGTATTGAAACATGTTACAAAGTCTTAGTAATTGATTATAAGGCTTTTAAAAAGTTATACACACAGTTTTTGACAATTACAATGTAAATTGTGTAATTATGTAAATTACATTCATCAAAATTATGAATGAGAATGTTATGTCAGCAAAAATGTGTACATGTGGTTGTTTGTTATAACTGTAAAACATTTTCTCATGTAAATATATGTATTGGTGTAAAATAGAAGGATGGTTAGATGATAGATTTATGTGGGTGTGTGGAAGGGTAGATGTTGTGCCCTGCTCTTCTGGATCAGTGGTTACAAGTGACAGACACATTTACTTTTTGCTTTAAGGAAGTCAATAATAATGCATTTTTCTAGAATAATAAGATTTTATATGATAAATTAGTAATCTACATCTGGCATCTAACAGTATAGAAAATGTTGCAGACTAAACACAAACATATTTTCAATGGATTTTACAGATGAGCAATATTTTCGACAGCTTTAAGAACAACTTGTATGACTTATTTTTTGCTGTAGTGCAAGTCAGTGATAAAAAACAAGGGCTGCATGAATCACAGGACATGTGTCAAGGGAAATGACAGTGAAGAGTTACAAGGTGACAATTTATTTAAAGCAATGTGTCCCTCTGACTCTAACTGGGGCAGTAGAAACACTGGAGAGCTAAATGACAGTAATCCCCTTTAACAGGTCCAGTCGCTGCATTACATTATGCATGTGTGTCATTTTTTTCAAGGCAAGTTATTTAAAGACACGCTAAACAAATATTATGTGATCATTTTCTAGAATACAGAAGCTGAGTGAATTAAAGCATTATATCAACCTGTTGTGTAATTTTAGATCTGTGTTATTGCCCTGTGAGAGGAAAGCACTCTAGCTTTGCATCAAATCATCACAGACAATGACATTGGTTAAAATTGGAAAGACCCAGTGGTTTAAGAGATTAAATATGTCTTGCAGAGTTGACAAGGATTTAGTTTTCTACTTTGGTATAGATGTTGTTTCCCTCACTACCCATTTTTATTCATGAATTTCATAATCTATACATAAAATAGGAATAATGAATAGATATTTTGAATATTTAAAATGATTTGTTTAACATGTTTATTGAGAAATTGAGTGCTTACTAAATGCTTTTTTTTTTAATGTATTTCGCACACAACATAACTATTTGCTCTATTTTATGACTTTGCATCACATTGTCTCTGTGCTTCAACATGGCTGTAATTTTGTTATTCTTACAGTATAAATTTCCTTTGGAGCAAATGCACCAAGTAGATTATAATACGAAAGAGATTATAACCCATAATAGTTGGATATCAAAGACATATTGCACGGTGCATCTAGAGTTCAACCATATACATCAATAAATATTTGCCCCCAAATAAAAGCCTCATGTTACAATCATTTCATAATTCTATACACTTACAAAATACAACCAAATCTTTATGCACATATAAAAACAAATTTCCACCATTTTTGTGGCCCTATTGCATAAGATTTAATCTGTGAGCAAAGTTGGTGTTGTTTAGGATGAGGGGTATTAGAGGGCTGCAGCAGTGGATCATGTGGCTTGCACTGTACAGGACCTGAGCGAGGCGTTGATCAAGAGAGGAATGGGCACAAGGGAAGTGTCGCTGGATGCCCAAAAATCTTCTCAAAATGCCAACTTTTTCCGTCATGTACAAGGGAGCTGTCATGATTAGCAGGTAAAAATGCTTAGTCTGAATTTTCGGGATAGCTGTGCATCGAAATGTGAAGTATATAGCTTTGTACTTTAATACTTTATGTTTAATTTGAGCTGCATTTTGACTGGTTTGGTGACGTTTGGGTACCTATTCCCCATGGCGTGGGGTATGCGTAGTAAAGGGATAGGCTATGTGTGTAAAAGAATGGTTATGTTACCAATAATTCCTTCAAAAGGACTGTGTGGTCTGATTTTACATCAATGTGTATATAAAGTTTTAGACTGCATTGATTTGTGCATACATTTAGGATCATATTGTTTTTATGTCTACTCACTTGATCCATTCAAAGTACGTACATTATGAAAACTTTGTATTTTTTGAGATTTGTTGTTTTGAGGAACGTCATTTTTATGAATTGAATAATAATCAGAACAGAATGTAGGCTATCTAGTTTGGAATTATCTTATTTATATATTTAACATTTGAAATTTTCTAATTTTTGTGGTAATATAGACATTTGAAAGTGCCTAAACAAAATGTGCTGATATATTGTTGGCAAAACAGCATTTTTATAAAAGGAAGAATTTCAATTCTATTTAACATACCTTAAAAAACCCAACACACCAGCAATCATTTTTATTCTAATCGTACTTTAATTAAAATTGTAAATGTTGTCTTTATATATAAGAGCTAAACTTTATCTAAAATGACTTAAAAAAAATCAAGTGAAGATTAACTTCAATGTGAGTTCTCAAAAATCTGATTCACAGACAGTTTCCATTTTTAGGAGCTGCCCAAAGCAGGGCATCATGCTAAATCATTAATGATGATTCCCATGTGAAAAGAGCTGATCTTGGTATACCAATAATATCCACAAGCACAGTGGATCTCACAAATTCTTCCTAAACTAAGCATAAACTTAACAAAAAAAAGTCACAGTGTATTTGTGTGCAGCATTCTGATCTATCAAAAGTTGGTATAAGATTAGGCTTTATTCCATATAGTGTATTGTAAGTTGGGAATTTCTCCAGAAATTGGAGGTTTATTTTATCAAAAAGGTTCTTGTTTTTCTGAGCTTGATTTCAAAACATCACACATGCAAAATATTGTATGTTTTACTTCATTGTTTCACTGCATTTATAGAAAGAAAATACATGAATATGTTCTTAGTTAATCTAAAATGATCTATTTTCCTTACTGTACTATCTCAATTGTTCGTTTGTTTCCTGCACAGGACACTGATGGGTGCTTATGGAGTAGATCGAGCAGTGCATTCTATGGAATTTACAGATTGTGAGAATGGATTAGGTAAGTCTGGATTGTTGTACCTGTGTGTACAGAAATCATTTTGCTTTTAAAATATTCATTTCTTTCACATAACTGTTTCAATAGCAAAAAGCTGAAATTCTCACTTTTGTCAGTTTTTAGTATGAGAATTTAAGAAAGGCGTATTGCGTGAAGACTTTTTTAAAAAGCTCGCCCTAGAAGGGTACAGAGCAACACAGTTATTATTTGGAACCATCAAGATATAAGAAAGTGTTTGTTTAAGCAGTGCACACGACATGGGGTTGATTCTGAGACAACACACATTCTTAACACATGTAGATATTGAATGCACCGTTGGTTGCTTTAAATAAAAGTGTCCATCAATTGTGTAACTGTAAGAAAGATACAAACTAATAGATTTTCTAATCAGCATCAATGAGTAACACTGTAAGGTCTCTGATATCTAGTGGCTGTTTATAAAGCATACAGCGGTGTCATGGATGGAAATGAAGGCATATTCATTTGCTTGTTTCTCAGTCCTGCTCTCATTTTATTATATATATACAGCAGGCTGCTTTTCCTCTTCACAATAGATCAAAACACCATTTGAGGGATCACTAATCTCCTTAAACCTGTCTTTCTTCAACTTGCACAGTCAACAATCTATTGTGCTGAAAGGAGATTCTGTTCTAGGAGACATTTTAATGAATACAGGTTTCGGAACTGGGGCTCTGAATAAAACCAGCACTGATAAATAAAACCTTTTACAAAACATATTTGCAGCGCTATCATGTACAGACTTAAAAATGTGAAACTGTCATAAGCTCTTAAGGAGTTCATACTCTGCGTTTATGTCAGAGGATATTGTAAAAAATACGCTTCTGTAAAAATCAAGTTTGCAAATCTTAATTTTCTATTCTAATTGTAATTTTTTTCTTAAAATGAATCAGGTAGTGTGCAATAGCTCAATAAGTACAGAACCATTTTATTGAATGTGGTTACTTAATCATGACATAAATAAACCTAAAGCACAAGGACATTTTTACAGGATTGTCGGGCCCACAGAAATCCAAGTTTAAATATTTAGTAAACATCGGTTAGTGCTTCAGACAGTTGTACACATTAGCTGTTGACTCACTGGCACCAGAGTTAGATCTGGCTCTTTCCCCAATTTTATTCTCAACTCATAGTACATTCAATATTAACATTTTATCACTTTGTGTATTAAACACAATTCCAAACTCTAACAATGAGTTAAGCTACATGGACACACTAGGAGTTTTCAGGTGTTAAATATGTGAATCATAAAGAAAAAATGTTTTAATTACATTTTGGAGTCAAATGCATGTGTATCATTTGTTCACTTTTTTGTCACACAGTTTACACATGCAAGTATGTAGTAATGTCAGAGAGGTATCATGATTCATATTTTGTGTCTTCCAAAGGTATTAAAGTGATTGGAGGTGTAAAAGAACTAACAGGAGAAGAATATGGAGTTTTTGTGAAGAGAATTTTACCTGGTGGCCTTGCATCCAATGATGGTTAGTTATATCTTAAAATCATGTATCTCAGTTATATATGTTTTGTTAATAATGTTTAAACAGCGGCCGGCACCAGCCTAGCGGTTAGTGCGCCGACAATGTAGTGCTTGGCACCTTCGGCCCCTATCTCTGCCCAAATTAAATTATGTCCCCTCTCCACTATCCTGTCCAATAAAAGGCAAAATGCTTCCAAAATAAAACCTTAAACCTTTTAAATTATTTTCAAACACGACTGCTGTATTAATTATACAGATAGTAAACTGTGTCAATGCAATTGTTTACATTTCAGGGATTCAGATTGTCCATCTCAGTGCGTATACCTCTGCTTAAGTCTCTCACGTGTGAAGGGGAGTTTAGCGTCATCCCTGTGCTTAGAGTTAATGCTCCTGACAGGCTGGAATTACAGTCTGTCTCCCGTTCTCCTTCTGCACTGCATTTGGGTATATGGGAGCTTTGGTGGGCGTATGCGTTTTTAGCTTGCACACACAATTATGCTTTTGACAACATACAGTGTTTGACTTTTTAGTTTGGTGAAAAATCAATGATGTTAATGTATAGAAGGCCTATTACATTCACCTCAGCTTTTCAAAATTGATGTGACGTAAAAAGTTAATGTTCAGTTGAGCTACTGTAGTGCTGAGCAGGACTTATTTGACCTTTTTGAGGCTAGCCTTATGAAAAATAAGTTAATTTAAGTGTGCAATTAGTATACTTATTTTTAACTATACTAAAAGGAAGGGTTATATGCTTTCTATTCTTCCATACTTTAATAATGCTAATGACACTATTTTACAAATAAACAAATACCCTTCCCAAAAATTGTCCACACTTTAGAAATCCCCAGTAGCTGAACTCTCCAAATAACTTTACATTGGCGATAAGGATTGTTTTTTGAATGCTTTTTAGGAAATCTGCAGCCTGGAGACCAAATCTTAGAAGTGAACGGGGAAAGTTTGATTGGCGTCACAAGTGAGAGGTAGATACCTTGTCATATCTATACATGCTTTTAATTTTTGTAAGGTAATGAAAGAAATATTTGCTTCAGTGTTAAAACAGATCTTAAACATGAATCTTAATTCATCTTTCCTTTTGAGAGACTGAGAGACCTGACATCTTTTTACCAGTTCTCTGAACTTTTGTGTATGATGTATCTTACTTTGATTTCAGAGCGGTGGATATTCTCAGAACAGCTTCCTTAACCAATCACATGCGCCTTCTGATAGCTAGAGATGAAGAAGCCAGGTAAAACATTGATCCTTCTGTTATAACAGCCGAAACATGTTTTAAAAATACTGTAAGCTTAAGGAAACCACATGTCTTAGATTAGATGGCATTGCTGTATTTTCTTTTTAACATATCAAATGCCCTACCAAGTACATCGTTCGAAAGTACTAGTGACTAGACCTAAATCTATATTTTGATCAGATGTATATGCTTAATGTTTTCGTAGACAAATATAACAATATACACTGATCAAAAAATTAAAGAGAACACTCAAACAACACAAAATAACTCACTTCACACTTCTGTGAAATCAAACTGTGCACTTAAGAAGCAACCACTTCATGTAGGGGACCATGTAGACCACTTCTCAGTTCCTATGCTTTAGGCTGATGTTTTGGGCACTTTTTATTGCTGGCAGTACTTTCACACTAATGGTAGTATTAAATTATAAAACGAAGTCTGAAGGTGGCTAAGGTGGTCCAGCTCATCCAGGATTGCCCATCAATGCGAGCTGTGGCAAGACATTTTGCTTTGTCTGTCAGCATAGTGTCCAGAGTATGGAGGTGTTAACAGGAAACAGGCCAAAACATCAGGAGACATGGAGAAGGCCGTAGGAGGGCAACAATCTAGAAGATGGAACGCTACTTCTGCCTTTGTACAAGGAGGAACAGGAGGAGCACTGCCAGATCCCTGTGGTATGACTTTCAGCAGGCCATAGATATGCCTGTGTCTGCTCAAAAAAAAAAGGTGGTATGAGGGCATACAGCCTAACATCGTGCAGGATATTTGGCATTTGTCATAGAACCCCAAGATCGGCAAATTCTCCAATGGCGCCCTGTGCTCTTCACAGATGAAAGCAGGTTTACAATGAGCATGTGATAAATGGAGAACATTCTACTGGCTGCAACATCCTCCAGCATGACAGGCTTGGCAGTGGGTCAGTAATGGTGTGGGGTGGCATTTCTTTGGAGGTCCGCACAGCACTCTATGAGCTTGCCAGTGGTAGACTGACAGCCATTAGGTACCAGGATGAAAATCTCAGACCCCTTGTGAGACGATATTCTGGAGTGAATGACGCTTGGGTCCTTCTTATGCAACATAATGCTAGACCTCATGTGGTCGGAGTGTTTCAGCAATTTCTGCGTTTCTGCATGATGAAAGCATTGATGCAATGGACTGACCCGCTTGATCCCCAGACCTGAATCCAATTGAGCACATCTTGGACATTATGTCTCCGTCCATCCACCACCTTTCACCACAGATTGTCCATCTCATCAGGAGCATGCCTAGGTGTTGTAGGGAGGTCATACAGGTATGTGAAGGCTGCACCCACTACTGAGCCCCATTTTGACTTGTTTTAAGGACATTACATCACAGAAGGATCAGCCTGTTGCGTCTTTTTTGTTTCCACCTCAATTATAAATTGGACTCCGATACTCCTTGGATTCATTTTTTTTCATAATTTGTATTGATATTTTTGTCAGTACATGTTCATATCAGGATAGATGTATTCTTGGCATAAAAAATAATGGAAAACCAATGGCTTAAGATTTTGTTTTTTAATTATACTTGTCTTTTGGCTTTCTTCCATTGGTTGCTGTTAATCCCAATGTGCAGCTTACTCCTCCGCATCCAAACCCTTGACATCACTTAAACACTGTCATCCTCGATTACTGTTATTGGTTTATGTATGTGTGACCTCAAGATCTTTTATCTGGATGTCCACCCCTTTTAAGTTCATAAACTGGATGTGACTGGGTTTTGGCGTGCCATTCAAAGAGGCTCCTGGCACCCTTAGTCTGTAAATAAGCAGGATAACTTGGTCCTGTGGCCTGCATACTGTCATACTGTCCTTAACTTCCCTCTATAGCTTCAATCATGAATATGTAAAGTTAAGGCATTATGAATGTTAAATATATTACAGTTGAAAAACAACAGACGGAGCAGGAGTCTGTTTCAGTTCACCGCTGATGCGCTGTAAGAAAGCATGAGGGCAGACTTATAGTTTAAGCTGTGACTGTGATGAGTCCTTGGTTTCCATGCTTAAATCTGTGTTCTGCCCTTCACCAATGTGCAAAGAGGGGATTACGCCGCTCCCTCTACTGCCTTCAATTGCATACCAACAACATGCATGTCTTCAGGGATCTAATGACTCATTTCTTAGGCATGGCTTGGGCATTTGGTTTGCATGTTTACGGTACAGGAGGAAGGCTGTTTAAAATGTGTATGTATATACTGTTGTTTATTCAGACAGAGTTTAGATCTTTTTGAGCTTGCCACTTGCCCGACCTCTTCTGTAATCCGTGCTGATAACCTGTCATGAGGACAAAGACAATGAAGGAAAGAGGTCTTTTTCCTTTGCATCCAGTACATTGAAAGCGTTCACCTAGAGTACACCTAGCATTGCCGAA
Source organism: Triplophysa yarkandensis (assembly GCA_033220385.1). Lineage (NCBI taxonomy): Eukaryota > Metazoa > Chordata > Actinopteri > Cypriniformes > Nemacheilidae > Triplophysa > Triplophysa yarkandensis. The sequence continues at coordinate 6,620,418 of CM065661.1, forward strand.
GAAGTAATGGGCTGTAAATTGCTTCAGATCCATTATATCATGCTATTGAATAGTGTAGTTAAGGAATTTCCTTTAGCAGATGTCTGTATCAAGCAGCATCATGCGCACATTTGTATTGAGAGCCAGTTTTTTGAGTCTTTTGATTTCTCATTTGTAAAATAATTGTGAATTGAGCAGATTTGATGGTTTGATGAAGTGTTTCGAAAGAGGGGTGAGCAATTTGGTTGCAATTCATAACATCACTGCTAGCAGAATTTTACAAACTGGATCTTTAAAGTAAAACGTCTGCAGAAAGTGTGACCTGATTGGCCAAAAGTTTTATTTGTCAATTGCTTTTAATGTTTTACATTAAAGAATATATCAAATGTTTTTACAGATTTCCTTAAGTTAATAATAAATTAATAATGAAATTTACTAAGTCACTTGAATTGTTTTTACAGTGATTGCAGTGAATTGTTGAAATGTTTTTTTTCAAAAAAATGTATATGTACCATAAGCCATCAGGTCTTACAATCATCAGCCCACTGAAAGGGGACAGTGTCTGCAGCGGAGCACAATGGAAACATGCTCTTAAGTTTACAGACTCATGAGTACTGTAACAAGACATTTCTGCTGACCTATATCTGACACTCAGGAGGGTTGTTAGGGCAAGATGCTCCAAGAATGAGAGGATAGATGGTTCAGCTGAACTATAGTAACCCAAAAGCAATTGAACTCACACACAATAACTGCAAAATATGCATAGAATATTAATGAAAATTGATGTCTAATGAAGTACACAAGCTAAAACATTCCTTATTTCTGTTTATGTTGAATATTGTACAATTTGTCACCATCTGTTCTATTAAGTTCTGCATTGGCCAATAAAACCCATATCAGTTAATTTCTTTACACACTATTTAAGAGTAGAACGAACAGGATTTGCAATTCATTTGTCGTCTTTCATCATTTCAAATATTACATCATAGTATTAAGGCCTCTAGACAGGACTTGTGTGTGCTTGGAGCATATTTGGATTCACAGATAACATTCATAAGTCCTTCACTATTGCATCCTAAACGAATTAAGTGCATGATATTATTTTGAAAGAGCGTAAGCTGTTCTTACATAAGCTGAGGACGGTGTGCACTGTTATGTTATTAAAGTGTCTAACGGAATTGGGGTTTTTGTATGATGTGATGAAAGTTTTTTTTTAATTTTTCGTTGTCTTGATCTTTGTGTAGGCAGGAATTTGCGGAGCTTCTTGAAAAGTATGGATCAACTGGCAGCACAGGATCTACAAGGAATTCTCCAATTCAACAAAGTATGTTTTTATCATTATTGCATCTACATGAAATACACCAATAAGAGTGCAAATTGATGGTTCAACTTAATAAATACATTTCTGTGTTCTTTAATGTCTTCCCTTGGTAATGAATGATAAGGAACATTTACAGTATATGATAGTCTTTATCTGTTACATTTATGCTGTTTATATATGTGAAAGGAAGATAAAGTAAATGTTAATATTACCTGAAGACTTCTCATTTCACACAATCTCTCATTCTAAGTCAATATTCTTAAAAATTGGCAGAAGGACATCTGCCGTGAAAATGGCTATAAACAGCATATTTGTCTATTGTGCAATTGCGAACATCCACTTTTGCCAGAGGAAAGACACCAGTGAAATATGTAGCTAAGATGAGTGAGCCGCCTTATCTATGCTGTCCCCTAAGTGCAGAATATTCAAATGATGTAACTTGCTTTAGGCACAGCAAAAAGTTGTTTTAATTTTAAAGTGCAAATGAGATATAAGAACCGTGGTCAGACTTCATCTAGGCATTTTAGAGGGCTTTCTTTAAAAATTGCAAAACTTCATAATCGTTAGTTTGCAAAGGTTGTTGCTTTTGGTTTTTTTCTTGCTAATTTTAGATTTCAAAAGTATGTTATTGTCCTCACATTTGTTGGTGGTTCTGATATGATTCTATACAACGTCACAGAATCCATTAAATCATGTTTGATTTCAGGCATTTGGTGATCTTGACCTCTCTTTATGTGCTAAAGCAGGCAGATACTTGGAGAGCACCTCGTCAGGGTCCTCGTCCAGATCACAGAGTCCACTTCTGCTCAGTCCTGCCAGCTCTCAGAGCAATTATAACACTACTGGACCCTTGTTACGGTCGCTAAGGTACTGAATTTACACATGTTTTAATGACTTTGACCAGTTTTACCAAAACATCACAGTGTTACCTATAGCTTTGTGTTTTTGTGTTTTCAGTCACCCGGGTGAAGGGGTGATACAACTCATAACAATTGCTCGCTCCTGCAGTCTTGGCATTACCATCGGCGGTGGGTCCAACAGGCCGGACGGCCCTGCGGTCTTCATTCAAGAAGTGCTATCTGGAGGAGACTGCCATCGGGTGAGACATACTTACTCAAACATTTTTTTAATGGTAGAATGAAAAAACAAGTAAAAGAGCGCTTCAGTATCTAATAAACAAGACTATAGAGACACAGTGAGGGCTCAACAAACAGATATGTGAGAGATAGTTCACACAATTCCAGACAGTGTTTAGTCTGACATGAAAAGAGAAACAGATTTTAAGCCTCCAAGAATTATCCCCATGTCACTGATCAGATTTTCACACCTTTCCGTTAAGCTCTGACATGTTAAGTAATCTTTATCGCAAAGGGGTCTAGGTTAAACAGAGGACATCCCAAGAAGCACTACTGCTTTAAGCCAATGACAAGGGTTTAAATAAGTAGATAGACCTCTCTCTGAACTGTCAACGTGGTTTATCCCATGATGCATGTTATTTTCCCGATTCAGAGTCAACAGGCGTAGAGACGACAGACGCTAGTGGGTTTTATGTGCTGCTGTTCTGGGTGATGAAAAATGCTGTCACAGCAGAGCAAAAGACTGTAGAGGTCAGATATACAGAGCAAGGCATCACCCTCTCGATGGAATATAAAACCTAGAATGCGGAGGGGAGCTGAACCTCCTACCTACAGGACTAGCCTGCTGAAATGCAGATATTTAATATCTTTTCGATTCACAGCATCTGTTGCACCCATAAAAGTCCATTCCTGTCTAAAATATATCTTAAAAGCAATTTTTGGTTTTGTAGTTATTCAGAAGATTGTCATCTTGGGTAACATCTCAGGTAACATTTCAGCTAAAAAATATAAATGTTAGATATTGTAGGTAGTAAGTATAATTTCTAAAGATATTTATCATACAAAAATGAATAAAAAATCAAAATGCCTGTTAAGGCTATGTGGTAACATTTAAACCCCAATTTTTTAACCCAAAGATTTCACTCCCATTGTTTTCCATAGGACTCAATAGTATTGAGTATTATGGTAACAGTTTACTGTTCGGAGATTGGTGTTACTGTAGTGGTTTGTGAAATAAGAGATGTGCTTGTGATCAGTAGTACAGAGGGTTCCTCCTATTCACAAACTGAACGTCAGATTATTCAAGGTTTTTTCAAGTTTTCAATCCTATTTGTTTTAGGATGGACGGCTCAGACCTGGAGATCAGCTTATTGCCATTAACAAGGAGTCATTGATAGGCGTCACATATGAAGAAGCCAAAAGTGTGCTCAATAAAGTCAAAATAAGGTACTCTCTCTGATTAGCTCTTTTAGTTAATCAGATTTACTTACTTTTAACTTTCATAGTGACAACATTGTGAAAGTATATTTACTTTATTTCTAAGCTTTCAAATAAAAGTAAAAAAAATTGCAAAATATGAATATCAATGTTTTAATAATGAAAATCATACAGATAAAACAATGATCCGCATTGGGAGATCAAAAAGAGGAGATCATGATTAAGTATTAAAATAACTATAGTCATCATACAGGCATAAAGGTGTTTTTTAATGTAGTGTACCAATATCATTTTTCTGTTTTTTGCCCTTGCAGCCAGGAGCAAGTGGTAGATATCGCCTTCATTCCAGGAAAAGGTACTTTCTCCAACAGCCCGTCATTACATTACGGGGTTCAGAGGGGGGTTGGGAACGGATACAGCTCCAGCCGGTTAAAGGTTCACGTCCAATCTCCAGAGGTGGGCATCTACTAGAGCGCTCTACAAATTATGTCTTGTCTCTGTGATAATTAGTCGACACTATAACCTGATTAAATCAGACTGTTACGGCTATGACTTTAAGTACATTATGTTTTATTGTTATGGCCTTTTTGATCGACGTGTGATGCTTCTTAAATGGCTTCTCACAGATACGACAAGAGGAACCTGCAAGAATGCTTACATCTTCCCCAGAAATCTGCCCTCAAGACATACAGGTTTCAGGTACTTTATCATAATCTGAACCCTATAGCGGTGGATTTGCCCATCATCATGATTCATAACATAATTGTGCAAAGCAATCACAAGATTTAGTTCTTTAGTTTCTCAAAGTCTTTGTGAAACAATAAGGTCACACAATGATTCAAATGTGTGTTACAGGTTATAGACCAAAAAGCGCTTTGAGAAAAGGATTTCTAACAAAGCAAGTATTTATTTTAGGAGAGAACGATTGAGGATTAGTCAGTAGCAGTGTTTGGATTTTAATCAACGGGTCAAAACATAATCTCTTGATGCTCCAGGGGTGGGACATTGAAGTGAGGTGTTTAAACTACACAATCAAGTGCTAGAAGACATTATAAAATAAGAGAGGAAGCCCTCTTTCATGTGGTGTCAGATAGTGCTGTTATCTCACTTTACAGTGACTGGAGAGGGGTATTGGATAGATTGGTTTGCAGTGCGTAGTGTAATCCCTGCTTGGGGCACAAAAACAGAATTGATAAGTTGCCATAGAAACCACACAAAGCAAGCCAATTAACTTTTTTTTACTGTAAGATACTTTGAAGAAGTGTTCTGAGGGAGTTACTTTTTCATTGCATCCACAGAAATATATAAGACATAGTAAGAGAAAGATAAAACACGATTTAAATTTTATAGATAAGTGTCATCAGAAATATTAGAAATATTTTTGCATTTCTGATTCAGATATGCTGAGGGAGGCCCTCAAAACCCAAATTCACACAATTGAATAGGGTTGCACGGTGAATCTCTGCTACAGTAGCATCACGGAGCTAAAGCTTTAAAATCATTAAGACCCTTTATTCTTGAATGAATCCGTCGTTCTAAATGAACTAGTTGAATGATTCACTGATTTTCATTTATGGGTGAACCATGCTTTTAGATGTGAACCTAGATTTTTTGTGCAAATATAATTTTTGTGTTTTTTAAAAATGTATGTTTATTTGTTTTTGAACCTTTATTTTGTTTTGATGGTCCTTGATTACTTAAAAGCACACAAGGAGACATTTACTTTCACCCTTTCTTAAAGAAATCTCATAAGATGTACAATAACTGAGGCACTATGTGTCCCCTCTTCGACTCAGGCACACTTGTTTTTTATTATCAATGTTTCTAATGTTGTGTACATGAGTGGTCCACTGCTGGCTTACACAATACAATAGTTTAAACGCGACATACTTACAACTAGTGCTCATGTCAGCATATTTTACACATTTTCATCTTCGTGTTGTTTCTGGTAAAACATTCACGGAAGCACCATTAATCTGGATTGTTTTAGTTGTCCTGGATTGTAAGGAAATGCGTGACCTATCAGTCCCAGCTGTTAAATCCATTCAGAGGCCTGAGCTCCCTACTGTGCTGTGTTGGTCCTGAATTACAAGCATTGGACGTGTTTGTGTGAGTGTGGCGTATCTGAGAATCAGGAGCAGGTTAAATCCCCCGGAGAAGTACGTCCCCTGAGAGGGGTGAGGAGGGTGGCAGATCAGTGAGAGAGTTAAGAGATGATTACCAATACACAGCGTTCATACATGTTCTTTCAATTTTGTCCTGTTCTATGAATTTTTCAATGTATTAGACACCATTTGAACATATAGACAATGAAATCTTTATTTTTGCAGCATAGCTAGCTAGGATTCAACATTAAAGGAGTAGTTCTCCCAAAAATGAAAAAAGATTTTATCATTTACCCTAGGTCTTGTCATTACAACCCTGTAAGACTTTCTTGCTTCTTGAAGAATGTTGAAATCCAAGCAGCAGTGGCACCCATTTACTTTAAACCAATGCAAGTGAATGAGGCCAGTTCCCACATTCTTCCAAATATCTTCTTTTGTGTTTTGCAAAAGAAAATAGTCATACAGGTTTGATATTGACAAGAGGTTGAGTAATTGATTAAATCATTTATTTGGGGGGGGGGTGCAACCATTACTTAAAATGCTTTTATGTGGGTGAAAAATACTTAATGTTTTCCTTTTTCATCAGACACCACAGTCCAGAGACCAGCCACTGTTCCCAAACCCAAGATCTCCCTGGACCCCCACATACGCCTCAAGTCAGAGAAAGTGGATCTGGTAAGCATTATTGCATAAATCATATATATAAATATGTGTGTAATATTTCGGCACGTATGTGTACCATGAATGTTTAGATATGCTTCAATCTTCTAGAACCCTTATTCTTTATTAATGGCAACATTTGACCCTACTGGTCATAAAAGCATAAGGGGGGTTTATATGGTTTAATCCCTATTGTAATCCGTACTATTGACCTTTAAATTATCTTATATCTCAGTGCAAAGTCACTGACAGTCTGTTTATAAAGATAACCTGGCATATCCCAGCGTGGTTTTCCTCCAAGATCACTGTCTCTGCTCTTTGTTATGGTGCAGTTGTTTAGCAGAGATTTAATTTAATCCCACTGATGCTAGAGTTGACCCTAATCTACCGGCCTATTAATAGGATTAGATCTCACTGGACTAGAGCACTCAAATGAGGACTAAAGGCACAATGCACTCTACAGTGTGGCACGAACAGGTGTTTAAAAAGGTTCAAAGTTGTGTATGATGATGTGCTTTTATGCTCTCTATTTCACTGGTTTGTGATGTCCTATATAAAGAATTTGCGACAAATTATATATTTACTATTTAAGTTAATTAATTTTGTTCAATGCTCTGTACATTGGTAACAATGTTTGCAAACATTTGAGTGCCAGCTTTGCAGCATTTCTGAGTGTAAATAAAAAAAATGATAGCCAGACATTAACATTTTGTTCATGCATTTGGCAGAACCTCTTATCAAAAGTAAGTTACATTGCATTATACGTTTACATTTGAGCCTGAGGCATTTTTAACCTATGTCTTGCGTTTTCAGACTCACACTTATTTATTGTCATTGTGTCGAGCCGATAGCAGACAAAAGGTTTTCCCAAAGTTTGTGCTGAAGACTACTTATGTTTTTGTCAGATTTTGTATGACATTATTTATTTGTTTGCAGACACTTTTGGTAAACAATTAGAATGAGCTTTGAAAAAATTTCCTTTTGTGTTTTGTGGGAAATGAGATAATATGGATTTGGAATAACATGATAGAATAAGTGTAAATCCATAAACAGGTCCACTGTTTTGTGGCAGTTTTTTGCAGGTTACTTTAGACACTTATCTTATTGTGTGTTGAAGTATAGTGCAACCCTGAAATTTCATGAAATTGTGAATTGAAGTATAAGGAGACAGTTTTGAATGTTTTATTATTTATGTACAGTATTTTGTTAAAAATAGACAAAAACAACGTATGAATTGAAACCTTTAATTCCTGATCAAGTTAGACTTGAGTGATGAGTAGCATGTCTTGTAACCACACTGCCCTCTTCTGTATAGTGGCGTAGCATTAGTCATAGTTCACCCTAAAATGAAAATGCTGTCAGCTTCTGTTATATTTTAAAGAAAGTTAGCACTTGAAAAGCATTGGAAGCCATTCACTTCCATCTTATCTACACAAAACTAATGCACCTAAGTGCCATTTCCCATCATTCTTCAAAATACCTTATTTTGTGTTCTGGGGGACAAAATAAACATTGACAGGTTTGAAATGACAAAAGGTAAAGTCACAAAAGGATGACAAAATGTTTTACTTTTGGGTGAACTACTACTTAAGTTTGATCTCTTTTGCAGGCACTGTCATATCTGGGTCTAGATGTTACAGAAGAGAAGAGACGGCATCTGAGAGAGGGTTTGACTACAGACCCCCAAGGGACTGTCTCATATGGAGGTAAAGCATTGTACACTTTTGTTATGGTACACAACACAACATGATCAGACAATTAGACATTTTTAAATTGTTAAAGGACATTTTTCCCAGTATGCACCACTTGTATTCACAAGGGGCAAACAAAGCACCTCACCAACTTGCGTACTAAAGAATAATATTTTGACATAAACTGATGTTGCCTTAAAAAATGAAAACCCATATCTTCAGATTGAGCACTTCAGAGTGAGCTTGATCTCTGTCTATTTTCCTATTCCCATATCAGAAATGCAATAGACGGACACACAACTGTTTTTTTCTGAAGGGAATGTAAACCCTGTGTTTATTGTGCTATTCGTTACTCATGTTACCCCATGTCTTCCCCTTAAGACTTTGTGGAAGCCACTCGCAGTGTTTATCAAGAGAAGCTGGAGGAGGTGGGACTGGGACAAGGACCCTTTATGTTCTCCTATCAGGAAGCAGCAAGTCTGATGGACACGTCTGCATTTCACTCCCCTGTAAGTGGACCTACAAGACTAAGTAATCACACGCTCAACTTTGATTCTGCTGAATCCTCCTAAAATTGAGACTTCATTTTCTCATGAAGTTAGGAGATTTACGAAGCATTCTTAAAAGCAGCTTTTCTGCCGCAGTAAAGTTATCAAAGCATTCGTTTAAGGGATTAAAATGCCTTGATTGTCAGAATTAAACCCTTCTGTAACCAGTTCCTTCGGATACGTCGATATATGATGCATGAGCACTTCTGGTATTACCAGAAATTCTGAAATCCCAGAGACGGGCACAATGAGAATGGTTTGCTGTGTCAATTTCAGACCTATGAGTCAGAGTACAGCTACAGCAGTGAAGAGCTGGAAGAGTTTCAGACCGAAGTCAAACAACTCCAGGTGCAAATGAAGCAGCTCAAGGTGAGCAACAGAACCACAATGAGCCGGGTATAACTGGATTAAGACTGAAAGTTGAGTGTGTAGAAAATGCTGCAAAGGCTCTGTGACCTGATGGTTTATTTTAATTTTGACAGGTGTTATTAAAAGACACAGAAGAAAGTAAGAAGACTTTGGAAGAGGAACTGCAAAAAACAGCGGAGGTAAACACATCATAAATTTGGTGATTTCTGAAGAGGTCAAATCCGGCAACCCTGTTCTAAACGTTTTAAACATGCACAATTTAATATTCAAGAAATATTCTTTGATATAATTTACATATTTAGATATGACACTACTGTAAAGTCATAGAATATTGAAATACTTCATTTTTAAGATGTAAATAAATATTTTTCTTTATGCATTTGTGAATGATACAGAAAGCCACAGCCACAGTGGAGGAGAACAAGTCTTTAAAGAATAAGTTGCAGGTCGCACAAGCCGTTCAGAGGCAGACTAACAGTGCAGAGCAGGACTATGAGGAGGTCATTCAGCTTCTGGAGGCTGAAATCAAAGATCTAAAGAACCAGCTAGCCGGAAAGAGTCAGAGGAGCCTCGGTGCTACCAAAGTAAACAATTTTCTGTTATCATAAAGTGCACTTTATATATTTACATTTACGCATTTTGCAGAGAATCGAGTAGACAATAAGGGTCATGTGCAGCACTTTGTTGAGATGAAGCTGTTTTAAAGGATGCTTTCTGAACAGGAGGATGTGATGGATCTCAAAAGAAGGATTACCATCATTGACAGTCAGCTGAGAAAGTCTGAACTGACCAGAAAACACCTGGAGATTTCCAACAAGAAGCTTATTGGGTTTGCCCAGGTAATAAACATTTGGTCTTCTACGGTGCTTTCAAATGGGGATAAGCTTGTTCAATATGAAGTACCCAAATTTGGCCATACAGCATATTTAACATAATTTTTTAAGTTTTTTCAGAAACAATTTTATTATATTTAATCAACCAGTCTCATGGTTGTTTTAGTAAACAGGAAAATCTGACTATATATTTGTATCATACTTGCTTTTCATGTCACCCTGTGGTGAATTGTTACCATTGAAATAAGAGCTAGAAAAATGCAATATACATTTACATTACACAATTGTATCGGTTATTTATGTTTTGTAAATCTTATCCTGTAGTAATATTTTTAGCCTTTCTCTTGGCTTGTGACTTAAAAAGCTTTGCACATGTGTCAGTCCGTGTGACTTTGGTGGTTCAGCATTAATAAATATGAAGCGACAAGGATAAATATGAAGCGACTACAATTAACCCTTTAGGTTTCCATTGCCTGTTCGCCATAGCAACACTGCATATGCATATGAAGATGACAGTACAGCCCAGGGAGCATAAAATGAAAAAAAATTAAGGTTCAATAATATATTTCGATTGTTTCAACAGAATGTCCACAAAGTTCTTACTAGCGCAAGTTTGTTTGGGACTGAAAGTGGGTGAGTTCCTCAGCGCAAACCCAATGTATAAGCATTATAACTCCACCCTCTCACTCTATGGCATAATGACAACATCTCTTCATCTTACAGGATCCCGCAAGCATCTCTGGTGACTGACAACCCAGACACAACCTCCCCCATACCCGACCCCGCTTGCCAGCTCGCAGCTGAGGCCAAAGAGCTTGTGGATGGTGTCTGCTCACTTTGCACCGAGGATCAAAGTAATTGGGAATAAATAACAGAACATAATGCAAACTAGATCATAAATCTCTACTCTATCTGATCAGTACAATTGGGCTTGACCTAATCTCATTAACTCATCATTAAATGTGCCTGAGGACCAGTTCTGAATTTTTTGGTTGTGATGAGCCCATGTGACCTTGTGTGTCCTTGTGTTTTGCAGCAGTACCGCAGGATGTGGAGAGAAGCGGTACAAAGGCTGGGGAGGACTGTGATTCAGAGTAAGTGAATGTTGTTGTCGTGTTATGATTCAATCAGCATTTCTCTTTACTGCTGCTGTCAGTGGAGTTTAGCTCCTGCAAAATGTTCATTTTACTGTCAGAAAGCTTCTCCCTGTAAGCGCTCCCCTGTCTTTCATTTTTAACCACTAATGCACAAGACTCACATTTTAAGCTTCAGTATGTGCACACTATACACTTTTGCATTTTGAGATTTCTAGGATAAGCATTGGTGGAAAATCCTTACTGTATGTGTAGTTTTGATCATTTTCTGCATTAAAAATAGTGTTCCTCCTGTAGGGTCAATCACTGGCCACAGCCTCCTCTCCTCTGAGCTCCTGCAGCAGGGTTTCAGTTGAGGATCTGGGATGGACAAACATGCCTGAATCTCAGAACATCAAGACTATTCTGAAACAAAACTGGAAAAATAGAGACTATATGTTTTCCTTTGTTTTCAAGCTTCCAGTTTATTGTTCAATTCAATTCGATGCCAGAGAGGCAGAAAGACATCTCTACTGGTCATAACGTTTTCTTTTATGTACATATTCAACATGTAGCATTCCTCGGTGTCATATGGAAGTTAAGAAAAATACAACATAAACAGAGGTATGCCATTCTGGATACCGTTCAAATCATCACCATGTGCCATGCGTAACATTTAACTTAAGAAGTTGGTACTGCGCACACTTATGAATTAGAAATAATTCAAAAGAGAAGGATTTCTGTTTCTTTTTCCTTATGACGATACATTTTCGCATTAAAGTAATATAACGTAAGCACATGTGGCTCTCTATTTGAGCCGAGGTGTTAAAACATGTTTGCAGTTTTTATGATTTGATATGATGATTATTTGTATCTGTTCTGAGAAGTGCTCTGATGCTTTTAAGATTTTATATTTTGAGTCCAAATCTTTTATTATGTAGACACATAGATGTGCTTTTGTGTAAATACGTGCGCAGTTGCTTTTATGAACCTTTCTAATCACATAGTCAAACCCCAGTGGCGTCCATTAACGTCTTCGCTGATGATGTCTTGTCGCATGTTGTGAGTGCAGGTTAGTCAAAAGTCATCCAACATCTGTTCTGTTACTTGGGTGATTTGTGCAGATCGTCCATGCTTTCTCAGTTCTGGTTACAAGGTGACTGTAACAGTTGTATTGGAAAGATCTTGGTTGTCATGGCAGTATGAAGCAATGGAGGTCAAATTGCAGTGTTCTGTCCCGAATGGATCATTTCAGCTAAACAATGCGCAGGGTTCAGATTACTAGGCTTATAACCATTGTACTCTACTGTTTTGTCTTGGATCTGCTATCACTTATATCAACGTGTATTAAAGTGATGTCATTCACTTCTGGAGGATTTAGGTGGAACTCAATGTAACAGATGTAAAAAGTTACTACAACATATGCTCTGAAAATGCTGTCACAGTCCTGTGATTCAACTAGTTTGCATCATATGTGTGGCCTAAATTTCTTTTAATGTTTTTAATAAAGTCAGAACAAACATGTGTATTTTAAGTTTTTAATCATAAAGAAACATCTTCAGTATTGACACAAAACAAATGCAAGTGAATGGGTGCCAATGTATCAACATCCTTCCAAATATCTTCTTTTGTGATCTGCAGTAGAAAGTTATACAGGTTTGACATGACATGAGTGGGTAACCTGTGTCATATGAAACATCAGAAACAAGCTTTCAACAATTATACCGACCACATTTTAATATAAATAGTAAGATTCAAACCATTCTTTACAAGTTTAGCCTAAAATGAATTTCTAAATTCTAAACATCAATAGAAACCAGACATAGCCTCATACATGATTTTTATAGAACAACCCAAAACAGATCAAATAATCCAATTACATATAAAAAATAACATTGATTTCCAGCTGAATGTTTTGTAACTTACCCATAAAACCAATAAACTTAATGCATTTTAGATTAGAACATTTTACAAGTATGAACAGACTCAACCTATCCGTATCAAGTAATGATACGATATTTATACAATTTCTGTACAGTCAATTTCTTGGCCTTTTGTTCTTTAACCTGACTGGTATAATTTAGCAAAAGTGTGCAAAACATAGTATTTTCCGCGCTGCAGTCGTAAAGTGTGATCAACGGTTTAGAAAAACTACTGACGCTCAGGATCAGTATAACTGGTGTGTCAGGGGCTTCAGTAATACAGTTTCGGTTTGATCTGTGCTAACATACGCACAGATGTTCCTTGAGCGCCCCCACATGATGTGTTCTTGTCCTGGACCGCTCATCTGTGATGCCAGTGGTTCAGAACGGCCGCTGCAGGAAGGAGATTGGGGGAGAACCTATGCTTCGTGGACTGTGCAGGTGAGAGTCATAGGAGCCTGGAGTCATGCCCATCATTGTGTCTCCGTTAGGAGTCTCCCCATGTAGAAAATCATCTTCATCCTCCATGGAGCCCTTTGAAATGAGATAAAGAGACCTTTAAACTTACAATACTGAGATCTGCTAAAAAAATTCATACACCGGTATTATTCATCACCTTTTTAATTTTCTTCTTCGGTTCATCAATCACACAGTCGGATGGCTCCTCCCATACCTGATAGATTGGCTCAATAAACTTTCCAGACCTGGTGACAATTAAAACATAGTTGGTCCAATTATCCATTATTCTAAAAAATTCCTGACACAAGTTCTCCTTTTCAGTACCTTTTTAGTAGATATGGGTCGAAAGGGAAGAATGTATCCAGAGGGTTTATGTTAGTGGACACAGAGCCACCACCCACTGAACTTCTCACCACCGGCAGCACTTGACGGCTGTTCCGCTCGATGATGGTGTAACAGAACACCAGCTGATACTTTCTGCCAACAGATCGATAAAATAGGCTTCATTTGTAAGGCTTTCAATCATCTCATAAAGGCGTGTAATACGATGAGCAATCTCTCCTGTATTGTACCTGGTGATGGCTGCAAACATGTTGGTGACGGCAGGCAGACAGACCCTCAGGGGGTTGAGCTGGCACATCACTATTCGCTCTAGATTTAAACCCTGCAGGTAGGTCAACCCTGCAAAAACACAACCAATAAAGAACACAAACATATCATATTTACAGTAACTAACACATTTTCATGGCTACACCGGCAAAGTCTACGTGTACAGACCTTTCTTCATGTTGCCCTCAAGAATAACGTTGTGTCTGAAGATAAGCGTATAGAACACGGCCTGACAGGCTGTATAAAAGGGCCCATGTAGATTGACATCACAGAATGCTTTGGATCCCGAGTCTTGGCTGTCAATGTAAAGGTGCAACCATTGAACTAACAGGTCCAGGCAAGCCTTCACTGTTCTGTGAAAGAAAAAAAGAAAGCTAGTTAATGCCAGTTCTAATTTAGAGAAACTGTTTAAATGATGTGTTAATCACAAATAACACACTTTAATATATACCTTTCAGCAAAACACAAAAAAAGATATTTGAAAAAAGGTGGGAAGTGGCATCCACCGACTTGGCATTGGTACTGTGTCCATCCAATGGAAGTGGATGGATGCCACTGCTGTTTGGATACCAACTGATTTTCGAAATATCTTCTTTTACGTTTTACAGAAGAAAGTAATACAGGTTTAAGATGATAAGAGTAGATTAACCAGAAAAAAAATGAAGATTAATATTTATATTCTTGAACAGCATAACAACCACTGCCAAAAGAAAGTATTACTGAAATTGAGCATATTCATGATTTATTAATGACTTACTTTTTAATTTTATGGTTATATGTAACCATGCTTTATAAATTAAAGCTTATACTATATTTTCCTTTAAATTTAAAGTGCCTCTCAGAGTGTGATAAACATGTTAATAATTGTATTCTTTGAGTCCACAACTATACATAAATGCCATTAAATGTTGAAAGAACGCATTATTAGGTTTTTTCCAACCTTTCCTTCACGTCTTTCCTTATGTCTGAAAATCAATTGCATTTAGTTCCTGACTCTTTAAGACCCTCCTCCCAGTGTACTCTGATTGGTCAAATTGTCTAGTCTACTGTTGTTGGTCAACTCGGCTTTAAGTAACTGCCTCACCACCAGTAACGAGGTGACATAATGTTATCCAGTTACTTCTGAAAAGAGTCTCTAATGACATATAACAAAAGTAACTGGATGCCGACAATCCTGGCATTTGCTGTAGTCCAAGGCCACAGATTTTTGAAGGATGGTAGTAACTTTTTAACTTCACAGATCGTTTATATGTACTAACATAAACACACAAAGGAAATGTGAATGAGGTTTATAACCCTAGAAACACTTTAATATAATATTATAATAGCAAAAATTTACTATTGTAGTATAATTAATAATAGTATAAATTACTATTACTTTATAAGTAAAATTACATACGATAAAGTAAAATTTAATTACATTTAAAAAGAAATCTAAAACCTAAACAAGTCACCAAAAAATACCAAAGGGCTAAATTCAAGATGAGGTGGTAAGACACGTACGATACTGGAAGAAATTTGGCTCTGGCCATGAAGCTGCCCATGTATCCAGCAGCAGCCTGCCTCAGAACTGGCGGCTGTGAGGGGCTCTGCAACTGTTTCCATAAGTGATCTAAAAAGGCTTCGGCCAAACCCTGAAGAAACACAAAAACATCTCAAGATTCTGCTTGTGTTGCTTTAAATATGTTAAGCTCTTTTGTGTTAAGCTCATGTTAAACACTGTTGTTTACCATGAGAACGAGGAACTTACTAAGCGAAAGCTGCACAGGTAGAACATGCAGTACTGCACATGACAGGAAGCGTGAGTGGGGAGAACCACTTTATTAAACACACACAGCAGATCTCTGTAAAGATCTTTGGTTTTCTCAATATCCAAAGAGCCTAAATGAGATTGAAAGACAAAGTATTATATATGTAAGATTTGGGTTTAATAATATGACAGGTTTAAATTTTCTATTAACCATGTTAAATCAACTGTTGATAGTCATGTTTTTGCCTAAATTCTTGGGACACTAAAAATATTTTTTTTAATAGAACTGTTTTGTTTTTAAAGATTATTATGTTTCAGTATAATACTATAATAACCATCACCCAAACAAATCCTGTAAACACCATTTACATCTATTGTACAAAAAGTTTCCTAACCATCAACATGGCAGATATCTTTAATATAAGCCAGCAGGCCGGTCATCAGTGCGTCCAGTCTTTCTGCCACAGGGTGGGCCATCTCTGCCTCATCAACAGGCGTAGTTGAATCCAGTGGCGAGTCCTCATCCTCATCCTGAATTAAACAAAAACAGAATGGAGTCTTGTTCAATAGGTTACATATATGCCAATACAGACCTTTGCATATACATGGGGTTTCAATGGCATAGTTAAACAACTCATTTGTTCTGTTTTTGGCATTCATGTGTAAATATACATTTTAAAAAATATTTAATAAATGTTAGCAATGATGTCAGCACTTCAGAATGGTTTATTTTAAGTCATCACCATGTTAAAGAGGCAGTCATCATGTGATTCATCATGGGTGTCCGACTGTGCTGCACCTTCCACTTCTTCAATCTCACTCCGTGGTGCACTGACCTGCATTATTAAAAAAATTCTGTCAAACAGTAGCAAAACTAGTCAAGCCATCAAGGAAATAGATTGCACACATTTCTTCTTACATCTAATGCGAGCATCTTGCTAATGGTGAGCTCCAGGAGGTCTCTCCTCAAAACGGGTATATAGACTGTAACTCTTAGTAGGTTGTGCACATAACACTCCTGTATTGAAAAAGAAATCTCATTTAAATCTACAATACAAAATGTAGGAGATTTGAATCTTATCTTAAAAGTCTCTCTGTAACTCACAAGTGTCCTTGAAGATTTCTGCACGAACGGGAACTTTTCCGTGAGGATTGGCATCAGAAATCGGCTGGTTCTTAAAGAAGAAAATGGATGTAAGTAATAGAGCTTTTAAACTAAAGGAAGCTGCAGTGGGTTTTATAAGATACTTACGATGGAACATATCTGACAATCATCTGCAAGGCTTGATGACAGTGACCAAATATCCTCGGCAAATCTGTGTGAATATAAAGAAGGAATAAGTTATGGTGTTAAATAGAGAGTATATTAGCTGTGGTTATAAAGGCTACTATAAATTCATTGTCATGCCCAGTTGTCTGTCAATAGAGGTGATCATAGAAGCATACATATTCAGATCATAAATGACTTCATAACGTTATTTTTAGAATCCTTCAATATATAAAAATACCCACTATCATCTTCGTCATCAGAGTCCGAGATTTCCACATTTCCTTCTTGGATTTTTATTCTCCCTGGACAAAAAAGCACAGAAAAACATAGCTAAAACAGATGTAATCAACATGAAGAGTTTTCAGGATGAACAAAAATCGACTTAAACTTACTTGGAATAAAATTAGATATGATGGTTTTGAGACACGGCCTTAGATAAACAGTCTGGGCTGATACGAGATTACTCAGAAAAGCCAGGTATTCCTCCACAACGGCTTGACTGCGTCCGAGGCAAGGCAGTCTCTGTAGGGGCAAACATTTCAGATGTAAGACAAATCAGTTCTCATGTTTGATGATCATGATCAATTCCAGCGTTATAGATATTACATATACAAATATTTATACATATACATATACATATATACATACATACATACATACATACATACATACATACATACATATATATAAGAAACATAAAAAGACTCAAAATATGTTTCTGTTCACAATACACTGAACAGTCTGTTTATATTTTTTACAAAACCCTTGTAGATTGAATCGAAACATCAGAAAAATATTAATCTATGTAGACGTTTTGTATTAAAAAATGACAAAACGTAATATATGGAAAGGACAAAACGTGATATATGGAAAGGACAAAACGTGATATATGGAAATTATAAAAAAGAAATGGTTTTTGGGAGATCCTTTGTAGGATTCTGTTAAATAAAATGCACAAACAACAAGCAATAATACCCAACAAAACTGTCAAGAGATAGCTCTTGATAGAACATAAAAGTGATTATAATTACGATTTCGATACTTCGGAAAAATAGCCCTTTCTTGACTATAAAAATCATACATTAAAAACCCCAAAGAAGGTTTTAAAATGTAACAGACACATCACATGCGCTTTTAAACCTCTGCTTCAGTTCCTCGATGGTGGAACGATCTGCCTCTGGCTTCACGCTTGTCAGACTCGGTCTCTATCTTTAAAAAACTCCTAAAAACTCATCTTTTCCGGCTACATCTAACTCACTAACTCACTTCTTTTCTAACCTACTCACTCTATCAAAAAAAAAAAAAAAAAAAAAACTTTTGTAACTTCTCTCTCTGTGTAACTTGGTAGCATTGTTGTAGCACTTGTTCACCTATTGTTGTATTGGCTATTTACCGCTTCATTGTCTCCTCGACTATTGTAAGTCGCTTTGGATAAAAGCGTCTGCTAAATGCCTAAATGTAAATGTAAACCATCAAATGTTGAAATGTGTGCCATTGGTATAATAACAACCTTTGGTTAAAAACAAACTTTTTTTACATAGTAAGGTTGACATTTTCATAAAGTCAGACAAATAGTTCACTCACCAACACAACATAGATTAACTGCTCATGATCTTTTCCAAGTTGAGTTATGCAGCTCCTGAGTTCCTGCAACCAGCTGATGATCTGAGCATCCTACGACAAGACCCAGAAACAATAAGAAAACTTCTCATCTTCTGCACTTTTGTGTCCCACACAATACTTGCCTTGATGTCAGGATCTGAGAGCTGAAGCTTTAAAAGTTCATAGTCACTTGTGTCACCCTGCAGAAACCACATGGGACATGTCAAACCCTTCTGATCACTAAACACAAAGTCACTGAACATGTCTGGAGAAATTGTCCAAACTTACCTGTTTTACTTTAGCTAAAGTGTTGGCTATACTTCCCCCAAATCTCACAGACTTCACTGGAGGTGAATTGAGGAAATCTCTGTTATCCATTTCCATTATATTGAACTATACTTATAATCTGAGAACACAACACAAACGTTTGTAGACTTTTAATCTCTTAATAACTAACAATTCTCTATAAATAAATACATCAAAATAGATTTTAACTTTTATTATAGACTACTCGACGTCACAAACATGCTCAATGTGAGTCACTCGTTCATAACAGATGACATATTACCAAATAAAGATTATTTATAAACGATTTGTAATGAATTAGCGCATTGTAACGGAAATGTGATATGCGCCACATGCACAACCATGCTGAGTTTAGTACAACAGGAAGTGCGTCATTGTTTTTACGGAAGTCGCTTTATAGACATGATGGTGGCCATCCTGCCACCTCGTGGTTTGGAAAGCTCGTTTGGCAGTCGTGCTCATCTTTATAAGGCCTTGCGCAGTATGACAGTAAAGTATCGCGAGAATACGGGGAAATGCAGGTTAGCTTCTGAAATCTCGCGATACTTTATTGTCATATGCCGATCGGTCTGCAACATCGTATGCGCATTGGTTCTCATTTCATGCCGTTTGTAAAGTTTGTATATGTATTGATTGATATTTTTATATTGATTTAGAGACAAAAATAACAAATATAAGAAAACACATATAAACATGGGTGATTTCAAAATGTATTGTTTTTAATTGTAAAACATTTTTCATGTTTTATAATAAAATATACCTGAAAGTTAATATAATGGCATTACATTTAACTGGTATTTAATTGACACATTCTACTTTTGTAAAATAAAATGAAATAAAATGAAAAGATTGTTGGTGAGTTAGCAGTCCTGTGGTTGGTTCATTTACACCTGTAGATAAGTTGGTATGAGCAAACAAAGATAAGAGGAAGTCCACCCAATAACTCTCTTTACTGTTCAAAGGTTGTACAGTAGAATTGTAAAGATTCAATAAAACATTCAAGTAAATGTCAGCGCTTTCATAAACCATATACTTTCATCTTTATTATAGGAAAATACATCATCTGATGTGTGTGGCCATTATTGTACAGCATAATCTCAAAGTGGTATTAAGTACATAGCAAAAGTACAAAATGAATCCAAAACTGTATAATAAAAATAAAATGTAATTGTAAACATTTTCATTAAAAAACACATAAAAATAAAATTCAATTGTAAAACATTTTCATAAAAAAAAACACATAAAAAATAAAACATTTTCACAAAGAGTATTTCAAATGAAAAGGAAACTTGAATCCTCTTTTCTGGGACCTGTAAAAAAACACAAGTGTTAAAATATTACAATTTTTAAATGTTTTTAAAAAGGCCAAACATCTGTGCTCTCCTCATTTATTTTCTCTTATAAAATGAAAATATAAATAATTTATAACAAAACGTATTTGATCTATACATAACATTCTTTTAACATTTCCTTCATTACCACCAATAATTTATTCTGTTTTATCTTAATTTATCCTTATTTAAAACAATGTACAACACACACTTTTTAATTAATCCCAAATAAAAAGGTAAAACATATGAATGCTAAAAAGGCAGAATATCTATACTTTACACAATTTAAATACACATTGTTTCTGTTATTTTACAAGGTCTGCAGAGATCATCATGTATGTCATGGTTAATGTTTAACAAAATGATCTGCACTTATGATGCAAATACTTCCTCAAAGTCATTCAAATGTCATTTTCTCTCATGTAAGGTATTATGAAAAAAAGAAAAAGAAAAGAGAAAAAAGAAAAGTGTGCTTTGTTTGCCATCACAAAACCAAATGTAACTAAAAGTTAATAACCTGTCCATGATGGATCACACTGCCTGTGTTTCTGCTCTGT
Organism: Triplophysa yarkandensis; assembly: GCA_033220385.1. NCBI lineage: Eukaryota > Metazoa > Chordata > Actinopteri > Cypriniformes > Nemacheilidae > Triplophysa > Triplophysa yarkandensis. The sequence continues at coordinate 6,641,097 of CM065661.1, forward strand.
GGGTTTCTCCACTCACTGCTGCAGACACACTGCTCACATCATCATGGGATGTCATTGCTAGGGCCACTGGTCCTTGACGACCACCCTCTCCTCTAGACTTGGCCTGATGACCTGCCCCCCCACCCTGACCTCGGGTCACCCCATTCCTCCTTAAAGAGTTCCTTATTCCGTTCGAGAGGCGACTGGAGAACCTCCTGACGACTCCTGCCAAACCTCTGCCCTTCTTCAACAGACCCACATCATCTTCGAGCTCCTCGGGTGGCACCTCGATGTTACCCGTGTACCAGAACACCCACCAGATGAGACTCAGGAATATGATGATAGCGCCCGCATATATGAGAAAGTCATAGAAGAACAAATCTCCAAACACGCCCAGCAACAAGATGACGAGACCGAGAACATCAAAGGCCACGGCGAGCCAGAACGCGCAAGAACATCGCCCGAGACCACCCGGCGCTCCCTCCATCTCCAGAGTTTCGGGCTGTACTTCGATGTTTGGTGGATTGTGGAAGTGTCCTACACAACGATTAATCCTCTGAAACAAGAGTTCTGATGAGTTTTTTTTGGACAGGTAACACAGACGAGGAAGGAGCTCACCGTTATCAACTCTTGTAACACACCTGGAAGGGAGTGGCGTGGAGCAGTGGGTGCGTCTTAACAGGAACACTCTCACCTATGGAGACCCATGTGTGTAATACAGTGCCTTTGTTTTCTAAACTCACCCCACACACACACTGCTCATGGAACTATTATGATTTGATGCTGGTACCCTGGCATTCAATTATGGTCATGACAGTAAATTAAAAGTTTTTTTTGTTGCCAATTTATTGTAAAGTACTTTTTAAATTATACATTAGAAAAAGTACAGACATGTGATATGTAATCCAAACCTTTATGAAGTTCTTTGTTTGGTTGAATAGAGAAAGATCTTTGGACAGTTGTCAGTTCTTGGACACCATTGACTGCATTAGTGGGAAAAAATCACTGCGATTAAAAGTGTCCAGAACTCTCTGCTTGCCTGCATTCTTCAAAATATCCCAGTTTGTGTTCCACAGAAGAAAAAAAGTATTGCATAAGTATTATAAGTAAAAGTATTGTTTCCTACTGTAGTAGTTAACTATGGAGACCCATGTGGGTAATAGAGTGCCTTTATTTTCTAAAATCACCCCACACACACACTGCTCATGGTACTATTATGATTTGATGCTGGCACCCTGGCATTCAATTATGATCATGACAGTAAATTAAAAGTTTTTTTTTTTTGCCAATTTATTATAAAGTACTTTTTGAAGTATACATTAGAAAAAGTACAGACATGTGATATGCAATCCAAACCTTTATAAAGTTCTTTGTTTGGTTGAATAGAGAAAGATCTTTGGACAGTTGTCAGTTCTTGGACACCATTGACTGCATTAGTGGAAAATTCACTGCGGTTAAAAGTGTCCAGAACTCTCTGCTTGCCTGCATTCTTCAAATTATCCTAGTTTGTGTTCCACAGAAGAAAAAAAAGTATTGCATAAGTATTATAAGTAAAAGTATTGTTTCCTACTGTAGTAGTTAACTCCTTTGTTTTAAGCAATCTTCTAAAATATCTTTCTTTGGCTTCCTCAGAATAAGAAAATAAAGATTTGGAATAACTTAAAAGTAATGACAGAAGATTAATTTTTGGCAGAACTATCAGAAATGATGATCAATAATGATGTTAATATGGGCCTTGTTGAAATGTATGGTCTTGCATGGCAAACAGCTGCTGCAGGGCAGACACTTCTGCCCTTCAAAGATTAGCAAACACGTTATCCCACTTAATCCACGTGGACAGTCAGTACAGGAAAAGCCGTTTATCCATGTTACCCAGCACCACCCTTGATATCTCCCACAATCTTCATTGATCTGTCTCATTTTACCGCATGTTCAACATCACACTGTCAACTTCATGAACTTGTTCAAATCAACATTTAACTACATAACCATAGATCTTAACGATCAAACCATGCAATATAAATAACATTGAAATTTAGAAGTTAAACAAGATTTTGCATAATGCTTCCAACATGTGGAATTGTGCGTATTCTGTAAACCGTATGAATGGTTGGTAATCAACAGTGATTAACATTTTTAATTATTTAAATGAATCAATAATAAAATATATGTATGTTAAATACAACACAGTGTGTCCCTCTAAAACAATTCAACATAAAATAATTCTAATTCACCCTATTAGTTAATAAATTAAACAATTGAGGTATTTGGGTTGAATGGCAACCTATGAAACTAAAAGTCAATTTTAAGCTTAAACATAAAGTAAACATGTTCATGTTAATAATATAGTAGTGGTTTTAATATCATGATGAGTTTACATAAGATTTATATTCACAGCAGTACCAGTAAAGGTCAGAAACATCCATTTGCAAAGACATGTGCGCCGCTGTTTCACTATTTCTCCTCACCAGAACTGCGAGCTAGACGTGCTTTTTTGGGGGCCATAACCCAGACTAATGCCATTGTTGCTGTTCCATCTCCACTTTGATGTGAGAAACACAAGAACGTAGCCCACAGGAATGCTGAACAGCCCATGAATGCTGTTCTGAGATAGAGGGGCATCAAAACAAAATTCAGAAACTGGAAGAAAGAGAAACATTTATTTAAGAGAAACAGCATTCAGTGCACTAGAAAAAAAATAATTTAATTTGGCAATAGAGAAAGACAAAAAAAGTAAGCTTATAAGACATTATTTATATATTAGTTGCATTATGGCAATCCTGGTTACCTGCATAAACGGCCAATACATGAGTCCAGTCTGAAATGTTAAAACACAGAGAGGTGAACACTTTTTGATTTGGACCTGTAAGTAATAGACTTGCAATACTGTATAACCAGAGAACATCCAGATCCAAGCAGAACATCATCAATGACTTCACACATAGAGTCAGGGAAATGGTGAAAGCATATAGTGCTACCTTATAAGTGTTAAAAAACTTTTCTCGCCAGTCTGCAAATATGTCCTCCTTGCCTTCTAGGAAACTAACACCTGTTAGAGAAATAAGAAATAAGAATTCCTTAATTATAGATTTCATATTAACACTGCACATTTTCAACTGTAACTTGAGGAAAGTTGCAATTAATTAAACATTTTATTAGATCAAATTCAATTGAGAGATCTTAATGCACACAGTGCACCTCCTGCACAGTTCAGGTATAAATACAATAATTAGTTTATTCTTTAACACAAACCTGTATAGAAGACACTGGTCGCCAAGGGTGATGCAAAAGTCTGATCCAAAAGCAGTTTGCGGAAGATCATGCCAGCTGATCTTCCCGGGAAACGACGCTCCAAGGCCCGTAACCAGAAGTAATTAAAGTTCCCTTGAAAACCGAGGGCCACAATCGCCACATTTCTGGTGTGTCTCCAGTCAATCTCGTCTCTCTGCGCCATAATCTGATGCGCAAAATCTCCACCCGCAAACAAGCATCCATACAGCGTCACGTTAGTGATCCAGGGAAGAACCTTCAAACACTTTGTCATGTTTCATTAAAAATATTCGCATTTAAAAATGAACAATTAAGAGCACATTCACATTGATGATGAGCTCCTGCGTGCAAAATCAATAAGCAATTCAGACATCCTGGAGTAAAACATGTGAGAGATTAACAGATTGACAGCTCAATACTCCAGGAATATAAAGCACTGTCTATAATCCGACTACTTAAAGTTAAAAAAAAAAGCAAAACACAATTTAGTAAAAAGCAATTTAGTCATTTAAAAGTTCAAATCATAAGCAGTTTCCCATTACTGTCAGTGCTCAATCCATCATTAATCTGCTCATGCGCGTTCACGAGAGGCGCGCTTCTATCCGATCTGTATGTAACAATGACGAGACAATTTAAATTAATTGATTTTTATGCTGATTAGAACACAATTTAACAATGATGTGCCCATTTTTAACGTTATGTTTTGCATTTTTTAAATATAAAACGTCAACCCAACAATTTCATACAATTACGGTTTAACCTCACAGCCGTGCGTAAATCATCCAATAACTTGTAATTAAATAAAAATAAACACATATGAGGTTAAATGGACAAAGGGGGCGTGCCTTTAGTCTACGTCAGCGCTGCCAGCGTGGAGAGGCATGACACCAGGAAGTAACGCCGTTCAATTGACTGTGCAAATAGTGATACGCAGGGACACGAAAGCGGGATTTTGGTGCTTTAAAGGTTTGTTTTTCTGAACATTTATAGCCTGCGACATCACACAGGGACGAACAAAGTCCCTGCGACTTGATATTCACCATCGCATGGATAACCCGCCTGTAAAGGTAACGTAGACCACAAGAGCATTTCATTTCCTGAAGGACTCGATCATATGATTAAAGTGCAGGAAGCTTTCCATAGGAATACCAGACATACAGTAGAGGTGGTGATGAGGTCACACGACCAAACAGAGCATTTGCTCTTAGTTCCCATTGATTTACACTGAACATCATATTGCAATGATGCTGTGTTGCTATTAAAAGCAATGGAAAAGGAATCAGTGTTACAAACATCACAGGATGGCATGATGCTTACTAGGATGAGAAATGACTTTCAGCTTGTGGACAAGTGACTTGGTGGTATGGTTGTCATTGGAAAGGTTTCGCATAAACACACCCTGTAGCTTGAATATCAGGTGTATTTAGTGTTACTGTGTTCAGGAAACAATAATGATTAGACAGGCTTATGTAAATATACAAGCATTTTACAGTTGGCATCATCATCATCATCATCATCATCATCATCATCTGAGCCAAAGAAGAGAAGTTTGGTCAATGTCCTGTTATCACTACAGGACCGAGGCCTAAAATGTGTCCCACTCTAGTGCAGGGATTGAGATTGCCCCACAGGTAAAACACGGTGACTTGTTGAAGTCAGAGGTGTGATTTTACTTGATGTGACCAGAAATGTGATATTTTGGCAAGACGTGTAATCCAGTTTGTGAGCTCACTAGGGTAGCCGATCGATCGGCCGGACATCGGTATCGGCCGATAATCACATCCAAAGACTCGATTGGTACTCATTAAACTTGGCCGATCAAATAAACTGATCTGAATTGATGAAGTAAAATCGTGAAGATGTACATGAGTAGTGGGATGTCAATGTTTGGTGCTGCATTCCCATTGTGAAGGGATATTAAAATGTTCACTGTATTATAAAAACTTTTTTGGCGAACATTTAGTACTTAGTTACATTACAATCAACACATAGTTACTGTTAAAATGTAACAACAATATAAAATATGACATTGCTTTATCTGAAAAAGGTTAACAGTGATTGGAGAGGTAACATCAATGTGAAGCATCTGAATCAGCATTGGTACCGTCCGATTACCATGAAAAATTCAGTGCTTGGTATCGTTGGAAAAATCCTAATTTGAGCATCTCGAGAGTTCACGATTGTTTCAAGTAGCCCTTAAAAAGATCCATAACCATTGTTGTGTATTGTAGATGATGGACTCTACACTTGCAGAGATGGGTAACCATCTCTCTGATGCCATGAAGATCTTGGAAAGTGGGAAATTGTAAGATTTCACTGTTCATCACAATATTTACACTAATAAATGTGTGGACCAAACCATGCTTAAGTTAAAAAATTTAAATTCTGGGAAAATGAGCATAAAAGTTTGATTTTACCTCTTAATTTCATTACGACTTCAAAGTCTTACTCAGTCGATAATATTATAAGATATATTCTAATTTTCCTTAGATAATGAAGAATAACTTTATGTAGAAAAAAAATAATCACAAAAATTTGCTTCAAACTTTGTTGACACTGACTGTGCATCAAAATATATACAGAAGTTTTATTTCAGATATTGTATTGTTACTGCGTTTTTATCCAGGGAGACAGAGCAGATCAATGAAAGAAGAAAGCTGAGTTGGAAAGACATTCCAGGACCTTTGCAAGGAGAGTAAGTGTATAATAACACTAATCAAACAATATTTACTTACACTGTTTACTTTTGTAATCTTGCCTGCATCAATACTGCATATATTTGTCATTCTCTTTAAATCATCTCTCACTGGCTTTATTATATTTTAAATGTGTATTTTTTCTTGCAGTGGGCAGGATGTTGTGAGCATACTACAGCTGGTACAGAACCTGATGCATGGCGATGATGACAAACACATGGACCGGTAGAGCAATGTTACATTATATCCACAAGTTTATGTGTGAACCATATGCAAATTTTTTATTGTCTCTTTAGCCGGATGCAGTATGTCGGAGAGCAGGGACACATGGCTCTATTGGGACACAGTCTGGCAGCATATATTTCTGTCTTGGATCGAGAGAGATTGAGAAAGCTGACCACACGCATCCTGTCAGATACCACCCTCTGGCTCTGCAGGCTTTTCAAGTATGCATGACTTCTCAGTTTCTGGACGACCCGTTTTCCCCAGGCATAGATACAATTGAGTGCTACTATCTCTTTAATACTGTCAATTTTTGATGGGATGTTATATTCTTTAGAGAAATTTGTGTCATAGCATAGATCGCACGCTTTTCCGTTGGTCATTTCCTCGTCTCAGCTTATTTTATTGGCAGTGAGTTCTTATTACAATGACAGATTTATTGCTGAACAGCAGTAGACAATATCACTTTAGTCGTTGATTTTACAAGTAAACTTCTATACACAACATTTTTTAAAAGTAACACCATAACTTGTTATTATCGTTTCTATTATATGTAGATATGAAAACGGCTCGGCTTATTATCATGAAGATGACCGCGATGGACTGCTGAAAGTGTGTCGGTTGGTTATTAACACTCATTATGAGGACTATGGGACCGATGGCTTTACTGTGCTCACCTCTAAACAGCCTGTGCTTTACCAAAGTGCTGCATGCAGACCTGGCCTGGGACAGCATCTCTGCAGCCAGGTACAATGTCACCACTCGCGTCCAAATCATTTGTCAAGGCCATAGAATGTGAAATGTTTCGCAGTGTAACACTGTATATCCAGATGACTGTGTTGATGTTTGGTGAGTACTGTTTGCTTTGTTGGGTAACATTTCTTCTGTTTGTTTTTCAGCTGGGTCTGCCCCTCTCAAGTCTTTGTATTGTGCCATGTAACACAATGTTTGGCTCACTACACCAAATGGTAGGAATACTTTTTAAAGAGGAAAGAAGAAAGCTTTTTTTATTAAAGTTTTGGAGAATTTGACTTATGGATATGCAAGACCAACAAACACATACATGAATTATCTTTAATCACTTAAACACACATGTAATTGATCCATGAATTTCTGAATATTATACACATTTTAAACCTATATATTCTGTATTGAATACATGAAAACTTTTTATTACTTTCTCTTCTTTTCACAGGATGTTGCACTTCTTGACAAACTTATTAAAGAAGATTGTGAGTCAGGGAAGGTTCCATTGCTGTTGATAGCAAATGCTGGTCAGTTCATTAGACTTATTAATTTTTCAATTTTTTTTTTTTTTTGTTAACTGTCAGTTTGATTAACAATGTTTAACATTAAATTATGTTTTCAGGAACACCAGGTGCAGGTCACACTGACAAACTCAGTCGTCTGAAAGAGCTTTGTGGTCAGTACAATATGTGGCTGCATGTAGAAGGGTTAGTATTATTGGTTTTGTTTTCCAGTATAAAATGTGTATTTGCCCATTATAACCGAACCGAAAAAAAATTATTCATCACTTTATCTTTATATTCAATATCTTGATCATATTCCAATTCTCTCAGGGTGAATTTGGCAACACTTGCTCTTGGTCAAGCCGCCTCCTCTGTGACGGTATGCTTGTGTTTTTTAGGTTGTATTTATTTATTTTTTGAAAGTTTACTCATATTTTCTTTCCCTTTTTCTCAAGGCCGCCACTAAGTGTGACAGTATGACGTTAACTCCAGGACCTTGGTTGGGTCTGCCAGCTGTCCCTGCTGTCACTCTTTACAGACATGAGGATCCTGCCCTGGTTAGTGGACAATAAATAAAGTACCAAACTGTTACAAAGACAAGCAAGTCAGGGGTCCAGATATATTGTGGGTTACAATGAATGTTTTTTCGATTTTAACAAAAATACCATATCATGTTTGTCTTCCCTGTCTTGCGGGGCCAGTCTCTCTCAGCTGGTCTGACATCAAGCCAACCTGTAGAGAAGCTCCGGGCTCTGCCGCTCTGGTTGTCCCTGCAGTACCTCGGACATGACGGGATCATAGAAAGGATTAAGCATGCCACGCAATTAGTAAGTACAACGCTGATCTAATTTTCTGCATCATACCTTCAGTACTTGTAACAACCCCATAATATTCATGTGACCTTACTGGACATATTGGTCTGTTTCCCTATAGAGTCAACAGCTGTTGGAGCACTTAAAAACACTGGCTTCAATAAAAACCTCGGTAGGTGACCTTTTTCTGATACATTCAGCTGTGTGCTGCCACAAAGTCTTCAAAGTTACTCCACAATCAGCAAAGATAATTATGTGAAAAGAAAATAATTTCTAGGAAGCAAGAGATAAACATACACATATTTTTTTGATCTGCAAGTTTGATGGTCTGCTCTCTCCATTATTAAAGTCTTGATGAAATCGTCAATAATGGCAGACATTTCTTATAAGTTAGAAGCAGGAAACATCCCAATGTAAAACTATCTTTTAAAAAGCATTTCTAAATATATGCTTACATTGATTTTCAAATAATCCAGGAAAGTAGAAGACAACACAAGCCTAAACCTTACAAGCAAACACTTTTGTTCTGTGTCATCACCATTAGGATGTCCTTGACAGTGAAGTGTCTCTCGTCGAGGCTTTGCGCATGGTAAAGAGCAGAGTGTTCGTCATATATATATGTTTGGCGCTGTGGTTTTTTGACCGTCAGCAATGTGTGCAGCTCTTATACATTAGTGTGGTAGTGAGCGTGGGTGCCTTGGTTTCAGGATGTGGTGTGTCATCCCCGGGTCCCTCTCATCTCCGGGGGCTCGCTGCGGGACGTGCTGGGCTCTCTTATACTCTCTATTGTAGGTGGGACCAACCCTCTTCCTGCTTGATCCCACTCCACACCTTCTCCCCTTCACTTGCGCTTTTTTTCCACTGTTCCCTCCCTCACCATGTCCACCCATAAGTGCTGGTGCTCCGTTCAAAGGCTTTTATTCGGTTAAAGGCCTGCCGGCTCTGAAGGCATGTGCAATACATTAAAAAACAATGTCACTTCACAGAGCTTTGATGACTTGTTGGGCATCAATGCTGGACCTCACCATGGAGAAATGAGGCATCATTTTGGAAGTCAGAACTTTAATATGGCCTTTGTGAGAGATGGAGTGAAATGAAATGGTGGTGTTCCTGTGTCTAACACTAACACACGTAACTTAAGGGTTTGATTGTTTATTATAATGTTTTTTTTAAGAGGGATTTGAAAAAAGCAACCACAGTGCAATATTAGATATTTAATTTGTTTTAATAACTGGATATCTTCCTATTGCTCAAGCGGCCTAAAAGTGCACTCAGTAAATTTCGGTAGTTTGAAGTTATTACAAAGCTTTATACACAGAAGTTTTCTGTAATCATAGTTTTGTGCCACACTAATTTTGAGTTTTATTTAAAGTGAATTACACATTAGGGTGCAATATTTTTTCTTCAACAGAAAGTAAATGTTATGCAACATAAATGTCATAACTCTAATCAAATATATCTTTAGATATTTTAATGTTATTAATATTTGTCTAATATAAGTATTATTAATAATATAATAATTAATTAATTTAACATAATTCAAATTAATGTATACTCACATGAAATTTAATGTATACTCAAATGAAAAATCAAGATATATATCCAGTTGTTTTTCTTAAATCTTGAGATCACATGAACAGTCAAATACATCTTTATTTTTATTTTTGTACTGGGGACTTTATCAAAAGGGTTAAGTTATGAACACAAATTTCTATAATGGTTTTGGAAACTGCTTTCATATGATACTGTGTTTGTTACCTTCAGACAGCCTGTTTCTATTCAAACTATTTCTGAGTGCACTTTTAATGCAGAAAAACATAGCTGACTATTATATTTAAATTATAATAATAATAGTATTGGATAATATTTATTAGTTTTTATTTACATTTACGCTATAGTGGTTACTATGAAATTGTGTTCATAGCTTTAAGCAATAGAAAGATCTAGTATTCATGGAGGAAATTTGATCTTTCTAATAATGGGCATTTCGCCGGTAACTCGGCTTCATGTTTACAAAGTGTTAATTGTAACAAATGTTCCGGCGTCACACATTTTAACAGTAATGCATGACTTTAGGTCATGTGCTACATTGTGCCGATTGACCTGTTAAACCAGTACTTAGAAACAAAAAGCCTCTCCATGACATTGCATCAATACATTTTATACTAATACAGTTTTCACAGTACATTGCAGATCTCACTGCATGAAATAAAAATCTTCTTAACTTTCTCTTGATCATAAGTGTCACAGGTTTGATTAGACTCTGTCTCCATCTTCTGTGTCTCTGTGATGTTTGTAGGTGGAGGATGAACTAAATTCACCTGTGGTGGTGTTCAGATTTTCTCAAGACAACAGTGCATGTAAGTCTTCTGATTTGCATTACAGTTTACATGTATAGGCAGGAAAAACTGGATGAGTGACTTAATGGTTTTTTTTTAGCATCAAGTGGCAGCTCAGTACAGGGAAATGTAACGGAGGAAAAAGAGGTTCTTGATGCCCTTAACAGATGGGTAAATGCTTCTCTCACTCATAAACACTGAATAACCGTAAAAAAAACATCTAAAAACAGTGAGTGTTTATAATATTATCGCTCGAAAGAATTGATGTATTCATCAATCTCACCATTTCCTGTATGTAGTGAAGTCTCATTACATGTGCTGTTTTTGGTCTTAATGAACCATGCTTTTTATAAATGTGAAAACACTTTATGAACGTAATTTTACTATAATTACATGTTTCTGAATCATAAAACTAAATCTGAATCTCGTAATTACAAGTTGCCATCTTCTGTTGTAATATTTCCAGACCATAGCTATCTACGTTGCATATAACTATTAATGTAGCAAATTCATATGATCAGCATTATTGTTTTGTTGCTTTGCACTAGTATATCAGTTTCTTTACAAAAAAACAACATTAAATTCTATTATTGTTTAGTTGGGTGAGCAGTTGGCACAGCAGGTGCCCATCAGTGGAGTGGATGTGGTTGAGCTGGAGGATGAGGGCACATGTGTTCGTTTTAACCCACTTATGACCGCTGCAGGTAAGAAGGGTTGAACTTGCCATTTTTGACTGTAAAGTAACATCTTAATTGCTAGTTTACGGTCCAAGTTTTTACAAAAAAAACAGATTTACAAAAACACTGTTTTCTGTAGAATTAAGTTTGCCTACATTTTTTGACAGACAGTCTTGAGATCTTTTCTCATTCATGTTCACGTAATGTGTGTGTGTGTGTGTGTGTTTGTAGCGCTTGGCACTCAGGAGAACGATGTGGCATCCCTGATGGAGAAGCTGGGAGAGATGATTCCAGTGTTGAACTGCACCCTGCGCTTGAGACAGGACTTCAAAGACGAGGTCTTACAACAAGCTCCGTTGTCTTACATTGAGGATCTGAGCTGGCCCGGTCTTGGGGCAGTGAGGTGAGAAAAATTAATTGATTAATATTGGGGGAAAATAAAAGATACAAGATAATTTTTAGTAAAAACGGTTCTGGCAATAGTTCGCAGTGTCAACTAAGTTTTTTTAATCAGGTATGAGCCCAGAAACACAGACCTTGATGAAGACAAGAGAAAATTGAGGGTGGAGAGAGTAAACAGTGACTTGCTAAAGAAACTAAATGAGCTGGATGCAGACCTGAACTTCTCAGTTGGTATGTGACAGAATGTGATGTGGTTATACCACTGCTACAGTTCATATAACCTTAAAAATTGTCTTAATTGCAGGTCCTGAGTTTTGTGAAGAGACAAATTGTATATTTATTGGAATGGCAACAGAGGACCTAGATGTGGCAGAATTGGTGGAAACTATAGTATCTCTTGGCAAAGATATTGAGGAAAGTGGAAAGGTATGCATTGATTTCCACCAAAGTTGCTGGATATAATTTCTTGGATTATAATTGCAGTTGTAAAATAAAATATATATCGCATCTGTTTTTGTTTGCGGTAAGTTATTTGAGAACATGACGGAGGTAGTAAGACGAGGCATTCAAGAGGCAGAGCTGCAGCTTCAGAAAGCCAATGAAGATAAGCTTATAGAAGAGGTGAGTGTTTATATGATTAAATTTATATTGTTCAAAGCCAAATATGGGATTTAAAAATCTGAAAACATTTGAATGAATTAAAACTGGGTGACCTTTGAGACAACCTTTACACAAATGGTCTAAAACTTTTGGATACCACCAGATATGTTGTAAAAGTCATTTGCCTCTCTGCTTTACTTTTTAATTGAAACACTCTTTAATACTATTTTAATATCAAAATGAGTTAACTATTAGTAATGTCATGTTTCTTTGTTATTTGGTAGGGTGTACTTCGACAGATCCCTCTAGTTGGTTCTGTGCTTAACTGGTTCTCCCCAGTACAAGCATCTGTTAAAGGAAGGACGTTTAACCTGGCTGAAGGTAGATTTTATACACATGTGATATATACTGTTTGTTGAGAATGAGTTAATTCTAAACTGTAAGGTAGTATTTTATAAAGTCTTTATAGATCAAAAAATCCTTCCTCCACAGGTTCCGTTGACAGCACTGAGCCTGTGTACTCCGTTAAAGCCCAGATGAATAAAGAGTCCTCCCCTGATTCCCCCATGTCCAGTGCCAAACGGATACCAGGTAACAACAGTCCATCTTTTTACAATCCTAGTAATCTAAAACAATCCAGACCACAATGATACTGGATCAGTGAATAGTTCCTGCAGAAACATGTGGCCTTTTTTATTGATGTTTACTGACGTTAAAACGTACTTTCTCACACTGTGTGATTCACAGGCCAAAAACTTTTCCGGCGTCACGGGGCAGGATCGGATTCCATTAGCGATACCAGTTCTGTTGGCCAGCTAGACGAATCATTTAGGGACATTGCACCTGTCCAGGCTGCTTTTGAAGATGTGGCAGAGGTCCCTCAGGAACGTCCTTCACAGACGGGAGAGGAAACTTCCTCAACAGATCAACGTGTACCTGAGGGCCAGGACACAGAGAGTCATGATATTCTTAGATAAGACCTTTCTCAGGTGGATGCGAATGCACTTGTGCTTTGTATTACAAAGGAACATCTGTGACGTCGATGCCTTGAGCAAGTCACTTCTAAATTTAAGAAATGAAGCAGCTTTAAACGCGAATAACACTGGAAATGAATACAGTCTAAATATATGTCCACATCTCACATTCCCTCCACTAAAGATTGAATAAGCAATTGCACATTTATGTATTTTAATTAGGGGGTCTTCACAGTTCTTTAGATGCACTGCCAGCATATCCTTGCGTTATGGGTGACATAAGTTTAATTTAGAATTTGGTTGCGGATGCTCTCCTTTATCTATAGGCCTGTTTTGTAGGATTTCACCGACACACTATATTTACACAATGAAAGGGCTGTTGTTACCATGCTGTCATGAGTACTAATGTCCAAAACAGTTATCCCAATGTCTACTTGATTGTGATGCTTGAAAACTCGTCTGGCTTATCAAATGATAGCCTTATTGCACTTTTATGTACATAGTGTCACACCTTTATCAGATCACCCGACTGTTTACTTATTCCATTTATAGTTCCCTTAGTGGACACAAGGCTATTTAGAAACAGGTGTAAACTTTCTGTTATTCCATTGAAGTGTGATGACCTCAAATAATACATCTATCCATCCAACACTCTTGGCTTTACCAATGGTGAAATTATTATGATACAGCTGTCACTGTGAAGAATGTTTCAGAGGTGTTGAGTAATTGTTACATTTTTGGATGTGTATGAAGGCTAATTGTAATGTACTGACATGAAGTGTCCTATATGTTGTTTACTATGTTGAATGTTTTAGAACACAATTGATTCTCAATAGTCGATCCGAATCAGCATATGAATATTGTGTAAATACTCCATTCATTACACAACTTTTTAAATCACAACCACACATACATTGCGTCCATCTGTTCATCGTGCTTCCTTTTTCTTAATTGTCTTAATTGGTGCAATAAATTGGGAGTTGATTTGGGACGAGGGTTACTGACTTAAAATGTGTCAAGTGTTTTTTTTTTAACTTTATGTTATTTTACAATGAACTGTCAATGTTGAAAACACAATCACTAATGCAAATAAATGTTAATTTTATAATTGTATATTTAAACCTTCTCGGACGACTTAACCAGATAAAAGTCCTAAGTTGTCACATAAATTATTTAAAACATCCCGTAAAAAAACGTGCTTTAAATACATTTAAACATATCTCCCAAAATAATACTGCCCAGCACACTTTTTAAAGCGGAACTTCATTAAACCCTAGTTCCAGAGGTGACTTCAATTTTGAAATGTAGTTTTAATATCCGATTCCTCCGTGCAAACTCACGCGCCCGCACACCCAAAAGAACTACATTTCCCAGAATCCCCCGCTGTTGCTCCACGAGGTCAGAGCAGTCGTCAGCGCACACGAGGACTCATTCCGAGCGCTTAGTCAAACCTCCCTTTCTCTCGCCCCTGCCGAGAGACACCGGCCGCCAGATTTCACCGAAACTGGGAGAAGGCCACACGAGCGGAAAGTTTGGACGCGAGGGGAAGACCTTAACGACGGTTAAGGCCAGACGCGAGCGAGTTCGTGGCTTTAAAGTGTGTCAGCGAGACAGCTGTGATGGACGCGAGAGACACAGCCCCTGATTCCTGGGATCAGGAGGACGATGGCGAGGCCCAGGTGCAACTTTCCGACGCGTTCGCCGCCAGCCTCAACGTGGACGCCAAGCCGTTTGTCCCGAACGTTCACGCCGCGGTATTCGTGCCCTCGTTCCTGCAGAAGGGCTCCGGGGAGACGGCGGAGTCACCGGGTGAGCTCGCCGGTTTTGAAGCTCGTGTTAGCCGTTAGCTGCTAGCCGCACACACGCTTGTGCCCAGACGCTGGTTAGCATTCATGCTACATTACAGTTGCGATGCGGAAACGAGGCCGACGGATCACACGAGACTGGTTTAAAGTTAACCAGCTGGTTAAGGGTTTGCTTAAAGCGATGATGCGGGGTCAACTGCAGACTTAGATAAAGATTACAAGTCGGTTAGGTGGGCTTAAAAGGATCATTTGAGACATGCTTGTCTTCCTTTAGTTTAGTGGTTTATATGATGGTCACATATTGGTGCAGATTCTTTACTTTAGCTTCATCTTTGAATAATGATGTTGTTTAATGAGGTTTCTTGTTATTTGTAGGGTTTGCCCCCCATCTATCACTGTTGTGTGCCCCATATGTGGTGCTTACATGATCAGTACACGACATGTGTTACATCACCATCTGTATTAAGACATTTTTATATTCAAACCACACTTCACACTATTTCAGTGTACTTTTTAATGTAAGTGTACCCCACATCCCATGGAAGGGTGCTTGTACATGTCCACAGGGTGTTTGTATGGTAAACAATGGAGATGTCTTTGAAAGTTCAGTCTTGCATGGAGTGGTTTGATCTTATCCGTTTGTTGTAACTCTTACAGAGTTCAAGATTTGCATATTCGACTCAAAGAGCTTTTGAAAACCTAAAAGTAAGGTTAGACTGTTCTACTGTAGTTTTGGGGATGTTTAAGTGTACATTGGTGCTTTGGTTCTCCGTACTATTATTCCGTGTTGAGTTTTCTCATCATTGGTCTTTATAGATGTATTGTAGGTATGGAACTTGTCCGTTTGTCATATAGGGGTTTATTATGTTAAACTATTTGAATACATCATGGCAGCTTTATTCTTATCGACTCAATTTTCCCTCATGCTATGGCTTGTCTCACCACAAAGTAAATGGAGGATGTGTTTTTCACATGCTGTTATTACATAGTGCCGCTTGCTGTTGGCACACGCCTAAACTCAAATTGGTCCCCTTTTAAAGATAATTGTTCTATGCAACTAGACTGTCCTGTATACGATTTTTAAAGTCAGTCTTGCTTTTTTTCTGCAGCACCCAATACAGACACCAATGTGGAAGAACCAGCGCCAGTGGGTGAGTAAACACAAGCACATCTTGTTTACAGTCTTACTTAAGGATCATCCTACCAAAACTAGTTATAAGCCATTAAATAAGCATTAACTAATATCAACTTGCTTTTTTAGCCTCTCGTTGTCTTGAGTTAGGGATGTGCATTGCTGTGTTGTGCTTCAGTGTAGCGTGTAGACAACAATTATGTTCACGCCAAATGAAGCCGTATTTGACAGTGATTGAATTGAAACTGGTTAAGGTTATCTTTAGTCAAATTAAAATCATCATTGTGGTTGGTACGCTCTTTGGACTTCAACAATGAGTAAATTGATGATCTTGCGTTTAGCGTCAGCCCCACCATTGGAAAACGGTGATGCGGAGATGACTGCTGATGACACGTGGGAGCAGAAAGGGAGCGAACCGAGCGAGGCTGAAGCCGAGCCGGGAGGCAGCCCAGGAGGAGATGGGGGTCTGCATGAAGAAGACTCTCCGCAAGAGGAAGAGATGGAGGAAGAAGTAGTGCCAATACCTAAAGTAGTCCCATTACAACCAGATGCCCCTAAGAAGGAGCATGTCAACGTGGTCTTTATTGGCCATGTCGGTTAGTGTCGTTAACATTTTTACACATTTAAACAATTAATTAAGGTTTAGTAGCAAGAGTTGTGATTGAATTAACATTTATCTTCAAGAAATATAAAACATAATCTGTCATGCCATATGGCAAATACTTGGGAGAAACATGTATTGACCACCTTTATCTTTCCGAGCCTCACCCTGTCTCTTTCTTATCTCTTGTTTTGCCAGATGCTGGCAAGTCCACTATTGGAGGACAGATCATGTGAGTTCCTGTTGTAATGTCACGTGTGTGTTAGATATGGAGAGTTTCTCCAGTTCTCATTTTTAAAAGTCCTGCCACCTGCTTTACTTCCACAGGTATTTAACTGGAATGGTGGACAAACGAACTCTGGAGAAATATGAGAAAGAAGCCAAGGAGAAGAACAGGGAAACTTGGTAATTGTGTTTAAAACTTAAGGGATATTTGTCTATTACACAGATTTTGTGTAAGTGTCAACAGCTAGAACGGTTTTTATAGTAAAAATAACTGTTTCCAGGTATCTTTCTTGGGCTCTTGACACAAATCAGGAAGAGAGAGACAAAGGGAAGACTGTGGAAGTTGGACGTGCATATTTCGAGACGGAGAAAAAGCACTTTACCATTCTTGATGCTCCTGGCCACAAAAGCTTTGTCCCCAACATGATAGGTGGAGCTTCTCAGGCTGATTTGGCAGTGCTGGTGAGTCAAATCATATCGTGGAATACTGTATGGCACACATGAAAAAAGTTTACTCATTCTACTCGTAACACAAGAAAATTTACATTGACTCGCCTTTGTACCACAGATTTTCAGGAAAGATGGATTTCTTAGTAATGGACCGTAGAGGGTGCTATTTGAATGCAAAAAAGACTCAAACCTTTGCTTTGGCCTAAATTAATAGATATCATTATTTTAAAGGTGATCTCTGCAAGGAAAGGAGAGTTTGAGACGGGCTTTGAGAAAGGAGGTCAGACGCGAGAGCATGCTATGTTGGCCAAAACTGCTGGTGTGAAGCATTTGATTGTACTTGTTAACAAAATGGATGACCCAACAGTGAACTGGAGTCTAGAGAGGTCAGTGAATAAAAATCTGTAATTTTCTGTAATTAAATACTCTTTCTGTTTTCATAAAGATGTATATTTTTTTTTTTCACTTGCACATAGGTACGAAGAATGCAAGGAGAAACTTGTACCATTTTTGAAGAAAGTTGGGTTCAATCCCAGAAAAGATGTTCATTTCATGCCATGTTCAGGACTCACTGGGGCCAATCTAAAGGAGCCGGCAGATTTCTGTCCTTGGTATACGTAAGTATGCTATGCTTTCATTGAATTATAGTTTCTCTGTGACAGTGAAACAATTCCTACTAGTTTTTTTAATATTTAATATATTTTTATCATGGACAGAGGGTTGCCATTCATTCAACATCTGGACAATTTAGCTTATTTTAGCAGATCGAGTGATGGACCGGTTAGGTTACCCATAGTAGACAAGTACAAGGTGAGGAAGATGCTGAGGTCATGTATATTTATTATGCTAAATGTCTCGCATTGCACTTTTTCAATCCTAGATTTGAAGTTCCAGCTATCTGGATGATATTTTTAATTTTTATGTGTGTCATTGCAGGATATGGGTACTGTGGTCCTAGGAAAGCTAGAATCAGGATCAATCAGTAAAGCTCAGCAACTTGTCATGATGCCCAACAGGGTGAGATGATCATATCTTCTGTAAATCATAAGATGTTGCTTTAAATTGGCTGTGTAATACATTTCTTGCCGTGTATCGTGTTTGCAGCACACTGTTGAGGTGTTGAGTCTGTTGTCTGATGATGTTGAAACTGATGATGCTGCACCTGGAGAGAACTTGAAGTTGCGGCTCAAGGGTATTGAGGAGGAGGAGATTCTGCCAGGCTTCATTCTCTGCAATGCTGAGAACCTCTGCCACTCTGGGCGCACATTCGATGCCCAGGTAAATGGAAAATCTCTGCAATGAAAGCTGAAATTGAGATGTTTCGCTTCTTTTGGGTTGATTTCCTTTTTGCTCTAAAATACATAATTTTTTTGTGTGCCGTTACAGATAGTCATCATTGAACACAAATCAATCATCTGCCCAGGTTACAACGCAGTTCTTCATATTCACACTTGCATTGAAGAAGTGCAAATTACGGTAATTGATGTTCTTATTATTTTATGGATGGTTCACTCACTCACTCATGCACAAAAATGAAAACTTAATTATTTTCAACATCATTATGGTTGACTTATGTTTGGGGGGGAAATGGGATTCAACAACTGTTTTCTTAGTAAGTTTTTTAAGCGATTTTGTTTTGACTCCTTAACAGGCCTTAATCTGTCTGGTGGACAAAAAGACAGGCGAGAAGAGCAAAACGCGACCCCGCTTCGTCAAACAGGACCAAGTGTGCATTGCTCGTCTGAGAACAGCTGGGACCATCTGCCTTGAGACCTTTAAAGATTTCCCTCAGATGGGACGCTTTACCTTACGAGACGAGGGTAAGGAGACATTTTTACTGAATTATTATATTTTGTGATAGGCCATGTTTTAATATGTCTTCCTTGAATTGTTTTCTGGATAACAAAAAATGGACCTAACACAATGATGCCATGAACATGCAACTTTCTACCTTTCAGGGAAAACCATTGCCATTGGAAAAGTGTTGAAACTTGTTGCTGAGAAGGACTGAAAAGAGTGTTTGGTTGATCTGAAACGACTAACGGAGGCGGAGGTAGATGCTGCTTCAGCCGCGGCACACTTCATAGCCCTCCTGTTCTTTCTCCCCTCTGCCTCCTAAAGACCAGCTTAAAAAACTTCTCTTAAAAGAAATCTGATTTTAAGCAAATGAAATCAAGTCCACATGTGTCAGCTTTCTCATATTGAGAGCTCAGCGATGCCATTGTTTTAGGTTCTTCCCCCCATGACCTCTTCCCCATCAGCCTGCACATGTTCAATGGCAAGAGATTTAGCTCTCTTCCAAACTTTTTTATTTTTATATAATTTTTTTGCTTCCATCAGAGAAATGTTATGGCAGCAGATACAGTAAACGTATGTGGACCAAGATTTGCTTGTTAACATAAAATGATTTATGAGCAGAATGATTAACCAGTTGAAACCAAAATGTCAATATCTTGGTTGTACATGTCTACCATTGCTTATTCCCATTTTGGTTTCTCTCTTCACATGACATTCTGGCGAAGCTCACGAGAGGGTTCATTATTAAAGCATCTTCTATGACAATAAAATATAAAATTGGGGAATAAAATTGGCAAGGTTGTATTTATTTCTTTCCTTGTGTATGCATTGTATTATAGATATGTCTTTACCGAGTTTAAACGCGTAGAAATGTGAAACTATTTGATTGTAAGTGAAATTAATTAAGGGAATGATCTTTGAAGTTGTATTAGGTTAAATCTTGTAGCATGTCAAGGCAGAACCCTAAATCTATTTTAACACAAGCATTGCTAGTCTGGGTACCATGGTTGCAGGGATTGCAACTTCTTTTTCCTATTTTGTTATATATAGTCATAGTTCTGAAATGATGACATTTTTATTTTTGGTTAAACAGTCCCATATAATAAACTTTAAATGTGTTGCAATTTAAATAATCTACACTATTAGTACCACTGAAGACATTTTATGTTGTAAAATCTCAGAAGTACAGCATAACGTATCAGTTCAAGTGGGTGCTGTGTGATTTTAGGATTTGTGGTCTCAGTTTCTTAAAGACACAAATAGGACAGTATGGTCCTTCTCCAGATGTTCATAGAAACACACCCACAGGGAGTGGCTTACGTTCCACTGTATTTTGTGGATAAATACAGTAACT
The DNA here is from genome assembly GCA_033220385.1 of Triplophysa yarkandensis. Taxonomy (NCBI): domain Eukaryota; kingdom Metazoa; phylum Chordata; class Actinopteri; order Cypriniformes; family Nemacheilidae; genus Triplophysa; species Triplophysa yarkandensis. Next base: position 6,661,682 of record CM065661.1, read on the forward strand.
GGAAGACCGATGTGAAACGAGCTTTGGTGTTACCATTGATGGGTTGTTAGAGTTTTCTGAGAAAGTGTTCCTTTCAAATTGATTAAAACTTGTTTTAACTAGATTTTAAATTATTGAATGTAGGAGTAACATGAATGTCTTATTTATTTCTAAATAATATTTTGTGTCATGTATGACTCGTTTCATTGATGTGTTTCTTTGTAGCTTAAGATGCTCTCCAACATATCTGCTGTCTCCAATGAGGTCAGTAACCCAGGAATGGATGAGTCTAGCTCATGTCCACCAAAGGCATACAAGGGAGTCAAATGTGGCTGGAATCACTTTCAGAAACCAGCTCTGGCCATATTCTTTGGAGGTCTTCTCTTTGGCACAGGCACTGCACTGTCGTTACTGTATTTCAACCAGGTGGGCAATATGCCCTATTTAGTTGGACCTGTGTTCTTGTCTGTGGGGCTGATGTTTTTGGTCACTGGACTTGTCTGGGTACCTGTAATCAAGCAGAAGATGGTTCACACAGCCATGACCCAAATGAATCATAGCAGACCTCTATTACCTGAATTGAATTTAAAACAGTGCAATTGATAAAGATGGTGCACGAAAAAATCTGTTATAGCATTAACATGTGTCTGTATTTTGTGATATGCAGGTTTTTTTGCGTTCTGTATGTTTGTCTCCTGTTGTATGTGCTTTTTTGCTGGCAAATCCCTACAACTTTATTATCATGGCTTCAAATGCTCTCCATCATCTGAGGGCAGAATTAATTCAGCTCATACTAAATAATAATTACACAAAATACTAAAAAAGCACAAATATTTGGGTCAGCTCTGTTAAAAAGCTTTGAGCATTTCCAAGGCTTTAAGATTAAAAGTGGGGTGCACTGATTTATTTATTGTTGAGTGTTATTATTTGGTTGATGTTAACATTCATTTTTGTTAATTCTAATTAAAGTCTATATACTGTTTTGGTTTCTAAAAAAATTTTGCAACTTGGGGAATTTTGCATGTTGACTTTTTGACTACAATTTTCATAATATTTAGCATCAGTAGAGGATACTGGAAATTATATCAACATGGAACAGTGGTAAAATTAATTCTCCTATAAGGAACGAGCTAAAGTGGGGATGTGTTGGCCCTTATTTGCTCATTCTTTCTTCAATGGAAAATCAGGGATTTGTGACCATACTCTTTGTGCAAAATCCTATTTCAACATAAATATTATGTTTAAAAGTTCAGAATTTGTTGTACTTTCTAAGCTTTTTATGTGAAGCATTATATATTCTAATTGTTTAAATCAGTATTTTCCTCTAAAGATGTAGATGGTGTCATACCTGTTGTGTGTATATAACAGCAAATTTTATTATGACCACCAATTTTTTAAAATAAAAATTATTAAAGATAACATGAGATTTTTTTATAGCATATATAATCAGCAGTGAAATGGGAATCAGGTCCGCTCTATGGATGGTACAATTATTTAAGAATATAACATACAAATATGAATTCAATTAAAGTATTAGATAAAAAATATGTATACTGGAGAATAAATGTTAAACAGAAAATATTGTGCATACATTATACTGTTGTCTTAAATATTATGACGCAGGACTCTACAGGAGGCAAATGTGGAAATACAGTCAGTATGTCAATGTGAGGTAGTGAATGATTAACATCTTACTGATAAGTCAATATTGAGTGAAGTTATGAAGATGTTGAGAAGCTGTTATTGAGCAAAGGATGCGGATGGCCTGAGGGAAGAAACTAAAAAATTAACAAACAAAAAAAATTTAAACAGGGTTTGTTGTTCATTTTTTGGAAATATATTTTTACAGTTTAGTCCATAACTCAGTAAATTCAATAAAATGGTTAGTTCCATTTCTCAATTCTGATTGGTCAGCAGGTGTGTCATATTCATGATACTTCACTGCTATGACCACCTTACTCAATGATTCTTTGTATCTTTGAGCCGCCTTAGCAACAATCCTTAGCAACGTTAAGATAAAGCTGTAACAGGCACTACTCTTTACAAATTAATGTTTATTTGAACTTTAATATTTAGCAATTCCAGCATTATCAACATGACATTTTGCGTCATGGACCTGAAAAAATTAAAAATATAATTGTTACCAGTAAACTCAACCAAATATTCCTATTTTCAAAACCCTTGTTGATAGTGTTTAAACATCAGGAATATGTCAGTGTATGCACAAGTTCTGTATTTTTAAAAAAGTTGGACTTGACAAAAAAAAAGGTTTGGAAGATTACAAACTTAAGGTTTATGTGAATTAAAATATACAAACCAGAAGCAACATTATCCATCAAATGGTTTGGGGCAAGCTGTTTATAGAACATAAACTATTTACTGTTTTTTATTTTCATGTTTCAGTTTATGAGCAAAATGTAACATTATGGATGTGACAATCCTGAAAATATCACTTGGACTTAAAATCAAAATAATTAAATAACAACTTAAAAAGAGTCCTCACGTAGAGAAAAATCAAATGTTGACATATGTTCTATAAGTATATAAAACCTTTTGTAAAAACTTTTTATTTCATGATACAGCTGACATTTTCGGAGAATTGCCCTTTTTTATTGTGTGGTAACCGTTATATAAAAGCAATAAGGCATGAGAGGCCGGCTGTTGTGTGAATAAATCCTGGCTGAAAGTATCACACACTCCACGATATGTAGTGCCTGACAACACTCTTCACATTTATATTTACAGTTATTCATTTGGCAGACCCTTTTATCCAAACTTATAAGTATTATGCAATAGTCAATCATCACTGCAGAACAAACCGGGGTAAAATGTCGTCATTATCTGCTGACCCTGGGATTCAAACCCACAACCATCAGCTGTGATTTATTCACAATACATCCCTGCCTCTCGTGCCTTACTACAAAATAACAAAATGCTTTGTTCTATGTTATTACTTCATTATAAATATTGCAACTGTCTCTGTGGACTGTAATGCAACAGACTTGATCTGTTCAAGTATAATTTGTAAGTTCATTATAACTTATGACACTTTCTTCTTGGAGACTGTTTTTAGTAAAAAACTTAAATTGTAACATGTTTGACCCACATTTGTAAGCAACCCCCCATATTGCTGTAACAAGTGTTTGATATCATAATACACAGACAAATATTCCCACACTCTTATAATGACATCAACGGATGTGGAGGAACAGCGCCTCTAGTGTTCGGAGAACACCGACGCGCAGCGCTTGAAAGAAGCGCATCTCAACAACCAATCAATGGCGCTAAAAACGATGGCGTCATTACAAATTGACCAACCAGAGACTGGCATGAAACAAACCAAGAGAGTTTTCGCACAAGAGAGAGGAAGAATCCCATCGTCACTATAACAGCAGATTGACTGCGTGCGTTATGTTGTTTTCGAGAATCTAAACTCTAGTGTTGCTTTATTCTCATAATAATTCTTTATATTCGGAGGAAGGAAACGTGGAGCACCTGAAGGTAAGCCGTAAGCTATGATGGATGAGATGATGGTCGGAGTTGAAGTGAAACTTCTCTAAAACTCGTTTGTGCATATTTTATTCTCCTCTGTGCTGTTATGTCACATTATATGAGGACTGACTGTCACAGTTTGTGACGTCATTTTCTGTGAGGTAATCCGTCCCACAGACCATCACAGGACCGACCGTTGCTGTAGTGGCCGGTTTGCTGCTAGCCAGATAGCTCAAGCCTAAACTCTTAGCATGTTTCTTTAAACCTTTCATTTGGGAAAAACTATAACTGTAAGGAGAGATATTATTGCTTTTAGTATTTATAATAAAATGTTACATGTCACATTATGTCACTGTTTTTATGTTGTTATGTGTTGTGTGTTTGCAGGCTGTTGTTAGCTTACTTCTGTTTGTATTGAGATGATTCTTAAGATTTGAGACATCAGTTTTATATTTTAATTATATTTGTAAGTTTTATGCCTGAGGGAAAATATTTCTTGTTTTTCAAATGATCTCATAACACACCCTTCCTTTTTTCCAGCCCAGCTATTAAAGTTAGAAAAACTACACCCATGGTTTCAATGACAAGTGCAGATCCTGTCAATTAATTCCATAACAATCCTAAGTATTTTGAGATTTATTGGTTTGCTTTGGCTGGCTTTGTAAAAGATGCCTTCTTTAGGTTAATTTGCACTATATTGCTGTGCGAACAGTATTAATTTTGTAATTATACAGTCTTTAAGTTATTTATGCCGCATCGATGCCGTTTGTTTTATAGGTTTGACATAGGAGCAATGAGTGACCCGCACCCAACATCATTCACATCTGTTGAAGAAGAAAGGGACTATTGGAAGGAACAAACGGCCAAATTCCAGCAGAGGTCTTTTTTGATTGTTTAATTACATTTTTATTAAATTTTCTAATGCATGGGCATTAGAAAAGTGGACTGTGTATTTTCTAACTTGTGTTTGTTTGACTAGTTTCTGGTCATCTTAAAATTCATTGCAATGGTCTCTATGTGCAGGGCTGAAGAGATACACGAGGAGCTGCAGGAGTTTCAGCAGATGAGTCGAGACTATGAGGTGGAGCTGGAAACTGAGCTGAAGCAGTGTGAGACTCGCAACCGTGAGCTGCTTACGGCCAATAACAGACTACGCATGGAGTTAGAAAACTACAAGGTACTTTGGCACATCATGATGGGGTTGCTTCTTTGGTAGCGACAGACATACAGTCAACCACAAAGTGCATGTGTTAAAGACATTTTTCATTACTGGGAGGTATCAGAAGGATAGTTATAAGGAAGAATAGACTAAAGTTTAACCTGGATTGCACATGTGCCATATTTTAATACTATAAAAAGATCAAATGCAGGCCTAGCAATTTGACAGTTTAAGTGATGTTAATGTAAGCATACAGCTGCAGATAAAATCATTTGAATGAACAAGTTTGTTCAAAATGTCTGTCGAGATGGGTTGGTTGTGAGGACACAATCGCACATTGACAGAAACACAACAGACACTTTATTCAGCATCAGGCCAAGCAGCTGATGCTTATTTCTGTCGCAGTGTCTGGAGGGTAGAGGGAATTTCACTTGATGCATGCTGTGAAACTGTAGTTGGAATTCCATTGTGTGGTGTAGATGGGTGATTCTCACGAAATATTGCTGTGAAAATGTCGAACATGATTTTCTTAAATAATTTTGATAATGTTTCAAAATCCATGATTTTAGACTTGGGTAACACTTAATCCAGGTCAACTGTGGCAGTTTTATTTTAATAATAATCTTTGGGATCGGTGGTTTATAACAGGAAAAGTATGAAATGCAGCACTCTGAGGCAGTCAGGCAAATCTCCACTTTAGAAGGTGACCTGGCAGAAACCACAGCCATCAAGAACCAACTACACAAATATATCCGCGAGTTGGAACAGGCCAATGATGACCTGGAAAGAGCAAAGAGGTGTGTCTACTGCTTTGCCAGTAACAACTATAGATCATACAGGATGAAAAATATAAATTCTTTATAATTGTTCAATAAAACATTTATCATGATTCATCCAGGGCCACTATAATGTCACTTGAGGATTTCGAGCAGAGAATGAATCATGTCATAGAGCGAAATGCTTTCCTTGAGAGTGAGCTTGATGAAAAGGAGAACCTTCTAGAATCAGTACAAAGATTAAAGGATGAAGCTAGAGGTAAGCAAGTATCACAGGAAATTTGTATGGACACTAGCGTTCTGATGTAACTTAAAATAACCAATGATATAATAAATAAAACCGTTTTAGATGATTTGATAGATATACTTTAAATGAATGGTGTTTGTGAGATGCTGTTGTGTTATCTTTCTGCTTTGGGCAGATCTAAGACAGGAGTTGGCTGTTCAGGAGAAACAAGAGCGCAAGCCATCGATCACGCTCTCAAAAGAGATTGAAAAGCCAGAGGCCACACCCTCAAGACCATCCTGTGTTGCTACCTCCACCCTTTCTTCTATCCTTGCCACGCCTTCTAGGCCTCCAGGCTCAGGCAGTGTGTTCAATACCCCAGCAGCTTCCTACAGCCGAAGTGAGCATCCTTTTTGCATTGCTAAACAACACATGGGCTACAAATTGGCATTGTAACCATATGGAGTAGTGTTTGTTACTTCTGTATATAACTAATCATAGGCTTTTCTGTTCATGTCCAGTTGAAGGTTTGACTGGAACCCCCCTTACCACATCCGCACGTATATCAGCCCTCAACATTGTTGGAGAGTTGTTAAGGAAAGTTGGGGTGAGTTTAGCCATAACTTGCTCAGTTATAACAGAGTGGTTTCTATGCCATAGTGCTTTATTAAGTTTAAAATAATATTTTTATAAACAGAAATGTGTAGTTTTATTACTTCATGTAATGTGTTATTGAATAAGATATATAGTTTTGATATACAAATTGTGTTGTTTTGATCATCTTTTAGAACCTTGAATCCAAGCTTGCCTCATGCCGAGAATTAAACATGCATGAGAAAACACCCAGCTGTACTGCCGTTGCAAAGAGTACTCCAAGCATTTCAAGGGACACCCCTGATAATCCATCAAACACAAATGGTCTCTATGATAAGGGGTTAGTCTTCATGTCAATGACAATCCACGTGAAATCTGTCAAAAATCTGTCTCAAATATAACTTGTTTTATTTAGCATTTTCTCAATTGTTCTCCTTGTTTGTTACAGGATGGTAAAACGGTTGGACTTCGGAACAGCATCCAAGATAATGCTGTGAATAAAGCATTAGCTGCGCTCACAAGTGTGTCTTTCATTCCCATATCTTTGGGAAGAAAAGTGTTTCAAATGTATTAACATCAGAATGCTTTATCTTTAGGAGCAGAAACACATCATATTCCCTTAGTCTTCCATGTTTTTCTGAAGGGTTTTGCTTTGACAGTCATATCAACACCCTTTCTCTCTGTCATTATGTTAACCGTTCAACAGCTCTTTGGAATGACTGTTTTACTTGTTTTAAAATTTTCTGTGTGCTTACTCTAACTTTCCACACATTGCTTTTTTTGTTTGTATTGTTTTTAGTTGTCAACATGGCAGTTTTTAATTTTATGTTCGGCACTATATTCTTAGAATGATTTGCTCTTCTTAATACTGTAAAATGGGATATGGTGTTATGTGGCAAATCCATGACATTTCACCTGTAATCCCATTTTATTTGGCACTGAACTACTGAAACGTCCCACAAGCTCATTATTGATCATAGCCTTTTATTCATTGTAAAATAATTTTTTTGTAGAAACTAGCTTTTTTAAATTGAGAATTGTAGGATTTTGTTACTAAGATATGAAAAGTTTTCAGTGGTTTGAGTTGGAAAAGTTGTTATAGGGGTTTAGTTTAGTTGTTATGGGCTGACGCTGCTATTCAATTGATTGTTGGTCTCAACGTAAGCAAGCAATAGGAGAGGAAATGTTACATTATAAAAAACCTGCTTTGGGGCCTTTGTGAATTTCTAGTAGTAGCTAATGCAAATGTGTTATTTGCATCACCAGTGGCATCTTTGATTTCAAAGATCTGCTCTAAAGTACTGGGTAAGCTGCTGTCATACCGTACGCTAAAGATTAACGTGCCTTATTTATGTGGCCATGAGCTTTTCCTCAAAAGTTAACTTGGGTATGGGGGAACCTACTAGCCCCTAGGGAGTTGCAGCTTCTATCACTATTCCCAATGGATTAATTCTCTGATATGTCAGGGATGAGAGAGAAACTGAATTCTGAGTGGAGATGGCTCATTTCAGTTTTCGCATTTCTCTCATGTTAGAGTTGTAGATTTAGAACAGTAGAAAAACAATATGAATACTTCAGTGAAGAGTACAATTATTTTTATGTTAAAAATATATTTACACTTGCTTAGAGGTACTAATATAGATCAAATGGTGGTTTATAGGAAGATTAAGAACATTGCACCAGAGTCATCTCAGGGACTCATATAAGCAAGAACTTGACTAAAGACGTGTCTAAATTATGTGAAATATACTATTGCGAATTTATCAAATTTTCTTCACTGTGCATAAATGTTAACATATGCTTTGTCTGTGAATTCTTTTTCAAAGGCTTTCTACGGTAAAACCATTTTTTTGTTGGTTAATGTGTAACCTACAAAATAAAATGTTTAGTTGGCAGGACAGAATTGGCTCTTATTTTTAGAAACTAAATTGGATATTTGTAATGGTTCTGTGTTTTATTACTTTAATGCAATTATTACAACAAGCAAAACAAAGTTACCAAAGCGTATTGAGAAACAACATCTCTGTACATTTTAACAAGTGTATGTATAACATTCATATTGTTTTCAAAGCAAGTTGACTTGTACATCCCACTGCACACTAGTTATAAATATTTGAGAAGGATGTGACTTGTTGAGGCCTTAATAGATCATTTAGATGTCATTTTGAGTGCTATTTATAGGCTTCATTTGAGGCTTCTTAGACTGACTCACAAATGTTGCTCTGGACATCCCAACTCTGAACCATACTCCCCCGTCTTTTGAGGGAAGAAACGATTAAGGGGAAAATCAATGCCATGCCTGAGCATATACAGATCAGAAAAACTTCAGCCCCTGTCATACAGTTGTGTGTGAGGACCATCATCAGTTTACAACATAATCTTTCTCTGAAATCAAAGGATATCAAGGACATATGGTTTTCAACCATAAATGTGTCTGACGGTCTTAATTATATTCTATCATAGAATCAGTGTCAATGAAGATGTTTCACTCCAACTTCTGCAGTTTGTGAAGGGTAGCCGACGTTACTGTGACTCTTCGTTGCTTTCCTCTGCCTGGATCTTTAGCTGCTTGGCTCTAATATTTGCTTTCTCCGCCTACAACACAATGACTTCAAATGCTTTACCATGGATTAATTCCTTTATACCTGATCTGTGAAGCTCTCTGTCAGTTTTCATTCATCTTCGATTTGAGTGGTCAGTTTTTCAGCCTCTTATCCTTCTGCCGCATGTCCCCCGCTTGTTTCTCTCTAGTACAAGGAACCAACTAGTTAGCAGTTAGTAGCCTTTTCAATCATCTTAAAGCCTTTAAAACTTTCTCCAGCTGCTCTCAAAGTCAAGTTGGTTCTCTGTTGATGTAATTTGGCCTGGAGAGCTGCAATCGAGTCCTGTAGCTTTGATTTTACCTGACCCTCCATTTCTTGCAGCTCGGACCTCAGTTCTTTGTTTTGCCTTTCCATCTGCTGCCAGCCACTGTTGTCCACTGTCATTTAGCATTGGATTGCTCAACCTGTAGCTCATCGGTTAGCTGATTCATCTTTATGTATATGAAAACGAATTGTGATATCTTTTTATTCAAATTCCACAGACACATGAATCAATGATGAAATAATACCATCAATGTGCATTTGGAGGGGATGAAAGACATAACCAACCTTGCGTGCTCCTCCGTAGTTTATGATTAAGCATCTCTGTATTTGCCCGTTCTTCATCCAGCTCCTCTTCTAACTGTAGGATCTTGGCTTCTAGATGTCGCAATCAAACCCCATTTTAAACTACGCTAGTCAATATTTGAAGTGGATCAAACCCTTTCTATCAAAGTTATACATGCATTTTTAACAATTCCCATTCTTGTATTAGGACAACTTTAATGAACTTTTTTTGGTCAACTTTAAATAATGATTCCTAAGATTTCAGGTAGTTTTCTTTACATTGTATTCTTTTTCATCGTAAACTCTCCCATTAACTCATCTCTCTCTTGTTCAGTCTGTTTAGGGGCTCTCTCTGCTGTAGCCAATTCCTAAATTGAGTTACATCTCTCTGTCATTATGTAATTCCTAAAAGCATCTATTTCTTTCTCGTTATGACATAAATCAAACAGATATAAAAAACAAATATCTTCACCTGCTAGAGCAGTTGTTTTTTTCTTATCTCTGCCTTGAATTTCTCTCTGAAATTGCTCTCTGAGGGAATGCATATCGACCTCCAGATGTAGTTTAGCATCCTCAGTCTGAAGTTTATCCTCAAATTCTTCCATCTGAATCCTCATCTATGAAGCTTGAGCTTCTAATCCATCCATTGCCCTTCTCTAGCTCGTGGACCTTTCAATATTTATTTTTAAACATTAAACATTTATATACTTTAATACTATAAAAATATAAAAAGTGTAATCAACTCACATTTCTGCCCATATCATCTTTTTAACTTATCAGATATTCAATCTCGGTTTGAAGTGTCATATTCCATTTCTCTTACTCTTGTAAGGAGATTTGGGCTTCCGCCAGTGCTTGAGAGAAGGCCAGGCATTTGGTTAACTTTTCTCATGCCTCTGTCTTTGATCAGTCACGTTCTTTACAATACTTTTTGGAGATGGTCTTCTCATCCACAAGCATCTAAATGAGACTGAGTATGCTTCATAAACTGCTATTTTTAATAAATTAAATTAATTCAAATTGCAATTATTTATTTTGATATGCAAACCTGTGTGTTAAGACTGGATACTTGTTACTCTTACTCTATTTGTCCCAGCAGCTTGTTTCGATCATCATCTACTTGCCATAGTCAAATGGACACGCTGAGTTTATGCCGGTTCTCCTCAACCAGCAACTCCTAACGGTAGAGATGGATTAAAACCCATTTCCCATGCTTCTCCAAATAGGGATTGAAAACATGTAACATTTAACTATAAATAGATAAATTAAAAAATTTGCAGTGGAGTGTTTTGTGAGTTCGTCCACAAAAGAGACAGCAGTTGCTTTTGGAGACCAGCACTATTCATCTACTAGAGCTAATAATGCCTGGAGGGTTGTTCTACAACAGACATAAAAACAAACTTGTGATGTGAAAAAGATTGTTAGCGGATGTGCTACAAATGTTTTTTTGTCTGATCATTGACACAAACTGTATGTTTAATAGAAAAATGGCATATTGTGGTAAATATCCATTATGTGTAAGCCTGTGTCAAAGTAATTTTGCACACACATTGCATAATACTGCATTAAAATAAGGCTTAATGTTGACAACATAAACTGATTGGTCTCTCTATGCACTCGATGCAGGGCTGGAGGTCCAAACCAAAGTCAATGTAACTCCATTCAATGTCTTATTTAGTGTCTTTCTCTTGCTAAAGGATAAACATGGTGTGATTGAAAAGTTTTTGCACTTTCTTATTTGTGTCCATGATGCTCAGCATCCTGAGGATAAAAGAAGAAGAGCATCCTTTAACTTCTTAAGTTCATGAGTTAACTTCATGAATTGTTCATGAAGTATCATGAAGCCTTTATTTTAAAGCTTTTATTTGATTTCTTTCAACCTCAGTGTCAATGAATTATAAATGTATAATTGTAAATAAAATGTTGCTATTATTACAGGCTGTTTAAAAATTAAACCAGTTTAAGGGACCATTTACTCACCTTTAAGTTATTTCAGATCTGTTAGCATTTCTTTGATTTAATGAACGTAGAACAATATATTTGAAGAAACTGCTTGTTCTTCAACAAGCAATGATGAACCGTTTGAGGACCCATATTAGGAAAAAAGAACTTTGTAAATGTAGGATGACCAATATTTTCTGGGGTAATTTTGAATGCCATTGTTTTTTTTACCTCCTATGGTAGTCAATGTGGTCCAATAACTCTTTGGCTACAAGCATTTGTTACTATATGTATATGAAACAAATACATTTACAGTTTGGAACAACTAGAGAGTGAGCCTTCTGCAGAAGTTCTCTTTTAACTTTGTTGCGAGGATTTAGAATGGTTATGGTAGAATCAGTCAGATTAATCCCTTGCAGATGCAGACTTGCTGTCCCAATGGGGAATCAATTGAACCCAACATGTAACATTTAAAAGACAATTCTGTTTCAGACAGGATCAGGATAAGAGCATCATTACCGATTAATCCCTCTCGGATCGTGTACCTGTGTTGTCTGGCATGCTGGCCTGCTCCTGGTTCTTCTCTGCTTTTAATTCAATGTTTCCCAGTTATAGCAGCAGAGCAAACCTTTAACTTTCCTGAAAAACCACAGCAAAGTAAAACATTTTAAAACACAGGAGACAGTTTGGTAACACTTTACAATAAGGTGCTATTTGTTAACAGTAATGCTTTACCTAACATTGGCTGATATTAAGCCATTTATTTTTCAGCATTTATTAATCCCACATTAATGTAGTTTTTCATGTTAGTTCATTTGGCATAAACATGACGTAAACTTTTTTTTTAAATAACGTATTAGGAAATGCAAAAGATAACCTAAACTAACAATAATAAATGCTCTACATTATTGCTCTATTTATCCATTCTTTCCTCCTCATTCAAACCAAGAACCTCCATGGCCTCCAGTGTTTCATCAAACATCTTGGCATCTTGCTGGCCTTGGATCTGCACATGCCCAGCCACCAGGAAACAATAATGACCTAAGTCCTCTAGCAAAAGCACATCAGTGGAAAAAAAGTTATGATGAAGCCTGATTCAAATAAGACTAAACAATTAGCTTACGGTTCTGGCTACTACAGTATTAAAGCTATAGTAAAATCACAATACACAGGAGAATCAAGGTCGCATATTATTCTGTTTTTAGCTCAACCAGAAAAATGGATTAAGGTTTTGCCCCAGCCACCATGTGGTAGAGGATGTGGAAGGATATTTCGAATACACCGAGTTTTTTCCAGGAGGTCTGAATTCATTTCAAGATTAAGGTGGTCTATATCATTGCCTTCTTAGAATTATTTGTTTTTACTGGTTTAAAGCACATTGTGCATATCAATAACTTCTTCAAAATTAGATATTTAAAGATTTCCATAGATTCCATCACACATAGCCACCGCAAAAATTATAAACATTTTATTTACATTTTACTAAAATTTTAAGGCATTCTTGATGGTCTTTGCATTTGCAAATACCTCTACATTGGGATTTGCCTGAATGAGTTCCTTCTCCAGCTACCCCTGAACCAATCACACATCATGATTATCCATTAAAGAAATTAAAATAAATAAATAAAACAATGAACATAGTATATAAAATTGTAATGTACGTGACAAAACCTTACAATAAGCTTGATACTCACATAACTTACTGGGGTCCTTTTTGTTGCTTAACGCACCCCAATGACAACCAGAGAATTTAATTGTAATTAGATTTAATACATGGTTATCAAAGGTTCTTAAAATGTTCTATGTAAATATGTTTAGAATATATTTAACAAACTAAAATATTTAACTTTTAAAATTTTTTAGGCTATTTACCGCTTCATTGTCTCCTCGACTATTGTAAGTCGCTTTGGATAAAAGCGTCTGCTAAATGCCTAAATGTAAATTAAAATGTAACTTAAACAAACCACCACCCACTATGATTATAATGAAGGGTTTATTATTTTAATCAAACATTAAACAGGCCCTAATTCAAAACAATATAGTGTAAAATACACTGTGATGTATTTTATTTAAATGTATCTACTTATAAAATGGTTGCAAATCGTATGAAAGCTTATTTTACATGAGTGGTGCCTTTCTTCTGTATGTGTGAAGATGCCACAACAGCAAGGTATTGGAAAACCTTTTTTAACCTTATTTTCTGTTTTCCCTGCACCTGACTCTCCACTGCAACACAAATGACAGATTATCATTTCTTTCCCATTTTTTTCTGATATTTCTTAGGAAAAATAATACTGCTATTAAACATATTATCTTATGGCCTTCGTTATATTTGACTAGCCAAACATTACATTTTAAGTACTTCTTGCAAAACTTCTTCCACCACTTAAATATACAATTATACAGTAGATGATGTTAGACATAAATAAACCTCAGTTGTGATAGAAAAGTAAAATAGTTCTCTATGGGGCAAATAGGACGCCATTGGCCTTCACAGGTTCTTACTCGCGTGCAGAGAATGGATTGGTAAACCAGGTCTGTGGAGAAACAAAGAGAAGCACGTGGATAACATGGATGAGGAAGGAAATGCATGAATGGTCAGAGCTAAAAACCTGAACATGATTGACAGCTTTTTTATCTCATGTATTCTAAAGTAAGTACAGGGTGGGATTAACTTCAGGGCATCCATCCAAAAATAGCTGTTAAATTACACAATAAAAGACTCCATGAATGGTAAAAAATGAGCCTTTAATCCACAGCCTGTAAGATAAGGTCAGTATTGCGTTGTTTTACGTATAGCTTTCTTGAAATAGCACAATGCAAATAGACTTTGCTGTTGTTTTTTTAAATGGGTGTAAGAACTTGTAGCATGTTCACATAGGCATTGTCAGTGATGGCTTAGATCTGAGGAGACACCTCATCCCGGTTTTTCCCTTTGTACATGTGAATGATCTTCTCAGAGTAGATAGGCAACATCTTATAGGGGTTCACCACTACAAAAAAGAGGCCGGAGGTCTCCAAAAGTTATATAGGCAAGCAGATTATGCAGCACAAAGGCCTCATTCAAGTAGGTTAATGCAGCCATATCTTCAACTTTGTTAAACTTGGGTGAGTCCTTTCTCTGCACACCATCTTTATTGTCCGTCACTTTAAGCCCATTGTCAAGCTCAGCCAAACTCGAAACCCTCATTTTCTGAGGGTATCCAAACCATCCTATTGGTCCACCGTCATTGTCAAGGAAGTTTGGTCCAAATGTTAGCCATTGTCAAGGAAAAGGAACTTACTGTTCTCATTGTTGTCTGGCTGGATACCCATGTTGAAGATGTAGTCTATGAAATAGAAATTTGTTTATGATCTATCTGTGTAAGCTAAACTTACAAATATTCACAGGCAAATATTTAGACTGTTTTGCCTGATTGGGAAAACCATGTCCGTATCTGTGCCAAACTTTTCAAGTAATGCCTCTTCTCTACTGCAAGAAAACTTTTCCTAAAAGTTTTCCAGTTTTAGTTGTAACTTTGACATATGGAAATTTACATGAGCAGTATTTACCATATATTTATTCAATAAAATTGCATGAGTAAAAATATGACAACAAGATACTCTTGATAAATTCATTTTGAAGGACACAGATATCAATATCCACTTTAAAGGAGCATCCCAAAAATGAAAAGCTTGGATGATCTTTATTAATTTGAGTTGTGAATTTATGTGAATTTACTACAATCGTTGTGGACTTAAGGAAATTATGAGATTATTCCTTTATCTATGTCCTGCATATAATTTTATTTCTAGGAATTAAACACTTCTGTACTACAAAATAATATATGATTATATTATTATAATAAAACGTAAACATACTTTTGGGTTTAATGGCTAAAACAGGAATTGTAATGTTTTATAAGGAACATTAAACTAAGAAAACAGTAAGAACTACCCTGTTTAATTAATAAACTAAAATAGTAAAATAAAAAGGTCTGATATTTAAAAATGATTTAACACCCAATGGCTCATATCTGTAACCAGAAAAAGGTTACAATTGCATATATTGACGTGACATAAAGCCACACACACACACACACACACGCACGCACACACACACACACACACACACACACACACACACACACACACACACACACACACACACACACACACACACACACACACACACACACACACACACACACACACACACACATATATAACACACACAGGGACACACACACACACACACACACACACACACACACACACACACACACACACACATACACAGTGAGTGAACAGCGCCCTCTATGTCTGAGTTCAGGTAATACTCTGTCATAACACTCAGCGCTGGTTATGAAACCCAGCTCATTATCACACAACCTCTCCTGCGACGAATGGGTCTTGACAGCTTTTGCAGTTTGGACGGTTCTGACCCGTTCTGGGTGAGTGAATACACGAAACTCCCCTCCTGGGCTCATCTTTGGTCTTTAAACACGTGATGAGGGTATGCCGGTTTGTGTGTCACATTATTCAATTACAACAGTCTTGAAACATAGTGAGCTGCCTCCATTATTTATCACATCTGTGTACTAACATGTTAGTATTAATGTGATGAGCATCATGAGGTCGGGTTGAATGTTTCAGTAATGCCCTGCAGTGCTGCTTGTGTAGGTCGGTCTTTAGGTTTTGGAACACGGCCACCGTTGCTAAGCTAACCGGTTAGCTAAACTATCAACTGTGCGCAGATTGACTGTCAGCCTGTTGAAATCTTCTTTCTTCAATGTTTCTTTTTTTTTTTTAATTAAATTGGTGACTTTAAAGGATAATAAATGCGATATGTAAATGACAGACATGTTTTATGTGTGTTTTATTCTCAGACTTAGCTGAGGAGTTCACTTGAATTGTTGTGGTTAGCTTTTAAAGGCAGCTAATATGTATTTAGCTGTAACTTCAGGGACTTTTTGTCATATCAGTTTAATTAATTTAAATGTAAGTTTTTGGGGTGGAATTGTGCAATTCGTGATTAAATGGTCAACATATTGAAATATGAATCAATGTTAAGAAAGTGTGTGGTTTCTCAAGAAACTCTATAAGATGTTCAATGTTTACATTGCAGGTGCTTTGTTTGCCTAACACTTCAATACAAACAGTAAATACAAACTTGTCAATAAAAGACACACATTTTATTTATAATATGCTTGATAATACTGATGATATAATACTTTAATTTCAATAAAGATAAACCTTTCTTCCTTTGACTTAAAGAATAAACATCTCCTTACAATATTTTGGTTTTGAGATGTGCCCGATGAATGAAATAGTAACACCACACATTGTTATTTACTTACACCTTGTGTTTAAACATGTTTTTATATATGTTTTTATATTTTTAAAAGACACACAAAAGAACCCAACAACATTGATTTACATCGTAAACCCAGAACACCACAGAGACATTACTCCAAATATCTTCTTTTGTGTTTCATAGATTGAAAGGCATGAATGTTTTAAATAGAAAATTTAAATGATTTTATAATGCTCAAATGATCCAGATTGTTCAGTAATATTCATCGGTCTGTTTTTGCACAAAGATATGGCATGTGGGGAGAAATGTATGAGGTTCTGTTTAAAAGTTCCGCTTCATTGCATACAGAAGTAATTTCGGGGCAAAGTGAAATACTCCACCATCCACCAAAGCACAGAAGAGATTCTTCTCCACTCAGAAGTGCGTTCTGAAGTGTTTGTTCCTCACACACATCATTAGATCTTTGTGTGTTTTATCCCTCAACAGGGAGCATTGTGCCTCCTTCGGTTGTTACTGTGTTTCTATGTTTCTTCAAAAGAATCTTTGAAATTGTTGAATGGAATGAAACCCTCTTTTGTCTGCAGGATTGGAACCGGACATGGCAAACACAAAACCCTGACCTGACACCATGTTTCCAGAACACACTGCTGGTTTGGATACCCTGCCTCTACCTCTGGCTGCTTGCACCTTTTTACATTGTATACCTCAAAAGCCATGATCGTGGATACATATGCATGAGCCATCTAAACAGAGCCAAAACAGTGAGTCAACAACACATCACATTAGTCAACAACTTGCTTTTCTGATAACTCTGCACTGTTTATCAGGCTGTTAAATGGTCATGTGACTCTCATCCTTAAGGTTATCGGGTTTACCCTATGGCTTATCTGCTGGGCAGACGTTTTCTACTCTTTCTGGGAAAGAAACCAGGGTGCTGCTTTAGCCCACGTCTACCTTGTCAGCCCCACAATGCTTGGCATCACAATGGTGAGCCTTCTATCCACAAATTAAGGTGCTGTGTTACCTTTGATTGACTGTGTGACTTTGTAGCTTAAGGCATTGAAAGTGTCAAACCAGACAGGAGTGCTTTAAAGTCATGAATTTTGATATAGTTTAACACGTTGCAGTTTTTTTGCATTAATATGAGTTGCAATATTATGTTCCAGTTGCTGGCTACCTTTTTCATCCAGTACGAGCGGATGAAGGGGGTCCAGTCCTCAGGGGTGATGCTTAATTTCTGGCTGGTGACCATATTGTGCGCCACTGTGACCTTTCGCTCCAAGATCTTAAATGCATTGGAAGAAGTAAAAAAATTTATAAATTTCTTACAAATTATTACAAATAATTTTCAAACTAAATCTTAGAAATCAGTATATTTAACATGTTTGTGTTTTATTTTAGCCTGCCAATGTGGATGTGTTCAGATATACAACCTTCTACGTTTATTACACCTTGCTGCTCATCTCTTTCATCCTGTCTTGTCTGTCTGATCAGCCTCCTTTATTCTCACAGGCTGTCAAAGACTTGGTCAGTAAACTTTACACAGTTGAATGTTGAATAGATTAGAGCGGAACTGTGAATTACACTGTTGAAATTGTTTGTGTTCAGAATCCATGTCCAGAGTCTGGAGCCTCCTTCCTTTCCAGGATCACATTCTGGTGGATAACAGGGTGAGTAGAATAAATGACGAAATTTATAACAGATCCATTAAAAAGAATTAAATGTCAAACATGCAAGCACATCTGACTCACATTAGTTCCAATTGTTTATTTCATCTCTATACTACGTGTTTTAAAAAAGTAAAGAAGATTGTTTTCTTTTGTTCTGTCCCTTTCTTTTGCAGGTTGATGGTACAGGGTTATAAAAGGCCTCTGGAAGAAAAAGATTTGTGGTCACTCAACACAGATGATAAGTCTCAGAGAGTGGTGCCACAGCTGGTGCGGCGCTGGGACCATGAATGCAACAAGATCAAAAGGTCAGATTCAAGGAGTTACTTTTTTTGAAAATTATTGATTGTATGTCAATTTGTTGTTGAAAGTCCTAATAATCTGTTTGGCATGTTTTTTTGTAAGGCCGATAGATAAAACACTCTACAGCCCAAAAAGAGCAGCAAAGGGAGAAAAGAAAGATGGCCAACCAGTAGAGGAGTCCGAGGTTCTACTTTTAAAAGCCCTGAAAAACGGGGAGCCTTCTCTCTTTTGCGCTCTCTGCAGAACATTTGGACCAAACTTTCTCATCAGCTCTCTTTATAAAATCATTCATGACGTTCTGATGTTTGTTGGACCGGAAATTCTCAGGTATGACCCTAAAATGAATAAACACAAAAACCATAGAACAGCTTTGAAGAGGAAGAGAGAAAAATACTTTCCATATTTTTTGTTCTCTACGGTTGTATGTCAAACTAATGTTTTCAGAGTACTTTCTAGTAAACGAGGCTTACAGTAAAATTGCCTTTCAAAGAGGGTATATCCTGTAGGACCTGTTTTTTATCCGCTGGAATTTTGTTACTCTTTTGTAAAATCCCAGATGTTTCGAGTGATAAATACGCTACATGGGCAGGGGCTACATTTCCCTCTTGAGTTTTTAGAGTCGTGTGGCTTTAATAACTTAAAACTCTGTTGGACTGTCACCCTTTCAGAACAACAGCTGTGACCCTCTTAGAAGACCTCCAGTTAGAGTTTATTTTGGCATGCTGAAACTTATGCCCTCAGAGCGTTCATTAGACCATAATCAAATCCCACTAATCCTGCGAAAGTGCCACCTTAATTCTTATTACCTACGCTACAATGCCTTGTACCAGTCAAACAACTTAAACATAAATAAATCCTGTTGAAGGACATTCCAGGATAGACACATCAGTCATGTGATTTTGGTCTTCTGTGCCGCAGGCTGCTGATTCAGTTTGTAAATGAGCCAAGCTCCCCCTTCTGGCATGGTTACTTCTTCACTGCCCTGCTGTTTGTTTGTACCTGCGTGCAAACGCTCATCCTACAGAAATATTTCCATGTTTGTTTCTTGACCGGCATGAGGTTACGTACAGCCATCATTGGTGCTGTTTACAGAAAGGTATGAGGATATAACGGGATAAGAACTTGGGTGCTTGTGACCTCTTCAGTCATGACTTCAATACATATACATTTTTATTATAGGCCCTGGTCATTACCAACGCTGCACGGCGAACATCCACTGTTGGGGAGATTGTGAATCTAATGTCTGTAGATGCTCAGCGTTTCATGGACCTCATTACCTACATCAACATGGTCTGGTCGGCACCTTTGCAAGTCATCCTGGCCCTTTACTTTCTGTGGCAGGTGTGTGAGATATTTGATTTGTATGCCCATGCATCATTAAAGGGATAGTTTACACAAAAAAATAATTTTCTGTCTCCATTTGCTTACCCATCCAAGTAATTATGGGTACCCATTGACTCTCATAGTAGGAAAAAAGGCAGCTAAAACAGCTTAGTTACATTACATTTAAGTATCTTAATTTGTGTTCAGCATAACAAAGAGAGGTATACAGGTTTGTGACGTGGTGGGTTAACATTTTTTTTCCTTTCAGACACTGGGCCCCTCAGTGCTTGCTGGAGTTGCGGTGATGGTGCTGATGGTTCCGATAAATGCAGTCATTGCCATGAAAACAAAAACATACCAGGTTGGTGAATCTCATATTTTAGAAAAATATTAGTCCATAACAAATATCACTTTGTTGACCTTTGTTTGCACTATATTGTTGTGAATTTTACAAATCACAAATGTGCTTGCAGGTCTCTCAGATGAAAAGCAAAGACAACAGGATCAAGCTTATGAATGAGGTGCTGAATGGCATTAAAGTGCTTAAACTCTACGCTTGGGAACTGGCCTTCAAAGATAAAGTATCAGCCATCAGAAAGAGTGAATTGAATGTTCTGAAGAAGACCGCTTATCTGGGTGCCGTGTCCACTTTCACTTGGGTCTGTGCACCATTTTTGGTAGGTAAACTACAGTTGCATAATTCATTTGTGGGCTTTCTTATGTTGTTGGGGTATCTGACATCTGCGTTTTATTTTTAAAGGTTGCCCTCTCTACATTTGCTGTGTATGTGTTGGTAGATGAACACAATGTTCTTGATGCGCAAAAGGCATTTGTTTCTCTTGCTCTGTTCAATATTCTGCGCTTCCCTCTCAACATGTTGCCTATGGTTATTAGCAGTATGGTGCAGGTAAGCCTGAGAATCTTCTGCTTAATCATTTTGAGTTTGTTTTGACAGAAAATATGTTTTGCTGTTATCAGGCTAGTGTGTCTATGAAGCGTCTCCGTGTGTTCCTCTCCCATGAAGAGTTGGATGAGGACAGTGTAGAGAGGCAGGCCATCACTGCATGTAAGTTACACAATACATATCTATCATTATTTTAAATGAAAAAGTGCTGTAAGGGTCTTCACATAAAACACCATTGTATGTCTGTGCAACACAGTTGTCTGTGGGTTTAAAGACTGCTTGTGTTTTTTGATGTCAACTGAAGAGACTTGACTGTTTCTGTTCATTCAGCTCCAGACAGCATTAGGATTGTAGATGGAGCGTTCAGCTGGTCTAAAGATGACCCCCCTACTTTGAAGAGGTAACTTTATTATATGTGTGTACATGAGCTGTTGAAAGACTTGTATAACACAATGAACTGCTAAGTACTTAACACAAATGAAGTTAAGATCTAAACTGGCATTACATTCAAGGCATCAAAGGGACTTTGAGCATTGCGATGACTGTGAAACGGGTCGTTTGAGGACACGGTGGGCAAGTATGTGCACGAACGCCGATACAGGAGAACTTCCCTCGCCAGAGGAAATATAATCCAGCTAATCTCCATTCATAATAGAGATCGTTTTAATTGTTTTTAATCTATTTAAATTCTATCCTCGTCTCACTGAAATCATGCATTGAAGTATATGATTTGTCTTGCACATTTGTTTACTGGAAATTCGAGTTTTAATATCTGGAAGCTTTAAGGGATTTAATGGTCATCGGCCTAAGATCAAATGATTGCAGAAATCTGAATGAATAAATGCAAAGACACTGCTGCCTCTGACCACGCAATGTTTTGCTGTTACAACCTATTTGTACCCAACCTGCTCATGTCTCACAGTCTTTTTTCTCTCCATAGGATTAATGTGCAGATCCCAGAGGGCGCACTAGTTGCTGTGGTAGGCCATGTGGGATCGGGAAAATCCTCTTTGCTTTCAGCTCTTCTGGGGGAGATGCAGAAACAGGATGGATCTGTCTCTATCAAGGTACAGACACAATCACATTGCTTATTTGCTAATATTTGCATCTGTTTGTCCACTGTGAATTATTTTTAAACGTTGTAAAGAAATTTTAGTGAAATCTGATGAATTTGAATATGTTTATGTACTTAAAAACATAACGTGTTATTTTTTAGGGCTCTGTGGCTTACGTACCACAGCAGGCTTGGATCCAAAACGCCACTCTCAAAGACAACATTTTGTTTGGACGGGAGGCAAAAGAGAGTTGGTACCAGAAAGTGTTGGAGGCATGTGCTCTGCTACCAGACTTGGAGATCCTTCCTGGAGGAGACATGACAGAGATTGGAGAGAAGGTGAAATCATTTTTAGAATGCTTACAAACATTACATGTTTTTTTTGACACTACAAAATTTAACAAACAGAACATTTAGAATTAAATGAAATTGTGAAAAAATCTTAGGTTAAGGACATTTTGCTTAAGCAGACATGACAAGTGATGCAAAAAAATTACTTTTCTTTTTAATGTATTACTTAATTAGGTAACTTTGCCCAAAGTTCAATTTTCACTGTATTGTCCTGTATCATATCACTTAACATTAAATTTGTTGGCATGTTGTATTGTGATGTTTAGGGAGTGAACCTATCTGGAGGACAGAAGCAGCGTGTGAGTTTGGCTAGAGCTGTGTACTGTGGCTGTGCCGTATACCTGTTGGACGATCCGCTCTCTGCTGTAGACGCTCATGTGGGAAAACATATCTTTGAGAAGGTCATCGGCCCTCAGGGGGTGCTACAGGGACGGGTAAGAGCTTTACTTTACTTTTTATTGAAATCTAAGCTTTAAAGATTGTTACAGAAAATGTCAATTCCGTCACTTATTACTCAGTTTTATTTAAACCTGTCTGATTTGCTTCTACATAAGACAAATAAGATATTTTAAAGAATGTTGGTAACGGAATGACAACAGTGCCAATTAACTAGCAATGATGTTGTGTCCATACAATAAAAGTTAATTCATATTTGTTAACATTCTTCAAAATATCTTCTTTTGTGCTCTGAAAAAGAAAGTAATATAGGTTTAAAAAATGTAGGTGAGTAATTAAAAAGCTTTAAGATGAATGGTCACTTTAAGTTTGTTCTTGTGCACATCTAATGTCTTTTATTCATTGTAATCTTCCAGACACGAGTTCTGGTGACGCACGGGCTGAGCTTCCTGCCACAGGCAGACCTGATCCTGGTAATGGTGGATGGAGAGATCACTGAAATGGGTTCTTACACCGAACTGTTGACCAGACAGGGCGCTTTTGCCGAGTTCGTTCGAACATACTCCAACAAGGAGCAAGAGGAGGGGGAGGATGTAGTTGGGGGTGAGACCATTTAATTCATCTGTGTGTTCAGTCATAATATCATCATCACATTTTCAGTAGTTCATAAACGTTGGTCAATGTGAAATAGTCTTCTAGTCAAATCTCTGTCTGTTTTACCTCTGTCTGATTCTTTTGTCTGTGTCTATTTTTGTATTCATTTTGATGTTGCTATTTCTTTGTCTGTGTTTAATCTGTTGGCTTCTCAGAGGAGAGCGAGCAGTCAGAAGTCATGAACGAGAAAACTGAAGGTTTGAGGGTGTTATTGGTCTCTGGGTCATATAAATTGTTTAAGTCTGCACGTTATGCATGATAGAATGGGTGTTTGTTGTAATTAAGCCATGCTACATGTAAAGTGCAGACAAAGATTTTGAAGCAACCACCCAATGTACCTCAAGTCACAAATTATTGAGTTGCCAGGGCTTTCAGTCCTGTACTTGCTTTCTAACTCATCAGGTTTGAACTTTAAGTGATGGGTGACTTGGGAAAAAAAATCTTCTGCAAAAAACAAAATGAAATATTTTGAATGAAAGTTAACAATGGCACCCATTCATTTTATGATTAGAGAAACATAAACATAAGAAGTTGCTGCAATACTTCTCAGGTGCAGGACTGAATTACCCTCTCTGTGCTTCGTTTTGATTGTAGTATGTTTGTCTGCATCTAACACATCCAGAGTATTCAGGTTACACAAACAGGTAGTCTTTTTGTAAATAGAGCCCTATCAATGACCTTTCATCTGTCCCATGACCTTCATCAGTGCATCTGCTGTGCCATGGGTATGGGGCTCTGTTACAGCGCAACCCACTGGTGATCCTTCTAACTACAGCCACACCTGCAAGCTTTAAAATCCTAAGCGTCAGGTGTATGGTTGCGTGAGCTGTCTAGGCCTGACAGGTGTGGCTGTTTGGAAGAGAATTTTCGCCTTTCATTCATTTTTTTTTTAATGGGGATGGTTGTACTTCTGTACAGAGCAATGTCACACTGGCCACAATGAAAATTTTTTGATTTTTCATATGCAGGCTTGCACTTGACTTGGAATAATAGAGTAAAAAGTGTTGAATTCTGAAAGAACAGAAAAAGGTTTTGCTTTCACATATTTCCTGTGGCATGTAGAAACTTATGTTGAATTTTCTCTTATTTGGCTTCGTCTTTTTATCCTCAGATGCGGTTTCAAGGAAAGGACTGGAGAACGGTGGCCCTGCCACTCAGCCGGGGTCAGCAAGCACTCATTTATACTGCTAAAACCGTGTGCTTGTCATTCCTGATATATTGAGCTGGTGTTTAACTGTGTCCTGTAGGAACAGTCAGAAGTCATTGAATGCTGTCGGAATAGGCAAAAGCCCACAGAACACTGAAGCCAAAGATGACCCAGGAAAAAAAGTTAAATCTGCAGAATCAGCCCGACTTACAGAGGCAGATAAGGCCAACACTGGAAGAGTATGAATGCTTATTTTTTTCACAGTATTTATTTACCTATTTGAAGGAACTTAAGAACGATATACAACATATGGATAATTAGGTTATTCTTGTTACCTTAACTCTTTGTCTCAGGGTTAATTTAATGTTTGTCATGCAGGTGAAACTGGCTGTGTTTTGGGAGTACATGAAGGCTATTGGTTCGCCCCTGTCCTGCTTTAGTATTTTTTTGTTCTTCTGTCATCATCTGTCCTCGCTGGGCTCAAACTATTGGCTGAGTCTTTGGACAGATGACCCTGTCGTCAATGGCACACAGCCCACCAGAGAGATGCGTCTAGGAGTTTACGGGGCACTTGGACTTTCGCAAGGTGAGTTTTTTTTACCGTGACTTGACACTAAGAACGTTTTTTTTAATGATTTCCATTTTCAATCCATCTCATTATAAAATTCTCACTTTTCAGGTATTTCAGTGTTTTGTTATTCAATCGCTGTATCCGTCGGTGGAGTTCTAGCATCCCGTTACCTGCACCAGACAATGCTCTATAACGTTCTCAGGTCCCCCATGTCTTTCTTCGAACGTACACCAAGCGGGAACCTGGTCAACCGGTTTGCCAAAGAAACAGACACCATTGACTCTGTCATCCCGAGCATCATCAAAATGTTCATGGGCTCCATGTTTAATGTGCTGGGCTCATGTGCTGTTATCCTCATTGCTACACCGCTAGTGGCAATCATTATCCCTCCTTTGGGTCTGCTGTACTTCTTTGTGCAGGTATTTTGTTTGTTTTTTCTGCATGTGTTAAAATGTAACACTTTTGGACCTTGTTTTTACAAGGTTGCAGGATTTAACCTCATAGGTTGCTTGAGTTGCCAGGATTGTGCCTTTGAACAAACTCAGGTTGCTTCAAGGGAATTCCTTTCTAAATTAAGGAAACTGTTCTATGGCAACAGTGTACAAATAGACAGGAAGTCATTTCAACCAGTCCCAGGCTAAAACTCTGTGGGTGAAATTTCCCATAGGATACTTTAATAAATGATTATAACTTTGTCAACCAAATTTATGCCTATTACATGCATTTATAATTTAAAATACTTTGTATATAAGATTAAACCTTATTAAATTTACTAATGCATTAGAAGATTTTCATCATAGCACTTTTTTCATTCATCTTTGCTCATGATGATGCCCATGCATCTCTCGTAGCGTTTTTACGTGGCATCGTCACGGCAGCTAAAGCGTCTGGAGTCAGTGAGTCGCTCTCCAGTTTACACACACTTCAATGAAACCCTACTGGGCACCAGTGTGATACGAGCTTTTGGAGAGCAGCAGCGATTCATCAGAGAGAGTGACGGCAGAGTGGATCATAACCAGAAAGCCTATTTCCCCAGCATTGTCGCCAATCGGTGAGAATTCACTTTAGAATCTAATTCAGAAAAGTTGTCTTTGTTTATAATTGCTATATCAGTCTACAGCTTCATTTGAAAGCTGTCTCTGTCCTCTCTGTGCAGGTGGTTGGCGGTGAGGCTAGAGTTTGTGGGTAACTGTATTGTAACATTTGCTGCTCTCTTCGCTGTGATGGCCCGGGATAGTCTGAGTCCAGGTATCATGGGTCTGTCTATCTCCTACGCTCTTCAGGTCAGTCTTATCAGAAATATGCGGTATATGAGCCTCTCTGGCACATCTCCATTCACTCTCAAAACTCTTATGTCACCCAGGTCACAACATCTCTAAACTGGCTGGTGCGGATGTCTTCTGAGTTGGAGACCAACATTGTGGCGGTGGAGAGGGTAAAGGAATACGGAGACACAGAGAAAGAGGTCAGTAAACTGGCACGCAGATTGTTAGAGACAAGGGCAGATAACAGTTTAGCACTTCCTGGATTCTGATTGAGTTATTATATGTGGTGTCTCCATTTAGGCTGAATGGAAATTAGAACACTCCTCTCTGCCAGCTGGCTGGCCAACCACTGGCCACATTGAAATCCGCAGCTTTGGCCTGAGATACAGGGAGGACTTAGAGCTGGCCATTCGTGATATATCGGCCACCATCGAGGGTGGAGAGAAGGTGGGTAAAGTTACTGATTGAACGGTTCATACTTTTTATTCAGTTGAGATTATTAATTTAAAGGAGTAAATCACGCAGTTTCTGCCAATTCTTATGTTAATATTGGGTACCTGTTGTGTAGAATCGTGTAATTCTACTGTCTTAGGCACTTATAATGCATGAAACAGTGTGATGTTTCTCCTTTAAGATGGTGATGTACAATATATTAGCATGTTTGTGTGTTATAGGTGGGAATTGTGGGTAGAACAGGTGCAGGGAAGTCATCTCTGACTTTAGGACTCTTCCGCATCATCGAGGCAGCACAGGGAGACATCCGTATAGATGGCGTGAACATCTCTGAACTCGGCTTGCATGATTTACGGTCCAGAATCACAATCATACCTCAGGTTTCATATCCACATACACTTAAACATTCATTTAAACAGTATCTGTAGAATATGGTCTGTTATCTTATTTTTCATTTTTAATATAATCTATTTTAGGATCCAGTGCTGTTCTCAGGTTCTCTACGTATGAATCTGGATCCGTTTGATGGGTACACAGATGAAGAGGTGTGGAAAGCTCTGGAACTTGCACATCTCAAGAACTTTGTATCTGGGCTGCCTGACAAGCTCAACCATGAGTGTTCAGAGGGAGGAGAAAACCTCAGGTAGAGATTTTACTTTCAGATTTTTTTCTTAATGATGGAGAATTGACTCCAGTAAGATCTGTCCTTATACATTTTAACTGTGTGTTGTGGGTTCAGTTTGGGTCAGAGGCAGCTGGTTTGTCTGGCTCGAGCTCTTCTCAGAAAAACCAAGATTCTGGTTTTGGATGAAGCCACAGCAGCTGTAGACCTGGAGACGGACAATCTGATTCAGTCCACCATCAGAACTCAGTTTGAAGACTGCACCGTTCTAACCATCGCACATCGCCTCAACACCATCATGGACTACACTAGGTATGAAACACAAGCTGTCTACAAGAAGAATGTGTGTAGCAAAAATTTTATTTGCCTAAAAAATGATTTTGTCAATTCTTTATCCAAAGGGTTTTGGTTCTTGATAAAGGCCAGATGGCTGAATTTGATTCTCCGTCCAATTTAATCGCCAAGAAGGGAATATTCTACAAGATGGCCAAAGACTCAGGTTTGGTCTAATATTGAGATAAGCCAAAGCCTTCTGCTGCATCCAGGACATATTAAAGAGGAGCAAAGAATCTGCTTTATGCCTGGAATTCACATACAGTTTGTCTATGAATCTTTCACTCCACAGATACGGTAGCCCTCAGTTTTCACTCCCAGTTTCTTGTTACAAGTGCTGCTGTCTGATACCAACATTTATGATGCTTAAAACATTTCTTTTGTCATTTCATGTTTAAGTTAAGGAAAGCACTCCTGCTTGCTAACAATTGTTAGTTTTAAAACCAAATGAAGGTTTGCAACATTGTTGTAATAGACTTTAGGAATTGAGAACAAAAGCCTAAGCAATGCATTGTTGAAACTGTAGTCAGTTGTGAAGCTGCTGGAAACACTCCTCTTCATTGTGTGCTTTTTGCTCATGAATGTGTGCTTCAATGGAGAATATGGCTTCACCTCGAGCCAAAGAGTCTTTCAAGAAAATTCAAAGAGGTCTATTTAAAAGCTAAACCACTCACAACCTGGGATGACCAGCTGGCCATTACTTTCTCTTGTTTCAGTTTTCTTTATTTTTAGCTTTAGAGATAAGTTACAGTATCTGTTACAATAATATTTTATTATACAGGAATACCCTACTTGAAAAGTAGCTAAGCCTTGTCTTACCAATATTATGCAGAAGTGGCAGTATTTGCCTTCTGCATCTATTGGTGAATGTTTTAAAGTCATGGTTCTTGTTTGTTAATATTTCTCAGTGATTATTTCACCAGAACAATGAATGCACTTAGAGTCCTGTTTAAAAAAGGTCGAAAGGATTTGTTTTCAGTTTTGGTGTGGCAAATATTTGAAAATGTGAAGATTATGTATGGTCATATATCAGAATCATAATAGGGTTTTTTGCTAGATGTTCATACTTGCTGAGTGCTGTGTGCTGCATATCATATATCTGTTTAATGTATGCTTAAGTGTGCCACATGATCAGTGGAGCGCTTGTGTTCTGTTAGAAAACGAAGCCTTTTGAGTTGTTTTAAGGCCAATCAAGATTTTTACAAAAAAAATACATAAACAAATACTTATATTAATAATACTGACATATGATTTGTTACATATTTATATTATTTGTAAGTATGCATAAAGCTATTATTTGATATTTGTATAAATGCACTAGTTTTAAGTATGGTGATGGAAAATACAAATAAATACTTTTGTTAAGAGCTCTGTTTGTGAGATGACAAATAGATTTTTTTGTATCAATATTTATTTTACTGAAAATGAAAAAAATAAAGGAAATTTTCAAGTTTGATCATCACACGTGATGTGTGCGTTGAAGCGTGTTATAAATATTTTAAAAATACAAAGGATACAGTACAAAATACTTAAATACTGAGTCAAAATGTATGCTAGAAAACCTGAAAGTTCTGAATGATTGCATTCATAAAATGTTAACATAAAATATACTCCCTTGGAACTAAAACAAGTCTTTAACCTTTCAAGAGCATTTAAGGTCAAATATGCTGACATGAAAATGAAACTTGAAGACCTTAACAAGTGCCAATAGAATTTAGGCTAATTCTAACATTTTCTCAAGCTTCACTTCGCCAGCAACCAAAAGAGTTGAAAGGCGATGAGCACAATCTCTGACCATCTGATGTGTTCACAGCCACCAAACACCTTTTTCGTAATTTAACAACACAAGTCTTGGCACTTTTTAGCACCTCAGACATCTTATATTAAATACAGGTGCATACTGTGAATCCGATTTCTTTACAAAACAAATCCTTTTCATCCTAACAGAGATCATGTGATTTTATAAACTCTTGTGATGAAATAGATATAGGTTCTCCACAGTTCTTCTCTCTTAATAAGCTGGTGGTCACTTCCGGAGTTTCAAATCAGTCCAGCCTCCCGGCACATTCCATAAAACTCACCTCGTTGAGAAATTAGATTGGATGGAGTGCCCATCTCTGTGATGTTCCCTCTGTCCATCACAATCACCCTGTAGGAAAAGTTTAGTATTTTCTTAAATCTGTGGATATGTTTAACTTGGTTACATGTGTTGGTCATAATATTTATAAAAATGAGCATGCATTTTACGTTAAAAATATTTCCACATGTGCTTTGTTTGTTTTACCTAGTGTAGTCCATGATTGTGTTGAGGCGGTGGGCGATGGTTAGAACGGTGCAGTCTTCAAACTGAGTTCTGATGGTGGACTGAATCAGATTGTCCGTCTCCAGGTCCACAGCTGCTGTGGCTTCATCCAAAACCAGAATCTTGGTTTTTCTGAGAAGAGCTCGAGCCAGACAAACCAGCTGCCTCTGACCCAAACTGAACCCACAACACACAGTTTAAATGTATGAGGACAGATCTTACTGAAGTCAATTCTCAATCATTAAGAAAAAAATCTGAAAGTAAAATCTCTACCTGAGGTTTTCTCCTCCCTCTGAACACTCATGGTTGAGCTTTTGAGGTAGCCCAGACACAAAGTTCTTGAGATGTGCGAGTTCCAGAGCTTTCCACACTTCTTCATCCGTGTACCCATCAAACGGGTCCAGATTCATACGCAGGGAACCTGAGAACAGCACTGGATCCTGATCCAAAAAGGTTGGATGTAATAAAAGAAGCCACGTTTATTGAGTTACTACGTGAACATGTGGTGTACCTGTGGGATGATGGTGATACGAGACCTCAGATCATGAAGCCCGATCTCTGCAATGTTAAACCCATCTATGAAGATCTTTCCCTTTGCTGCCTCAAGTATCCTGAAGATTCCAAGAGCAAGAGATGATTTTCCAGCACCTGTTCTTCCCACAATTCCAACCTGCGTGGGTTCAATGAACAACTTAGTACTTCATAAGAAATAAATCTTTTTAGTTCCACTTGATGTTGATATTTACTTTTTCTCTCTTATTAACACTAAGGGTAATTTCTTTCAAGGCCCAGTCGAGACCCGTGCGATACTGAAGTCCATATTGCTTGAGTTCAATGGATCCGGTTCTGGGCCAGCCTAGTGGCAGTCTGTTGTCCTCTAATTTCCATGGAGCCTGTGTTCAACCATAGACATACAAGACAACTTGAAGCGTCAATGCAAATATATGCTGTGGTTAAAATATTCCGATTCTTACCTCTTTTGGTGTGTCAGTATATTCCTTTACCCTCTCAACAGAAACTATGTTGTTCTCTACATCTGTCCATGCCCTTACAATCCAGCTCAGGATCCCAGTTACCTTAAATTATATTTTTATTGAGATTTGTATTCAGATTGTCTATATAAATGCCTTGCAAAGTGCCTTGAATAATTCCTACCTGGAGTGAGTGGGACACCACAAGACCTACAATACCAGGTCTTAGAGTTGCTCTTCCCATGACAGAAAAGATAGCCGCAGCAAGTACAAGCAAATTTCCCAGGAACTCAAGATTCACAGCCAGCCACCTAAACAAATAAACCAAAACTATATGAGTAAAAACCTCTGTTCTAACAACAACAAAAAAATCCTTGAGACATGTTTTCAAATATGTTCCACAGAAGAACACATAAGAATTTACCTTGTGGCCACGAATCTTGGAAAGTAGGAAGTCTGGTTGTGATCCACTCGACTGTTAGCTAATAGGATGAATCTCGGCTGTTCTCCAAATGCACGAATAACACTGGCTCCTTGGACCGTCTCATTGAAATGAGTATAGATGGGTGAACGACTCACAGACTCAAGTCTACGCAGCTGGCAAGATGTGGCCACATAGAACCTCTGAAAACAGAGAACAAGACAGGAAAGTAGTAGTCAGAGGGGGACAGGTGACTCATGCCTGTTGTATGATTCTAAGTAATTTACCTGAATGAAGGCATAAAGGAAAGTCAGTGGCAATATGATCAGTCCTGCAAAAGGAGTCGCCATCAGCACAATAATGCAAACCTCCAACAGTTTGAACACATAGCCCAGCATCATCTTTAGACCATCTGGGACCATGCAGTCTATGGCATCTATCTCTTTGGAAAACCGGTTAAGAAGGTTGCCGCTGGGTGTGATCTCAAAGAAAGACATGGGCGAGTGAAGCACATTGTTGAGAAGTTCCAAGTGAAGATGACGGGATGCAATTATTCCTCCTAGTGAAATAGCCACTGTTGTTCCAAAAATCCCTATTCCTGCAATATCATTAAAACATGAGTAATGCATATCACAAAATATATTGTGACCAATGACGGATCCCCAACCTTGTGCAAAGCCAAGAGCTCCAAAGACACCAAGCTTCAGATCCGTGTCCACTTGTGTTCCATTTACAACTGGGTCATCTGCCCACAAGCTTAGCCAGTAGTTGTAGGCCAGCGAGGCAGCTTGCTGGAATGCGTAGAGGAAGAGGATGGGGATGATGAGAGCCAGGCCGATGGTCCTGAAATACTGCCCATACAACTCCAGCTTCACCTATTGGACCAAGATAAAAGTCCCATTTGGATGATTTAGTGAATGCTAAGAGGATATTATGGTGCACAATGGAATTCAAAAGCATTTAATCATGGGATAGAGTGAGAGAGCTTATAAAACCCTTTTTACTGACAGGTAGATGAACTTTTAAACTGAGCTGCCTCATCAAATTGTTGAGCTTTTACAAACCTTTTGTGTAGACTAAAATGTGTTGTGAATTGATGTGGATTTTAGTTTAACTCACTTTGCCTGTGTGGGCTTTGTCAGCCTGAGTTAGTCTCCCAGCTTCTTCCTGGTCCTGTTCTTGTTCTGTATCAGATATGGCCTCCATCGTTTGGTTATTTGCACTTCCCATGTCTCCACTTTAGAAGTAGACAGAAATGTTAATGAGTGATCTTCTGTTCTGCATAAAAACTGTAACATATGTAACATCTTTTTTGCTTTTACCTGATGAGTTGCTCCTGGGAAAGGTCAATTGAGAAGTCTGTCATACTAAGACGAGAAACAGATTTTCTGGTTCCTGAAACAACGTGAATCAGTATTGTCAAGTGTGAACTTGGAAAAAGTAGTCGTTGGGATTGAATGTTTCACTAAAGACTTTATTTTACCTCTGTGTGTGGAGTTCCCCTTACGTCCACTAACGGCAAAAGCTTTTACAAAGTCAGCAAATGCATCCTCTCTGCTCAGAAGCTCTGAATAAGAGCCCATCTCTGTAATCTCTCCATCCACCATGACCAGGATAAGATCTGCCTGCGGCAGGAAGCTCAGACCGTGCGTCACCAAAATACGAGTCTGGTGAGTATCGGTTAACAAGCAAGGTTTAACACAAATACATTACTTTACTTATGCTGTTGCAGTTGAAATAGATCAAATATACCTTATTTTTAAGAACTCCATTGGGTCCAATGACTTTTTCAAAGATGTGCTGACCCACATGTGCATCCACCGCAGACAGAGGATCATCCAGAAGATACAAATCAGCCTTTCTGTAGACGGCACGTGCCAGATTCACTCTCTGTTTCTGACCTCCAGACAGATTTAGCCCCTATGAAGAGAATTAATGCTATTAAAAACTATAGTTTTTTCTTTTATGTCTAAAATATAGGAACTTGCACTTACAAGACTAGATTTATTGCATCTTCTTTGTTTAAGTTATATGACTACTGGATGTTTAAAAGGTCTATTTAGGGTACCTTTTCTCCGATTTCTGTGGCATCTTTTGCAGGTAGGATCTCCAGGTCTGGTAAAAGAGCACAGGCCTCCAACACTTTCTGGTACCAGCTGGGTTTTCTTTCCTGTCCAAACAAAATGTTGTCTTTGAGAGTGGCATTCTGGATCCAGGCCTGCTGAGGTACGTAAGCCACAGAGCCCTAAAAAAAGCATTTAACAAAGAACTTAATGTGGAACATATGCCAGTGATGCCAGTATTTGTTTTAAAAAAATGTTTCATACTTGCACTGTAACATGACCACTTTTCTTTTCCATCTCTCCCAGCATTGCAGACAGAAGAGAAGATTTTCCGCTGCCCACATGACCCACCACTGCCACCAGAGAGCCATGCTGCACCTTCATATTGATTCTGCCGAAAAGATCAGACTTTGACGGGTGAGTATCTTTAAATGTTTTACAAAAATAAAAAGTCAAGGCACTCACTTCTTTAGGCATGGTAGGCCATCTTTTGACCAGCTGAAGGTGCCATTGTCGATGACCACACTATCAACATCTGATAAAAAACAGAATACAGTTGACATTCACTGTTTGTTACATAGTATCCAACGCTATATTTAGGTAATGTATTCATGTTTATTTTAATGTAATACTTTTTTATATACACTGCTTAAAAAAGGAACACTAAAATAAAACATCAAATATTTTAAAATGCTTTGTTCTTTACACAGTCTGATGTGCTGACTACAAAATCACAGAAAAATTGTCAATAAAAATCTAATTTATTGACCTTTGGAGTTCTGGATTTGTAGTCACATTGAAAATTAAGTGGAAAAGCACACTTCAGGATGATCCAACTTTGATGTAATGTCTTTAAAACAAGTCAAAATAAGGCTTAGAAGTGTGTGGCCCTCACATGCCTGTATGCCCTCCCTACAATGCCTGGGCATTCTCCTGATGAGGTGGCGGATGGTGGATGGACTGAGACATGATGTCCCAGATGTGCTTAATTGGATTCATTTCATAGCATCGACACACTCCACACACTCCCCACATAAGGTCTAGCACTGTCCAGCATTAGGACAAACCCAGGGTCAAACCGCACCGGCATATGGTCTCACAAAGGGTATGAGGATCTTATTTTGGCAC
Organism: Triplophysa yarkandensis; assembly: GCA_033220385.1. Taxonomy (NCBI): domain Eukaryota; kingdom Metazoa; phylum Chordata; class Actinopteri; order Cypriniformes; family Nemacheilidae; genus Triplophysa; species Triplophysa yarkandensis. The sequence continues at coordinate 6,696,222 of CM065661.1, forward strand.
CTAATGGCATTCAGGCTACCTCTTGCAAGCTCATGGAGAGTTGTGCATCTCTACAAAAAAATCCCCTCCACACCATTACTGACCCACTGCCAAACTGGTCATACTAGAGTATCTTGCAGGCAATGTAGGCTCCTCCATGTCTCCTGGTGTTTTGGCCTTTCTCCTGGTAGCGCCTGCATGCTCTGGATACTGCACTGACAGACACAGCCAACCTTCTTGCCAAAGCTCGCATTGATGTGCCATGCTGGATGAACTACACTACCTGAGCCACTTGTGTGGGTTGAAGACTCCGTCTCATGCTCCCACTAAAGTGAAAGCACTACCAGCATTCAAAAGTGACCAAAATATCAGCCAAAAATCATAGGAAGTAATAAGAAGCCTGTGGTCATCACCTGAAGAACCACTCATTTTGCCATGCGAATTGCCTATAACTTCAACCTTTTTTCAAATCCATTTGCACATCAGCATTTGAAATTGATTGTAAAAAAAGTGGGCAGTTTGATTTCACAGGAATGTGAATGTGTTGGAGTTACATTGTGTTGTTTAAGTGTTCTCTTTATTTTTTGAGCAGTGTATTATAATCATATTTTATGTACATACACAGGATTGCTCTGTGTATGCTTTTGAAATATCTGGATACTAATCTACAGTTAGTTTGTATTTGCATTAGCTATCGTAAACTAAGCGTTATAAATACTCCAAAAATGTTGAAAAACTATATTGCTCATTATTAGTTAATGTCTGCTAAATACCAGTGTTCATAAACAATATGTGAACTTTAAAATGAGAAAGAAGAAAGACAAAAGTATCCTTTTCAAATATTCTCCTTGACCTCCGTAATAAAAAACATTACAAAGTGAATGTTTTATTTTTAATAGATCTATTTTGCAAACAGTCAATAATAAGGAAATGTGGAAAATGTTATACAAATGTAATTACAGCTTTAAAGCTGAAAATTCCCTTTTCACTGACCACATGAAGTCATCGGTTCACATTTCACCAGCTGCCAACACCCACCTCATGCCCACACTATTTCCTTATCCTGTGCTAAACTACAGCCTTTAAATAAGGGATATGAAGGCGAGTGTAAATATATTCCCTGTGTAAGAATATTCCTAAAGACAGCTCATTATTCATTGTTTTTTGTCACGTCAGATTTTGTTATGGCTTGTTGCATAAGAATTCCATGTGTGACCAAATAGTTTTGCCTGTACAGCAATGTTTGCCATCTAGCTTATAAAGTGGTTTTATGGCAAAGAAAGTTTTAAAACAAAGTTAATTTTTTTGCTTACCAGGACTGTAAGGAATTCTCTCCACATTATCCCCCATCAGCTCGTCCTGACAGAGAAACTTCCCGAGTCGTTTGAGAGAAACTAATGCCTTAAAGACAGAATTAACAAGACAAAGAGGTTTATTTTTAAATGTTTTTTTTATTAAAAATTATCCATTTGGGGTTTGGAAATGCTCACCTGCATGCTGGTGCTCATTGCAAATGGAAGTTGACTGAGCGGAGTTTTTAATATATTAATGAGGGCCATGGATACAAAGACTTTCTGAGCATCCAGAACGTGTTTATCATCAATCAGCACATACACCCCGAACATGGCAAATGCAATCTGCAGGAAAAGATATGAGTCATAATATTAACATCCATACCAAAACAGATAACAATATAGTGTACCTAATATACGGAAATATTTCTAGAATATACCAAGAATGTGGAGGAGTTGAAAGAGGCAATAGATATAGAGTACAGGATCTGAGATTTCTTCAGAGCGTTGAGCTCTTTCTCCCTATAGCCGAGCACACGCTCTCTGAAGGCATTCTCCCATGCATAAAACTTCAGGATCTTTATTCCACTCAAGATCTCATTCATCAGCTTGATCCGTCCGTCCATGTACTTCATCTGGACCTCCTGAGACCAGCAAAAGAAAAAGAAAAAGAAAGAACAGTCAGTTTCATAAACATGATCATCAACAAACTCAAAACACTCATGTTTTATGAAAACTGACAACCATGCGAGCAGTGGGCAAGCTTTAAATCTTTGGATGTTTGAAACAAAGCAAATAAAGACATTTATATTGTACAATATTGTTTCATGTCCAAAACCATCAAAGAGAGAAAAAAGCCCACAGACAGTCCACAATGTCACTTCGATAATGTAAACCAGCTGAAGAAATGCGTCTGTTTCTTGGTCTCTCATTTTTCATTGCACACACATTGAAACATCATCTGTTCCACTCTGGAATATGAAGGACAATACCTGAAGCTTGCTCCTCATTTTGGCAATGACTCCATTCAGAGGAAAGATGAGGATCACCGTGGCAATGCCTGCCAGGGCAGATGGTCCCAGACGCTGTGCATGAATAAAGCATTGCAAATGTATTATAAATTTGACCTTTTGGGCAATAAACATTTATAAAGGCATCTGTTTCTCACCTGCCAAAGAAAGAAAAGGCACAATGCGATTTCTATCGGTGCAACCCAAACTGCATTGAAGTACACCACGAAATCCATCAGCTTTTGGGTGTCTGCAGAAACCAGGTTCACAATTTCTCCCACTGTACATGTTCTACGGGCTGCGCTGTCTATGACCAACGACTAAAGAAACAAGAATGATGGAGCTTTTTGGTGCCATTCATTGAAAGTATCCCTATCAGCTAATACAAAAATACCAACCTTTCTGTATACTAGACCCATAACTGCAGTTTTGACCCTCATGCCCACTGTGAAACATGTATACATGTACTGATGGTTGAACAGGGATTGAAGACAAGACAACAGGAACATCAGAAAAGCAAAGAGGTAACCCTTCCACAAGGGGGCATCTTCATCCCTCACAAAGCCGAGCAGAAGACTGAGAAATGATCAAATATTTCAAATACATTTTATACATTCATCTTTAAATTAACCACTAAATCACAACAATAATCAAACAAAAAGTTAGTTGTGACAAACTGATACATATGGATTTACATTTATGTGAAATTGCTGTTTCTCTATACCCTACATGGATAACATCCCATAGCTATAAAAATCTATATTTTCTTAAGCAACTTCAAGGATCAAAGTTTTTCACAATCTATTTTCACTCTTAAAAAGGTGTTTTGATGGTGGTGAATCTACAATTCCTGTGGGCCACATTCAGTGGTAATGGAGCAGCGAACCCACCACAGAGTTCTTGGCTGATTTTCTAACTCCAGATTCTGTGACTTTTCAAAGCTTGCACAGCCACAAAGACTACAACGCTGCAGGGAAGAAAATCTCCTTAGCATTGTGGGACAAAACAGAGGCAATGTGTGGCTGTACCACAGCAGAATATGCTGTTCTTCCTCTATTCAATACTGAGAACAGGTCAAGAAGTTCATAGACATAGTTGAGGATATTCTTATGGGAAAACCTCTGTTTCTGTTTTAGTTGCAAAACCATTTTTACACTTCTGCTCCTGGCATTTTTAAAGAATGATCTGTATGTCTTATAGGCCTGGTGGCACAGTATAATTTTGTCGTAAATCTGTCATCACTTTTCTCCACCACTGTCCACACTTCTACATGTAGTGGCCCCAGAATGTATTCAGACACCTTAGAATTCATGAATGTCTTAGCATTTTATATCTAAATATAAATACAAGCGGGATTCTAAAAATGTCCCAAATTTAAGTTCAACTTGAAGGTCCAAACCACATTCATTTTATTTCTCACCTTAACACCTGTGGGATGGAGAACATGAAAGCGTCATGGATGACCAGACAGAGAGTCCCAGTCAGAAAATAAGGGCCAAAGGTTTTGGCAAGTGTCCGAAGCAGACAGAAGCCTGAGCTTTGTTCTTTATGGAGTTTTCTGAGCAGCTGCGTCTGCTCACTTATCTTATAACCAAGAGCTTGTGTTTCATTCATAGAATACTCCTGCCTGTGTTTAAGAAGAAAATACAACTAATTTAATTAAACGATCATAGAATTTCTTATACAGTGGACCTGAATGTAATCTGATGATTCTTTGGTTTCTGCAGAAAGTATGAAATATAGCAGTGACTTACTGCTGAAGTTTAGACAACTGTTTAGCCCATTGTTTCTCAAGATCACAGATGATTTTTTCAGAAGTATCCTTTTCTCGTAGAGACCAGAGATCTTCAGCTTGTAAAGGGGAGCGATAGCCCTTCACCACCAATCTGTAAAGCATAGTTGTGTTTTCTAAAAGTTTTTAATGCATCCTCCCTTTCTTCAAACCATAACAAACATATATTCTTAAAAAAGAGAAAAAAATGTATTCATACCTGCCATACCACCAAAACAATAGTTTTGATAAGAAAGAAGCATCCTCAACTGGACAAGGGTTCTGGTTGAAAGAAACATAATTTATTTGATTATCTTATTTTCTTTGTTGCATACATTTGTACTATTTTTTACTCAGTATAAGAATATCTATATGTAGAGAATTCCAAGAAAAAAGAAATGCTATGGGAGGACATTGACAAACATCCAGAATCAATTGGAGAGAGGGATATTATCTATATAATAAAATTATACCTTTACATAAACAGGTTTGAGAGTCTCTGGACGCTGATCTGCGAAACAGCTAAGGATGAGTTGAGCCAGCTGGAGGGAGAAGAACACGAAAAACGCTACAAATCTCATCGCATCTGCCAAGAAACCCTGAAACACACATGACCGGTAATTAATAGAATGTAGGCAATAGTGAATGCAGGCAGTAGTAATCAATCATAGTTTACACAAAAATGAAAATTCTGTCATCATATTCATTATTCAAAATATAAAAGAAAACGTTTTGAAGAACAACAGTGGTACCCGTTGCATTGGTTTTGTGTCTATAGTGACATCTTTCAAAATTCTTATTCTTTTAATCTTCTGCAGAAGAACATACCTTGGCATGAGAGTAATAGAGTTGTATAATTGGGGTGAACTATTTTAAAACTAATGAACAATAAAACTTTGTTTCCAGAATATAAACATTAAGCATAATAAAAAGATTAAAAAATGAACAGTTCTGCATGTTTCCAATCTTAATGGAAATGACCAAGCAAGACCATGAGTGATGCATCTACATCTGCCAGGGATTTCCCATTGCCTACTGGCAGAAACATTTACCGCAAACACTGCACACTATATTTTCCCTATGGCAGCAAATCTAATCGGAGATCAACCTCCCACTTTGTCTCACCACAGGGCCTGGAGGCTGATGTTGGGAGTGATCGTTCAGGGATATTCCCCGCATCTCTTACAAATCGTAATGACCTAAAAATGCCCTTAAACCAGGATGACACAACAAATCTATATGATCCAAAATCATGGGAAAGACAACCAAACTATTACGAATTTACTTTTCTTTCCGTAAACATCTTATTATCAAACCTTTTATTTACTGTTTAGTGGAAGCCAAAGAGAGAATATTAAGCAAAGAAAGTTGGCTATGCCTGTCACTTATATGTCATTGCGAAGATGATGCCTTTACGGCTTGCTAACCACCCTGCAACTGATCAAAACATGTTGTGAAATAGTGACAAGGTACAAGAAGACGTGTATTTGAGTCCAAATTGTCCAAAATAGCACTCTGGGGTTGTTATACAATGTTGAACTGTCAACAGGTCATAGAGGGCATCCATTCTTGTGCACTTGTACACAGAAATGGTGTCAAATGGCCGAGCTCCTCAAGAAATGCAGGCCAGTGGCCGTTTGAGGATGTGTAAACACAAGGTTTATTTACTCACATGAGCACAGTCCAAAGTGTGGAAACTAATGCAAAATACATTATGAATGTTTTTCAGCCACACCGTATGTTTACACACAATGGAGAAGTTTATATTGGTCTGGGCACATATCTTGCCATAGTGCGGTGAATGAGGACAAAACTTTAGTTATTTTTCAGTTATTCTTGGACCACTTCACATTGACCAGGGGCTTAAGTAGAGCACAACGTAACCTGCCACATACCAAGCTACAATGCATTTGTAAACCTATGGGCTGTCATCACTTACTGCGAGTACTTCACTATCACCTGTTTTCATAGATAATGAGTGTATATAAATATAAATATAATATAATATACAAATGTAAAGGGTACAATTTTTGAACCCCTTATATTTAATGGGTACACCATAGCTCCTGAAGTTATGTAATGTTCCCAAAAAAGTTACAACATTTAATGTTAGTAAAGCCACAAAGGTTAAATAAAGAAACTTTAAATGTACTACCCAGCCTTTTTTTAACTGTATAGTATATAAAGTATGTACAAAAAACAAAGAATGAAACGTTATTTGCAAGTTCCCCTTACAAATGCATTTCTTTTCACTCTCTCTGTACTTGGGACACATGTTCCTTTAAAATGTGAAGAAGTTGATTGTGTGCGACAGGACACAATAAAATAATTATAGTGTAAAGCAGCACAGCGGCAGTCCGCAGACGCATGTGGCTTCTCCTATCTGTCTAGGAAAGCGCCAGCCTCGACTGTGACAGTACATGGCAGCTCCAAACAAAGTGGGTATTGAGGGAAATGCGAGGAGAAAGCGTCAGACCATCCAGACGACAGGTTATATTGCATTGAAACACCATCTGTAAGCACTCTGTTTATTCACCACTGTGTAAGTCTCCCAGACAAAACACAGATAAATTTAGCTATGAGTTACTCCAAGTAGCCTTCATTAGAAAAACCATAAGAGGTCCATGTTACACTTGCCTGGAGGTAGAATAAAAGAGTATAACGTTTTATAGTGCTAGGAAGTCAGAAAATATGCATACCTCGGTCAAATTAAAGATACAGATTCTATACATACAGGCTAGACAGAATTTGAGAGATATCTTTCTCACTAAAGCAGTTTTTGTAATATAGACAACGAGATGCTAAATAGATCCTTTAATCAGGTTAATTGATACGCTTTTTAATTGAATGAAGAAACAACATTGTAAAAGGGATGTATAACTAAATATTCTCTTTTCCATCAGTTGGAACAGAATATACAGACCTGGTGCATGATGGTCTGTATGTTGGCTCTGAGAGGCACCAGTGAACAAACCACTGCCAGCGTCCAGAACAGGAACAAGAAAACAGAGGAACGACATCCCCATACCCTCTCCAGGTGCATCACAAACACTGCCAGTATCTGAGCACAGAGATCCCAACAGTCAACAACACGAATGATATTGAATGCATTTGAACTTGTATGTAAACAGTTATTGATATGTTTCGATAAAGAGATTTTGTATGAACTGTCAAATCTTTAAATGGCACTGTAGTTATGAGGTTGGTTATATCTGGCAAGAAAATGTCATTTACTACGAGCTCTGTTGACAGTGTGTATGCTTGACCAGAGGTAAAAGTGGCTTATTTATTATGATTCCTTAAGGAAATATCTGCCAGACGGGCTCTGGCCGCAGAGATCTTCTTATTCCTTCTTAAAAATAACAGGTCATAAATCTGATAACCCCTTACAGACATACTTTATTATGATGTAAGTTGGTCAAACCTTATGATTTTTCATTTAAGTGAAGTTTTATACACAACATAAAGTTTTTGTGGAACTTTAAGTCAGTACCATGGTGAGACTGCGAATGATCGGGCTCAGGAGAAAGACCATGTGATGCTCAATCTCACTATTCCTTTCCACCAACAGATAGACCAACTCCAAGACACCAAAAGAAGCCAGACAAAGTCCCAAACCCTATGAGACACAAACCCACATGGTTATTCCCTGCATAATTATTGTGTCTTTGCCCCTAAAATACAGGTTTACTTTAAAATCAAAAACAGGTTTACTTTACATGCAGAAGTACATTACAGACATTCATTTAACTGGGTTCAAACTGATCTCTTTTTGTTTGCACAGAAACACTCTTAAAAGTAAAGATGCTTAAATGGTCCTCAACGTGATGCCATAGAAGAACCATTTTTGATTCCAAGATGAACCATCCATTCAAAGATCACCTTCTTGTCTTTTAATAGTCTGAAAATCCTTTTTTCACCACAAATAACTTTTTTCACTCAGAAGTTATTTGCGTGTTAAAGGTTCTTAATGGAACCATTTAGACAAAAAATGACTATTCTATGGCATTGAAAAGCACTTTTATTTTTGAGTGCCCTGCTTACTGAGTCACACTTTTGAGGAAATTATCTATATTTTAAAGCAAATTAACATTTTAGGTTTTGTGGCAATGACTCTAGAATAAAATGACTATAACTCACCATCTTGGCACAGTAAAGGCTTGATATAGATATACGTCCATGGTCATAGAACCTAAGGTATAAGCAGTAGAAAGGAGCACAAATCCAAAGATAGAAACAGGGGAACCACACCAGTACCGTGTGCTGGAAGCATTGGGTGAGGTCTGGGTGGGGTGTATACCATGTGAGGTTCCAGTCCTGTAAAGATAATGTAAACCGTTACTTCTCCAACATTACACTCAACTAATTAAGCAACATTATTGTAAGAAGACAGACATGTTTTAATGGGTCAGTTGTAGTCTGATGGTTAGAGATTTGGACTTGTAAGCAGAAGGATTCAGGCTCGAATCCCAGTGCCAGAAAACAATGACTGAATTGTCCTTGTGCAAGACACCTTATCCCGTATGCTCTGCATTTATGATTGGCCACTGCATAATACTTGTAAGTCGCTTTGGATAAGCGTCCGCTTAATGTATAAATGCAATTGTTGTGACATTTGTGGCATTTTCCCGTAAGAGGTTTACACAGGGCAGTAAAGCTCATTTATTTCTAGATGGTCATTTATGTTGCAAAGTATTAGTTTAGGTCAAATGGCACACTGTATTTATAACAGCTTTCTTGCAGTGCTGTAAATCCAACAGACACTGCTGTCAAGTAAAACTAAAATCAGTGATGTGATATGACATTTCAATTAACATCTGCAGATTTGGAGGTACTATAAAATTTTATCATTTCCAGTAAAAGTAACAAATATAGCTGCAAGCATCAATAATAGGGTCAAACACTTTAACAGATATTTCTTATTTTATGTTTTCGAGATGCAGCTTCAAAGCTATTTAAAATGAAAGCTATTTAAAAACAGTCACGAGCCAAGGATTCAGTGCAGAAAAAAATGTTGCTTCAAAGATTTACCGTTCTGAAAATATAATTAAAAAAACTTATATGCAAATTAGGACTGTTGTGGTGCTAGAGAATTTAAGGTAGACACTTTAAATTTTCCGTGGGTAATGTTGGGACCTTCATCTATCTTGGTGTAAAATTTAAAAACTTTTTATCAAACAGTTTTATGGGTCTAGATGCAATGGCGGAAGAAGACTAAATATAATGATTGGATGAATAAGACTTTTAACCCATTCAGTGCTTCAACCCCTAATATAGTACTTATAATGATTATAAAGACCTCAGTTATATACACTGCATAAAAACCTGGTGTACGTTGTAGGTAGATAAATCATGGTGACAAATCTGGACAGATTTTCTTAAAGGATTTTCCTAGATCAATGCTAGTAGGTTTCTAAATCAAAAGTGTGTTGAAATGTTTACAGTAAATAAGCAGGGTGAGAGTGTGTATGTATTCATCATGTATTTCACAATGCAAAGTCTGCAACTGGGCTTTAGGTGGCAAGCAAACATACGTTTTTTTGTATTTGCTTTCAACAAAGCTGAAAAATCCCAGTTTACATCTGACGAAAAGGCACCTTTAAGTTACATCTCACATTCTTATAGCATCTCTATAGAGTTATTTATGGCCGTTCCATGTAACAAAAAAGATTTAACTTCTGACACTGCTGCAGAGCCTTCAACTTTTCTTCTAAACTTTCTCTTGACTGTATTTTATGGCATGGTTATTTCAGCAATAGCGTATCTCTGATAAATACTGCATGCCGGTTGGAAGGAGTCTTGTGGTATGGCACTATACAAGATGTGCACCTTTGGCAAGCAATCTGTGGTTGTGTAGAGTGTCATACACTATGTGAGAGGAGTGATGGTGGTTAAAGCCACAACTCTGTGAAGAATGGTCTGCTCATGTACAGTCATTACCTGTTTGACAGAATTCTCTTATTCTGTCCTGCATTTTTTTCCTTTTTGCTTTTATTTAAATCTATCACTTTGCAACACTCAACAATCCAGACACAAATTTTAGAACCTAAAGGGAATTGTGTTTGACAGGATGAGTCATAATCCCAGAACTAGATTCTCTATTATGCGGTACTGTCAAACTTTTCCACCGGGAACGGACCTTAAGCTCGTACCCACTCTGCATATGTGACTGTGTTTGTACTGGTCTAACCCCAATGTCAACCACAGTCTAAGGAAGTGATTCAGGGTGGTGTTTGTGTGTACTTCTTCCTGAAGGTGTGGGAGTTCAGACTGCTGGTCAGCGTAAATGATGTTTCAAAACTTGAATTGGTTTCTAATGCACATATATTCAGTCATTTTTGCTTGCCTTGATAAATGAAGTGCTGATGACATTCAGCATATTAAAGTCTTCATAAAATGATCATTGATTATGCACAAGCAGCTAAGTTATATTTATGTAAATCAAGTGACACTTAAAGCTAGTGCTCTAGACTATTAAACGTGTTGAGTTGTCATGTTCAACGTGATCCATCTATTTAAAACCGAGTTAGACTCATGATGTAGCATTTATGTGCTCAATAGACTCCCCCCGTACAGCCAAAGGCTTCAAAAAGTTTTTTTAAATATTCAACTTGTTGACGTCATAAATTCACAAGTTCTTTATTGGCCGTCTGCCCGTAAAATCTTGCCTGCGGAAGAGCACAATCACCAGGAGAAGCCCTCAAGAGGAGATTGGTCAAGAGCGTGGCTTATGGTCCACAATCAGGAAAATAATTATAAAGCTGTATCTGTCTTCCGTTAGGAACATGTGAGGAAACTAAATACGTTTCAGAGATATGAACAACACGATTCTACACTAAAGGTACTCAAGATTAGAATAAGAGTGAAAGAAAACTGCTTCTCGTTCGATCCACGCTTTCAAAACTATATGGTGGCTGACACAGGACACAGATGTAGGAATGTTTTTTGCTTTTTTTGGCCCATGCAGATAACATTTTTACGGAACACGTTCTTTAAAGCAGTTTGTCCATTTAGAGCTGTAGAAACATGTAATTAGACCTGCGCTGTATGAAGAAAGAAAAACTCACTATGATAGGATAGAAGCCTAATGGTTCCTTATGTAACATCTTATACACGTCTGAAGACATAGTTATGTATAATACATATATATATTGTACTTTTCTGTCAATTAAATAACACATTTTACCTTTGAATGATTTAAGCCAGTTATGTAAAGATGAGCTGTATTTCAGAATCTTGAATATTGTTTATAACACCACTTTTTAAGAGTTTAAAAATAATATGTACAAGTAATCTTTGATTTTGATGTGAATTTATTTTTTAGGTTAAAGTTAAAAGAATTGAGATTTTTGCCCAAACCCATTGACTCCAGTGACTGTCACACATCGACGTCATGCATACCTGATTTAAAACTAACCTCATACTACGCAAAATAATTTCAAGCCAACACTAATCTCTGATATATTAACCAGTATTTCAATGCTTAAGATCTGCAATGTGTAATCATTGATTCAAAGTTGGGTTAAAGTACAGTTACATGTTCACAGCAATGTTCTATTCTTGTTTTGGGTGGAAAAAAAACCCAAGCATGCAAATAAACATATTCCTATGGGAATATAGAGCAGGTAACCTCCACTAAATTGAACACAGGTTATATGAGAATTAAAAATTAAGCAACCCAAGTTTTAAGTTTTTTTTTCTGTCATACATTGAATGAATCATTTGCTGAGAAATTTGTGACTCACTCCAAATGACTGCTATTGGCTCAAACAATGATCATTTCTGAGAATATAGGCCTTTAGGCAAATCAAAAAACAGATTTAATTGTTTTCAACGATGTTGCAAACATGCAGTATTCCTAAATGGCAACATATTTCAGTACTTGTACTGAATCTCATCTTCTATCTTTCACGTCGGACTCACCCAGAGAGGATCCAAGCCACTAAGACTGCAAAGGGTGTCCATCCAGGATCCTTCAGTTCCTGCAGACGTTCTGTAGTAAAACCCTGCTCCTCAATCCCAGCAGTGTAATACTTGCCGGTCTCTGTAGTCACTTGGCAGTGAAAGTCTTTGACAGTGGCTATGTGTGTGTTTCAGCCCCTTTTAGTGAGCCAGCCTCCTACTTCGAGTTAGGTCAAAACGAAAGTCTGAGAGCAGGTTTGTGTAACTGTCCTGTTTATGAGGCAGGTGGGTGGACGTTTTGGGCTGTGTAACACTCTTTACCCTGCTTTCTTTCCTCGCTCTGGTACAGGAGGCCACAGTACCGCAGACACTCCCCTGGAAGAGATGATAGACTCGCAGTCATGGCCACACCCCATTTCTTCTACAGGTCTCACACTTGTTGACTCCCCAAACTCCCTTTAACACTGGGAAGCTCTCTAATGCCAATTGTTATTGACATCCTTCAAAGGCATATGTGTAGGAATATGAGTGTCAATGAGGTGATGCTAATGAAAACACACTTGATGCTCAGGGGACTTTACATATTGTTGTTTTTTGTCTTTTGTTTGAGCAGAGGAAAACTGAGATGATGTGAATTAGGGATCCTGGTTTAGGTCAACACAGGGATTTTTGTCCAAATGCAGCTATGTGAGATACAGAGCCACTGAAAGGTTATACTGAATGCCAGTGATCAGGGATTACAGCATTTGACAGCTGTGTGAGGAATGCAGCATCCCAGTGTCCTGTATATAAAAAACAAGCGTGTATTTATGTGGATGTGTAGAATTGATGTATTTCTGGCTCAATAGGAATTTCACCTGCATACTCTAAAGATGTCCTTTTTATGTGTTGCACTTTAGTATTTCAGTTGGTTTGAGTTATTTCGTAATTTTTTGTAATTATAATATTTTGAAGAAGTTTTAGATTTTTCATTTTGAAGTTTTTGTGCTGGTTTAAGCTTAAGTTTAGCAATTATGTTACACTTTTGTAATTCTATGATTCGTTATTTTTATACTGCTTTAAACTCTAAGTTTAAATAATTTCATTCTGTATTTTTGCATTGTGCATTGTATTTAGTGCATTATTGTAATTTCTTTTCAAAAATGTGTTGTATTTCTTATGACTTTATACTTTTTTAAAAGACTTTAAAGTTTTTTTTTGCAATCAACTTGTAAGGAATACAGTGGTTTAAATAAGAGTATTATTTAAACAGCTGTCTATGAGCCCTGTTAGCCATTTAATCAAATCATTTAAAAACTCACACTATATGCTCACTGAATCTCAATGAACATTAAAATGTGGCCATTCGAGATTTTTTTTATAAATGGTGGGATTGGGAGTTCTCAGCCCATCACAACACGAGTGTATATCAGCTTTTTTGTGTTATTTTCCATCTAATGGACCAGTTGGACCTTCTATGTATGGTGTTGTAACATTATTCTTAACAGGCAATTAATAATATTTCACAGAAATTCCTGCTTCATTTTTGCTTCTAACTGTAAGCACGTTTAAAACTTTTTCATTACTTTTAAGTTTAAAATCCCTAAATGTGATGTTTCATGTATAGTTAGCCTCTTATAAGCCCGTTATTTCCACTTTCATTTCCACTCCTATGGTAGCATTGTGACGTACTGTCTTGCTGTTTAGTGGTTAGACTTTAGACCGTCATCAAACAAACACAGCGATGTTGTTCGCTGGAAAATATCTTTAGACATGAGAATAGTGGACTTTTGATTGGTAATAACATTTCGTTTTCATCTACATACGGTCATCTGGAGCAAGCCACCACAAAAACTTGTCATTTGAAATGGAAATTGATGTCATTCTTCATAAGTGTTCAACACTGTTTTTGTCTTTAAGGACAGTTTTATTTTCCACAATGACATGTCATTTTCTCTCTGCAGCTGACAGTGGCATTTTATGGAATTTTTTGTCTTATTTTAAAGAGTTCATCAATTTGGAAAGTTATAGATTTAAAGGCAAATGTTTTTTAAAGAGGATGACCTGAAGCACACGCAACATTTTTTCCAGTATATCACCACAAAAAAAATGCGGAGTTATTTTCAAAAGTGTTGGGTCAATGAGATCAATCTTTACCATTGGGTTAAACAATTCAGAAAATGTCATATATCATAACCTCACCTATCAGTAATTTTGCTGTGCATGGTGGACAAGACACGCAAAGCAACCATTTGGCTTAACAGATTTAAAACAAAAGTGCAAAAGTTATATTGACCTCTTTTTATGTTGTCTTTATGTATATACAAGCAAAAATGTTCTCCACAGGCCCATGGTCCATCTACACCTTTTAACGCATGAGAACTTCTCAACCCAAAACAGATGGAAGAATCCGACAGGCGATGTTAATGGCCATCTCAGTTCTGGAAACTTATAGGCTGCTCCTTCAAGTTTTAGTAAGGAAAAACACAAGCAGTATGTGTTTTCGTAACATGTTGTGGGAGGTGACTCACCAGCAGCAGGGATGTAGTGAGGAGATGGACTGTTTCCTCTGGTTGGATCTCTGCCACCCTCACTGTCTGAATTACAGCATGCGGCTGGGCCGATTCAGGCTGGCCGTGAAAAAAACCTCCACCAGACAGGCTGGGAGCAGCCGATGTGCCGCGGTAAACCAGATGCAGATCACCTACACTTCCTCTGGTTTCTTGTGCTGCAGCACAAACAGTCTAGTCAAAATAATAGTGCCGGTTTGTTTTTCTCAGACAAAGTGTAAATATACAAACATCGGATAGACACAGACAGAGAAAGTGGATAATTTTTCCCCAAAACAGGAAATGGTCTCATGTTATGGACTTTTGGAATTTAGTGGTCATTTAGGGCTTTCTGCTGTCAAGTTATTCTGAATGAAATATAAAAATGTGTGAGATGAAGAGATTATATTTTACTTCCATCATAGTTTCTATAAGTAAAGTACTGCAGAGTTCATTATTACTCATTATGTGGTCTTGACACGTATACGCTTATCATTAAGAACTTATTTGCATTTCTACTAAGCCCAGATTTAGCATCTTCTGGATATGTCACATAGGATTAGGCTGCAATGGTTTATCTTCCTCCACAAATTCCCATATGCTGGTGTATATTAGTATGGATATGAGAGAGACATATTGCAAAAACTTTACAAAATATCTAAATAAACTAAACACACAAGCAAAGAAATTTCGAGGAGTATTATAATCTTTGTGTAGTCAGAGACAATGTTCATGCAGTTCAGGTGGAATCATTTTCATCTTTAAAGGGGTAGTTTAACCAAAATTAAAGTTCTGTCATGAGTTACTGACCCTCAAGTTGTTTCAAACCTGTTCTGTTTAACACAGAGAAAAATATTTAGAAGAACGTTATCAAATTGTATGTCTGGGGCACTACCATGACTAACATTATGTATAATTTTTTATGTTGAACACAAAAGAAGATATTTTGATGAATTTAAGAAAACAAACCTGCGGCACCATTGACTACCGTTTTATTGAATGTTGCCACAGACATCTCAGTTTCTAACATTCTTCTAAATGTATTCCTTTGTGTTTAACAGAAGTTGAATACTCTAACATAATGATTTTTAATTCTAACCAATTACATGCAAGCAGTCTAGATGCTTTTAAAGGTAAAGAAATTTATATTTTGTTAACCCTTTTCACTACACGATGTTGGAAATTTCTATTATTTTGTAAACCATTTTCCTTCCTTTACATCCCAATAGTGGAAGGACATAATGTGCTACAACAACAAATATTAACGGACAGTCCCTAGCATGCTATTGGACATAGACATTTTTCACAATGTGAAATCCCGCCCTCTGACCACTGCTGTCTGTCTGAAACCACCATGGTTAAAGTCCTCAGTCCGTGCCACATTTAGCACCAGGAGAGCCAGCAACACTTTTGGCCTGTATGTGTGATTGCCTGCATTAACAACAGTCTACACAATACCACAGTGGACCTCTGAGGTTCCTCAATGATCCTGATCTTAAATAAATTCTGTTCCTCATGTCTGAACCTTTATTGTTCATTACAGATAAACTGCTGTAAAGGTAGACTCAGTTGAGGAATTGGAGCAAGGAAGTGGATATGATGTTATTTTTTTTGGATGACATGATAAGAGATTCATTGTGTGTGAGGGCATCTGTCTGTATCACATTAACCCTCATATCACTATTAAGGAACTACAACTTTTGTTGAGAGCTCAAAACATCTCTGAAGAATTGCTGCCATCTGTTGGTTTATTCATCAACAACTTTAGCTGTATGCTTTCAGGTTTTATGCCCCCTCATATTCCAAAGATAATTTTATGTTTTGTCCCCCATGAATGACTGAGTACAATACAAAGAAAGATAGTTTTGGGGAAAGCCACTTAAAGTTCACCTTTGATTGAAATATCAGGAAAAACGTCTTTCTTTTGTTCAATTGAATACAAATAACATATTTTTAAGAATTTGGGAAAGCAAAAGGTTCTGGTTCCCCTACCGTTTTATTGTGGTCAATGATGTTTAGAAATATCAGTTGCTTGCGTTCTTTCAAATATTCTTGTGTGCAACAGAACAAAGAAATGTATACAGATTTGAAGCTGGGGGGATGTAAATCCTCAAAATAATTATTTCATTTTATACCAGAATAAGTTGTTGTTATAGTTCAAATAGTTTATCCCTACAGTGTTAAATGAATAGACATGATCTTACATGTCTTACTATTGACTACGATCTCTCTCTCTCTCTCTCTCTCTCTTTCCACTTTTTAATTTAAGGTACTGTGGCATGATTGTGTACTTACATTATTAAATACATACAATTATAATAAAATTATTAATTTGAATTAACAAGATAATTCAACAAGATATTTATATAAACCATAGAAGACAATGACTATAAAGTTACAATTGTACTGAAATGTGAATAATTAAAAACATGTCATAGTATGTGGAAGGGAAAAAGGAGAACACTTAGGACAAGTAGACAATCTTGTAAATAACAAAACCACAAGGTGGCAGCAACTAATGACAAGTCAGTTTGTGTTAAAGAGACAAAATAAATAAACAAAATATCCTCCTGAGGTCCAAGCAGCATGTGCTCCTCCACATTTTAAACCACATCTGAAAGTTTTTTCATACTGCGTATTATGCTTAATTTCTACGCAATACATAATGTAAACTCTACAAGCACTACTAATTGAAAAGGTCTGTGGAAACAGTCCTTTATGCTCCAAATGTAAGGCATTAATTACGTAAGTCTCTGGGCAGGGGTGGGTACAGATGTGAATCCGTGTTTTGGATCCGTGCCTGCTCTGTGACAGTCAGACCTGGCAGTAATGAAGGCCTGGAGCATCTGGCCAGATGTGAGGGGCTGAATGGTTAAATTAAGAGGTGTGTCCTCTCCCCAGGGACCTGTGGGAATGAAGGCGGATTGGAGGAGCTGTATGAGGAGGGCGGTGGTGTGGAAGACTTGGGCTGGAGGAGGAAGAGGAGAGATGAAGATCTAGACAAAGAAGGAGGTCTCCTCTACTGATTATGTTCTCTCCACACCACACCCTGCCAGGCTGAGTCCAGACATACACTGTTAAGTATGTGTTAAGTTTTATTTTCGTGTTTTAACACACATTGTTACTTGACTATAAGAGTGTTTGTTTTGTGTGTGTGTTTAATAACTCATGAATGCATTGTTCTCTGGTGATCTCGTAGATTTTAGAGATTCAATATATATATTGAAGTATAGAGGAGCATGTTCTAACTGTATGTAAACAGCGGTTTTATTCCTCCTCCACTCAAATATTCTCACGGCCCTCCAAAGTGTGACTATAACTTTTAATGTTGAAACTCTCAAACAAACAAGCAACAAATGGGTGTATTTTCATTGCGATGACGCAGCATAGAACACAATATTAGCTAACATGAATTTGACAATAAAATATTAAAATCATAACTGAAATCTGAAGTTGGTAAAACATGTTTTAATTGTGTAAAAAATATAATGTTCCAACAAAGAGGTATAAAAAGTATAAAATTATACTCCACAGGCTCTAAACACTGGTTCTGCAAAGTGCTCGGTACAGACGTCCAGAAAACAAAACCCTCAAGACATACACAGGAGGATAAAGACAATAAATGAATGACATTAAAAGGGTTTTTCGGCTCCAACAGACAAACAACATGTAAAAAAAATACTGCCTTTCATTGAAAATAATCAATACTATAAAAAGTAATAATGATACACAAATTCTCAATGCAACTCATGTGACTACATTGATACAGTTCCGCTATGCAGTTTGGTGGAGTTTCTAACATAATAGATGTCAGTAAAGAGGACATCACATTTCATTCCTTTATTATCTTCTC
Source organism: Triplophysa yarkandensis (assembly GCA_033220385.1). Lineage (NCBI taxonomy): Eukaryota > Metazoa > Chordata > Actinopteri > Cypriniformes > Nemacheilidae > Triplophysa > Triplophysa yarkandensis. Next base: position 6,714,557 of record CM065661.1, read on the forward strand.
TGAACTCAACAGTGTCTCTTCTTCTTTCACAGACTTGTATGCTGTTAACTTATATAAATAGACAATCAATAAGCTGCCAGTTGAAAGGAATGAGAGTTTTCATCTGGCTTTGTTCTATCATGCATACAAATGGCCTAATTTACTTTTAATCGTTCAACGGTTGTCATCATAAATTTAAAAAGTCAATCATTATGACTTGTGTCGAAGCTGAAATGAAATCACAAAGGCTTTGTTACGATCCGAGCCAGCATAATTGCTCTTGTCACAAAACTAACAACAAAAATCTACATAAACGCGCAGGTTAAGATATTTTTTACAGTGCATAAAGTGGAATCTCAGCTGATCTGTGGTTCTGGTGTAAGACTTCTTGGGGTCATCAGGTTATGTACACAATATACGCTTCAAATTTCACATTTCAATAGATTATGCATTAAAAAGGCTGAAAGTGTGCCATTTTGAAATGATGGTAAAGAAAATGTGAATTATCTTTAGGATAAAAGCTATATACAGTTATCAAACCATCAGTGAGTCCCATTGGATCCCCGTTAAACAACCAGTATCCTCCATTCTGATTAATTAAATTCTTGAGATGATCAGATGTTCACTGGGTCAGTGTCACGCCAGAACGTATAGCTGGGATGCTGTCGCAAATGAGGAAAAAACCCAGTCGAAATAAGAAAAAAACGCTTGTCTAGGACCTCATGTCTCCGTTTTTGGTCTTGAGAACCACTAAAACCACCATAACAGGGATAAGGCATATGGGGGTCATGACCAGAGCCAGGACGATGCTGGGAGGGGGGTCTCTGAGCGCCTCTGTGGGGCATTCTTGAAAGTAGTTAGTGTGAATTTCCACAAATATGTTTTCAACAAAATGGTTTGGCCAAGGCAGCAGGAAACAGTCCGCAATAGACTCGGTACATATGGTGAAATTGTTGTAGGCACTAGTGTAGAGAAAGAAGAAAAAACACTATATTGAACACATACAATGCTTTAGTTTAGATATAGCAATTTAACTTGATAACTTGTTAGAACGTACCTCTTTACTTTTTCCAATGAACACCAATCGGTTTGGTTTATGGTCTCCATAGCAGACGCAAAATTAGATTTACACCAGTGATAAACCAGTAACTCATAGCATTCTTGATGCCTTAAGGAACTGCTCACACAGATTGAACAGTACCCATGACAGGCAGTCTTGTTGGAACAGTCTGGAAAATAAATGAAGATAAATGACAATAATAATAGATATTACAATAAGTTAAATTACAATCTCACAAGTATCCATCGAGTGTTAAAGTCCAGATGTCTATTTAAAGCCTCGTTCTTACCACACTCGTTGTGTTTTATGTGAAACAATTTACACAAAAAAACTGTACATTCCAAAGCTTTGAAATTAAGTAAATCTACTGTTCAAATGTTGGGGATATGTAAGTATAAAAAGTAAATATGATTCACTGTAAGAATTCATCAAAATATTACTGTGTATCATAAATACATATTTGTTAATAAAAACTCTTTTCATTACACAAACTTCAAAATATATTCATAACTTTAGAGAAGTTCACTTTGGGGTTTTTACTCTATTATTTTAATACTTTTAACTGAAAAATTGTATTTGATGAAGTTATTTGAACTGTTTTTTTTTGTGATATTAACAATATTTTTATAGTGTTCTTGTACTAGTGTTCTTACCAAATATCTCTCTGTGTCCATAGCCAGTGTCTGAAACATAAAGAAAAAATACTTTATAAATTAACACAAAAAAATAATATTTGCATCATCACGTATTTATCTAATTCAAACAAAAATAACTCCATAAAAATATATATATTTATATATATATTTATTTAAAATCAACGTCATTTGCATCTTGAGTTCTGCATGTCACACTGTCTGTGACGTAATGATATGAACACATGTTGCGCCAAACTTCAGTCCATCGACGCATGTAAAACACTCACCCCAAAGAAACGAAAGTAACACCCCAAACAAGCCCAACGATGCCCTCATATCAGAGCAAAAGAGGGCCGGCGAGCCGCTTTCACTCCGCCGCTGAACTTTGTCCGCCGCTGGACGCGACGCGACGCATAACAGGAAACGCGTGGTGTGATGCGTCCTCACCACATGTGGACTCGCGTTCAGTGGATGTTCAGACTCTGCTGACCGAGTTTCCCACGTACCGTGGCTCCACCTCTGGCCGTCTCTCTCTCTCTCTCTCTCTCTCTCTCTCTCTCTCTCTCTCTCTCTCTCTCTCTCTCTCTCTCACACACACACTCTCTCTCTCTCTCTCTCTCTCTCTCTCTCTCCTCTCTCTCTCTCTCTCTCTCTCTCTCTCACACACACACACACACACACACACTCTCTCTCTCTCTCTCTCTCACACACACACTCTCTCTCACACACACACACACACACACACACACACACACACACTCTCTATCTCTCTCTCTCTCTCTCTCTCACACACTCTCTCTCTCTCTCTCTCTCTCTCTCTCTCTCTCTCTCTCTCTCTCTCTCTCTCTCTCACACTCACACACACACACACACTCTCTCTCTTTCTCTCTCTCTCTCTCTCTCTCTCTCTCTCTCTCTCTCTCTCTCTCTCACACACACTCTCTCTCACACACACACTCTCTCTCACACACACACACTCTCTCTCTCTCTCTCTCTCTCTCTCTCTCTCTCTCTCTCTCTCTCTCTCTCTCTCTCTCTCTCTCTCTCTCTCTCTCTCTCTCTCTCTCTCTCTCTCATAAAATACGGTCGTGTTTAAAACATGACAGTGTTTCCCTGAGGCTCTGATGTGTGTGGAGCACACCCAGGCCAGATGTACATCTGCAATGGGTCTCCCCCTTAAAAAAACACTTCATTTCTCTCTCAGGTTGATCCTCGCCGGCACGGTGGTTCTGATTTATTTGTGTTTCATTGCATCTGTTTCCAAACAGGAAACATAAGCGAGCGTTTAGTGGGTGTAGAGCTTGAAGAACTGGGTCAAATAAAACAGCTCAGGTTCGGGAAACGGCCTAATCAGAGTTACCCGTCGGTGCTTGAAGGGCCGAACTTTAAAACAAACTCTCGCTGACTTCAAAGGAAGAGAATTGAGCAGATCTGGGGATGAGGGACGACTGGAACAATTGATGTAACACATTTGGGTCTTGTGGTTCCCATGTTGACCATATGAGCCTGATTTGCTGGTACCAATGTTAAGCCTGTAATGGAAAGCTTCCATGTGTTGTTCTGGATCACAGACTGGATCGGTGCCTTGAGGCTGCAGACTGCTGGACCGAAGGTCCCACTGCCCGGAACCTGAGATCCATGCTGGGCTCTTTGCCATGGGATTAAATTATTAAGGGATAATTATTAAGTGGGATGCATACCCAGACTTTAAGAAAGCTATGCGTTTCCGCTGATGTGTCAATGTTGCTGTGTGAGGTTAAAAGCTTGATGGGTTACACATTGTTGGAAATGTTTAGGAAGTGCCGATGGAATGGGAATGTTTGGAATCAAGGTCTTGGAAAAAATTCCTGGTCATTCCCGCCTTTGCGTTTTACTTATAGTGGATCCAGCATTAGATAAAAGAAAATGTGTAGATGGATAATGGTCCAAGACTGTCTTAAAGAAATAAGACTAGACATAAGATACTTACTGGGTATATGGTATGACTGCCTGAAAGCATGAAATATCTTACAAATTTGTTTTATGAATTGTTTACATAAATTTGAACAACGTTTGGTAAAAAATGGAAATGTGAGCGCAAGAGAGAAAAGGAATTGTTTGTTTTATAAGTAATATAGAATTAATGAACGTTATTTTTTGTGACACTCAGAATACAGACTTTTATTTCTGCAGGCTGGAGAAGTGTTTACAATCAACCCAGTCCAAAGCTCTCCTCTATTCGCATGTGTTTATTCAAAACTGAAACTTGGATTTATTTTCATGGCAGACTCTTCTCTAAAGATAAATATTTCAAAAAACTGATTGGAAGTTTCACAACTGCACCACAATGTTCAACTTGCATGTAAGTGTTAAGTATTAAACTTAACTTTTAATGTTGAAATCCACACGTATAGTGTGATAAAGCAGAGAAACAGCTGCTCAATGTGTACATTAAAAAAGTCTTTGACTGATAAAGCAACAAATGAAGTCAACTGGATCCATACACTGAAAACAACCTCACAGCAGGGATTATATGGGAATACAACCCAGAAACATACAAAAACAACATATCATACAATCTGTCATATTTATACAGCTGTGCCTCTCACCTGCTCTGGTGTATGCCAGGGTTTGTCCTTCTGTCAGTGGAGTAGATGTGGTTTGCCTCTAAATCACATTGGAATAAAATGTTGATACTACCTTTTGTATATTTTAGCAATTGTTCAGATAAAAACTATTTATTTTATTATATTGTTACATGTTGAAATATGTATATAATGCAAATAAATAGGAGTTAATTTGACCATCTCACCGCTGTTTCTTTCTGTCCATTGGGTAATAACGTCTGCATAGCTGTGACCATTAGACTCAGACATACTGTTGGATAAAAACATGCATTGTATAAAGCACATACTGTCATCTTTACCCTAAAGTTGTTCAAAACCCAATCAATTTCATCTCAAGGGTATTTAGAAGAATATGTTCAGCAGAACAAAGATATTGATACAGGACAGCTTGAGGGAGAATAATTCATGACAATTCATAATTCATGAAAAAATTTTCATTTTTGGTAGAACTTTGCATCTTTCATAGTATTGAAATCCTTTTTGTAGAGGTTGTATATGTTATTGAATTCAATGTATGTTGTAGTTTTTCTGTGAATACTTTTTAACACCCTATGCACAATGCTCACTCCGACTAAGACCCAACATACCAGCAGTTATTGACAGGCATGGAAAAGTGTCAGGAAGGGAGGAGATGAAACTAGAGAAGCCCATCTGCACATCCTCCCTTTGTTCAGTCCAGTTGGTTCTTGAAATTCATTTCCTGAAGAGCTTTTTACTCTTTATATACAGAATCTTTATTTACTTAAAGCATGTTTGTGTTATATCATATTATATTATATAATATTATATCATATAGTCATTTAGTCATAAAAACAATAACGTTCAATATATTATATTTTAAATGTATCAATATTTTGCTCCACTAGAGGTCAGATCATTGACAATTTATTATTAATTTAGATCAATGCTACAGTGTTTCTTTGCTTGTTTACAAATACTGTAGAGAACCATCCAAATGAAGCTCCACGACTTACAAGTTTTGATTTTAGGTTTCAAAGAAAGTGAAAAACAGCTGCATTTTTTATTTAGAATGTTCAGATTTGACTTACCCCAAAACAGAAGAGTCCCAACTGGTATTGTAGCCAATAAATGGGCCATTATGCTTCAATCCCGGGCACAAACCGACTGTCTAAAGCTTGCACAAATCACATGTATGAACTTTTCAACAGGAAGACTATTAAAAAACAGGATGTGCTCATTTCCTTAAATGGGTGGTGGATTCTCACAATTGGAGAGACAGCGGAAATAGGGCGGGTTTTATTCAATATATCTTAATGTTACCATTAGCAGTCTCTCTGTCGGGATACTTCAAAAGAATCAAAGTTGACGCAACAGAACTTTGGGACATTGCAAAAGGTCCCACTCCAGGAGTGATTTCATAAATGAACTCTGTTAAGGGACAAATATGTGACAACTGGAATAGAAATTGTTACATTTATGAAACAAGTTTTGCACAGTACAAAACATAAAATGTAAATTTCATACATTTACTTAAATTACATAAAGTAACGTTTTAATTAGGATCCAAACAACCCACTTTTATTTTCACTCAGATATAACACCTCAACTGGCTTCCGGTAGGTCTCACTGCATTTATTATTGTACAGAGTTGAATAAGCCCCCTCCAGTGCAAACAGATTGTTTCTTTTAATGTTTCTGGCAGGGACTCTGCTAACCTCATTGGGCTATACAGGGGGTCTGACCCCAGGTGCTTTGGATAGTGAATTTTGCCTCAGAGGGAAGGGATGAGATAAGACTGATGACAAATTTACCCCCTAAGCGTTGGCTCAGAGCTGTGTATATCCCTGCTATTGACGTACACAGATCTACAACGCTGCCATTGACGCATGAACGCCGTGACCACCACTGGTGTGCGCTTAGTACAGCTTGCTGGTGATGCAAGAAAAGAAAGTATCATTCCCCTGATGCTTGTGCACACCAACACACATAAGCACAGATGTATAAGTCAATTTCATCAGGCAATTAACCCTTTTCACTCCGCTGGGCTCGTGCCCTATGAAGTTCTATAGACTCAAATTGCTTGCACATTTCATTCTAATTAGTTACAAGGGGCTTGTTTTGCCCTGTTGATTGGTTTACTCAGTTTTAAGGTGGAAAAAGCTGCGAGACAGTGAGCAGGATACGCCGAATGTGTTTCCATCATGTCAGCTGATGTTAGACCAGATGACAAAAGGCTGACATTGTCCTTATGGCAGATGTGTGTATGTGTGTGAGACAGAGAGACTTCATAAGCTTTGCATTTTCATGCTTTCATGTCTCTGTGTCTGCAGATGTTCAACACCATGTCAAATGTCACAGACTGACTATATTTCATCTCACCCTCTCCTCTGAACTTCAACCTAAGGGCGGGAGGCCCGCCGCTCTTTTCCTCTTACATTCGCAGATACCAGCCTTCATTTCTCAAGCCAAAACCTACATCTATGGTTTACACTGCACATAATTAAAAACTTTCCGCAGATAAGAACTCTCTCTTATGTCTGTTTTTCTGCCTGTGTTTACTTTTGTTGAGAGATCCAAGATAAAAACTGCATGAGAAAACCCCTGTAGCATGGGCCCAATCCTGGGATAAGGGTGTCAGGAAAAATGACGTTTCCACTTATATGCTACAGTGCTCATACATACAGAGACAACACTGCATAAACAGTTAGAAAAACTAAACACTATTACTTCAAACAAACAAAGAATGGGGTAACTGTACAAAACATAAACACTGGTCAATAAAAGCGTACAAACGGTTATCCTCAAGACTCCCCAAATCTTCTTTCTTCAAACACTATTTTAACAATACGGAATATTGGCAATCTGATCAAAAATTAGCCAAGATCACACAAGCAAGAGATGTTGTGCAATATTTAATCTCCACACAGAATCTGATCCCCGAAGCAGTTCCATTGGCTGAACATAAAGTATAGTATATCACATAATTTACTGAGTGACATAACATGACATGACATACAGCCAAGAATTGTGACCTTTTCACCCTTGTGCTCTGTGTTTAACCCATCCAAAGTGCACACACACAGCAGTGAACACACACACAGCAGTGAACACACACACAGCAGTAAACACACACCAACCATGAACACACATTCAGCAGTAAACACACACCAACCATGAACACACATACAGCAGTAAACACACACCAACCATGAACACACATACAGCAGTAAACACAAACACACAGTAGTGAGCACACACACTTACCGTGAACACATACACAGCAGTTTACACACTCACCCACCTTGAACAAACTCACTAACAGTGAACACACACAGCAGTGAGCACACACACAGTAGTGAACACACTCACCAACTGTGAAAACACACACACACACACACACACACACACACACACACACACACACACACACACACACACACACACACACACACACACACACACACACACACACACACACACACACACACACACAGACACGCAGTAGTGAACATACACTCGGAGCAGTGGGCAGACACACACAGCAACCATTAACACATACACACAGTAATGAACACACACACACCAACCGTGAACACTCACACACCAACCGTGGACACACACACACACACACACACCAACCGTGAACACACACACAGTAGTGAAACACACACACACACACACACACACACACACACACACACACACACACACACACACACACACACACACACACACACACACACACACACACACACACACACACACACACACACACACACACACACACACAGTAGTGAACACAAACACCAATCGTGAACACTCACACACCAACCGTGAACACACATACACCTACCGTGAAAACACACACACACACACACACACGCACGCACGCACGCACGCACGCACGCACGCACGCACACACACACACACACACACACACACACACACACACACACACACACACACACCATGAACACAATCACAGTAGTGAACACACTCACCAACCGTGAACACACACTCAGTAGGTAACACACACACACACACACACACACACACACACACACACACACACACACACACACACACACACACACACACACACACACACACACACACACACACACACACACACACACACACACACACACACCATGAACACAATCACAGTAGTGAACACACTCACCAACCGTGAACACACACTCAGTAGGTAACACACACACACACACACACACACACACACACACACACACACACACACACACACACACACACACACACACACACACACACACACACACACACACACACACACACACACACACACACACACACCATGAACACAATCACAGTAGTGAACACACTCACCAACCGTGAACACACACTCAGTAGGTAACACACACACACACACACACACACACACACACACACACACACACACACACACAGACACACAGTAGTGAACATACACTCGGAGCAGTGGGCAGTCATTTATGCAGTGGTGCCCTGGGGTCAGTTGGGGGTTCGGTGCCTTGCTCATGGGCAACTAAGTCATGATATTGCCAGTCTGATCCCTGAACCCACAACCCCTTAAGATTAGGAGTCAACTCTAACCACTAGGCCATGAATTCCCCCAATTGTAAGATACCATTTAACCCTGTTTAATAGTATGTTAAAGTAAATTTAGAAACATCTTTGTGACCTTTTTTAAAACCATATTCTCGACTTGAACAGTTTATTCACAAAAGCATCATCGTAAAGTTTGGGTACAAAATAAAAGTGGAAGTTAAAGCTAAAATGACTAAATGTCGCTCTCTTGTGGATTAAAGAAAAAAACATCTGTATGTAGTTTTTAACAAAATATATTTATATAATATCCATTTTTTATCAGAAATAAATGAAACAATTGTTGCAGTCACAGTTTTTTTTATTATTATTATTTATAAATATAACTACATTAATTGTTCAAGTATTTGTGATCACGTTTATCATCAGCAGTAGTACCATAACTAACATGAATAAAATCCTGTGAATCCACAGAATCAAACAATTTCATCTGTATCTCCTCTGAGCGTTACGTCACCTGCAGCGTCACATTCTTACAACTCTCTCCCTATGAGCTGCAGATCTCAGGAGCAATGCAAACAGGGCCAAAGCCTCTAACTCAACACATTTATTATTTAATAAAATAAACCCATATATTATTTATTATAATAAACACATATATTAATGTACTTGTGTTTTTAAAACCGCATAACGTCACTACTTTTACCATTTATATACATTATAAATTTACAATAATTTACAATGATCGCCTTTAATCAGCGTGTAAAATGTCAAACTTCCCAGAGTGACGCAATATCAAATAACACTAATATCAATATTATCAATAATACTAATATTAATAATAACAATAATGCTAATATTAATAATAACAATAATGCTAATATTAATAATAACAATAATGCTAATATTAATAACAACAACATTAGGAATATTAATAATAACAATAATGCTAATATTAATTATAACAACATTAGGAATATAAAAATAACAATAATGCTAATATTAATAATAACAACATTAGGAATATAAATAATAACAATAATATTAATATTAATAATATCAACAATACTTATATTAATAATAACAATAATACTAATAATACTTATGTCAATGATACTAATATTAAAACTATCAGAAATACAAATTTTAATAATATCAACAATACTAATATTAATGCTATCAATAATACTAATATTAATAATATAAAAATAGTAATACTTATAATATCAAATGAGAACTATATTAATATTATTAATAATACTACTTTTAATAATATCAAATAACACTAATAAAAATAATATCAATAATACTAATATTAATTATATCAAAAATACTAATATTAATTATATCAAGAATGCTAACATTAATTATATCAAGAATACTAACATTAATAATATCACTGATATTAACATTAATTATTTCAATAATACTATGATAATATAAAATATAATTCCATGTATAATTTAATACAAAAAAAATTATGATTTATCAACACAATACGCTATTTCTTAATTTTAATATTATTATTCCATCATCACCAGTATTATCACTTTCATTATTTAGTATTTTTTTAAACTATTTTCCAGCATTTATTATAAGTCTGCAGCGTCAGAGCTCAGGCACATGTTAGCATTTTTGCTATTAATAATTCAGATAATTAATTTCCCCTTACACTAGCGCGTGGTCCAGAGAGAGAGAGAGAGAGAGAGAGAGAGAGAGAGAGAGAGAGAGAGAGAGAGAGAGAGAGAGAGAGAGAGAGAGAGAGCTGGAGTATGATGATAATAAACACGTCACTCTCTGCTTTGACCGTGCCAAGCAAGTGCGCAGCTCTTCACTGTACAACTACAATCTCGACATGCTCACAGACGCGCGACGAATCCACGCATCCGTCAACACTCCGGTACAGACATCCGCCGCGGCTCGGTAGCTAGGACACAGTTTTCCCTAACGACGTTATTTGGGCTTCTCAGCTGCGCACTTACAGCTCAAGGCGGATCTCTGGGATTTAAGGAAGAGAGCAAAACACTTAAGGTATTTAAAACTGATCGATATTATTCTCCAACGCGTGTGTGTGTGTGTGTGTGTGTGTGTGTGTGTGTGTGTGTGTGTGTGTGTGTGTGTGTGTGTGTGTGTGTGTGTGTGTGTGTGTGACACGTATATGAGCTCGACTTGTGTGCTTTACTTCAAATGTGTGTAACGACTGCTGTGTTCTGCACGTTGTGTTGTTGACGCGTCTGATTTAAACGCCCCGTGTTTGTCGTTTTTACAAAAATAATCATTTATATTTCATCGCAGGTCATCGAAACTTCGTGAATATTGCATTGGTGCTTTATGAAATGGATTAAAGTGTACTACGCACTTATCCGCACCGTGGTGATATGGGCTTGCGAGAGAGACACGCCCACTTCCACTATGCGTGTGTGTGTGTGTGTGTGTGTGTGTGTGTGTGTGTGTGTGTGTGTGTGTGTGTGCACTGTCACTTGTAGTCTTCACATCACAATTTAACTCTGTCTATCAGCTGTGATAAATATAGAATTAAATAAAGTGTATCTCGTTTTAATTCATTTCAAGTGCTGCATGGATTGGAGACCTTTAAATGTGTTGTAATGCGGAATGTCAGTTCCTGTTTGTGAACTGCAGGGGGCGGTCAACACTAACTGAAGTCAACACTACTAGTGAATGATAAAGTTTGAGTCATGGGATTTAAAGGTCCCTGTGTGTGTGTGTGTGTGTGTGTGTGTGTGTGTGTGTGTGTGTGTGTGTGTGTGTGTGTGTGTGTGTGTGTGTGTGTGTGTCCGTGTGTCCGTGTGTCCGTGTGTGTCCGTGTGTGTCCGTGTGTCCGTGTGTCCGTGTGTGTGTGTGTGTGTGTGTGTGTGTGTGTGTGTGTGTGTGTGTGTGTGTGTGTGTGTGTGTGTGTGTGTGTGTCATAGAGAGAATGAGTCACATCTTACAGGAACTCATCACATCCTTGAAGATGTTTTATATTCCTCATGAAGGTGCAATGGATGATGATAATTATCATTAAATCTTTAAAATATATATTATTAAAATATTTTCTATGGATAATTTGTCACGAGACCTGCATTCAGAAATGCACAGTTTTGTTTGGCCATATTTCATATGTAAATATTGATCCGGTGTTCTGTTCCCAGAGGAGAGTGATGATGGAGGAGGTGTCAGGTCCTCGGGCCTGTGCTGCAAAGCCCCCCCGCAGTCTGCTGGAATGGAAGAAGAGAGTGAAGTCGGAGTACATGAGGTTAAGACAGTTAAAACGTTTCCGCAAAGCTGAAGGAGTTAAGGTAATCTCCTTTTAAGTTGTTTACTCTCATCAGACCAATATCACATTTTAGTCCTAGATTTTGCGTCTTTACTTAAAGGCATACTTCACAGTAATGTGAAAAAACACAAGTAAGGAATTGAACAGAATTGGTCTGACAAACGAAGGTATTTTAAGGAATTGGTCTGTTGTATGAACACTTCCATTGACTTCTCATATCTTTTTAACAATTTAATATTTTCATATCACTATGATGTCCTAATTCTCTTTGCATATGTTTCACTCTTTGACTGAATGTGTTTCTTAAAGGCTCTGTTCGCGTCTAATCGGCGTAAGATTGAAGGAAGAACGGAGCTGTTGAATGAGGAATGGTCTAAGCTCAGAATCCAGTCCATCCCTCTGTCCACCCCCAGTGGCTCTCTGCCCAGCAAGAAGGCAAGAATGACGCAGCTGAGGGAGAGGGGTTTGTGGGTTGGGGAATGTTCATCTCAAACAGGTGTCAGTCATTCTGGCAGTGATAGCTTTATTGTGACTGTTTAATCCTGCACAATACGTCTCTCCTAGCTGATTTATGAGCTGTATCAATACATAGCTTTACAGATCCATTTCCCAAACCTAATTTATTCTAACAAAATACCCGAAGTGACTCAGATCATGTGCCACAGTTCAGCCTACACTTCATCATATGCTATCTGACAGGCGTTTAAATCAATTTAATGATGTTAGTAATAGTCTCACTGTGGCACAGTTAACCTCTAGTTATTTATACTCAAATATAGCAGCAGATATTGGTTCTTTTTTCACAAATAGTTCTTTGCCAAAAATTTATTCTTATGATTACTTGTGATATGCACGATAGAAGATTGAATACTAAGAGATTCCTTAAAGAGATAGTTCACCGAAAAACTGACAATTCAGTCAGATTTTTGGAAGAAAGTGAAGAACTGAACACCAATCACTTTTATTGTATGGACACAAAACTACGGAAATGTAATGGTCGCCAGTGACTTACATTCTTCAAAATACATTCTCTTGTATTGTGCAGAAGAAAGCAAGTCAAACAGTTTGAAATGAAATCACTTTAATATATAAGTACAATTGGATCCTTACATTATCAGTACTAAAAATTTATAATGTACTATACATTTTTATTTAATTCCAAACCAAACATTTTGTTCAGCCAATGATTGTTTATTGTATAGTAAAATGCTATAGTATAAAATGAATTGTCAAGTCAAGTAAGGTAGTTATAATTTACAATGAATTCAAATTCAATATTAAGCATATACAAATAAACTGAATCAGAAAGAGCTTTATTGCCAGGTGTTCTTACAAACAATTTGTCTTGGTGACAGAAGCTTCCAGTGCACGTACAATTTTAAGTGACAAGCGAAGAGACAATTGAAGTAACAAAATGTCAAATATAAAAATAATATTTAAGTAGAAATGCAGGATTCCTAACGGTTCCTATTTTCGATTACAGAGTTGTAAAAAATATAGATATCAACCTGTATGGTCATTTAGCCTTCTTTTTTACTTGTTCTGTGTACTTATACACATAGCAGCCATGTTTTGTCTATTTTGTTTTTCATTTGTAGTACTATAGCTTAACTACATCATGGCTAAACTGTAGTTACTATAATGAAACGGCAATTAAACAGCGGCTCCTGTGCTGTTTCACCAGTTAACACATTCACTTTTGCACACCATATTTTGCTAAGAGAAATAGACATTTAGTTTCAAGTATCAGATTCCTATTACTACCAATTCAGATCTCTTTCCTTAGCCTTTCTATTCCGATTCTTAGATATTTCCTGTTTTCGACACCCTCTGTATGACTATAGAGCATCGGATAGAATAAAATATGAACATATTTATTAAAACAAGTTATATGGTTGGGTATACAAAATGTCTGAGGGCAAATATTGCACATGTTTATTGCACTGTAGGGCAACATTTAACTTTTCAGGAGGTTAATAGCCTGAGGAAAGTGTGGAAGTTATCATATTTGGGCCTTTCATCTCATAATTTTGAAAAAACCCACTGATTCCATTTCCTGTCTTTCATTTTTGTCCAATCATAGTTATGCAGGGTGGAGTTTGGCTTTCCGTCTTTTCCGAACCAGGCAGTTGCCATGCGTCCCTTAACAACTGTTGCCGGGATACCATTCATGTACTCCTGGTCCCCTTTGCAGCAGAACTTCATGGTACTGTATACAGACATTAAGTACACACACATTTACACGCATGAAAAGCACTTATCATGACCATTAGGAGCCTGTTTATGCACAGTGTATGCACAGTGAGAGAAAGAAAGCAAGAAATAAAAAGAGGAAACAGCATCATTTCATGACACCGGTCATTTTGAAAGTAGGTCATCCCGCAGCAATGGCTTCGTATGTTCTGACAGCTCTAAACATGTGTTTTTAAAACCATCTCGCAGGTGGAGGATGTTCTTCTGTAAACTCCCATACTGGCATGCAGACATAAATATAGACACCAACCCACAAACATTTTACTGGTACACTATGCATTTTTTGTAGATTAAAGGATGCATCAATGTTTATTGAAACATGTCCTGTTTCTCTGTTTTTTAAGGTGGAAGACGAGACATTTTTGCATAATATTCCCTACATGGGGGATGAGGTGTTAGAACAGGATGAAGCTTTCCTGGAGGAACTCATTGATAACTATGATGGGGTTCATGGGGACAGAGGTGAGTGAAATCTCCCACCATTAGTAGAGCTCTGTTTTAATAGATTTACTATTACATTGTTAAAATCATTTGACATTATGTAGACACATAATGTGACCCTGCCTGTGAAAACTAGGTAAAAGTCAGAAAATCAAAAACTGGGATTATGAGAATCAACTTTGATTTTAGCCATTTATTTCACTGTAATTTCATACTTTGACATGGCCTTACGACATAAATATTAAATATATATCAAATTATATTCACAGAACGATTTTATGTAGTAATAAGTTAATCATAAAAAGGCTTTAACTGGGTTTTCACTGGCTCAGGTTCTATATGATAGTCATAACTGAAAATGAAATAGATGTGAATTGATCTCAAACAGAGCCAAACAATAGCCAAATCCTTTATTGTTTAACCATTGAGAATCTTTAGCATAAGTGCTGTTATTTTTATAATTTAAGAAAACTGTGTTTGTACCCAATGCTTTGAAAGCAGAGGGGGGCTTCATAAACGATGAGATCTTTAAAGAGCTGGTTGAGGCACTGAGTCAGTACTCAGATCCAGAGGAGGAGGAAGAAGAGCCTGCAGAGAGTAGGGAGGAGGAAAAGGATGAGAGAGGGACCCAGGAAAGTGCAGAAGAACCAGAAGAGTCTAAAATAAGCTTCTTCCAAAAGAAGAGTGGGAACCATGCTGAAGGTGAGTGGAGATTGTTGCGGACCTCCGGGATTAACCCCACATACCAATAAGATGTTGAACTTGTTTATTCTCAAAAGCTATGCCTCTGTCAACTGTATCCACCACAATTCTTGTGTTTTAGACAGACTGAGTATGCCAGTTTTGTGTACAGTTTAAATCAGTTTATGTCACTTTGACCCCATCTTTACTATAGCAGAGATAATACACACTTACTAATAAAATATTGCATTAAAGGTCTTATACAATAAAACTTATTTTTTTTTACTTTTGTATCACACAAAAACTGTAATAGCATTTTTAGACACTGGTTAAAAGTTTTGGGACATTATTCAATTTCTTTTTTTACATTTTAGAATAACATTAAATCATCAAAATAATGAAATAGAAGGGAACAAATAGGAACTATGTTATAATTAAAAAAGGAAAAAACTAAAATAGAAAATGTGAAATTTGATCACATTCATCATAGTCCCCACTTAAATTTGCAGAGATTTTTTTCTAGTCTTTTATCAAGCAGCTTCTTAAGGTCTCAGTATGTATGTATGTTTGCTAATTTATATTTTTTTATATTAAATTCATTTTAAACATTAAGACATTCACCCTCAGATCAAAAGTGTTTTTAAAAATGAGACACATTTCTCTTAAGTGTCTCAAAACTTTTTACAGATAGTGTAAATGGTGCATGATGAAGGACATAAGGGTTGAGTTTTAATCCTTGTGGTTTAAGAAGTGAAACTCATGCAAAATATATTTTGATTCTGTATTTTGTTTTTCCATCACTAGGAAGAGAACTAGCCACAAGTAAGAAGATTCCCCATGACAAGATTTTCACAGCTATTGCATCTATGTTTCCCTACAAAGGAACAATGGAGGAACTCAAGAACAAGTAAGGCCTGTTATGAAATTGCCTTTTTCATTTTTATTTTTTATTAGTAGAAACCTTGTGAGACCATACAGAGAGGAACAAGGCATAACACAAACAGGAATACAACCTACATCTCCCACATGAGCACCACTGCTCAACATGAATGTGTGTGCTTAACAACATAAAAACTAAAAAATCTCTATGATTTTTAAACAGTTATAGGAAGTAAACATAACTTAAGCTTGCAGTTTATTTTTAAAGAGAGTTAGCTTAGTTCAGCTCACTTGAATTCAATTACAACAGCGCTGTCTGCCGACGCTATAAAAGCAGTTTTCCACATTTCGAGAATTTATTCACAAAGATTATGCAACTGCAAAGACAACACACATTCCTCACCTTGTGTTGGAAAGAATATGTAATGCCTGTCGAATGAAGGTTCATGGGAAGCTCTGCTGTCAGTGGGTGTGCAGCTGCAGCAGCAGTGGAAACAAAGAGCCGACAACGTTGTGTTCTCATCCAACTGTTTACGGTTTCATGTCATTGTTGTGCATTCCACCAGCTGTGCTTATTTAACATCTTTTCTGCTGGCGGGAGATATTTGAGGGCAAGAGTTGTTCAGCGTGAAAACTTGCATTTAATGCTCTGTTATGTGTGTTAAGCAGATGCAATGCGTCATAGCATTAAAACAAAGAGCTTCTGACAACATAACCGGCAAACATGGATGATGTATAGCTTTATCATATTTGCATAATATTGTTCTCTGGCTCCTGCAGGTATAAGGACCTACTGGAGCCCTTGACCCCTGTGAAGTTGCCTCCTCTCTGCACTCCCAACATGGACGGCCCGTTTGCCAAATCTGTTCAGAGGGAACAAAGTCTGCACTCTTTTCACACACTTTTCTGTCGCCGATGCTTCAAATACGACTGTTTCCTTCACCGTGAGAATGCTAATGATTGCTATTATCTGTTTCGTGTATATCCAAAGTATGCACTTTATATTGCATTTTAAATTTAAATGTTTGTAGTCACTGGAAAAATGTTATCTCTGTGTACAGCATTCCATGCATCTCCAAATGTATATAAGAGGAAGAACAAAGAGATCAGAATAGAGACAGAACCCTGTGGACTTGACTGCTTTCTCCTTCAGGTAACCCTTTAGAGGGATATTATACCCAAAAATGAAAATTCTGTCATCGTTTACTCATGTACTTGTCATTTCGACCTGAATGACTCACTTTTTTATCAGCAGAACACAAAAAAGAAAATTTTGAAGAATGTGTGTAAACGAAAACTATTGATCCGCTTTGACATCTGTTTTGGTTCCTAGCGATGCAAATTCAGGGCAACAATATATTTTGGTTATCAACATTCTTCCAAGTATCATTGCAGAAATACTAACGTTTTCTTATTTTATCTTTATCTTTTCATCGATCACAGAAAGGCGCTAAAGAGTTTGCTGACCAAAACATGCGGAAGTCTAAAAGACATCGTCGTAAAAGAAGACAGCCTCCACCCTCAAGTTCAAGTGGCCCGACCCCTTCAGGGTCAGGTGAGGAGGGAAAAGAAGGAGACAGCGACCATGAGACCACCAGCTCCTCAGGTACACACACAAACAAACTGAACAAGACAAACAAAAACACAGGCTGTCCACACCGCACACATAACCAGACAAAAATTGGAAGAGGTCAGTAGATCCAGACTGAGATAGCACAGATGAAACACAAACATGTCTTTCTCCTGCCAAAAATAAAGTCAGTTGAATTTGTGTGCACAGAATAATGATGAAAACAGATGTTTGGCTGTAATTCACTAAAGATACTATTAAACGTTGCTTGCATATCTTCTAGCATCGCTCAAGTCGTCTTTACAAAATGTTAAAATCCATATACATATCAAGACGCATGACACAATATATTAATGTAAACCAGTAATTTTGTGTGTTTCAGAGGGTAACTCCAGGTGTCCAAGTCCCACCAAACTGAAACCAAGTGAAGAAGCAGCAAAGGAGGCCCAGTCACCTCCACAGTGGAGCGGATCAGAAGAATCTCTGTTCAGAGTCCTTCATGGCACATATTTCAATAACTTCTGCTCTATTGCACGGCTCATTGGAACCAAGACATGCAAAGAGGTACACACAAAAATAATAGATCCAAACCATAAGCGTTTCTGTTTTATTCAGAGGTCATCCACAAAAATGTTGAGAAACTTCAATATTTCTTTTACAAAAGACAAGAAAACTTCCATTTTTGAATGTATCAGTGTGTGTGCTTTTGAGTTTTTCCCAGAAAGCCTGTGGTTTGGCTAACTGGAAATGTCATTACCTCGAATCATGTGTTTTTCTTGCATTTAGAGAATGAGCCAGATCTTTTTCTAGAAGAATGTTGTTTTGATTGTGTGTTTGTGTGTGCACACATGTGTTAGTGTGTGCGTGTGTGCTCATATGGCAAAGATCAACAGGATAATGAGCAGTTGCGACTCAGCCGGGCTTCTAAGTTCTGACTAACGCCCATTAACTGTTATGTTAAATGTTTCATTACGGGGTTCTGATGTAGTGTGTTTGGGGTTGTAACAGTACTTGGTCTCACGTGCATAATGTATCCGTGCATGTACGATTGCATCAGGTATATGAGTTTGCGGTGAAGGAGGTGCTGATTCACCGCGTTCCTCTGGAGGATGGAGGAATATCACCACAGAAGAAGAAAAGAAAACACAGGCAAGATTCTCTCCAACATCTTTTTTTCATAATCACGTTGTTGAGTTACACAAAGCAAGAAAATACTTCAGCTGATTTATGCTTATCTTTCTGTGCAGATTATGGGCAAAGATACAGTTAAAGAAAGGTAAGAAATACTGGACCAGGAAAAGATTTAAGGATTTTAAGGTTTGGGATTGGTACAGACAAAAGAACACAATCAAAAAAAAAAAATCTGTGTGTAACTTCTAACAAATTCTGTGTAAACTGATTGCAATTTTCAAGCTGTATACAAAAACAAGATGCTCATTTGTATTATCTTCCATGTAGACAATTCATCAAGTCAGGTTTACAATTACCAGCCGTGTGATCATCCTGAGCATCCATGTGACAGCTCCTGTCCCTGTGTGATGACCCAGAATTTTTGCGAGAAATTCTGTCAGTGTGATCGTGAATGTAAGTTAACACAAGTGAACATTACACACAGATGTGCACAGACATGTGATAGTTAACTTCGTTTACTGCATTATACTGTTTATGTTATGTTTGTTTAAACACATTGTTATCTTATTAAAAAACACTCTTTTTAACAAAAATATATAAGCTTATATTATAAGTTTACCACTGGAGGGCACCGATGCAAAGAAAACAGTCTCTGCTTTGGACTACTATGTCTAAGTTTTACAGACTTTATATCACGCTGTTAAATTCATTCTAAGTTAGACTGTTAAACTGTTGAGTTGTCATATTGAACGTTTGTTAAAAACCAAGTGGGACGCATGACGTAGTATTTCAGTGCTCAAGACAATTCCCCAGCACTGCCAAAGGCTTCGGAAAGGTTCTTTCAAATATTCAACCTATCACCGTCACTAGGTTACGAGTTATTTATTGGCCACTCGTCCGTAAAATCACGCACCAATCAGAGATCGTGGAAGAGCACCAGCATCAGCGTGTACATTCCAGGAGAAGCCCTCGTGAGGAGATTGGTCTTGAGCGCTGGGGAGCTCGGCTTTTTCCGGAAACAGTCGTAAAGATGTATCTGTCTTCTGTAAATGTGAGTAAACCAAATACTTTTCGGATATATGAACGACGCGATTCTACACTCCAGGTACTCAAGATTAACACAAGAGTGCAGAGAGCAGAAACTTTGTGTGTTACTTCTCCTTTAATAGAATCGCAGGATTATATTTAGAGATAACTATAAATAATTCATTTAGGATTTCTTGTGTTAAAAGTGGGTTTACTATGCAGCACCAACTCAGCAACAACTGACCGACATCAACTGTAGCAACTTCTACGCAACCATTGGCATAAGTCAAGATAGTTACTTAATGTCAATGGTCCAGAAAACTTATGTCCGCTTTCATTGGCCAAGGCTCCTTCAAGAGGCTATATGACTGGCAGGTGGTACGAAGAATCCCATTTAGTTTTGTGTTCGTCACGAAGGTCTCCAAACGTCACAGCAAGAACAATGTTTATGTAAACAGGATTTAAACATGACACCACGTCCCCCGGAAATCTTGTGGACCTCATCCAACCAATGACAGCTTTAAACTGTGAAGTTTGCCTTATGCATCAGACGTTCAGCCGTGACATCTGAAGCTGAAATATTATTTTTTTAACTTCATATGGTACTGTCACTTCAATCTCTTGTTTTGTTTTGGACCTAGGTCAGAATCGGTTCCCTGGCTGCCGTTGCAAGACTCAGTGTAACACCAAGCAGTGTCCGTGTTACCTCGCTGTACGGGAGTGTGACCCTGACCTCTGCATGACCTGTGGGGCGGCAGAGCATTGGGACAGCAAACAGGTCTCATGCAAAAACTGCAGCATCCAGAGAGGACTCAAGAAGGTATAGACAATCAGACAGGTCAAACCTCTAGGCTTACAGATCAAACACTTTTATTTACCTTCAAATCCATTTCAACGTAAGTATTTGATAATGTTTTTTGTTTGCCAGCATCTGCTCCTGGCCCCATCTGATGTTGCAGGATGGGGAACATTTATCAGAGAGTCAGTCCAGAAGAACGAGTTCATCTCAGAATACTGTGGAGAGGTATGTGGAAGCCAAAAACATACAATGAGCATTAAATAATGTGCGATTAGCAGTTTGATTTATGTGTTATGTGTTTATTTAGATTATTTCTCAGGACGAGGCAGACAGGAGGGGCAGGATCTATGACAAGTACATGTCTAGCTTTCTGTTCAACTTGAATAATGGTACGAACTCCCGGTTCAGTTTGTTTAATATCCCCTAGGTCTAAGTTTGATTTTGATAAGTATTTTTATTTCATTTCAGATTTTGTAGTGGATGCCACTCGTAAAGGGAATAAAATACGATTCGCCAACCACTCTGTAAACCCCAACTGTTACGCAAAAGGTACAGTTATATAATTAAAAGGATAAAAGCACAAACAAACACTTCAGCACAATTGACATTGGTTTGCTAATGGTTGCACAGTTGTCATGGTTAATGGAGACCACCGCATCGGAATCTTTGCAAAGCGAGCCATACAATGTGGGGAGGAGCTGTTTTTTGATTATAGGTAGGTTGATGTTTTCAGTAATTTGTATGTTTTTACCATTACATCAGTTCAATACTAGGTCGAGTTCACATTGTATTAATGCAAATTATTTTATTCTGCCTGTTAGGTACAGTCAAGCCGATGCATTGAAGTATGTGGGTATCGAGAGGGAATTCGACATAATGTAGACACGTGTCTCTGTATAATCTGCCTGTTAACATTTCTTGCCTACCAACATTTGCACTTCACTGAGTGGAAAAAAATTTAACTGTTTTCTACCATCCGGGCTACATAATTGGAAGTTACTTTGTGATGTCATACTTTGTTGTTTGTATGACGTTGCAGAGTCATTGATGATGCAGTCAAAAGCTCATCTCACTTCAGTGATCTAACTTGACTGAATGGTCTGAACGACTTGTAGAAAGTAAAATTGTTATCCTTACATTCACTCACATTTGCACTACATGGCCGATGTTCCTTACATAGACAATTATTCCAGTAGTGTTCGTCTGTTCAAGTGTAGACACACCACTTCAGAAAATGTTAAAACACGTTAAATAGTTATAACCTATATATACTCAATATATACTGTAACTGCAAACTGAACGCTTCTGCCTGACTATTGTTTCTTCTTAGTACAAATATTTTATTGTGCAAAAGATCAAGCAATATTTTTTAGATTGAAACTTGTAGTAGTCAATACATTTTCTCTACTGATTCAGTATTCACATTTGCAACTTGGTGTCTTTTAATGTCAGCCTATTACTGTTATGTGCTATCTATCTATCTATCTATCTATCTATCGATCTATCGATCTATCGATCTACCGATCTATCGATCAATCTATCTTGCTGTAAGCAGCTTGCTGTGTTGCATATAGCCAGCTTGCGGTAGAGCTTAGCTAACATAGCACTAAAGGAGTTAAACTTCATTTTAGCTTCAACTTTTAAAGGTCAAATATTGTTTTGGTAGTAATAAAACAAGTAACCATATAAACCGACAGACTGAATGTGTGCTAGAAAATGTTCTAAAGACATTGTTTAGCCGGCCTTTTTAAGACTGGGTGTATAAAATAGGTCTTACAAGTTGGTTCCACTGTCATCTGTACCAATCTATGTATAATAAAAATCTAAAGTAAACATATTTGTTAAACATGAGTCTGATTGCATTTTATTTATTCATTAAGTCAAGTGAATGTTGATAATGTGGAAGACAGTGTTCATCTTATCCATATTCCATATGCTTTCGGTAATGGGACTGCATTTCCTTTTTTAAGGTTAATGTGATATGACAATTAAAAACAAGATGTTATTTTCAGTGGTCCGTAGGGTATAGTTTTATTTTATTGTTTGGGTGAGCAACAAAGTAACATAATACTGTAAATTACTAACAATAATATTTAAGAAACTATTAATATTTTCTTACTATAAATATAAAACTTTTAATTTCATTACTACAAAATACTCTTAAAAAATCCAGAAAGAGTCACACATCACAGGTTCCAGAGAGTTCTTTCCTTCAGGCGCTTTTATTAAAGTATCATTTGGGAATTTGAGGGATTTGTGTTGATTCTACACAGCCATGATCATTTACAATGAAATTGACACAAACAAAACCAGAACGAAACTAAAGAATAGAAAAAACTCACAAGATTAAGTGCTCAACTCAACTTCTCCACCAAACTGAAAAAGCTTTTGAGGGATCCCATGAAACTCATTCATTATTAGCTTTAGGCTTTAATACAGTAGAGAATAACCGTATATGCATTCAAAATCCTGCAGTATGCAAACTAACCTGAAGCAACCTGTATTAAAGTGCTAAAGGGCAAAGTAGACATATAGGGCGATGGGTTTCACATCCATGTAGATCTGAACAGTAGGACTTCTAGAGCACTTGGAAACCATGAATAAAGAAAATATTTCACAGTGAATTTGTATATATACATGTGACACTATTTTCCTACAATGCAGATGTGTAAGAAATTGATTTGATGGATTTCATTGATACATTTTCGTAAAAGAAACAATAATGGACAGCAACATACAAAGCAATGTGGTTTCCACCATTATTCAGTCAAACTGTTTATGAGGTAACAATCAACTGCATCTGAAACCACACAAAATACAAGCATCCACCCTCTGAACAACACACCTAACAAGAAGTTCTTTCAGTTCTTTATTACACTGATATGGCGACTATCCGACTTCTTTACAGGCCGTTGATTTCCATTTACATTTATTGAGAATATGCTCCAGACAGTGTTGGTACTATTAAAATAATTGTTTATATACTAAAAAAAGAAAATGTCAGACATAGGAAGACTCTTGATATGTTTTGTTTGAGTGAAACAATATCACATTTTTCATTAAAAGTCTTCAAAATAAAAAATAATGTATTCCACTGGTGTGATGGAGTTATGAAAACAGTACAAGAATAAGGATTAAATAAAAAAACACCAAATATTACACATAGAGGTGATTTTAAGGTTAGGAAGTTAAACCTCTAGCTCACCCAGAAACCAAATATTTGGTTGAACACAAAGAAATATATTTGGACAAATGTTTTTAACCAAACAGTTCTTGGACCCCATTGACTACCATAGGAAAAACTGCATTGTAATCACAGCCCAAAATGTTTTGCTGTCCTAGATTCTTCAAAATATGAAGTCTTTTCAAAATATTAATAAGTCTTTTTCCTACTTTGGCGTCCAAGAACTGTTTGGTCACAACATTTTTAAATATCTTTAAAAAAATCGTATACAGATTTTCTCAAAGGCGAGTAAATGAAGACAGAATTCATCACTCTCTCACATCTGATCAAAATACTCATGTCTGCTTGCCTTTTTTATAGAAATGATTATGATATAAAGAGAAGTACACTTTATTCATACATGAACAGTAGTATCTGTGAATGTACACTGTGCGATCTCTTTGATAAAAGCTTTTAGCGTTATTTTAAAGAAACAGACTAAAGAACATGTGCCTAGCACTGGAAGCAGCGGATTCTTTTTCTTATTGCATTTTCGATGAAAAAGTGCAGTAGTCATGCAAAATGCATAGCTTCTAAAGATTATAAATATGTTCTACCTCACTCTTTTATTTTAAATGGCTGTTTTTTCGCTGGAAATGATGTAAGTGCTCTAAGCTCTGAACAAAACTGCCATCAAAGGAAGCTACAGTAGAACAAGCAGCAGCAGTAGAAGTTTCCTACAGCAAGTGCATGATTTGATTTTATAAAAATAACTTTTTACATGGTTGTCCGACAGCAACAGACTCATATGTGATGTGTAAAGTCGACTGACTACAGTGACCAGGCTTTTGATGAAATATGGTTTTAGACCAAAAGATCTGAAGGTTTCAAACCAAAAAACCTGTCTACTGTGTTTTCAGAAGCATGCTGGAGGACTGTTTCATTACTTTCAGTATGTTAACCCATCTATAGTCACACTACATGGTTAAAGTACCTGCTGCTTATCAACAGATTGATTGAGAGATTTAACACTGCTGTCATTTTTCCCTTGTTCGATGGCTCATCATTAAAAAAGTGCAGTTTGGGAAAACTTTCTCTTAAATAAAGGTACAGTTCACCGCAAAATAAAAATGTTGTGATCAACATTTTTTTTCAATTGTTGTGCTCAACACATATGGAGGTATTTAAATGAAAGTTTGTAACTACGCGGTTTTGGGTCGCCATTAACTTCGATAGTACACTCAAAAAGAATTGACCGTGATTTTTAATGAAACTGTTTAAGAGAAATTATTTAAATATACTGTTAGAATTTTGTGTATGTTTGTTTAAAAAATTGTTTAAAAAACTACTCAAATATTTCTATAAGAATTCACAAAAAAACATTAGATTTGCACAACGAATATGTATTTGTTATTTTTTCATTGCATGAACTTAACAAATATTTGTAAATTTTTGAGAAATTAAATGTTGGAATTTTCATTAAATTATTTTAATATTTTAGCTGAAAAACTGTATATAATGTTTTAAACATCAAATAAACTTTAATTATTAAAAAGCTGTTTATTTATGTAAATATTTACTAACTCATATTTACATTTGACACCCTATGACTCAAATGCCTCCATTTGTGTTTAACAAAACAAAGAAAGGTATATGCAAGTTCGTAACAACGGTTCTTTTTGGGTGAACTATTTCTTTAAATAACAAAACTGATATGAACATGACATTCATTGCACAAAAGGTACTAGCTCATTAGAAACATGTCATTTTGCTTTGGCCACAGAAAGTATGCTCATTAAAACACAAACAGCTTACACTTCATCACATTCATCTCTAACATCATGTTCAGCTTGTCTTCGTCTCCGTTCGTTCAACTTATTAAAATATCAACAGATTTTCCTTATTAGGTGCCTAGTCGTTTACTGTTGAAACGCATTGAAAATGCACAGAGAGATAATGGCTTGAAAAAGCTGGTGTGTGTTGCTGTAGCAGCAATGACATTCTGTCTCAAAGTTTAATCCTTTATGACTGGAACTAGCCCTGAGACACACAACCTATTGTGTAGACGGTCAGGCGTTAATGGATGTGTGTCATTTCAAAAAAATGTTGTGATGAGTGATGTTTGTAACAAGCATATTTTCTAAAGAAGGTCATTTGATAAAAAA
Organism: Triplophysa yarkandensis; assembly: GCA_033220385.1. NCBI lineage: Eukaryota > Metazoa > Chordata > Actinopteri > Cypriniformes > Nemacheilidae > Triplophysa > Triplophysa yarkandensis. The sequence continues at coordinate 6,740,746 of CM065661.1, forward strand.
TTACCTATTAACTTTTCTAAGCGCTGTAACGAGCTGTACAATACAACAAGAACACACCAGAATGTAATATTTAATATTTGCCTATGTTCATAAGGTTTCGCTGATGTTTAAAGTTTAAAGTGAAGGTTGTTTTTGTGCATTTTGTTTCGATTCTCTCGCGTTAACACTTAACTAAACATCTGTTAGTACACAATAATGAGCCAAAATAACTAGTTTATATCTCAAATCATTCAGTAATGTTCCAGAGGCACTTTAGATGACCCATACATTTTCAGTGCTCTTAGATTGAATGGTCAATGATCTCTAGCCTGTCCTGTTTGAACCCTGCCAATAAGCACCAGATATCAGATCCGTACAAAACATGGGAGAGAAAAGAAATATACATACATTACCATAAAGGCAAAGAATAAATAAAAAACGCATTTGTCCTCATTTATCATTTCCACATCCAGACGTCTGTAGTCTGTAGTTTTATGTTATTCATTGGGACTTTCCTCCTCTATTTCGGGTAGGTTTTTTCTATCCTTACGCAGGGTGTCGGTAAGGGGTCGAGAGGAGCTAGGGGACTCCAGTTGTTTGGGTTCATTAGTATGATAACTGCCTTTATACCTGTACAGGTAGATGTAGAGGCCATACAGGATCAGGAAGAGTAGCATCAGAGACACGGTCACGATTACTGTGGGAAAGAGAGGCAGGGTCACTGACAAGAAGTAAAACATACCGGATTTAAACTTAAAACAATTTTGAAGTAAACTAACATGTCATCCAGGGCGGGGTCACGTCATCATGAATATAATAAAAGACTGAAAAGAAGACACAAACAGTGTTATTAGTGTACAAAACCGCTGCCATCCCTTCAAAGTAAAACAAAGTCTGTATTGGTACTCCATCCGAAAATCTCCATCCAAAAATCCTGCACTATTCATTTGCTTCAAAGATAATAACAGTGGGATGACATTGAGATTATCTGATTGGCTCACAAAAGCTGTCAAAATAAAGCATCTTTACTCAAAAAGTGGTAGAATATGGTCTTACACAACCCGGTGAACCATGGGTCGTCCTCCCAGGGGACGTATCCTAAAACTGGAGGAAATGCCCCACAATTAGATTCCACCACATAGCCTTGAGTGGTCACGGGTGGATTTGTCACATTGGGCCTGAAATATGCCTTCAGCGGGGAAAAGATGTTATATCGGACTCCTGATATACAGCCCATGAAACCAGGACTGTTGTGCCTCTGAATCTCATATTCTACACCTCCCACCTCTGTGAAGACCAGACAAAAACATTGAAATATGTCTGTAAATACAGGAAAATTATATATAAAAGAGTTATTATTATTCTCTTACCCATCACTCTGCCCAAAAATATAGATTTCGGTGAGTCGAATCTGGGAATTTCTCCTGGTATTAACCTCTCAATCCATGGATCCATATAATCAACCTATGGAATCACACAAGACTGTGTTTTATAGTAGCAACGAATGAAAACAGCATGCTGTTGTGCTAGGAATGGAATCAGATTGTACCTGTGTCCATACAGTGTAGTTGTGTCTGGTGATGTTGACAAAATGAGGAAAACCATCAGCCATGTTTCTGTCAGTCAATTTAAATTTATAGTTTATTATGCCGAGACGGTATCTCAGAGATAGTGTACCTGCAAAAAGAATATTAATGCCCAAAATATCAATGATGTAAGCAGAAGTACGATTTGGTTTACATGTTTTGCTATGATGTATGTCTGTACCATCTTTCTTGAGCAGGACAGCGATGTAATCATTGCCAAATGAGCTGATGTAGAGCAGCACAGCTGGAGCCTGTAATGTGCTGAAGCTGAACTCTATGTCATCAGTTGTCGTGTTGTAGCCAAGCATGAAGTTGTGCCAGTGTGGCTCTATCCAGTAATGTGCCCACCAAGCATCGAACGAAATGGGCTCTTTACGGATGTCATAGCGCAACCACGCCCCCACGTCAAAGAATGCTCCGATATCTTAAAACACATCATTAAAACAATAAAGATCACAAGTTACTGTGCCACAAGTATTAAGTTAGCTTATTTAATTTATTCAAACCATGTATCTCCACATTAAAGGGATAGTTCAACCAAAAAATGTAAATTCTTTTATCCCAAAGGTCGTTTCAAATCTGTTTGATTTTCTCCAAAGTCAATAGAAATTTATTTCTAGAATCAAAACCGATTGTTTTGTACCGCTCCTGTACAGTTATCAACATTTTTCACAATATCTTCTTTTGTGTTCTGCAGCAGAAAGAATGTTATAAAGGTTTACAATGTCATTAAGGTTAGTTTAATTATTGAGTAAACTGTCCTTTTGTGGGGCACAAAATACTTAAATTCATACACATGTTATTGATGTAAATATTTTTATATTTATATAATGTAGATTCATACATACCCATACAATCATTATATACTTAAAATTCCAATTAATCTAAAATAAAAAATTAGCTAGTGTTTTTAGAAAATGAATACATTGTTTATTAAATGTTGTCGCCTTTATAATCCTGGCCTTAAATATATTAAGGTATATAATAAACCATTCATAATATTTTGAAATTTGCATACAAATGATGCTTAAATTTTTGTTTAATATGCAGATAATCCTATGTTTACTACAGTCTTGTAGTTAACCGTATAGACAGAATCTGATGGCAATCAGTCTTTAACTGATTCTGATTGCTTTTCAATGTGTTTCTGAGAGAAGGGGGGATGCATTTTCAAATGTGTGATAACTCACCTAAATGGCAATAATAGCCGTCGAATGCTGTATTATTGCAGTCGCAGGTATATAATGCATACCCATCAATGCACTGGCCTCCGTTTCTACATGGTATGGAAGCGTTCAGACACGCTCCAGTACAGTTCCTACGTATTCCTATGCTCTCGTCAACCTTTCCCTCAAGATCCACAGGCACCCCATTCATCCGTAAGCCTCGTAAACATCCCAAGAAGGGCCGCAAAGTATGATTGGCCGCACCTGAAGATAAATGTATGTAGATGTTACCTATAAAGTACTGTTTTATTATCTTTTATTATTTCCAGCTTAAAACGTACCAACAAGCAGAGGTTGCGTAAACTTCATGGTGATGTACGTCTGGCCTGGAAACTTGTAAATGGCAGGAGGGTGAAAATCCACTTTAAGACGTGCCATTTTCACATTGATTTCAGCTTCCACATAGTGCCATTCATTATCATTAAGAGGTTTGGGAGAGCGCAGGGTCACGTTTCGAATCCCATCACCCACCATGAAAATGAAAACCACCTCGGTTGTTGCTGCAAGAGGGGGTAAAAAAATAGAATATATACTTAATTTACTCAATGGTGTCACCAATATGTTACAATGGAATCTGACACTTACAGTTAAGCTCTATCCGTATAAAATTACGGAGGTGGTCGTCAGAGTTTTCCACAAAGACGCCGTTAGTACGATAGGTCCTGAAGTGAAATGTGATGTCAGCACTGGTGCCGGGTTTGAAGGTGGGGAATGTCATATATTGGGGTTTGGTGATTGCTATGGTGTTCCAAATACTCCCTGAAAGATTAAATGATATTTTATGGTCTGTTCTTATTTGACAGATTTTCATATATTTGATATGGTCCATTACTTACTGTCTCCCTGGCAGTACAATGCTCCAACACTGTATCGGGCCTCTGAACCGGTGCGGTTTGTGTCACTTATAATAATCCTTCTGACGGGTAAATGGTCTCGAAATGACAGATATCCTTTATCTGAATGCCTAATAAACAGAGTTTTTTGGTAAATAAGTATTCTTTATTTTATTTGTTTCTCGCTTTATCTCACCATTGGCGGTAGTCGGCATCACAGTTGCACCAGTATTTGGAATCTGTGCAGGTTTGATTGACAGCACATCCACATTTTCCGCTCTCAGGGAAAGCGCCGCCCCAATATTCATGACTCTCGTTATGTCGACCAATCCAGTAAGTATACGGCCTTCCATCTGTTAACATTAACCCCAAAAAAACAGACCAACAATAGTCTTCATACAGTTCATGCACCTTGCTTATTTCTGATGGGTGTTCAAGAAATTGTGGGTTTAGTTGAAATATCATTAATATACTAACCAAAGTTGTATGTTGAAACCAAAAATAATTCAAAATTAAAATTCTGTTATTATTTACTCAAACTTTGTCATTTCAAATATGTACGTCTTTCTGTATGTCTATTCTAAAGGTGATATTTGAAAAATGTTGGTTACCAAAAACCGTTGGTCACCATTGAGTGTTTTTTTTATTTTTCAACATTCTACAAAATATCACCTTTTGTATTCTGCAAAAGAAAGTCAGAAAGGTTTGAGATGACAAGAGGGTGAGTTAATATTTACAAAATTGTCCTTTAAGAGTCAATTTTCACTTAAATATACACCATTCACTAAGCATGATGCTCTGTAAGGGTCCAATCACACACTTACTTGGAGTATTGAGGAGGCGGGATTTGTAGCACGAGAAGTCAATCCACTGTTCGCAGTATAGTGAGGTATTTGCTAAGGCAGTGACTTCATCCCATGATGCATTTACATACTGGAGATCTCCTATATACGGTCTATCCACGGTAGAGCCACTGACCTTGGTGATTTTCATACGGTTGTGCTCAATTACAGTCCATGATTTTTGCACTGAAATATGACATATGAAAGTTTTTCTTAAATTCAAGTGTTTTTTCATACACATGAAATTGTTGAATGCCATACATACACATGTTGCAGTAGACTGTGAAGGGCTTCAGTGGTCCGCTCAGATCTGGGTCTATAGTGTAGTTTCCTGACCAGTATTTCCCATTTAATCTGTAAGCCTCACATGACTCTCTATAGACAGCTGGAATGGAGAAAGAGAGTTGTTGAAGTTAAAGTTTCATTGAGAAAATCAACAGAAGCACAGGAAATGTCCTGAGTAAACGTCACTTACAGTTATGACAAACCTCCCCCTTATAGCCTGTGTTGTTACATATACACAGAAAATCATTCCAGGACTGAATACACCTGCCCTCATGTTCACATGGATTTGGACTGCACCTGGATAAAAAGGGTATTTACTAATTCAATATATAACATTCATCATGTATTGTTTTCATAACATCCCATAATTTCAATTCTGTATGTCACATTCACTTGGGGGTTATTAATCTGTCAGATAAATGCCAAGAATAAACTGATGTGTAATTGAATTTTCTAATTGCTATTTCTCATCTTATTGTATCTACTGTAAACATTTGTGACCCGGCTTAAAACATTTTTTTGGTATCTACTTACATCTATTAAACCATTATACACAATCTAAAAACATTCTTTGCTACGTAACATCTTTAATGTTGACTGAGTAAAACCTGTGAAAGATTGAAATCATATTAAAAGGCAGGGTCGCACTTTTGTTATAATGCTGTTCCTTTTTAAACATCTTGTTAGTTAAAATTATTTATGACCACTGTAATTTATGTTTCTCATTTTTGTTAACAATAATTGCATTATCCATGTTACTCTTATTTATGATGAACATTTAAAATCCCACACACTGTTTTCTTCATTTTCTATTTACTAGTTTTAGAATTAGCTATGGAATCATATAATGTTGTAAATAAATAACATATTAATCACAAAAATATTACAACTATTACAGATATCTAATAAAATCTACAATAAAAATCACAATTAATAAAAATTTTAATTAAAGTTTAATATATATGAATATATTTTCTAAAATTAACAAAAACTAGTTGTGCATTTTCAGATGTTTATAACAAAATAATTTCCTTAGGATTATAAATTGTTTTTCAATTGTTCATACAGTTTGTGTAATATCATCTTCTTAATTGATTTGTACACTACCTATCTGTAATGCCACAGGTGCCCATTAGGACTTCAGCATATCTGCCCCATTTTCTCTGCAGCATGACTTCTACATCCACAGGCTCATCATCTATAAAGATCTGCTGCATGCAGCCGTGGAAGCGAGACAGCTTGGTGACGCACCGCGCCGTGTTATTGCTCTTAGGACAACCTGCAACACATATTATATATTCATGATATCATTATCTAAATTGCAGCTATACAAAATAAAAGCATTCTCAGTTATTTAATGACAAACATTTAAACTGCATTTTGTTTAGGAAAATGCAGTCAATTCACTGCATTTAATAATTAAGTAACTGCAGACAGCATTAATCTTTATATTCTGTCACTCACCCCCAAAAAAATATTGGTCTCCTGTACGAACCATAAAGGGATTGGTTATCTTCAGCGGTGAGCTCTCATCTTCATCTATTGTGATGGACAATAGGTTGTCTTTGGCAGCCAGGTCCACTGTGTGCCAGAAGCCATCATTCAGACGATACCCTGAGAGAACAAGAAAAAAAACTTCTGGAACTGTAGTCCAAGAACAATGTTCAAGACCTATTAATGATGATAATTAATGCAGTAGTATGGACGCTGCTCCTAAATAATACCTGCAGCAAAGCGTAATCTTTTGTTTCCTGGTTGCATGAGAGTAACATTGACCTGTCCTTCACTAAGACCCAGCTCCAGAGAGCCTAAATCATCTGCAAACCGTGTGAACATCAGCAGGCCTGTGTAGTCCCAGGAGCGGAACTTAAACTTTACCGCCAGACGGTTCTTCCGAAAGAATCCGGGAAGCTGTAGGTAGTTGTTGGGGCCAGCAAAGGTCATGGGCTTCCAGAGGAGGTCCCGGCAGTTAAAATGCATTGTTTTCTAAAGAGGTGCCAAGAAAAGAATTAAATAGATGATCATCTATTTCATCTCTTATTACACGATAAAAGATAAAGTATTGACATGCATTTGCACAGTGTTGTGTCCTGTTATTCTTGGTATGCGACATACCTTTTTAGGAGCTAGTCGAATTTCAGGCTCCTTATACTGAGTCATTTTGATTATATTGATACCATTGATGAAGACGTTCTCTATGCACCCACGGAAGTTTACCTTACTTGGGAGGTGAGGCAAGTCTTTCTCAATCACTCCCCCAACGTAAATCTAAAGTATTAAGTAAATGAAAGTATTATCTATCTCTATATATGTATAAATTTAAAAAATCTTCATGATTCATAACTTTCCTAAGAGCATGGTTTTGTTTTTAGAACATATGTGAACACATTTTCTATGTAGTTGCAATGCTTTAGCTGTTTCACCTGTTTGTCCAGATCCAGATATTGGTAATCTCCATTTAGTATCACGGTCTCAGTCTCACTGTCCAAGGTGAAGTTCACCTCACGACCATAGCGTTTGATGGTGACATAGTGCCAGTGTTGAGTGTCCAACAGATTTCCCAATCTCATTGTGGTCATGCCATCGGTGTTATGGACCGTGCTGCTCCCTTAGGTAAGAATACACATTACCATACGATTTTGAAGATCTAGTTCTACATATTTTAGGTTAAGAAATGTTGAAAAAAATACTGATGTATGGTCCATGCCCTGTCGTGTAGTTTACCCAGACTGATGTGTAAGTACAGCCGGCCAGTCTTCAGCTCTAGGGTGATGGAGTCTCCCTGCAGCCCCTCACTGTGCAAAAGAATGGCATCTTTCTCCAGAGTTTTGAAGTTCAAAGCATAGTGATCCGAGAGTGTTCTCATCCGGCCACGTGGGAACGAGTATGCCACCATATCATCCCCCTCAAAATTCATCACATATGAATCTATGCGGCAAATGTCAGGAAGATGGAGAGGTTTGTCAGAGATTGAGACAGCAGACATGAAATCACCAAATTGTAACTACATAAACATTTTTAGAATAAACTAAAATGAAATCTATGTCTATACTTTTTGCAATGCAAATAAAGAAGAGATACATCACATTACAAGGCACTAAAGATATTTAGCATCATCTTTTGACTAATTTTTGGGTTGCCAGTTAAGACTTGTTGTATCAGTCCAAGTGTGCTAGAGTTTCTCAGTTTCTCTACCGTAAGGGCAGCCGTAGATCTCCAGTCGAAGGCCAATCTTGCCTCCATTTTCAGTGTTCCATCCCATGGGATAAATACGCAGATGTTTGGCAGTGAATGCATAATGAAAAACGTTCCTCTTTACCTGGTAGTAATTCCAGTTGCCAGGCAACGTCTAATAGAAAAAAGCATTCGAAATTTAATGCACTGTGAACCTTTTACACTATTTAAATCATCATCTTAGCAGCTACTGCTTTCTGATGAGCATCAAATACAAGTGATGCTTACCATGTTGCCTCCTTTCATGATATATGGTGTCCATGTGTCAAATCTGTCCCCATACAGCAGCATGTATTTGGTCATCCAGTCATAAGAGTTGAAGGTACCCTGAGTAGCGATCGCCACGATCCGATACTTTTTCCAGAAGTCAATCTGCATCCATGGCTGCCTGTCCTGAGGGGAAGGAGACCAGCCACTGCTCCCTACATCACATGCACATTTGAATAAGAAGATTAAAAAGTAATTCTGGTATTTCCATGAACTATGCATTAAATATGATGAGGTTACACAATCTGTCCATGCTAAAACAGGGCAGTTGAGTTTAAACAAAAAAACATTTATTAAGTCTTTGACTGGATGCGTATAGGCTTTGATGACAACAAGAAAAGATATGGGAAGATATGTTCCCTGTAATATTGGCGATTGTAAAGGTACATTTTATGAATGTACTTCTTAGATGACTTCAGAATAGTCACTTACCGTACAGTTTGGCAAAGTGTGCAGAGTACAGAAAGTTATATCTGGATGACGCATGGAAAGCAGAGGCATAGAGCGGAGACACCAGCGGATCTAAGCATGGCCCTGAAAAGAAAAGAGATGCTATTTAGTGTATTCATAAAGACAAACGACTCGTTTGCGAGATTCAGAGTAGACTTTCTTAATCATGTATTTTTGGCAATGCAACCCACTGCTTAAATTGATACACATCTGCATCACAAACTGCATTAGGGCCGGATCTTACCAAACACGCTTTTAACGTTCATAAATGCTTGGTAAAGATATTGATAAACGTGTGATGGATAGATAAGAATATCAATCAGGCCTTCTCTATATCATTGGTCGTTCTGTTACACAAATCCTAGCTTCAATTATCTGGCAACATTTCAGTCTAATCTAAACACTAGCGTCAGATAAAGCCACCTCAATCTCACCCCTTCAACAGAGCTCTAATAAAACCATTTGCACAAATAGCATCACATCACACTAGCTCATACAATACCCCTCACTACAGCTGAAACACAAACACAATAAATAACCAAGAGAGATGGGAGACTGATAAAACAAATGAATTAACAAATTGCAATCCTGATTTTTCAAAAGTAGAGAGAGAGAGAGAGAGAGAGAGAGAGAGAGAGAGAGAGAGAGAGAGAGAGAGAGAGAGAGAGAGAGAGAGAGAGAGAGAGAGAGAGAGAGGGAGAGCATGATGCATGACTCATCTAGTTTATTCCCAAGTGAATTTTGACGGAGGACAGAGAGAAACCCCTCTCTGATTTAAGCCTCCCACTAGCCTGATTCATTATACATGAAACCATAGGAAATGACAGGTAGTGAACCAGTATGAAAATAATATCTTTTTTATTATTATTTGACCTTGGCATGTCAAAGGATGTGTTTGTAGGTGAGTCTGGAAGATGTCTGGGTTTGGTGACCATTTCTTGCAAAAGGGAAATTAATAATTTACGGAGTTTAGCCATCATACTGTAGTTTAAGAATGACATTGAATCCAAAATTAAAGATAATTGCCACATCAGTTATAGTGTTATATTTTAAGAGTAAGGATTGCTGGATGTCTGTTCAATGTGGAAATTACATGAACAATTTGATGAATTCAAGGCTAACTCATCAGACTAAGCTATTCTAAGAGATTCATAAACACCTCAAACAGAATGTATATCAATCCCCCTACACTATGTATCTCTACACGATGTCAGATATTAAATATATTAACAAATTTAAAATTAATATTTCCCAACACTTGCCAGAATTATATATCTCAAATCCCTACCAGTCTGTATCTTTTACATAATATTAGTCTTAATAAATCGCTAAAATGCATTAAAAAGCATTAAATATATTAGAAACACCAACGAATAACTACACAATACATACCAGCTAGTGTGGGTATAATTTGGCTGAACTATCGGCCTACAAGCCACAGCAGGACAGCACAATATCTTATTCACATTGGCGTAAAAATGAATCAACGGAATGTGACTCAGTCTCATCAATCTTTCTTTAATATTAGGTTGCAGGGCTTATTGTCTGTAACTGTCCTCTAAATTCAAGTTTCTGCACCCTCTTTGCGATTACCGAGACAGAGGCAGAGCTTTTCATCCCCTTGTGATGTGATATTTTTGACTCTTTCTTCCTCTCCGCCTCTCTCTCTCTCTCTCTCTCTCTCTCTCTCTCTCTCTCACATTACCTCTAATGCCCTTGGAAGATTTTCTTTAAAAGCAAGAGAGCGGCAGTGAAGCAGCATCGTGCATACTCTCTCTCTCTCTCTCTCTCTCTCTCTCTCTCTCTCTCTCTCTCTCTCTCTCTCTCTCTCTCTCTCTCTCTCTCTCTCTCTCTCACTAACACATGTTTCTTAACCGGCACTCACGCAGTCTCTGCATGCTGACACAGCACTTCTGCTATAGAAGAAGTGAACATCACGTGAGCTGTGTCTCATCACTGTGAGAAGGCCCTGCATGCATTATAAATTGATCTAGACTTCGTCTTTGAATACTGTGAGGATGGATAAAGGTGTGTTTAGGATTTTAGCATGGCCAGCAGCAGACCCAGCAGTGGCACGCAGGTATGAATTATTCAGAACAGCTCTGGCAGCATTGTGGGGGGCTGATTTAAACAAAATCACAAAAGATAAGCAACAAAAGGAGCCTGAGTTCAAAAAGAAAGACTTACGTGAATGCTATAACTCTACATACAACTGTCAAAGACCATAAGTATAATCACCCTCCCTTCACACCTTCCTAAAACAAACCCCTGTGGATGACATCATTTCACCCTGCCATGCTCTTTTATTGCCAATAAAAGCATCCCTCCCAAAGACTTATGGCAACAACTTTTGAAGTTTGACTCAAAAACGTGAAAGATTTTGCTTCATAATTTGAAGTAAGATGGGAGGGTTATTTTTTCACCACAATTTGATGACATTTTCATGCAGGACGGTGAGAAATAAACATGTAATCCATCAAACTCACTTTCAAACACCGAGTAGGAAATCATGAACATTCAAAGATTATAAAGGATTACATTATTCACTAAAACCAGCCAGAGCAAACCTCACTTTAACGCAGCAAATCCTCGAACGCCAGTTCTTAATGCCACAACCCACATCATGTGTCAATACAAGATGGTGTCAGAACAGAATAAACCCCTGAAGACTGTGATGCTCATCCCATTTGAATCACATTTAACTGTTTAGTAAACCCCTTCAGCATTTTATGACCAAAATAGCCTATGCAACACAAATCACTTTGAATAATCATAAAATACAAGAATAGACTTTGATGATTGCTATAGACCTTTATGACTATTGAATACTGTATTCAAGGTTACCCAACATTTGAATTCTATGCAGGGCTACATCATTAGTGGACTGTAATGCGTCCACCCCATCAGGGTGATCCAACAAACATAACTTCATAGAATTATACACACATCCAATACCACATTTCTATAAGTAGCCCATGCCTTTGAAGAACATGAGCACATGCAATGATAATATTTCAGCAGTCTGATTAGTGTGTCCTCTCCGAGTGTCCCCTGCGCCGGGAGGTGCGCATCCGCACCTTGCCATGCAGAAACTTGCCCAAGTGGGTGCGCGGAAGCACTGCAATGCAGAAAGAGCCCGTCTGACACAGGCGCAACCTCGGATTTAGGACTACATCGATGCTTCATTCATCACAGCCACCTCAAAACCGCATACTACACACAAATATATCTGCAAATGAGTTTTACATCAAATGGTGCTGCGATTTAGAAGACAAAAAGCACATAGATCAGAATTGACTCCATGTCAAAATCACATCCCTGTCTGCGATAGCTCTTCCTGGGAATAATGCTCACTTATATGACAAACGTCAATCACTGCATTCTGCATCTGCAGTTCACTTACGTGTCGAGCACTGCTGAAAAGCGAGAAAGAGTAAAAGGCATGGGCCAAGAATTTTGATATCCATTCTCTCCGGATGACGGAGTCGCTCTTGTCCGTCTGCTTAGATGACTAAATCAAAACGTTATCCCCATCCACAGCATCGTTTAGCCGTGTTTCGGCCAACTTTAATACGCGCAGCTTCAACTCTCTGGGCCGGGATGCGATGCACTTGCGCTAGAGGCGGGCGCGCGCGCGAGACAGAGAAGTGGTGCTGATGCTGCGCTTTGGCGGGAGCGCGCACACTTTCATTAGGCCAAATTCCTTTAAACTTGAGCGTTGCGGGAGTCGGTATTTTATAAATATGTTAGCAATGTGATAAATGCTACAGAGGATGAGTTGAGTGGCACGATTTGGGGAGGCAGTCGCCTGCCATGACTTTAGTGTTTGGGTGAGAGAGGATGGGAGGGGAGAGGATGAGGGGAGAAAAAAACTTTTGGACTCGGGCTCTCCGCCCTGGATGAAGATGCTGTACTGCAGAGAACATATAACTTTATATTCCTGTATTTATTACATTTGTGAAAGTCCGCATTTCCAGTGCCTCCCCTCGCCGCATGCCAGGGTCATGCCAGAGACGGGTCATGCCAGGCTGCATGTGGGTATTACTACTGTCTGTCCAAATGTCTATAATCTGTGTGTTTGCAGGGGCAGTTTGTACAATGTGGGGGGGGGGGGGGGTCGGATATGGTGGTCGGATTATAATCTGTGATTTCAAATGGCTTTGGGATTAAAAAGTGGGTTTGTAGGGCATCAGTAGAGCAGGGTGGAAGCTGAGGGATGGACAGGGTCACAGAGGGATTGCAATGTTTCAGACCAATAGAATTTGAGTCCTTCCCCCTCCTGACAACCACATCAATACACGTTTTAATTGAATATATATGTAACTGCTTCTATGAAAGATTAAGTGATAAATGCCAGAAAACCTTTTATTGATCATGCATTCAGACAATCTTCATCCCTAAACCAATCCATCCCATCACAATCTATTATGTGTTGCCAATTTGTTTTGTAATGTTGAACTAAACATGCTGAGCTGCATCTGGTTCATAAGAGATCCTGGTTTTGCATGACATCTTATTCAATGTTATTGTATAACATCAATTAATATTGTTATATTGTTGTAATATAATATTATTCATGTCAAAATGAAGATTGTAAATCATTGTGTCTGCCATTAAAACTTTACAGTAACCATTAAAAATTTATCTTGGATGCTAAAACAATTTCAATCCTTACTCAACAATATGACACAAGATCAAGTAAGAGCTGAAACTCTTCACAATGGTTTTTTACAATTGTCCTGTCTGCATTCAGATCTTGAATCTTGAACAATTCTATGGATGACCACTAGATGGCAGCTATACGTCATAACATAGGCAAAGAACAATGACTACCAGCAGAACATCCCCAATGACTTCACTGGTCAAACATTCAAGATATCCATTCAATGTGCATTACTTCCCCACTATATTCCTCAACTCTCCTTAAAGAGGAAATAACACACAATGTACAATGAGTCAATGAGGAACACGGCATTCTCTTAACCTCAACATTTAAGAGATGTTACTTTGAAACACACAGGTACACGCAGTTTGGTTTGCTTGGTTTGTCATGTGTCAGGATTACTATAAGATTACTATAATTTTTAGGTTGTTTTTCTAAACTAGACTGTAAAACACCTTTGGCTGAGAAATGAAACCACAAAACGAACGTCATGTTTTCAAAAGTCATGCAAATAGACATGAGAAGTCTACATTGAAATCTAAATCTTCACAATTCCTCTTTCTCTTTATTGGGTATTTTAAGGTCTTTATCACTTTTACATATAAATACACTGTGTACTTTGTTGTTCTATGTGCAGTTTATATACATTTTGTTACACAGTTTTCATTTTGGTCATCTATGACTTCACTGTAAAAAGCCTGCTCTTCTGTTCCTTTTGTTTCATCCTCCAGAAATGTTTTATACTGATTGCTACCTGTCTATGTTTATCTTATATCTGTGTACATGAATATGGGTATTTGGATTTCTAATCACCTGCCCATTGGTTATCCCGGAACCATTCTCTAAAAATTCCCAAAACAGTTCTGCTGTTGTGGCCTTGTCTGTCACACTGAAGATTGATCAAACTAATCATTTCTTTCAAAGACTAAACATCAAGTCTCTGTAGATGTGATGCTTTGTAAATCTAAAGCATTTAGAGAGATCAACACCAGATCATGTTCTGGCTGAACATTCTATAGTTCATAAACATTTACTTGACTGGAACTTGTGCACGTCAAACAAATCCCTTAACTCTCAAACCCATCAGCTGTTCTTTTGCCCAGCAGGGGCGAACAGAGACATGGTTACCTGAAGCCTCTCCATGGCTCTCCATCCACTGACGGGACAGCTGCTAAAACAAGAGTGTGTAGGGGGTTTATTGAGCAAATAAACAAATAAATACTCTGACCACATTAGTTGGCCACCTGCCCTCCGCCACAGCCTGTCAGTATTGGACAATTATGACAAATGTTATAAAATAATAATTACGAGTAATCACAAGGCCTCCTACCCGAATTTGCTTCCAATGCAGCTGATGTTTCATTGGAAACTAGTCATTTTGAAAAGAGCACTACAAACATGGAAGAGGTTAGAATGGTAGTCTGCTAGCTCTGTCAGCAAGAGTTTCAATAGCAGGAGCATTTGTGCGCAAGCGGTGTAAGCAAGTATTGTATTTTACAGAGCCCAGACTTGTTCTGTCATCAAGTTCCACTTTACAGTTTTAAATAACCATGCCTGCAGCTCAGCTCACAGGCTAGAATAGTGTTTGCCTTATCAGGGTTTCAATGACCATCAAGCAACACCTTTAAAATGAAATTAGAATGCAAATATTCTGACAATGAATCGAATCGCACGTTACCATGCAAGCTGGTGGAACGGTATTCGGGGGTTACCTATAAGCCAAAATATGCAAGCATTGGCATATGCATACATGAGGATGCAGAATGCTACCTTCACACACACCGACATACAGTGCCACAGAAGTTCCGAAACACAATCCTAGGAACCACAGCCAAGTATGATAGTCAGCAAAGAGCT
Organism: Triplophysa yarkandensis; assembly: GCA_033220385.1. NCBI lineage: Eukaryota > Metazoa > Chordata > Actinopteri > Cypriniformes > Nemacheilidae > Triplophysa > Triplophysa yarkandensis. The sequence goes on from CM065661.1 coordinate 6,755,968, forward strand.
GTCAATATCAAACAAACACTTTGGCGTGCAAAAAAATGGACAGACCGGCCATGTGTGACCTGTCTGACGTGACATTATGTGCATATAGGCCATACGTTGCTGTGGGGGTATATTTTTGTGTCAGCAGTGAGCAGACGTCTTTGTTTTTCATCACTGTCTATATGCATGCAAACCAAGCATAAAAGAGAATGTGTGTTTATGATGTATGCATTGTGACCTGCTGAGCAAACATCTAAAATAAAAGAGGTGTAAGGTTTAATTCACAAGTCACTACTGCTTAAGTGTGCTCCAGGTGCTTGATTCTTTTGTAAAATAGACAGGTATTGTGCGTTCTTGAAGCTCTTTCCTAACTATCCTGGTGGAAAATTATCCAGGGAGCATGTGGACACCTTTCCAACTCTGTGACCCAGAATCTTTTACTCTTGGCTAAGTGTGTATCCTTGCTCATGAGCCATACAAATATGTGTGGATACTTTACAAAATGGCATCATCCCTATAGGACAAGAATATATGAGAATATACTGTCAAATATTATGCAGGATAATAAATCCTAAATAATTCATAAATAAATGAAAAGTTCCTTATGTTAGTTCCTTTTAATATATTAAAGACACAGACTGACATCTTAAACCTGTGACTAATATCATCAACTTATTTGACCATGGATCATCAGTTCGAGCAATAGATATGCAAGGATGAAGAATGTATACAGGCTGATAAAGTTTCTGTTCTGCTGTGTCACGTCTCAGTTCGACTTTTAGTTTTAGCACCGTCGTTAACTTCTCAGCGCCATTGAGTGGAGGCGAATCTGTTTATACTTCACAAAGCTGAGTTGTAGTTACATTCAAGCTATTTTAAGGCAAGAAAAAATAATTTCCCAGCAATAAACATTAAAAACACAATTTATTATTTTAATTGTTTTAAATGGACAGTTATAAGAATATTTGCCTTCTTAGGAAGTAAACTTCTAGGACAGCATACAAACTGTTGAGGAACCTTAAAAGAAAACAACAATGCATTCTATTTAGACAGCAGAAGAACTATTGAATCAACAGTGGGTTCACAATTAGTTTCAACAGTTTGACTTTGTTTTGATAAAAATTTGATGCCTACTTTGAAACGGACTTTGCGTCAAAAGCGTGTATGTGATGCCTTAAATACCCTTTCTGTAGGCAGTTCCCTAGGTTTAGTGTGCGTATGTGTCCTTGTGTGAATGTCTGCAGGCTAAGCATCAAGTTAATGTCTTTCATTAACAGAGTCATAAGCGCTCAGGGTTTTGACCACAATAGCTTGTAAATTTAACACACCAGACTGAAGGCTAACAGTTCAGTCCCACCTCAATACTGAAATAGGTTACATTCAGCCATATTTTTTACACAGGGTGAAATTGCAGGTTTCCATGATTATTCACTGCAAAGGCCACCCTACCCTCAAGGCACGAGGCATGGGTTTTGTGAGGCCATATGCATAAGAAATCACAGCCAAGCATGACAGCTAGAAATCTGGGAAAGCACACAAACAAAACACAGATTTTCATTACGTTTACCGGTGCTCGGGTAAAAAAACAGAACTTCTGCCCTTCAAAATGTCTCTTCTGTTTCTTTAACTCTAAAGTCATGTGGATTAAAGTTTAAATCCTCACTATTGACACGGTTCAATACTCAGTGTCACACACATGTACACACACAGAAGTTCAGGGATTTTGGCAGCTCTTTAGGAGTTCTGAGTACTTTCACACAGTCTGAAGGCTATAAATAGAGCAAGGCCTCTGGATGACTGCCCACACTTCCTTAACTCTTAATAACCAGTGGGTCTTACCCTACAGTTACGGTCGCTGCACTTCTGCTCACACGCAAACCAGAAAGAAAGGCTCTTTTAAGAAAGAACATGCCTTGAATATCAGTGTTATTGCAAACTCATGAAGAAACGGACTGGCAGCTGAATTCAGCTGGATTACAAAGTCTGTTTTTATTTCAGTTGATGTCTGACGGTAAAACGATCAATTCATATTTTCCAATGTCAGCCACAAAATTATTGGCAAGCGGAAGAGAGAAGAATAGGAGGTGAGGGGAGGCTTCCAGTCAGGCTTATCTCTCTGCCTTTTAAGTGTGCACATACCATGGAGCATGAGGGCATCTAGATGCCGGTTCTTTCTCCCGGCGTGTTTTGCTTTGCCACTGTTTTGTCTCATTCCTCCTGTGCTTATCCAACCCTACATGAATGTGTGTCTGTGTTTGCTAATGCACACGCAGATCTGTCTGTTTCTTCCTGGTTATTGTTGTACGAATCTGATTCGAGACATCGATAAGGTCCGCTTTTGTTTACGTCCAGCTTTCTGCCTTTAATTTTCCAGGCCAGCTCACAATGGACAGAAATCAGCCACTATCAGATAGCAGAGAAATTTCTAAGATCCTGCTCTGTCACTACTGTGACCGTAAGAAACATTTAGTCGGAGGAAATGCCAGGATGTTCACATTGAATGGCGTTAACTTCACAAAGCATGCAGAAATAGAATGACTCACTTTCTTTCATAAGAGCAAAACAACTTCCATAAAATGAACAGTCTAGAGGGGCTCATGGGGTGTGAGTGGGGTTCGGTGAGAGGGGCATTTGGGTGGGGGGAGAGTAGGATGAACTGGGGTTAAAGTTGAGACCATGAAGGGGGGTGAGGGGGTTGGGAAAAGAGGTCAATAGGTTATGCAGAGAATATTTTTTGTCCATTGTTCCCTCTCATCAACACCACTCTTTCAATCGATTGGGGAAAGGTACACACCAAACTGTATGTTACTAACATCTTATGGACTATCATTGTTTTCATTTTAAACACATTCATGCACTGCAAAAGCCTAACTTTAAACCCAACTGACACTATGGGTCAAAAGTTTTATTAATTTTTTAAAGTTCTTCCATTATTAAAAATAATAACAAACCAAAACTATGGAAGAATGTTTAACTATCCATCCAAATAAATGAACTCGGTTATATTTTATCATCTTCAAAGAAGTCATTATGAATTCTATCATTCAGCTAAACCTTAACCTGGATTGCTTTTACATAACATTGAAAGATTTTTCATTTATGTCGGACTCTCATTGGCTGCATTTTATTCACTATTTGTTCCGTCTCAAAACTATTTTTATTACAAATTTAGATTTCTAACAAAAATCTATATGTTGGTTCAAATGTATTTTTGTCTCCAAAAACATTTTTTAGCTTGATTGTGATTAAAAGACTTTTTAAGACCAGCACTTTGTCAAGTGATTCTAAACTTTTGACCTGTAGTGTTTAAGTTGGAGGAAAAATAGTATTGTGCCAATTTTCATTTTCCAATGCCTTTATTTATGACCAAATTTTGCTATGATTTAGTCTTAAACACCATATCCATTATCCAAATATAGTCCCTTTTGTTAGCAATATCGTATGACACTGCACATTCCAGCTTGATATCATCTGGCCTAGAGAATGAGGTATAAAAGAAAGCATTTGCTTTTCTTGTCATTGATTAGAAACAGGTGTTTAAAGAATTGAATATTTATTAAAAATGAGGTACCGTCAGGATCAGGTATTGACTTCATACTCTTTTCTCAAATAGCGACACCGCCATTATCTACATGACAGCCTGGAAAGACCTCACAGACAGGAAATGTCAATCACACCACAACGGAACCTGAGACTACAGGAGATGAGGAATTAAATAGGGGAGAGAAAAGAGCAGATGTCAAAGATGAATATAAGAATTGGTCATTTTGAGTTGATTTCATTTAGTAAAGTCTAGAGTAAGGCACCATTTAAGTCTCATATTATATAAAAAAGTAGAATCACGGTGTAGATGATGGAGGCAGATCTCTGGAATCAAAACTGAAAGAGGACTCTTAAAGTGTATTCGTTGTGAAATAGAGAAAGAAAACTGAAAACATCAGTGCGGTCAGAATCCTCTCACTCCCTTGTCTTAAGGCACACAAGATTGGTGTGATAATGACAGTCTTCTTTTTCTTGCAAACCTCATTCTCTCACAAGCCATATATAGACACAAGACTCCCTTTTTCATCTAAGCGTGGGCAGAAAAGAAAGAGGGAGAAAGTAAGAGAGAGTGCTCTAAAAATAAAACATCTGTTCCAGGAGCAGGTCAGGAGGGAGGCAGGTCCGTCGTCCGACAGGGAAAACAAGAAGACAGTAAAGTGGTTGAGAAAGGAGTCACAAGGAAAACACTGTGCTCTGTTACAGAGAGAAAAAGAGGAGAGAACTGAGAAAAGAGAGAGATTGCAGGTGGCCGAACTGTGTGCAATGCTCATCACAATGTGTGCGTTTACGTGCAAGTGTGTTTGGTAAAGCAATGGCAGACTTGAAGACAAACAGCAGGGCCAGTTTGCGGAATGATGAATGTGGAGAAAGGCCAGAGAGTTGAGCAGAGCAAACGAGAGGAAATGAAGGCAGAGAGAGAGAGAGAGGGGGAGAGAGAGAGAGAGAGAGAGAGAGAGAGAGAGAGAGAGAGAGAGAGAGAGAGAGAGAGAGAGAGAGAGAGAAGAACAGAGGGGCCCTGAAAAATATCATGTGTCATCAGCGTGCATATGTGTGAGCGAGGGTGTGTGTTTTTCGAAAGCATGATTTATGGGTGTACATGACTGAGTGAATGAGCAGAGAAACTGCGTGAGACTGAAGGAAAATAAGAATTAGGGTAAGAGTGGAAAAACTGACCATGTGTGATGGAAAATAAAGCTTTGAAGCACAACTGGGAAAAAAATATACACACAAATTTAAAACAGTCCCAGTGGAGAAACTATGAGTTTATATTAATCTAATAGGTTTCTTCATGACAAAATTGAACTGAAATTGAACAATCTACGTAACACTTTCAGATTTGGCATATGAACATTCATCGTAATGGCTTATTTACCACAGTCGGACAGGCTTTTCCAGTCTGGTCCCCCTTCACTTAAACATCTTGAGTTTTATTTATTGAAACCATTGTTTTCTTTGTGAACGCACATTATCATATAAAGCACCTTTAAAACAGTTTGCATTTCAAAGCTATACACAAAAAGTGTGTTTGCAAACTTCTTTTAATCCAATTATGGAGCTTTCCTGCATTTTCAAATTCCATTTTACCATCGATTCATTTGCGACACCGAGTCGACTGTTTTTCCTGGAAGAGATGCAATAGGGAATTTTGGAAACACATAAAACATATCACAGAAAATGCACAAATAAGGGATCTTCAGACTACTGGAAAGTAACACAAAATGTCTTTCCGGTGATCACCATATTTCTCTATCTGTGTGTCTCTCTCTTCGGTGCATCTCGTGACAGGAGTTTCCTGGAATAAAGGAGTCCATCTGCTTTTCATTCAGCCAAGTAATGCGTTTCAGGAGCCTTTATTACCCCCAACACACACATGAAACAGAAACACAAAGTGCTCATTCACTCCAAATCTTCACACTTGTTTGTTAATGTAGCTGGCCAGTCTTCGCTTCCAAGGACCATCCGAATAAAAGAAGCCACATTTCACATTCTTCAAAAGTGCCACCCACATTTTGCCCAGCAAAGGAACATCTACATTCAGTTATCATTCCCTTGGAAACACCCAAACTCCAGACATCTTGTCAAAGCTTGCAGTTTTCTTGTCTAGGGTGTAAGTTTGAGGCCACAGGATGGGGAATGAACATTTGGTGAAGCAATGAACCCTCACAGCCATCCTTCTGCTTTCCTGTAGTGCTGCTTCACATGTGCACAAGTCAGCCGGGGGCGGAGCATATTTTGGGAGTGTGCGCGAACGGCCAATCATCATCCGAGCGTTAACGCATGGGGTGATTGGCCACGCCCCCTCCACTCACGCAGCAGAGTCTGCATGCTGATATGCAGAAGAGACAGACGCACGGGAGACAGACAGATACTCAGCTCGGAGCGCTTTTAAAACAGCATTAAAAGTTTGGTTTTTATAACTAACGGGTTTGGATTTACTTTAGACGACAAAGCTGTGACGTTACTGTCCTTTAGTTTTGGTCATATCTGGGTTGGTGCATCCTCAGGCCGTTTCATGCGACCAGACAGTCTCCATCTGACCCCTCCGGGACATTGACCGACACAGACTGGACCACACACCGTAATTTGAATGCCTTTGCCGGGACTTTGCTGGCTTGTGTGCTGCAGACAAGGCTTCAGTTTGTTGGCTCGGGATCATGGGGAGAAAGAGGAGGAAGAGTCGTTCGAGTTACGCCATCAGGACGGGACTCACACTGGACGGGTATGTACACCAAACACAGGCTGTGTGTTCAATTCTAGTGAGCTGACTACCTAGACAGCATCTTTGAACATGACATGCATGCTGCTGAACGTTGACAGATTAGTTTGTGCATGACTCTGACTTGCATTATGGTTTACTTTCCATCATCTTGAAAATGTCACATAAACTTGAAGCTGATATGCAAGTATGCAAATGAATTGGTTTGGTTATGGTGGAAAATTGTTAGTAGTGCACAGTTATTCTAGTAAAACTAGTTTTTCAGGTCATATCATCTCAGACGTGCTTTGTCTTCTTAGACTTGTATGGATTAATACTGTGTATGCATGTGGTCTTAAGTAACTTTAGTCAATTTTTTTGTAGTTAGATGACACACACACACACACACACACACACACACACACACACACACACACACACACACACACACACGGACATAAACCATTCTGCCATTTTCAAATAAAACAACTTAGTTGTGCCCATAAAAATTTTTCACATATTGCATTTTATATTTGGTCCCCTGGCCACATACACACATAATGGGATGTCTGCTGATCTTATACACCTTTTTTTATGTTTAATTTACATCTCAAGAAGTATCCTGTTTCTGTATAAGAACCATATGTGCTATAGACACAATGTCCAAGTGTATGAACAGGGAACATGAAGGGTGAGATGTAAAGAACAGTCAAGTTGATTCAGCTGAGCCAGCAGCCCCATTCCTAATCTATTTTACCTCTCCGTGCAACTGAACATATCTGAGTGATCAAATATTTATAAATACCTAAGCTGTCAGTAAAATCTCTCATATTGATTCCAACTTTCAGACTACATGAGGTTTTCAACAGCTAACTACATGCATGCATGTACATAATGACTAATTAGATAAAATACAGTAGATTTATTACACATCTACAGTCCATATCACTCCGAAGTTAAGCGGATATAAAGTGCTATTGACATGTCGGGACGTATTCGCAGAGTAATAATGAGACTCCCGCTTGTATTCTAATCAGGAGACATATTGTGTAACTGTGTTACACATGTTTGGCTCAGTCAGACACAGGGATGATCAATAGGAAACAGCCTAAGGGACCTTTTGTGTGATCGGCTGACCTCTTATCTGTCCTCACCTTCATCTGCAACTCGCTCATTCTTTGTCTTTCCTCTATAGATCACTCTTAAATCAATTCCTCCTCATATTTCTTTCTATCTTAACCCACTGTTTAAAGGATTACTGTATGTTTGATTAATGGGTGTAAAATACAGGAGGTTAATAGGTCAATATACCCCCATCCCACTGGACTATACTCATTGAAGCGTTTTTTCATCGTTGTGTGTGATGTAACGTTAAGATAATGTTACAGAGTCAACCATCAAACTGCTCCATCTTTAGGTATCCCATAAACCGGTGTTAAGGAGCTTACAGACTTAATCACTTTTAACTGTTTGAACTGCTTTTGTGATATGAGTATTTATGGGTTGAGTCACAATTTTAGACACACGGAATTGGCAAAGTGGACCATTCATTATAATTTAACATGATTTCTGCTGTTGCTTCATAATTTGCTAGGTTTTCTTCCTGTCTGTCACAGTGCTATTATTGATTACTGATAAAAGATATTGATATCTAAAGTGCACATGGGGAACTAAGCTTCCTCCTCATGCCCGGCATGATCAATAACCTGAGCAACAATTCTCAGATGTCCTCTGTTGGAGAGACTCGCTTACTTACTTGGTTGCTTACTTACATTTTGTCTTGATAGATGGTGTTAAGTATTGTATTGAGATAAAGTATAAACTAATTTTTTATATTAGGTTATACACTGTTTTGAATTTGACAGTTAAGTTCCTTGTACTCTGATAATTACGAACCCCTTTGTGTGGTGTTGACCTTTAGCATCATCTCCGTAATAGGTTTATCCTCTACAAGTCAACTCAGTGTATTGATTAAAGTAATAGTGTCTTCACACAAATGCTAAAGGAAGTTTCAGACACTGCAGCCAGATCGGATGCTGTTTTCTGACCCATCTCTGTGAAATATTAGTGGGAAGCTTTCCTACCCTTGTGGGACATAAAATCAAATACTTGAAAGCTGAGCTTCACTCTCAGCGATAATTGCTGAATGGGAAATGTGTTCTTTGGAGATGCAGAGGGCACTGAGAGAATTTGGCCAGGTTTGGCTGAAGTCAGGGAAAGCCCTGTCCGGAAACATCCATTGTTGTGTTTACACAAAGACCTCCTCCATTGCACCCAGCCCACTATTTGCCATACACTTGAGCAGGTGGTTAGACCCCACAGACGTATGTGTGTGTTTGGATACTTCCTCTAGAAAGCGACTGTTAACGGTCCTTGTTTCTGCCGCGGCAGACCGCAGGCGAATGCATCCCTTTGACAGCTCCACTTTCAGCTTGCTCGCATTTACCTACAAGGGAACGTTTACTCAAGACTGAAATAAACTTACTCATCCTCATGCTATTTTAACTTTTAATTTTCTTTTGTTCAACTGTATGATCTGCTTCTTGAGATATTTGGTTATAAGTTTTAGTCCTTTCAGAGCCAAAAAATAACATTTTGTCATAATTTACCAATGTTATCTTAGACGTTTGACATTTCGACCCTATAGGATTTCTTTTCTTCCAAAGAACACAAAAGAATATATTTTTACGAATGTTTAAAACAGACAACCATTCGCTTGTCTTGGTTTTGTGTCCATACAATAGAAGTGAACGGGTGCAACTGTTGTCTGGTTACCAACTTTCTTCAAAATGATCTTCTTTTGGGAATTGTGGAAGAAAGAAAGTTATACAGACATGAGTAAATGATGACACAACCGAAAGAAATTTGAATTAAACAGAGCCTACAGGTATTTAAGTACAAAGTTGAGCAAATAATATTAATTTCAGGATATAACTGATACGAGAGTATAGATGTCTACATTGGTACATGAATGGTATAGAGATGGTTCTCCATACCAAGCTGGTCAAACAGACAGCAGGCGAGCTTAAAGACGTCTTCTGTTTGTCCTGTGCGTTTTCTGTCCTTGTCAATTTTAGGGCGATTGCTCACTTCACCTTCCGAGTTTCTTAGGAGACACAAAACATTCCTTTTTTGACATTCACTCTGTGCCTTGAAGATGTTATGACACCAGGACACCCGCCCACTGCAGCTGTTGGGGTGAGGAGCAGGGCATCCTGGGAAAGAAACACAAACTGGCAGGACTCGCTGGCAGCGGTTCAGTGCTCTTAATGTATAACGGTGGAACCACAGAGCACTTGTAATGGTATTTCCCCCCACACCCTCTGTGACGAGCCAAAATCCTCTGCCATGCAGGCTTAAATTGAAGTTTAACAGAGCGATGTGGGCAAAATAAGCGAGTTTTCCATAACGCTACATTTGTTTGTAATCACATGTTTTTCCCCTTATGTTTTCACTTTTCAGACGTGGTTTCCCAGCAACAGAACGGTAACTGGGACAAACTGATATGTAAACATAAACACTCGATAGGCTCTGGTTGACACCTTTTTTTTTTTTTAAATGGAACATTGTGGTAATATTTGATTTGCCAAATAACTTCGTACAAGAAAAACGACTGTGTCTAAAAGTCCCCTAAGTGTAGAACCAAGGACAAAAACGTACACGCACAGGGTAACATCTGTTCCAGTAGCCCGTGGTTGGCAAAGAGGCGGCATTTCCGCTCGCAAACTCAACCCCCTGTCTCTTGGGATACAGGAACGGAAGTGAGCCACGGAACGAACCCATCGCAGCATCTCCTGTCCGGATGATTCATCTAGCTCCTTATCCCGGTATACTCTTGCCAAGGTCCCACTCACACGCCATACCTTTCACAGCCTCCATACCCCCCCACCCTCAAACAAGATATGTCTGAGAGACAGGGTGAGATAGCAGCCAGAACCTACATGTTCTTTCCTGAAAGTCATCTGTGTTTGAACTCGAATCTGAATGTTTGGTCTAGAAGAACATGATTGGTTTCTGAAGCATTAGTGTATGAGGGAAGTGATGGGTGAAAAGAGGGAAATGGTGAGAGGGGTTTAATGACACACCCAAGTCCCTCCTGCTGAGCCTGTAGGACATTTATGGTACCTCTCCACCCTGATTAAACATTAACCCAGTCTCATTATACACACATCTTTAACTCTGTAATACACTTTTACCCTCATTCTCACCTCCCACTCTGTTTAAAAATAGCTGTTGTCCTTAAAGCAACATTCTTTCATTTATTCACATCCATGTAATTATATCCTAGTTTATTATTTCCTGTTAAAGTGGCTTCAAAAACAAAAACATTTTATATGGTGCATTGATTTAAATTTCGGTCAGTCTATCAGAAAAGCTATAAAAGGCTATCATGTGGCGTCAGAAGATATAGTGCATTAGTCATGTGAAGAGTCATTTACTGCTAACCTGGGATATATGCTTCGGAAAACACGGAATATTTCAAGGTTTTCTGTATAGCAGTTACAGGTTTTGATAATTTTTTTTATGTAGTTCAGGGATCATAATGAACAATATGAGATTGTTGTGTTCCTTTTAAACAAGTTTATTTTCATTTCCTTTTTAATGTGAAGTAAAACTAAACCAACACAATTGCGATGACATCGGAAACACGAATGGGAATATATAGATTGAATTATATAATGTGTGTGTGTTTGTTAGTACCTGTAAACAATCTGTAAAGTTAAAATGCCAAAGTTCACCAAAAAGTGAGTTGGTGTCTGTAAGCAAACCATGTTAAGAAAACTTTCAAAAGTTGTAGTAATGCTTTCTTTTTTGTGAAACATGTTTGTTATATATTTCTTTTTAATATATTTAAATATTTTTAATTGATTTTAGAAAATAAATATATCAAAAATTAAATATTGCATTGTTAAGCATACTATCACATATCACACAGCCCTACTCTTATTACTGGAAAGATTTCTTTGTACTTATTTTCAATGTCGATACCGATTATTTGCTGATATATCTGTGCATCTCTAGTAAAAACACATATAAGAATAATGATTTATAATTTGAGCCATCGTATAGGATCAGCAAAAGTTACGAACTGCTCCTTTAAATCTGGAAATGAACAAACAAAAAAGAAAAACAAAAACATGACATGCAACAATGCATTTTTAATAAAACTTAGCATTAAGTGAGAACAAAAGTATGAAGAAGTATTTTAACTAGTGGCTTTCTAATCCCACTGTGATATATTCAATAAAAGGAAATGTTTGGTGCTTTGAAAGTGTTTGTGTAAGAAAAGCACTGTCTTGCTGGCACTTTAGCTTCCTGACCCTCAGGAGCCCCTGGCGCAGCACGGAACGTTCCTCCGAGGCCTTGCCAAAACCCTGAAACATGACTCCGCAGAACGACACAGTCTCAGACGCACATACACACGGAGGTGCGTGTCAGTGAAGGGGGTCAAGGTTGGGGGGGCTAGAGTTACAGCTGATGTGGAGGAGTTGAAATGAGTCGGTTTACAGCCGGGATAGATTCTGATTAACCTCACGGAGTCACTAGACCAAAGGGCTGAATGAGTGCCAACACATACCAGCCATTAACAGGAACCCGCAGCTGAGCGGCCCGTGTCTGTCAGTGGGTGGGCGGTTAACGGGGTCAGATGGGATGGTCATCTCGGTGGGAAGAAATACACGGTTGTGTAAACCAGCCTCTTGTAATTTTCCTTGAAATCAACTTTAACTAGAATCCGCTCATAAACGGTATTTATTGCAAATTGCAGGCTGCTTACTGCGTGTAACAGTGGCCTTATTGAATGCAGGGCCATTCACAAGAATATTGTTGGCCATACTGCAATCCCTCGGGATACTTATATGCGGTCTGTACTCATCGCCTCCCAGAAGGTATTGAGTGCTTTGTTTTTTGTATGCTTCAGTTTAATACGGTTGAAAGATCATATTAGGTAAAAGATATGGTTTCGATTTTTATTATTTCTCTTTTATGCCATCTATATTCCCATTATTTTTACAACCTTATATATTATAAACCACCAGGTGTGTTTCATTCGAAGCTCACCAGCTTTTAAACAATTAAAACGGACCGAATTAGATGAACAGTTCCTTAAACATGTAATGTAAGACAGGGTTGAACGGAACTGATCCAACATCAGATCCCCTAACATGCAAGGACAGAGTGTGCATTTACTGTCCACTGGGTGTGAAGGGTCCAAGGGCTGGCTGCGGTCAGGGCCAGGGTTGGTCCAGGGGGGATGGGTGGGGCAGAACTAGGTTGCTGGTGCGTGTAGACGAATCAAGCACCAAAGCTCTCTCTGTTTCTTTGTCAGTTCACAGACCAGCCCTCATTTTGAATGTTATGTTTTGCCTGAAGCAGTCGAGCGCCCAGTAACGCTAAGTGCGGGTGCTTGAATCCACTGCCAACTTAAGGAACACAGAAGAAGGGCTTTTATTAAGTGCACTTGTTTCAGGGTGGATGGATGCATGTGTTTTATTACTTAGCAACAGAATTGATGAAAAATGTCCCTAGACGTTAGCCAATTTGGAAGGTCTTTTACCTTCAAGGCCAAAATAGTTCATACAGAGTTTAAATAGGCTAATGTTTTCTTAGGCCCAGTTTCAAGGATGAGGCTTAGTTTAAACCAGGACTATGCCTTAGTTGAATTATGATATTTTAAAGTGATAGTTCACCCTAAAATTCTGTTTTCATTTCAAACCTGTTTTTCTTTCCTTCTATCAGGTACACAAAAGAAAATATTTTGAAAAATTTCAGTCAACAAAAACTCCAAGTCCCAAATGACGTCTATTGTATGAACACAAAAAACAAGGAGGATCAATAATATTGTTTTACTAACATTTTTCAGATTTTTTGCATTCTGCAGAAGAAATGAATTCAGGGTTGAAATGACAAGAAATGAGACTGCTTGTTAGGACAAAATAATAGCACTCATATATTTAAAGATATGTCAGGGTAAGGTTAGATATTTATCTAGTATATCTTAGATATTTGATCTTTACACAATTGCCTGGCGTGATGCTTATGGTTATAGTTGCATGTGTTTTAAATGTTCTGAGGAGCTTCTAAAGCACATGCAACCTCAAATAAGTGTGGATGGAAGACTTGGTCACACGCACAGTATGTCATCTGTAATTGCTCGATTCATAATTTTCGTTGTACATGTTGCGTTCTTCGCAAATATTGTACCGCATATAACCACAATACTTGAAAACTCGGTTAAGAGTACGAACAAGCACAACTTATTATATTAAAATTAGCTCAGTTTCAGATCTGTTGAGGTCAGTGGAGTGGGAAGTCTCTATTTAGCTAGGTTTTTGTCTGTGTATGTGGTAGTCTTAAAATTGTCAGTATCGTATGGCAAAGAGGAAGTCTGGTCAATTTTGTATCACTCAGCATCACACATTCACAATGGGCTGGAGATTTTTTCTCAACTATAGAAGACTAGATTTCAGTAGGATCTTATTGCTTAAATCTCTCAATGTGAGTCTAACATGATAAATCTAATTTCGTAGTATACTTCCGGGGTTCATATATCTTCTATTTTTCGTCTAATGTTTTTTGTACAGTTGTTTGCGGGGATTGAAATACCATTTAAGTGTTTCATTTCAGTTAAAATTGAAATGAGCTTCAATTAAGAACTTTTACTTTTCTGTTCAACAGCTCTTCTCAGTGTGTGGTTCTTCCCCAGATTCCGGTCTGTCTACATGAGATCAACCTTAAAAAGTTCTCCCATTACTTACAGACCAAATGGTACATTTGCACTTCGTTAAAGATGTTTAGCGACATCAAAGGGTTTCCAGGTCTTTCAGATTGACCTCCAGCTGCAGTTTTTCTCCCCACTTTGAGCTTTGAGAAGGTACAGGGGATACCAGGACCAAAGAATGCATGGAAGAATCCGGATGTCCCCTTGAACCCTTGCCCGCCACGCTGTCAATCACCTGCGATGACGTTAACTGCCAAAACAACTCCAATGGCTAGTTTAGGAGTCTAGTTCTGTGTTGAATACATATGGTGTATTTACAATCAGTCTGGCCGACAAAGACTATTTATTTATACCTAACCATAGTTCAAAACAACGGTGTTTAATATACAACATAATGAGTACAAAGCATGTTTATGTTTATTGAATAATATGGAAGAGAAAGAAGGAAAAGCTCGTAAATGTTTTTCATAGATAGATCCTAAGAGAATATGTACAGTACTTACTGGAAGGAAAGTGGATGGATCAATACCTACCAGATGCCCATATGTTCTGTCCTTGTTCTTTTACAGGGGCAGCTAGAGGTCACCTTGACTCCGCCCACCCGCTCAGTCAACGGCACTCCCTGGTGAGTACAGACCCTAATGTTGATATAGATTGTGTGTGCAGACATTAAATCATATACATGTTGTCAGATTTTGAACCAAAATTTGTGTGCTTTATTTTGTCTAAATTTATAGATCATGTATTGATTTGTGTTTCTCAGAAAGTGTATTTCTCTGAATCCTCCCATTGAATTGTGGGTGTAGAGCTGTCTAAACATTCTACGAAATCTCTCTGACATCTTTTTTTCTGACACACACATGCTATATAAGAAGAACACACATCAATAGACACTTAGCACATCAGGTTATACAGTCACTTGGTATGTGAGCCAGCCTGACTGTGTCATGCTCTAAGGTGTGTCCCAGGACAAAGAATTAAACCGAAAGTACTTCTGATTGATCAATGTTAACCATCCTCATCAAAACACCATGTAAAGCAGTTAACAAGTGTGTTTGGAATACAGTGAAGCCTTCAGCATAGAAGATCTGTTTCTGTAAGTGTAAGCGTGTCTGTACATTGTAGCAGGATGAGATTTGCATGAAAGCTTCAAAAACACAGTGACTCAAACTGTATCAAAGTAGAAATCGGTCAGCCTCCTCACAGGCCGTTGCTTGTCCCTGTGACTTTAAAACTGCTTAGAAGGATAGATGATGCTGTTAATATTATTATGATATTATTAAGATATTACAGTATTATTCATTATCAAGAATTTGTCACACACACACACACACACACACACACACACACACACACACACACACACACACACACACACACACACACACACACACACACACACCACACACACCACACACACACACACACACACACACACACACACACACACACACACACACACACACACACACACACACACACACACACACACACACTATGAGAGTGCTTTCTGTCTTGCTTAGCTGGTTGGATATGTAATGATTTGGCTGTATTCTTAAGTAAACTATATTATTTTTAGCAAAGGTCAGACATCACTGCCGTCACAACATTTCCGAGAGAAAAGGTTTAGGCCGTCCCATTGGTTTTGTTTTGTATGAAAAATATCCAGACTTAAATATGTTGTTTATGTGTGGTTGTAGGTCTTTGTTCTGTCTTCTGTTGTTCAGCTGTCCATGGGAAATTCAAGGAATCAGTCTGACAGGTCAGATTGGTGTTAACGTGTTTCTCATGTTTTACCAGCTGACCACTGGGACTTTCATGACTTCTGTGTAGAAATCCTTTTGGACTGCCCTTTAAAAACGTTTTCTTGTAATTTCAGTTATTCTGAAATGTATTCCTTTTTAGCCTCAATCCACAGTTTACAGAGACTAATGCTTAAGAGAGGTCAATACATAAAAAGATGTAAAAAAATCAGCTTTGACAAGTAGGTGCTTTGACAAAATATGTCTTTAATTAGATTCATAAAAAGAAATCTAAAATTTTTTAAATGGCATTTTAATGAACACACACACACACACACACACACACACACACACACACACACACACACACACACACACACACACACACACACACACACACACACACACACACACACACACACACACACACACACACACACACACACACACACACACACACACACACACACACACACACACACACACACACACACACACACACACACACAAATTATTCCTGTGGATTTTGTAGACATCTGGGAAAATGTTTTGTCTTTCTTTCTATCTTTCCTGTATTCCTCCATTTTATCAGTTTCCTGTCAATGTGGACCACACAGATGGTTCAGGTTAGTGTCCGTGCCACAAAAAGCGTCAGAGAAACTTAACACACACTTTTCATATTAACCGCTCTGACTGCCAGGCAGCATTATCAACTCCTGAGTTTCCAGTTCCATGACGTTACACCGCTGAAAACATACAGTCATTTGTAGAGAGGTTGTTAGTTCACGTGCAGGATTGTCAAAAAGAGCTGAATAAATAGAAAGTGTTGGTTTTGGGGGAGTGTGACATGAGGAGGGAAGAGTCGGATTGCAGAGGTTTTAGCCAGATTGACAGCAGAGGTTCTCCGAGAGGATTTGTCTATAAAAGCAGACACAATGATGCCTCTTTATTCCTTCATCATCATATCCGTGCTCAAGATGTTCTTATTGTGTGTTTCACTATATACATAAAAGAGGTTATTTAGCCTTAATTTATATAATTGTATTACACAACAGCTCCATTTTTATAAGCAGTTTCTTCTTTTTGCTGCTCATTTCCGAATAGGAAAATGCACCATTCTCTGCATTATATAAAAAATAGACAATATCAGCTTGATTGACAGAGCTGTATGTATTTCTCTTAGTCGCATTATTTTATACTTCTATTTATGTATTTCTCTCTTGCTGTTTCTCCCTCAATGGTCCCATGTCTAATTCGGAGAAAAGCGCTCTCGTTTTTTCTCTCCTTCTATATTCCTGTCGTTTAATCCTGCATGACAAATTGCTTCCTGCTTTGCTCTCCATCTTACAGGAAGTCGGCCCGCAGGCCCCTCTCAGGGGGCGCTGCAGTGAACTTTGGGAAAAGAGTGGGCAGCGAGTCGTGTTTGGATGGTTTGATTGGACAGCTGTGGAAATCATGGAGACAACCCCCTCCTCAACCCAAAATACACGCACGCTTATCTTCCACCTCTCTTGCTCGCCCACTCGCTCACACTACAGATCCACTAAGCCAGTCTAAACATGTGTTCCAGCTGTGACTATTGAATAAACCTCTACTTTACAATTTCCAGACCTTAACTTCAAACACTCTTTCACATCTGATTCACACAAGGCAGAAGAATATTGAGTTCCACGCACAAGAAACAACAATTGTAAATATTTCTCAGATTTTTTGGCGTTATTCACACTCCTGAACATATAATAAATGGATCCCAATAAAAACGTCACTTTGACCCAATCCGATTCGCAAGTATTTTGAGACACTGGCATTTTATATGTCTACACACCTTCTTTCGTAAGAAGGAAGTATCTCTCTCTTGGCACTCTTTCAGTCGACAGAATGTCCCGAGTCGGAGCGTCAGACACTGGTATGGCCCAGGGCAATGCTGATGTCACTTAGGGCCACTCTTATCCTATATAAAAGATCAAACAGTCACACCACGCCAAAGCCAAGCCTGTGCTTTATCAGTGCGTTTGCATGTAGGTGTGGCATTTCAAGTTTAGACACACAATGACTGTAGACACGTGTGCGCATTCATATGCGTCTGACTGCGAATGAGCACACGTGTATATTGTAAGGTCTGAACCAGACACGACCGTCTTTGTGTCATTTGTGAACGGGTATTTTTAAGTAATTCGCAACAGGTAATTGTGTTGCCGTTATCTGGTTTTGAGGGTCCAAGGTTCGTGCATTAATCCAGAGTCGCTTATTCACTCGTGAAGGGCACCACTGTTTATAAAGCCAAACATTAACAAAAAGACTACTGTCATTATTTCCTGCCTTTCTTTTCACTTTTTTACATACTAACTGTGTTAAAGGGCAGGTAATGTGATTTTGTGATTATATGATTATAACAATAAAGAGTTCTCCTTGGCATATTAGGTTGCGTTGGAGGTAAAGTTCAGCCAAAAAGAAATTCTTAACTTAACCTCACATCATTTCCAACCAGTTTTGAGTTATTAACTGACTTATTTTGATATTTTTGCGTAAAAGTGACCTATTTGTTAGATATGGTGACCCAAATCTGAGATGTGACTTCTGCATTCCATCCAATGAGTAGTGAACACACACACACTGCAAGTCGTGAACACACACCAGGAGCAGTGGGCAACTATCACTGCTACAATCGGGGTGCGAACACGGTTAAGGGGCCTTGCTCAAGGGCACGTCAGTCGTTACCTGTAGGCTTTGGGAATGGAACCAGTGACCTTGAGATCACAAGATCAACTCACTTACCACTAGGCAACGACTGCCCCAAATAAAAGTGACGTGAGTGACCCATACTGGGAATTCATGCTCTGCGTTTAACCCATCCAGAGGGCTCACACAGAGGGAACACACACTAACCTAGAGCAGCAATTTATGCTGAGGCCTCCGGGGAGCAGTTTGGGGTTCTGTGCCTTTCTGAAGGGAACTAAGTCATGAGAACATTTTCCCCATTTACTTCCATTGTATGAACACAAAATCTCTAAGACATTTCTCTAAATATTTTCTTTTGTGTTCCTAGAAGAAGGAATGTCATAAATAAATGATGGCAGAATTCAGTGTTATCTGCAACAAGTATGTCTAGAGGTTTATATTCTGACACTAAGACTGTTTGTTACCAAACCCAGGGTTTATTTTCTTTTTTTTGTTGCATATTTACATATCAACAGTCATGGATTATTGCTGCACATGGTTTCTGTTACTATACATGGCTTGTGGGGTTGTTTGTGGTCAGATGGTTTGAGAGTTGGACAGAAGATTGTGGGTTTGAATCCCAGTGCCAGCAGACAAGGACTAAAGTGCCCTTGAGCAAGGCACCTTACCCCTGTTTTCTCTGTTGTGATATCTGTCCACTGCACAATAAAAGCGCTTTTGGATAAAAGCGTCTGCCAAATAAATAAATGTAAATGTAAATGTTGTAGTAAAAAGTATGCCTTCTTTAAAGAGTTAAAACTGGTGCTTGTCAAAACAAAAAATCAGATAATCGTACCCAGAATAAAAGTCTCTGTTTACATAATGAATGTCTCTAGATTGTGCTTATTCACTTTGTATTCGTAAATACATACACATTTTAATTTTAATTATTTACCCTTTTTTACATAATATTATATACATTTATGTATTTATGTTTATAAATTAGAATCAATACGCACAATCCAAAGACATACACTTTGCAAACACAAACTTATATTTTTTATGCGATACATTAATCGGTTTGACACAAAAAGAGGAATCCCTTGTGTATAGGCACCCCATAAAATTGTGAAATAAGCGTAGCTTCTTTAAATGGTGACCTATAGTATTTTCATTAGAAATTAAATTTTCGGCCGACAATTTCGAAAGACTTCTTTAAATAACCCAACGATTTGAGATCGCATTGTATGCTTTGCTTCAGGTGGAATTATGTGGAGCTATGTTACAAACTAACATTTGCTAAAAATGTGTGTAATTCAAAACTTTAGTGTGTATGTTTCTGATCTCTTTTTAGTCTCAAACTGAAAGAGGTATTTGCTATGACCTGAATCAGTCATCTCCTGCTGCTTTGCTGTTCAGTTAAGCACTGAAATATTAATCCTTTTAGGTCACCCTCACTGATTTTTCTCTACCGCGTATTCATAAAACATTTTTAGTTTTTCTGATAGTCTAGACGGATCATAAAAACACTTACAGCCCCTGAGGCATGAGTCAGAAAGCTCATCTCCTCTTTTATACCCCATATCCATCTATAAGAAATCCTCCTGCCCCCAAAGTCTGCATATAGCAGAGTATATGTGACTGCCGTTCTGAGCCCATTCCAGCCGTGCCAAACGGAGACGGACCTCAGCTGGTTTTATCTGAGTCTGTTAATGCTGTCTAGATTAGGACGAGGGTTATTCTCATGCCTCAGGCAGGGGAAAGGTTTTTTGTTAAAACTGGATTGTTGAGGTCGGCGCTCGGATCCATAAACCAGCTCTGACCGGCTGATTCCAGCTCTCACAGCTCCAGCGAATGAAGGCTTCCTCTTTTTTTGTGCATTCTCTCTCTCTCCTCGCTCGCTCTCTTTTTGATGGATGTCTGTAAACTCTTGACTCCGTCTGAGCTTCAACCTAAATTAGAGAGTGATGCAAATCCACAGTGATCTGCCACTGAAGCTGTAATGCACACACACACACACACACACACACACACACACACACACACACACACACACACACACACACACACACACACACACACACACACACACACACACACACACACACACACACACACACACACACACATAAACAGACCTGTAAACAAATGTACAGATCATTGATATGGTTGCAGATGTTCAAAGAACACAAAAATACTCAGACATATGTCACAAGGGGGGTCAATCCCGAGGCAACATTCTTGATGTGTCGTGGTATTATATCAGTTTTCAAATACAGTCTGCTAGTTGGAGTGTGTGTGTGTTTGTGTGCATTTAATATAATTCGACTTAATTAATTTACTTCTGTAGTGTCAGAGATTTCCGTTTATTTGATCTAGTAAAGCGGGCTTTTATACCAGAGTGATGCTAAAAAAGTATATTTTATGTGAGTGTGTGCGTGTGTGTGCATAGTCAATCAGATCAATCAGATCTCATGTTCACACCAGAGAAGTATCTGTCCGATCAATGATTATATGAACCCTGGTTACGGCGGTAATGTTTTCTTCCCATGTATCAGCTGGGGAAATGAGTTTGAGGACTCTTGATGATTGACTAACAAATGGCTCATTAGAGGAACAGATCAGCCAGCTTAGTTCATTAGAGAGATCATTACAGCTCAATGAAGTTTCCATAAAGCTTCCATACAGAAGTCTCTGAAAGGCCCGAGATATTTCCTTTAAAGTGATAGTTCACCCAAAATGAACCCAAAATTCTTTCATTGACTCACCCTCTTGACATTTCAAACCTGTACGACTTTCTCTCTTCAGCATAACATGAAAGAAGATATTTAGAAAAATATTGTTAACCGACACAGGAAGCACACATCCACTTTCAATATTTTTGAGTTCGTAGTCAATAAATGCCACTGCTGTTCGGTTACCAATATTCTTCAAAATATCTTCTTTTGTGTTCTGCAGAAGAAAGTAATACACGTTAAAATGACAAGAAGTGAGTTAAATGATGAAATATCACTTTAGGTCATATCAGGGCTTAGATTTGTAATGTCTGTTTTCTATAAGAAACAAATATCAAATTTCGTAGTCTCAAGAGGTTAACAAAGCAAAGCTGAAATACTTCCCAGTAACTTTTGGAACTTGCTCCAAAAACCCTGGGGTGCCCGTTCTCTTCCTTGCCCCAGACCACTGTCTTTTTCCTCAACTTTTCTTTCTTCTACTGTTTCTTTCTTTGCGTGCGAGCGTCCTTGGCGTCTCTTAGTCAGGTTTATTTTCGGTCTTTTCCCTGGCTGCCAGACCGATAAAGCCCTGCCTGCCTGGCCATGGTGGTGGAGGGCTCTGTGTCTGTGTGTGTGTTTTTTGTTCACTTATGTGTATGTGTGTGTGTATGTGTGTGTGTGTGTGTGTGTATGTTTGTGTGTGTGTATGTGTGTGTGTGTGCGAGATGTGAAACGTCTGCATATGTAAAGTGCCTTGGGTTTGTGTTAGGGTCTGTTTTAGCAGCAGAGGTGTGATGTTGACCCTTGTGTCCCTGTGTATGTGTGCGCGTTGTACAGTAGATACTGGGTTACAGTAGGAATACTGCTGACATATGTGTTGTGTTCTGTGTGTGTGTTTTATACAGTCTGTCAGGACTCTCTGAAGAGAGAAGAAGCCTTATCACAGAGAAGATTAAGATGAAGATGACTGAAGAACCTGAGGTGCTCGTGAAGGGTAAGATTGAAACTCTGCCACTCAAGGCTTTATATCTGTTATGTTGGCAGTGGGACCATATTTATTGTTTGCATACTCTGGTGCATGTACGTTATATTTGCTGTCTTGTCAGTCACTAGTTCATACAAATCAATCAGATTTTGACACAATCAGATCAGGTTAAATCATTTTAAAATTTAAAAATCTGAGATAAACCATATCTGTTTGCATTCATGCATACATACTGGAACACGTTGACTTTGTTATCTATCATAGCTATCTATGAGTACAAACATAGACTTTGTTTGTTCCTTTTTTCATCTTTACATGTAAATTTTTTAAAGAAGCATTTTTTAGTTCATTCACATGTGATTAGAATGGGCTAAATAATCATATTCCACCCCAATCCTAAATATTACATTTTCATCTAAACTTGGCTTTGTGTGTTTATAAATCTGTTTTCCTTGCCGATCCCACAGTATTGTCCAAGTCCACAAATTCACACACGTGTGGGTTGGCTTGAAATATTATCAATGACACACAGATTGTCCAATGCACCGCACACCAATTGAGCCAGTTAAACATCACTTAAGCTGCTGACCACAACTGAGAGTGTGTGAGTCTTCTATGACCTCACGGCTCGTGAATGCGAGCTCTCTGTGCTATTTGCTGCAGTAGAGTGCAAATAATACTCAATCACATGTAATGAGTAATAATAAGCAGGGCAGAGTAATATTAGTGTAGAGGAGTCCAAATGCTCCGCCAGCCTGTCTCATGCTGCTCCGCAGGGCTGCTAAATAAGACTGAGTTTTCCCCGGTCTGCCTGTCTGGATCACATACACACATGCATATTTAAAGGAAAAGCAGGCAGGTGGTGTGCATCTGCAAACCACAGCGGAAAACAGTAACATGGTCCGGGTACCACAGTTTTTGATGAGGGTTCACCAAAAACAGTTTTCCCATGCAGCTTCACTCGGTTATTAGATACACAACAAACTCTCTGAAGGTCTGGAGGGAGATTTTTATCCCTGGCGTGACCTCAACACAACCCTCTATTTGGCTGCTTCGGTCTCTCGGTTGGATGTGGACGTTCTGGTTTGTGCTGTTCCGCCTTTTCCATGAAATCTCAGGCTGATTCAGCAAGAGCAGCGCTAACTTTTTAGCAAAGAGTAATGTGCTTCATTGCAAATGGTTTATTTTAGGTATTTTGTTTGGATTCCTGAAGCTTAGTTGTTAGACCATTGCATTAGCAGCATAAAGGTCATGGGTTTGATCCCAGGGAACACAAAATTGTTTGGATAGAATCTGTGCTTATAACATGGTTCTGTCCAACTGGTTTCTCAGGCTGGCTCCTCCGGGAGGTGCAGGGCGGCTGGCTCAGGCAAAGACGGTTCTGGTTCGTGTTGACGGCCGATTCCCTCGACTATTACAGCGGACCGGACAGAGATGCTCGCAGATTGGGCACGCTCGTACTCACCTCCCTGTGCTCTGTGCTGTGGCCCGACAAACACACCTATAAACAGACAGGTAAGAAATATACGTGCATATAAACCAGTAACACACTGACACACATGGAGATGGTACAGATACACCTTCAAAATAAAGAGGTGGCACAAAAACACACACTGACACATGCATGAATCACACACCTTTAAGAATAAGGGAGCACGCAGTCAAATCCATTGTATACGTTATAAATGGCAGCGTTTTCCTCTGACCTCTCATGTTCAAGATGAAGAATTTTGCAGTGAAATTGATGGTACACTAAGGAATGTTTCTCAGACTGTGCAAACCTTTTAGAGGCGAGTGCAAGATATACACAATATTTCACTTGGTCCCTTTCACACGGTATTTTAGGGTTTTCAATCGCGGATGGTGACATACAGATTTTTATCACCACAAGGTTAAAAAGCTGGGACCTTCACAGGTCACGGCAGCCGTGAGATCTGTTTACTACAGTAGAGTAGCTCCTGTCAATAATGGTGTAAATTCTTTTTTGTGGGAAGACTTTGATTCTGGAAATGAAATGGGGGATTGTTTGGAAAAATCGTTGAAAAGACCCAAAGAGAAATGAAGTCATTGTTGTCTGGACAGATGGTAGCCAATGACCAGACAAGCTCTTAGTCATTCTGATACTCAGTGTGCCGCTTGCCGAAACACACATGCACAAACTCCCTAACCAACACATTCTTTTACAGAACTGAACATTTCCCAGATTAGGTTAAGGGACTTTCCTCGATAAAAGTGTGAGTGATGACAGTGGAGCTTTGTCTGTATATGAGGGCAGCAGTTGGTCAGAAGTCATTTATTATACTGCACAGTGCAGTGTACATGATGGAAACGGTTTCTTTTAACTGACAACACAATACTGCTATCATAAAATGTCATTTCCTGATTAAGGATGTACACACAAAAGTATAATAAAGCAAATTTCGCACCTTAGAAATCTAAACGGCAAATGAAGAGTTTTGTTGCTGTCCTTCCAAAATCTTTTATGTCCAAATTTGCTGTTTTTTCAGGATATCTAAATAACTTTTTCGATGGACACAGAAACTTCATTTATGAAAACAAGTGTATTTTACTGTGTAAAATTTATTTTATTGTCTTTCATGTTTTTGTTGTTGTTCGTCATACAAAAACAGAAGCAGTTTGATTGACGTTAACTCGAATGCACATTCAAACATGAAAAAACATAATAAGAATTACAATTAAAAAAGAAATTTGGAACTTGATAGTTTATAAAAACCCAAGATGTGAAAAATGTATTAAGGATTAAGGATTTTGGATGTCATGAAAGGTAGTTTTTACCAACATGTACTTTTGTTAACCAACCAACATTCCTATTTTATCACATTTTGTAAGATTCTTTTTCCACAAAGCCCAGTAAAGATGTTAATTTTATTCAGACTTCTGTTCTCTGAAAGTTAAACACAGAACAAAGTTTTAAATGTGTTGCTTTTAGCAATTGTAATTCTGCCTTTAAAAACCCAGCTAAAGCCGATTTTACATTTTCACATTGACATCTTTAACATTGACTGAGTTCTGTATGCCCAGGTCAAAGATTAAAATCCTACTGTAATTAATATGAAACATTACTTTTTTCATTCTTGCTTTCTCAGAATTTGACTTTTCGACTTATAACTGGTTTTCACATGCAGGATCAAATTTGTATTCATGTTGAGTCTTTTAACATGTCTAGAGATTATTGTGCAATAATGGGGATGAGAAAAAAAATCATTTTAGAAATAAAGCTCCATTCATTTGATTGCCAAAGATAACAACAGGGAAGAAATTAGATATTGCTAGGATTCTTATAAAAGATCCAGCTCTCTCTAAGAACATCTGAACATATTTACCACAGGCCAGACAAGTGAATTATGAGGATGTCAAAATGCAAGAGCTGTAGTAAATTTCCCTTTAATGAGGAACAGTGTGTGCAAGTTTTCTTGACATTTTTGCATTTTCTCTTAGGGTTTTGGAGCTTTGTATTATATTTATTTGACAAATGTGTCACTCATTTGTTGTGTTTGTGATAGGATATTGGAGTTTGACGGTATATGGACGGAAACATTGCTACAAGCTCTTCACTAAGCACTATAATGAGGCTGTACACTGGGCATGTGCGGTGCAGAAAGTCATAGACAGCAAAGCCCCAGTGGACACGCCAACCCAACTCCTTATAAGAGACATTGAGGTGAGACAATGCAACACACCTGCAGTACTAAACACAATAGCTTGTATGGACACATTTCTTATCCAACACAATGCGTTAGACTGTAAAATCAACAATTGTACACAACCTCTAGACCCTGTTGCACATATGTATTCATGTAGTATTACAGCTTATCTCCTAAAGACCTGGTCGGGTCACATGTATATACATATGGTTTGTAAAATATCTAAAGCCTATCCACAATCATGTCTCTGGCCTTGTGTCTTATTATTAGGTGGTTGGCTAGTGATTTTACAGTAATAGCAATGCTCCTCAGTATCTCGTGTCTCTGGAAATAGTTCTCAAGGCAGCGTGTTGCCCATCAGAATATCCCTGTTGTTATGATGTAATCCTCTGGGTGAGATCTGTATTAATAGGGTGCTAGTTGCTAGCCCACAGAACTTTCTGGAATCCCATTGAGGTTACACATAGATAGACAGACATACAGACAGACAGACAGACTGGCAGAAGGAGTACTGAAATGGTAGACCATCCGCCCCCTATATGACCTGGGTTGTTGTTTTACACTTATAAAAAACAGATATGGAATTTCAATATATAGTCACAGGTAAACTGTTACACATTAACAACTCAAACTAAAAGTAAAAAGTAGTTCAAAACATTGATCTGTGGTCTCTACTATTAATGTGAATGTGTATTTCATTAATATAGCTGAGAGGGAGAGTTTCATATCGACATTTAAATATAAATATGGACAAGCATGCAAAACTAGCATGAAATTATGATACTTATTTGATATTGAATTGTATCAAATTCAATTGCCAAGTTCGTCTAAAAAATATTTGGAATTAACACGGTTTTGTAATCGATTATATTCTTAGTCTATACACACTAAGTGTGTGTTTTAGTTTAGTTTGTTATGTTAATTACTCTGAAACACACACACAGGGGTTATGACAGAACAGCATGTCATGTTCTGGTGCCTCTTGCGTTGATTTAAAAAGTCCATCATAAACAAACATCCCACAACAAACCTAAACTGGACTCATTCACCCTAGTGCCTTCATCAACACATACACACATCCTTCAGCACTCAGGGTCAACAAGTCCATTGGCAAGTTAAAATCAGTTTCTCACCACATTCACACAACATTTCCATTCCACTATTTCATTTTTGCATTACAGAGACCCCAAAACAGCGAAGCGATCTGTGTATAGCATTATAATCAAAACTAGCAGAGATTTTTTGTATGTTTACATAGGAGAACAAATTCAATCCCGAGGTTGTGGAACACATCTATCAGCATAATCCTATCCTGAGATACACGCAGAGTCCTCTCTACGCCCCACTGCTGCCTTTCCCCTACGGCAGCCTCCAACACACACGTGAGCAGCTCCACACACTCTGAAATTTCATTGATCCAAAATCCCATTCCCGATGTTTAATGTTTTTTTCCATCTGCAGATATGGCCAGTAAAGGCTACACATCTATCCGCGAGGAGGCCGTGAGGTTGTTTAACTGCCTTCAGCAGCTTGAGACGGCCCACGAGCCCATTCCTCTAATACAGGGAATCCTCCAGACCTGCCTCGACCTCCGGCCGCTCCGAGACGAGCTGTACTGCCAGCTCATAAAACAGACCAGCGTCACCAGCACGCAAAACCAGACACAGCCGAACCCAAGGCTCAGATACTGGCAGCTGCTGACCTGTATGAGCTGCACCTTCCTGCCCAGCAGCGGCATACTCCGATACCTACGCTTCCACCTGAAGAGGTCTGTAACACATTAACATCAAAATCATATGTTGAACAAGAAAAAGTCCTCTGCTGGTTCTGTTATTCTATCCTTTTTTAATTAATTGTTAAGGGGACTGTTTAAAAACAGAAAAAACTACTATGCTTAAAAACTTGAAACTAGTCAAAATGACACGCAAGTTTGAGGAGATGATGACAAGGTTTGTTTAGATGTTAACTTGCAACTGCGTATGTAAACACACCGCACGACATGTATACATTCTGGACGGGATTAAAACATTCGCACATAAACATAATCATCTTTCCAAAGAATTTCTTGAGCGTAAACACGCACTGTCTCCGGTCGAGCGTGCAGGAAATACGCGCTGGATGGGAATACATCCTGCTTGTTCTTTTCCCATCTCTCCTTGAGGGGATTGGAAATGGCACGATGCATTCTGCTCCCATGGCTAATTGAGTCTGACAGTACTGCCAGGCCCACAGGACAGACAGGAGAGAAATAGACAAACAAGAGAATAGCTAAATAAACGTGTGTGCTGTGAGGAAATGCATTGACCACAGGGCTTTGATTACAGAAGCAGCTATC
The DNA here is from genome assembly GCA_033220385.1 of Triplophysa yarkandensis. NCBI lineage: Eukaryota > Metazoa > Chordata > Actinopteri > Cypriniformes > Nemacheilidae > Triplophysa > Triplophysa yarkandensis. Next base: position 6,784,004 of record CM065661.1, read on the forward strand.
CGTCTCTGTTCCCCCGGGGTTCCCAGACCTTTCCCGCATGTGTTTACTCAAAGCAATTAGGACCTTACGCCATCCATGTGATTACCAAATGCCCGATACTTCGTATCGCAAATACACACATTAAACCGAATGGGCAAACAACTTCTCACGTCTGTTTCTGTTTGTTTTTTTTCTTTTTGCGGTTGGTTCAACAGAAACTTTAATACGTCATGAAACTCATAACAGATAAAGCAGGGACCCCCTGTTTAACGTTAAGCAAAATTTAAGCATTGCTTAATTCTAGTTTACAGAAATTATATAGTAGCATATTAATGTAAGTTATTTATATACCGTTGCTCTCGGACAGAAGAAATGGAGAAACAAAATGTTTTCGTAATAATTAGACACAGTGTTCTTCTCAATGCCTGTTTTGGTTAATTTGTAAAATATCTGTTTTATATATCTATATTATATTAAAACTCACAGATACACACAGGTACCAGTATTAATAATTCAAAAGTAACATAATAATATCCTTACTATTGTTATGTAATATTAATTTTGATAATATAAAAAAATGCAAGGTTTCCACCCAACAGCAACAATACTTTTTATTTTCATCATCATTCATATACAGAATCACATACTCAAACATTGTTTGTATTCTTCTATGTCAGGGTTCAGAGTCTGAGTTTGGATCCAGAGATAGAGAGCTACGCGTCATTTATAGCCCAGGCTTTGGAGAAGACACGCGGCCGTGAATGTGTGCCCTCATGGGAGGAGATCCAGGGTCTGATGGGAAGGCAGGAGATACTGTGTACTGTGCACTACCCTGGGCCAGGCTGCTGCCAGATGCCGATCACCTCGCACACTACAGCTAATGAGGTAAACACACAACAGTTTCCTGTAGAATGATTTATAACAGACAGCTTAATTAATACAGCCAGACGAGGCTTTAATGCTATTCACACATGTGTCATTGACAGAGCACACGCACAGAATTATAAAATAATAAATATATACATTTTATATAAAGTCGTTTCTTTTGCAGCTTATCACAGTTCATATTTAGTGAACAGTGACCTGCAAAATTGCAGAGCATAAAGTTTGACCAACAGAGAATGTAATAGCACAGATTGATCTCTTTGCTTAATACAAATATAACAAAGTTCAAAGTTGGATGGTTTGCAGGAAAGTTGGTTAAAAGTTATTGTAAAAATAGATTTAGATATTGGTTCTGAGAAAGAGGTCTAGAATGACTTGTTTGGATGTACCATCTTTATATTCATTGTTACACACTGTGCATGTATTGCATATTTGACCCTCCCTGTTAAAACCCAGCTAAAATCATTGTACACAATGAAAGGAACATTCTATGAGAACATAACATTAATATCTTTAATATTGATTGAGTAAGACAAGCTCAAATATTAAAATTGATGTACATTAATAGGAAACATCAAATTGTAATGCTTGTCTTACATTTACATTTACATTTAGGCATTTAGAGGGTACAAAGAATCGAGCAGACAATGAAGCTGTAAATGGCAAAGATAACAATAGGTAAAAAGTTCTACAATGAGTTTACTAAGTTGCACAATGCGAGATAAAACCTGAAGGAGGGAAGATATAAAAGTAATTTTCTGAAAGGGTGAGTGGGTACTCTTGTGCGAAAACGTTTTTTTTCAGAATAAGATTTTACGACTTTAGACTGGTTTTCACAGGGAGAGTCACATTAGTTTCAAAGACATTTGTGGAAATATGATTTTCAAATACTTTGAAGAAATTGTTTAAAATGTCATAAAAGTGCATATTGAAATGGTTTCCCATTTTCACCCATCTTCCCTGTCTAGGTTGTGAGGAGGATGGCGGAGCGCCTTGGGCTGCAGGACAGCCGAAACACGTTTGCTCTTTTTGAGCAGAATGGATGCTGGGAGAAAGCTGTCGGAGGAAACACCATCATTGCTGATGTCATCACCAGATTTGAAAAGTAACTCTTTTAATAAATCATTTTAGATGTTGTATTTTCATTTATCATTGCTGACAGACCATTGCTGAAATCTTCAAAACAGCCACTTTATTTTAATAAATAATGTCAAATGTCAGAAGCTCTTTTCAATAGTGCTTTTATTGATGACATTTTTGCAAAACCTGCAGAGAAACATGAAAGGTAATGATTTACAGAAAACAATCATGAATAAACTGAGTTTTTAGTCTGACAGCAATGAAACTGTGTTTAGTATTATGTAAAAACAATTTTATATAAAGTTGATAACCAATGTATAAATCAGAAGAGTAAAACTGTACATGAACAAGAAGTGTAGCCCTTGTAGCATTTTATCTTTGCTCTATAAACAGCCGGAAAGACATTTAAACAAACCTGACTCTCTCTCACACTCTGTGAGAAGGGACACGGGTCAATCAGGCCTTTGATAGCATACAGTGTTCCAGTGGGAATCTCAAGGTTAGACTGATGTCATCAATATTAACTGATGTGAAAAGCAAGCTGCGGGAGAGATAAGCAAACCCAGGCAGAATTCAGTGCATCCGCTTTATTCTCGGAAGCGTGTTTGTCTCTGTATGCTGTTGCATGTCTCTGTGCCAACTGTTCCCAGAAGTTGGTTCATGGACACACGCCTTGTCTTTCTCTCCCAGAGGCGTGTGTACACACACACACACACACACACACACACACACACACACACACACACACACACACACACACACACACACACACACACACACACACACACACACACACACACACACACACACACACACACACACACACACACACACACACACACACACACACACACAAACACAGTCATGCACATGTAAAACTGCACATACAGCAGGAATGCCTGTGTGAATCAGGGCGAGTCATGTTTGAGGTGACTTGAGTTTTGCATTTAAGGAGTGTTTGGCAGATACTGTTTTTAACATCATGTTCGGCCTATAGCGTGAACTCGTGCGGCCTTAAATATCTCATTTTGAATTAATACAGAACAGCTGCTTTAATAAAGTGTGAAGCGAAATTATATAAAAATATGAATTTGAGTCAAACATTCAGAATTTTACCCACTTATTCAGTCAATTTTTTTTTATTTAAAAACATTCATCTTCATTGTAGTTACCTTTTGACTTCTTCCTATATTTTTCAATATTGACTCTTAGTCGTCCATTTCAAAAACATTGCTAATCCAATAAAATGTAAATTTATCAAATGAAATGGAAGATTTGTCATGAAAAAATATGTTTATATTTTGGTCTATTAAACACATTGCAGACATTTAGGCACACACCTTCAGATCCAATTTTTTTTTTAAACATTTCACCCTAGTGTCCCAAAACTTTAAATTTATGGTACTGAAGCATTGTTTGTAATTGTTGCTGATCGAGTTGTTTGTTCCTTAAGGGTTCACAGTTGTATTTTTAGTATAAAGTTTGCTTACACTTGACATGTATATCTGATACCATTCCATCTGATATATCTGATCTATCTGATACATATTCCATTAACCCCCCCCCTCTCTTCTGCAGTCTGTCAGCTAAAGAGCCAGATTCAGACTGCCAGTGGAGACTGTGCTTTAAACTATACTGTCTGCTGGACACAGATAACATCAGCACAGAAAGCATTGAGTACCTTTTCCTCTATGAGCAGGTAAAGAAACAAATGAGTATACGGTTAAAACTGATGAATCGGATTTGTCTATTACAAGTGTGAAAATATATTTTGAACAATGTTGGTAAAAGATAATTGGTCTCCATTGATGTGCATTAGTTTTGTGTCTACACAGTGGAAGTCAGTGGGGACCAACGGTCAATGGGGACCGACGTTCTTCAAAATATCTACTTTAGTGTTAGACAGAATAGAGAAAGTCCTACAGGTTTGATATTTTTATTTGCATGAAAAAGCAAACAAAGGATTAGTTTGACACGTTTTGACATATGAAAGCTTAATGTCTTTATCAGTCGGATCAAAACCACATACACAAACATGACGCCTGTGAACTCGATAAACTCTCCCTCCCTTCCCTCATTCTCTCTCTCAGTGTCATGAGATGGTGGTGCGAGGGCAGCTGCCTGCCTGCGAGGATGACCTCCTTTCCCTGGCAGCGCTCAGACTGCAATGCCTTCTGGGAGATTTCAGCGCCCTCTCACCTTACCCTCCTTTGGAGCAGCTCTTTCCGGCTGAAGTGGTGGAGGCCCGGGCCCTGCTGGCCCCTGTGGATCCCCCTGGCTGTCCTTCATTCCCCGGGGGCCTGCTGGCCGGGACATTGTGGGGTCACAAGCGGCGCCAAGAACAGGACCAAAGACTGCGGGCTAGGCTGAGGGAGGAGGGGGCCGTGGTGATGTCTGCCATTTTGGAGCGCTGGAAAGCTTTGGTGGGATACAGTCGTAGAGACAGCATGGCCGCCTATCTGACAATCGCTCGACAGTGGTCGGGGTTTGGCTGCACACTTTATGAAGTGGATTTTTACATAGTGAGTTAAGCATAAAGCATGCTTTTTTAAATTTTGCTTTTTATTCAGGATTTGTAAACTCTTATTGTGTTTAACCTTGTCCTGTGTCTCTCAGAGTTCAACAGGAAGCTTCTCTCAGAAGTTGTGGCTGGGTGTGGCCGCTTCCTGCGTGTCTCTGTATCGCCAGGGTGAAGCCGAAGCACTCGAGTCTCTGCCTATCGGTCAGATTTGTTCCTACGGTGTGTCTGATAGCAACACATTCAGGATCACTGCTGGTGATCGAGACCTGCTCTTCGAGACCACCAAGGTGAGCATCACCACAGTGGATCTGACCATCATAAGATCCACATTTTCAATACTCCTCAGGTTAAGATTTACCTTTAGGAAGAACGAGAACTAGTTTTTTTAAACTAGAAAGGCAATGACGTCAAACTCCCTGCAACAATTCCACAATACAGGTCAGACCAGCTGTGACAGCCAGTGCACACACATGTGGAAACACTGAGAGAACCAGTCTGACTTCTGATATTAGCTGCACTCACACCTGTTCTCTGTAAATTCACCACTGTGCGTTCACCCTGATGAATATGCTTGTCTGACGTTTACCTGCCAAACCACTCGACTTAACCTTTGCCAGCCTTTAAGTGATGCAAGAACATCTCTGCCAGCGCACACACACAAACTAAATGTTGCTCACTCATTAACATTCATGCAAGGAAGGTCTAAGCTGTATTTGCTTTTATAATGAAAGTCAATGTGACAGATTAGAAGTGTCTATGTGCAAGTGTGTAAGTCACATATATTTCCTATATGCCTTAAATATTTGCTTTTTATAAACGGTTATACATTTAAAACTGGGCTTCATGTTTTACACTTTTCCAAGATATAATGATTTTAACATATTTGTAAACATTGCTTTAACGGTACAGTAATGTAAACTGAAAAACTACAGAGAGGTCTATAAGTATTGGATCACCTTGTGAAATCATGAAGGGGTCTAGAATTTCCAGCATAGGTAAATTTGCACTGTGAGAGAGAATATAAAAAGAAAAATCTGGAAATCATGTATGATTTTTAACAATTTATTTATAAATAACTGTGTCAAATAATTATTTGGTCACTTGTTTATAAGCTAGATTTCTTTGTCTGTTTGAAGTCATCAGCTGTAATAAAGCCTTCTGTGCAACCACAATCAGTCAAAAGTCTAAAGTAGCAACATGAGCAAAACTAAAGAACTGTCAAAAGACACAAGAGAAAAAATTATAGACCTTCACAAAGTTGACACAACTGTCACCTGCCCAATCTGGCCAATGATGTATTGCTGCGAAAGTTCATATTTTGCATAACTTTAGCTCTGTTTAATTCTCACTGACTGAGAAAGCTGCACGTATCTTTGTCAGCGTGCAAAATACTGGAATTGGTTTTCTTTCACAACATCTTTTTCTTAAACAGACATCAACACATTTTTTTAAAGTAGCTTTTATCTCTTAAGTGGTAGTTTACCAGAATGAAAATTATTGCTCTTGCTCACCCTCTTATATTGCTTTCTTCAAAATATCTTCTTTTGTGTTCAGCAAAAGAATGTTTGTAAAATGTAAACATGATTTGCATAGATTTTGTGTCAATGCAAAAAAATGTCGTGACCAGCATTCTTCAAAATAGCTTCTTTGTGTTCTGCAGAAGAAAATCATACAGTTTTAAAATGACAAGAGGTTGAGTAAGTGATGACAGTAATTTTATTTTGGGTTGAGCTATCCTTTTAAGTGAATATTGATGAAGGTATATTTTTGTTGTCGGGATAGTGAAAATCCTGGCAGGGTCGATAAAAATTAAATAACTGGCTTGACAGGTTAAAATTGTTAAAAATTGCTCTTCGACCAACTTAAGATTAAGGAAGAAAAGTTCATACCTTCCCATGAAGTCCCATACCTTCAACAGTTCATAATCATTAAAGAAATGTGTGTGACGAAAATTTAAAGTGAAAAGTTACTAAAGTCCTCTTTCTCCCTCTTTCAGTTGACTGAGATCATGCAGCTGATGAATGCTTACTTCAGTGCCACCCGTCGCCAGCTGGGCAAGGATGACTGCATCACCAACCCTAAGCTCCACCCCTCCCTACTTGAGCTACCCTCTCACCCAGTGTGAGAAATGAATGATTCGCGCACACACATGCACGCACTCTGATGTACACATACACGTATGCAGTCCTGGTTGATTGCCTCTTTTAGGAGATTTGAGATGGGACAAATTCAGATGGGACTGTAGACACTCGTACAGAAAAAACGAGGGATGCTGAGCAAGTGGACGAGGAATGGATGATGCTAAGGAAGGCCAATGACGCACAACACTTTTAGGCCGCCAGTCAACTCTAGAGGGGACACCGGCCATCTTAGGACTCCAGCTATCACAGAAAGCAAGAGAGAGTGCCTTCAGAAACCAAATACTTGGACAAAAGTGGAAAAGCATCAGAAAGAAGATGCAAAAAACAAGCTCCCATGACACTCATGCACACCCGCTCTGATTTATTGTTCCCCAGAGGTTCCTGTCTGACCCATTCATCAAACCTTACATGACTTTAAAGCAAAAGCAAGTGCAAGTCACTTGTCATTGCACACACTTTCTGCTCATTGTAGAACCGATGGTGGTGTTTGTGCTTGTGTGTGCGAGAGGGGGAGATTCAGATTTTTTAAGCTGCAGAATTGACACCAAAGGATCTTTAGCTTGAGTGTATTTGTGAAATGTGTTGAGCCTGGTGCTGCTTGACCGAGCTGTTAGCTTACACTAACTCTACACTGCACAACCTGTAGCCAAAACCGTCTGTGATCCTTAGGTAAAACTCATTAAGACTAGTACATGTGAAGGTAAATGAGAGATTTATTTTTAAAAGACGATTTAGTTTTTCGTTGCATCCTGGATTTTAAAACACTGAAGACAAATAATCGAACACTATTGTTATGCCATGTGATCATCCCATAATTTTCAGCATTTTCATAAGAGACTAGCTTGTAGCTTTTGTTTTGCATTATGAAGCCGTATGTCTTGTTTGTGTTAGCTTAACAACTAACAGCTCAAGTACATTGTCTTTCATCTGCTGAAAGCGCATATTGTCCGATCGTTTGTGTTAAGTTTTATTTATGGCTGTCTGTGTGAATGTGAGTTTTTTTTAATGTTCTTTTTAACTTTTGTTTTATATATCTTTCATAAAGACCCGTATTTGTATTTTAGTGCTTGCGTTAAAATAATTACAAAGAGCTGGTGATGTCATAGTTTATGTATGGCGTCTCGTTTATATACTTTTATGTTATATGTTGAGCGTATCCTCCGCCCGTGGCAAGAGGTCTACAAATGATAACAGATTTGTTAAGTAGCATTATTTTCATCATTAAGTAAACAAAAAAAATCACTCGCCCCTTTTTAAGTAACGTGGACCAAATCTAGAGGTTGAAGGGCTTCTCTTCCTCAGTTTCTCGTTTTCCCCTGAACGACTGCCAAACTAAAGCAATAAATCCTGCCCAGTTATCCCAAGGCCTTTATTAGTATCACTTAAAGTTGCCTTCAGAGCAGCCACCAGTGCCTATGAAAAATATAGCCTACACAATCCCCAACATCCTTCATAGATTGAATGTTTTATGTATATAGGCCTACTTTTGAGTTTGTGTTGTGAACTATCTTTCCTAAATTGCAGTCTGTTTGCCTGAATACAAATCTGAAAAAAGGTTACCAACTACTTGAAGTTTAAAGGATGGCAATCGCTTTTTGATTTGTATTTCTTAACGTCAATGTTCGATGTGTTTCTTCTGCCCCACTGTAAAACTGAAGTGTGTTCCTGTGATGACAGGAGAGCTTGTGTTTTTCTTTCAGTGTCACTCTGCAGCTGCAGGCAGCTCTCCTCAATGTCATACACGTGTGTGAACTCGAATGATGACCTCTGATGCTTTAGACGGTTTCTTAAGCTGCATGGTACATTTCTCATTATGTTTCATGTGTAATAGTCAATTGCACTATTGTTTGTAAAGCTAACTTAAATGTGCAATAATGCAAGATGATGAATACTGTATGTAATAAAAGCAGCACCATTACACCCTTATTTGAGCTACTTGTGCAGGTCAAGTGTGTAACTATATATGTAAATAAGTGCCTGTGGTAAAGTTATGGTTCATTTAACTTTACTATTTTTTTACCAAAATAATTTTTCTTTCTCTATTTTTTGTTAGCTTATAGAAAAAAATGTAAAGCAAATAGATAATGAAGTGGAACAATAGGTAACTGTTTTTTTAAAGGGAAAGTCATCCCAAAAGTGAAATACTCATCCCAAGTGGTTCCAAACATGTGTAAATGTCTTTGTTTGGTTGAATACACAAACCGATATTTGGAAGAACGTCAACAAATGAGATTTTTGGGGCACCGCTGAAAAATATATTGAGGATATTCAGAATATTCATGCATTCATATTGGTAATATATTTCTAAACCTTGGAATAGTAAATATTGCTATACTGATTAGTATTGGATTGTAATGAAGTGATTGAGTAAAAAAGAGCTGTTACCAGAGGACAAAACTCTAAAAAAAGTCTAGAATTTCAGTCTTATAGGCAAATGACTGCTGCGATGATTTTTTAGCTTGAGCTCAAATAGTTTACAAGAGTAGTCAGCACTCTAAACAGCAATAAAACGAAAACAGAAATGTTCCTTGTACAAAAAACATTTATTCAATCTCCTGAACTTCAAGTAAATGCATCAATTCAAACTATGTACACAGTATAACAGTAATAAAAAGAACATGTAGCAAACTAGCAGATGAAAGAATTTAAGCATTACAATTTCACTCAATAAGCAGGACAGTTGGACATTTTCAGTACATGAGAAAATGAAGACTAGAATAAATGGTTCTAGTGATTAAAAAACTATACATATCAGCTATAGAGTCAGAAACGGAGGTAACGTCACTGATTTGACTGACTTAAAGAGAAACCCAGAGGAAAGCACATAACAACACTTGACTTTATTGAAGCGCTTTATATAATCTGTATAAAGTGCTTTCACTTCTGAGGGACAAAATTGATTCGAACACCACACAATCACTGTCTATCCCCTGAAAGCATGTGTGTTTTGTCTAAAAGCATGCATGCATGAAAGTGAGGGAGTAAAATATTGTGAACTCATAAGCTACCTTTTTCTAAGAAGCTTAATCTTTCACGCTTCCCTCTACAGTTACATTCATCTGAGACCACCCAGTCTTATCTGCCCAACATGTGTGTGGTCGAAAAAGCCTGCGAGCAGGCCACGGTGCATCGCCTTGACATAGATTGATGTAAATTTTGTGCAGAAGAGTGCAGAGTGCGTTACAAAAATAGACTTAAGAGCATTAAACTGTCCAGTCAAAAACAGAAACAAGGACAGAGAAAGAGTGAATGAGGCACCAGGTTATGAAAAACTCATCTAAAGGCCTGTCTATATCTATATACATATGCAAAAGCTTCTTTCAACAGCAGTGAGCTAAATATCTCCTATATGACATTGAAATACTCTGGAGTAACAGTATAATAAATCTTGAAGGATTTATGAACATGATCAACACTGTTTGCTACTGGAGTAAGTCCAAATTCAACAGGATCAGGGCGTTTTGGTTTTACTGCTCTTGTGTGCCCCAGGAAATGTAGTCAGGACGTGTGGCTGCGCTGTACTCATCTACAAGCTGCTGGACCACCTCACGGGAGTTATCCAGCTCATCAAAGTTTTCTTTAAATATGTCCTCCTTCCTGAACTGCTCGAGAAAGGCTTCCCTCTTCCTCAGTTTATCGTACTGACGACAGGTTCGCTCAAACAACTGCGGTTAGAGAAAGAGAGATTAGAAAGTGGAATGTTTACGCAAAGCTTCAAACTAAATAACACAGGTTGAGGTCGGACATACCGAGGAGATGCTTGTGTGATTGGCCATCATAAGTCCACTGACGCGGTGGGCTGAAGGCAGGTAGGGGGATCTGCGAGACAGCGCCACCTGGATACTAGCTGGTCCCCAAGGGATAAAATTTGCAAGTTTCCTCTCCCTTATCCTCTGCAGGCTCTTATGAACCTACATTGCATTTATTTATATTTAAAAATTAGGAATGCACATCTTATTCACCATAAGAAAGTAACAGAGAGACCACTATGCACTACACACCTGGGTGGGGTCCACCTCTCCCTGGATGATGTTAAGAATAGCAATGTAGCAGTGAGTGGTCTGACGGTCTCGTCCGGTGGACACCATGACATTCTTAGGTTGCAGGAGCCTCCTCATCACATCAAGAACTGTAGTCTTCCTCACACTTGCCACCTAAAAAGACGGACGAGTAATTAGATTAAAGCTATGGTAATATACTTTATTATTAAAAGATGAAAAATGTTGTTCATGAACAGTAAAATAGATGAAATGAAGCTAACAACATTCAGTAAACCTTCAAGTATATAATTTTTTTTTTCAAATGCTCTTAATGCTAATCTATTTGAACAATGAACATGCAACAACTTACAGACTGATCAGTGGTCAGTGGTGTGTATCCGGTCATGAGGAAGTGCAGACGGGGAGTAGGAATTAATGATGCAATCAGACCAATAAGATCATTGTTCATATAGCCTGGATAACGGAGAGTCGTTGTGCTTGCTGACATAATAGTGGACACCTGTTTAAAAATGATTAAAGGTCAAAAACTCAGTAAAAGCCCCAAACTTAATCTTGACCATTTCTTCGGCATTATGTCTAAATGTTACTTCATGTAAATGAAAACACAGTTTGTTAAAGATTGAACATATGCCCCATTTAAATGATGGAGACAAACAGAGATAGAATTGACAGGGTAAACTTTTTCCCTTTAGATTAGGAGTTTTAAGGAAAGGCGTATTAGTGGAAGCAAAGCTTAGTTGTATATGCATTAGAACAGCATGTCAGGCTGCTTATTCCAACTGGTTTAACTTTCTAAACAGACAGTTTTATTCTTCTGATGTACAAGCGAGTACCCGTGCTGCATTGTATTAAACCAAAGACCTCTACAGTGAAATAATATTATATTTTTGTCTCTATGCGGAACAAACCATTCCAATCTGTTACTTCTCCGCAATGGGAATGGACTTTAAAATGACAAGGCTTTACTTAGGCTTGAAAGCTTTGAAGGGATAAGGAAAATTCTGACATGAATAACCCACTCTTGTTGTTCCAAACCTGTTAAATGTCTGTGTTCTATTCAACACAAATAAAGAGGAATTATTTATTTAGAAGAATGTTAGAAACTCAGATTTCTTATTCTTTTCTTTATTCTTTTTTAAATATTTTTTTGGCAGACTCAGCCTCTCTCTTTAAAAAAAATGCCTTTCCTAACCTACTCACTATATATATATATATATATATATCTTACTCCTCAGTAAGATTCAATGAGTATTTTTAATTGTTTAACAGTTTTGACGTCAATCAAAGCAAACATTGGAATGTGAACAACATGACTATGTTTTAAACTTAAGGCTTTGTATATACAGTATGTACGTCAGAGTGCAGTAATCCCAGTCACGGTTCTGACTTCAAACTATGTCATGGAGGACAGAGGTCTTATGACTCCAGACTTTAGATCATGATTGAATCAGTCTTATAAAATGTGTTCAGACAGTGGATATTAAATTTAGCCCTTTGAGGGTGTTCCTCACAAATGGCAGATCTACATACTAAAATCATAACAGTTCTTTATTAGTGTATTATTCATCTGAGAAATGTCTGAATTCAATTTTAATATAATATATGTTTGTGACGTACTTTTCAAAGGGATCAGATATAAGGATGTCATTTAAAAACTCACCAGCTGGTTGATCTGAGAGAACGATGGGTTCTGAATGTGAAGCCGGTCTGTGGCGATCCTGTTCAAAGCCGTGTTATCCAACACCACCTGAGAGAACAGAGACACACTGTTTTGTTACATTTATATACACTTCAGTCATTTATATTTATTGTCCATCTGTATACTTCTTTTTGCCAGATGCTGCAACAACTAGAAGATAGAGAATATATTTCCTTAGTAAAAGTTAACGTAGTGTTAAAAGTGCATCAATTGAGACCAATCTAATTGGTATAGATTAAAGAAAATCCTTGCACTCTATTAACCTTTATATGTTTTGCTGGCACTCTCGCATAGAGAGTTTTATATAAGCCTGACACTAGAATGAAGCTAGCAGACAGCTGCGAGAAAAACAATATGCATACAACCGTTCCTAGCCCTTACTTATGACATTTGTATTATAAATTTATTCTGAACTGCAGGTATTACAAATGGAGATTTGCTAAGTAGAAATGACAATGGTGAGTTAATACATTCAGATCTGTTAATTAGGGTTGTGCAATTAATAAAATTTGTTTTATTTAAATTCTGGCTTCCTATAATAATGAAATCAAAATGATCAAGTTAAACATTGGTCTTCATTTAGTTTTGCACTTTTTCTATGAATCTTTTTATCAATTTATTACATTTATTTGTCACAGAGTCAAATATTGTGATGAAAATTTGTTCTTTATCAATGTGTAATCATGTTACTCAATCATAATCGAGCTGCTCTACTGTCAAGTAAAATAAAATGAAAATGAGAAAATTGTTGCATCATTGAGTGAACTCCCCTGCATCAAGCCACATGACATGAGAATGAGTAAATAATGACATGTTTACATATGCACTATTAAGGACACAAACATGTGATCCAGGTTCTTCAGAAAGTAAATAGTGTCTGTTTGCAGCCTAAATATCTGCTGATTAAAATCTGTCGGAATACAAAACAGTTGTTGTTTTAGATAAACGAACAATGTCGGCATCAAACATTTTTAATAGTTTAAAGAATTAACTCTAGGGCTGAGCTGGTGCTAATTAGGAGGAAATGGAGGGAAAGAAGTGGATAATGGCATAAGACTGTCCTCCATCCGCTGCCGTTTTAGGAATGAAAGCAGGATGAAGAAAGAAGCTCTGTCTGAAGAGGTGGATTGGGTAACCAAGGAAATGTGCAGTTAGCCCAGCAAGCTGCGTGTATGAGGGAGGCTCTGTTTCACATAGAAACACATTCATATAAAGCCTTAGTTTGTGTGTGACAACACTCCAAAATGCTGGGCCAGCTGCAAAGGTTAGCAGAGTGTGTGTGTGTGTGTGTATTCTCACCACACAGTCTGCATTCTGGGTCAGTCTCTTTAGTGTCAGGAGAGAATTGTAAGGTTGTACGACAACATCGCTCATCTCATCTTGGTTGGGAAATACAGAGTATGTCTGTACCAGTTTTTTGGGATACCTAAAAAGGACAAAAGCTGTGAACATGAGAGGAACTCTGCTAGTGGCCTTAAGGTTGCACGAGCCATGGTATTAAACACACCCCTTAAGAGAGGTAATTACAGCCGATGCTAGCTGTCTACATCTCCCTCTAATTAACCCAAACGCGTCACTGCAAGTCTAGACGAACAATGCATAGGGTGTGGATCGACCCTTCAGCAGAGGGAGTGTGCAGGAGAATTTTACATATTCTTATAACAGTTTATGCTATGAGCATGCACCTGTCATTCAGTCGTTCCAGAAGATAAGACCCCAGACCGGATCCTGTTCCCCCAGCGATGGAGTGACAAAGCACAAATCCCTAAGGTAAATAGGACACATTAAGCATGTTGACATGTTGCACAGATCAATATTTTCCAATATCTTGTCATTGTGTCATATATTTGTAAATAATATTTATTTTGGCCCATATACCACACATACACATCTGATCTCCCCTAGACCTCTCCCTAGCTACCACTGACATACAAGTTACACGCGCGCGCGCGCGCGCACACACACACACACACACACACACACACACACACACACACACACACACACACACACACACACACACACACACACACACACACACACACACACACACACACACACACACACACACACACACACACACACACACACACACACACACACACACACACACACACACACACACACACACACACACACACACCAGTAATTGTGGGTGGTAAAATATACAACATGAATTTCGCAGGGAAGGGGTGGACCGCTTCCCTTATTCTGTTGTTTTCATTTGTAAAAAGGGCACTCTTACATATGTTGTTACATTTAAATATAGTTTTATGCATGTCTGTATGTTAAAAGTGTTTCTGTTAGCACTGCAGAAAACGGACAAGCAAAAAGAGGGAAGAAAACAAATTAATGTACGTCAACCAGTACGTCACTCAACCATCTGGACATCATCAGAAAGTGTTTCGTTCTGTTTGAAAAAATTACATTCAAAAAGACCGGAACCCTTTCTCCAGAAGACAGAAAAATAACATTAATGACACACAACAGTGAAAACTATAATACATTTGCCTTAAATTCAGAATTCCCTGTATGCGAGTTTTGCTTTTTTCCAGTGTTTATTCCAGCACTTCAACTGATGTGTGCTGTCACTTTATGCAACTTTATAAGGACCAGTTCCCTGTTGAGTTCTTCCAGATAGAAACAGAACAGTAAGTGAATACAGTCTGCTGTATAATGAGAGACATACCTCCAAACTGTCACTGCCATCTGCCTCTCTGTCGATGATGTCAAAGATGTCCTCATGGATCTTTTCCCCCTGAAACAAGATCAGGTTTCAGATAACAGCTCGAAAAAGTATTAAAGAATGTCTTTGTTTATGTGAACTCTTCCAGACTTGTTGAATTCCTTCAGCAACATTTTTCATTAGCAAAAAATTATACGGCAACAACCAACTGGTCTCCCCATACCTGAGAGAAGCCACTGGCCCAATTGTTACCAGCTCCACCACCGTGCTCAGACAAGTAGATGTTCTCTGGATTGTATAGGTTAGCGTAGGGGGAATTTAGGATGGTATGAATGACTCGGGGCTCAAGGTCCAAGAGCACAGCCCGGGGGATGTAGTGCTCATCATCCGCCTGCAGGTGGCAAGAAACATATACATTAAAATGACATGCTTAACTATTTTAACCTTCAAGTCTATATGAATGGATACTGTCTTTCAAGGTCTGATTACTATTTTATGACACAACAATTATTGTAGTTTATGAATGTCACTTATTCTACATAACAAATTAAGAGAAACTTGTAATATAATGACATGCATAATGCATTTAAGGGATAGTTCCCTCAAAATTCCTTCATTATTTCCTCTCACGTCATTTCAAACCTGTGTGACTTCCATTCTTTTGCAGAACAAAAGAGAAGGTATATCGAATGTTTGTGAGTCCCCATCTAATGAACACAAAACCACTGAGACGTTTCTCAAAATATATTTTTGGTGTTCAATAACAGGTTTCGAACAACCTTAGGGTATATTCTGTTCTGTTGTACATATTCTATTAAAGACATCAGGATTTTATTGCAGTGTCTCAGAAACGGCTCATTTTGTTCTTCAACATTCTGCAAAAAGCTATTTTTTTTCTTAAAATAGAACAAAAAGCAGAATCATTTATTTCAAATTAATCAACACTTAATCCGCTTGTGAAATGGATTCCATATAAAACTGCAGTGAAATTCTGGTATGTGAAGGTTGCAAACATTAGTTTAAGGCTCCACCTGCTGGTAACTTATATGAACTCTTAATTAAACCCTAAAGGTATAGTTCACCCAAGATTTTAATTCTCACATCATTTATTAACATATAAGTCATATAAAACCTGTATACGATTTGCTTCGAGTGCTACACAAAATGAAATAATCAGAGAAATGTCTCAGTGGTTTTGTGTCCATATAGTATAAGTCAACAGTTTGTTTGGTTACCCACGGATCGTCTTTTGTGTTCTGCAGAAGAAAGAATGACATGAAGATACATTAATCATTTCTGGGGTAGCTATACTTTTAAATAATATTGTTCATGTTCACACTGACCATACATTGTTAGTGTTTGCCGGTGTTACTATTAGTGAGTTGGTTTTAATTCTCTTGTTGATTAAAGCACAGAGAATAAACAGACCACCTAAATGAAAATCTGAAAGGTGGTTTACATCATTTAGTAAAGAATAAAGACAAGCTTGACATGCAATGCTTGTGAATGATAAATCCAATGCAATGGTGGACCTGATAGAAGAAGACATCTTTCCGGTCAGTTCCCTCGGTGGCAAACTCCTCCACAATGCCCTCTGGACTGATGCCATGCTCGGCACATAACTGCTTCCAAAACTCAAATCCAACTGCAAAGAAACAAAAATGCATTGCTTTAAATGTAAAATAAAAGCATGCTATTTTCATTTATCATTACACATTCTTAGTTAAATAGTTTTGGATTACAAAATTACTTTCTATTGTCTACACACATCAGCTCACTTTAATAAACACAGAACATAAAGTCTGTGCCTAAAAAAAGAGTTAATGACCACAATTAACTAACAATAAATACATTATAATCATGTAAATAATTCATTATTGACTAGTTAACAAACAATTATAATAATAGCTTGCTCTTATTATGTAAAAGAACCTCGTTATCAGCTTCCTGCACATAAATGCAACCCAAATCATCCCATAATCATAACTTTAGTGATGACCTCAATGTGATGCTGTTCATGCTGATAGCTAGCAGGCTAACGTTAACTGTTTATGCTGTAAAGTACATAGCATTAGCAAATATTCATCATAATATCTCGCATGTTTCAAAAGCTCACTCTGATTCCCGCACTGTCCGAGCTGCAGGGTGATGATTTCTCGAGGCATGTTGTTATTTTGGCTTTATAATCGGTAAAGGAGAGAGAGTGAGATGCTGTCAGTCACTCTCCCGTGTGTGTGTGTGTGTGTGTGTGTGTGTGTGTGCGTGTTCCCGCTCCCACGTCACAACGGCCTAACGTGCGCGTAATGCGCATGCGCAGAGCCCTCCTTCTCTTTTAAAAACCGTTAAAAGCAGTTTTGCAAATATTTCTAAAAATGTCAGATATCGAAATATGTTGAGACAACAGAAATAAAAAAAATTACGAAAATAAAAAAACCCACTATTGTAAAGGTCGTGACGTAAGGAATGACGCGGCGCAAGTTGAACTTAACGACATCACAGCTGCGTGACATTTACGCAGAAGAAATGTGCATGCACTGTTAAAAAACAGGCTACGTTTAATGACAGTTTGTCCTTTAAACGTGACCTAAATAGTTCTTTATTACTTTTTTAATTTGAAGTACTTTTTAATGAACCAGTGTAAATCAACAAAACAAATGCTATATAATTAACCGTTGACACAGCATTACTGGCTGCAACATTATACTAAACACAGAATAATAGCTTATTGTGTAAAATGACACATCATACAGGTTGCTACCATGACAACCATTAAACAATGTATGATTAATACGTGGCAGAAATATCAAACAATTAGTTTTTTTATAAATGAAAAATACTTTAAACAAAACGTATCTTAAACTGAAATGGAACAGCTGTACTAATTTAAAAAAAATTACTTGGAGATAATTTTAAATAAATAACTGAAGCTTGTTGTTATTCAGCCCTAATCCTGATGCCATTGGTCAGATCAAGCCCCGCCCCTCTCTGCTCCTGTTGTTATTCCAGGACAAACAACAACATGACAGTGCTAATGTGAAATCATAGAAGAGCGACATCACTGCAGTGTTATTATAATAACCCGAGACACAAGAATGGATTTTCTTTCTCTTTTGTTCCGTGGCAGTTTCACAAACACACGAGGTCTACCCGTGCTGCCCTGAACGGCTACAGGCTAAGCTAGCTTAACATTTGTGTAATCCCTAAAGTCAGGGTTTGGTGTAATCCCCACTCTGCTGTGTTTTATTGCTGAATCCGCCGTTAAACACCCGTGAGTATGTCACACCAGGGAGGAGCGGGCGAGGGAAGCGCTGGATCCGGGGAAGCGCGCTCGGCTGTCGGCCTCCGGAGGAACCGGGAGCAGGTGAAAGCCATGCTGCTGGAGCAGCTCGGAGCTCATGAACGCATGTTCACTTATCTGCAGTCTGTATTACTGTGGGAAAGACCCATCCATAGCCTCTTACTTCACACTGGCACTAATGTCATCTTCTGGTGAGTCCTGTACACATGGAGGTAATACAACATGTGTTGGTCTACTTCTGATGCAGTTATTGTCTTTGTGTAAGAATATTTGACTTGTTTAGATGTTTCTTTATGACAGTCACTTATTTGGATTGGAAACATGTGCTTATTTATAGACTGTGAGTTGACTTTGGTGCTACTGTAAACACAATGCTGTGTACATTGAGGACTTTATGGAATTGTTGCCATGGGAATCTAGAGAAGTCATTACTGATGGTGTTTGAGGCCTGTGCTGTCATGTGGTACACAACTCTATGTACTTATTTACTGTCATGGCCTTGTGGTTAGAGACTTTGACACCTGGGGTTGTGGGTTCAAGACTCAAGCAATATCATGAGTTAGAATCAGAAGAACACACAAGGGATTTTGTTTTGGTTACAAAAGCTTACAGCACACAGTGTAAAGTGACAAGACAAGTGACAAGTAACAAAGGAAACAAAATAATAAAAATAAATATGTAAGTTGCCCTTGAGGAAGGCTTCGAACCCCCAACTGCCCCCCGGGCGCAGCAGCATAAATGTCTGCCCACTGCTTTGTGTGTGTGTGTGTGTGTGTGTGTGTGTGTGTGTGTGTGTGGTGTGTGTGGTGTGTGTGCGTGCATGTTCACTGTTGGTTTGTGTGTTCACTACTGTTTGTGTGTTCACGGTTGGTGTGTGTGCGTGTTCACTATTGATGTGTGTATTTAATACTGTGTGTGCACTCTTTGGTTAAATGCAGAACACGAATTCTGAGTATGGGTCACCATTCTTGGCTCTATGTAACGCCACTTTCACTTTATAAACCCATTTTTATTTACCTTGCGAATATTATTGATGGTAATATTACAGTGTCCGCTCAGTTCCCAAACCTGTTGGTTGGGCCTGAACTGAACCCTGCCTGTATTAAACATTTAGGTGATTACTGTTCATTGTTCGCACCTTGTGACAGTTCTCAGGCCAGTCAAAGCTGGAAAGACATGTAGTTGGTGCGCACCTTGAAATGTTTATGAACAAAGCTGAAGGCACCCTATACATCTTAAAGGTTTAAAGTGTTAGTTCGCCCATAAATACAAAATTGTGTCATCTATTGAAGAGCTCTTTTCCCAAACGCTATAAATCCATTTGAATAGTTTAAAGAAAATAAAATTTTAAATATATTTTGTAAGTTTATTTCTTAGAAAATAAAAATAATATTAAACATATGACATCATGGACTTAGATCTAGATTTTTAGATCCCATCCAATAAACATTAAGACACACAGTAAACAAAGTATCATTGCCATCTCAGAATATTACATTTACATTTACTCGTTTACCTTTTTATCCAAAGCAACTTAAAGTACCATGAAGTTGCCAATTATCACTGCAGAGTTAAAAGAGTGTCTTACTCAAGGACTCTTCACTCATTGTCTGATGGCACTGGGATTAAAACCCTCAACCTTCTGCTCATAAGTCCAACTCTCTGACCACTAGACCAGGACTGACCCAAGATGCCCACTGGCATATTGACTTCATTTTTCAAGGCTTTTGAAAGATTTCTGGTGTTAAATCTTGCTTCTCTTCAAAAAGAAATTATTTGAATCCGTCAGATCTCACCACAGGCTTTGGTCAAGTAATGTGGGACAGGTGGGTAATTATCCATACTGTGAAACTGTTAAAACCCACGCCTTGTCAGCACCACTAGTAAGTGTTGCTTCTGAGATTTACACAGGAAGAGAGAACGACACCGGAAGCACCTGTGGAGCGATCGTTCCATATTTAATTCAGAATGACAGATGGGTGACAGATGTTTGCATCTGAGATTACAAAAGAAAACCTAATGTTTTTGAATCTGCAATGCAATGATAATACAGCGATAATAAAACAAAAGTGTTGTCCTTCTCATAACTCTATTTTTCTCATGTTTCTTTTAGGTTTTTTGCCCTGAGCTCTTTGAGGCTGTTCTTTCTTCTGGCATCAGGTCTGGCTTTGGCTGTTTGTGTTGAAACTTGGAGGAGTAAAATCTGGGCCAAGATTAAACGTAAATAATGCATTTACTTAATTTGCAAACATGACCTTTAAAATTGCCTTGTCTGATAATGTGTACTAACTGGATTGGTTTAATGACGTGGTTTCATTTCGGGTATGTTGACCATACATGACAAATCGGTCACTTTGACCTTATATTTTCTCTGACTATAATTAAAGCTTATGTATTCCTTATGCTGTAAGTCATAAGTTTTTTATCTCATTAACACAGCGAGTCAAAGAAACATTTTAATTTATTTTCAGAATGTTCACATCAGATTATTCACATAAATGACCAGAAAATACGTTTTTAAAAAGCATTTTATAGTGTTTAAAATGATGTCTGACTGTGACAATATCACAATAGAGTCACACTGTAAATCTGTCAACCACAATCAGAAAAGACAGGGGTTGACCTAAGAACTAAATCAAATTCACAGATCAGTCTTACAACAAAAGAAACCCCACTTTGTGAAAAGGTGTGAAGATGAACATACATCTTTGGGAAAGCTGTAAAAAGCAAATGGTAGTACATGAGATCAAATAAGTCTTCTAACTTGTCACTCTCACTGTGTAAGCTTTGCTGTATTTACAACATTCTCTTTACCCTGAATGCACAGCTGTTTTAAGCTGCTTTATACTTTAGTGTCTGATAATCCAGATCATAGACCTTTGTCTATAACATTGTTTCTTGCTTCTTGCAGTTAAAAGGCAAGATGAGGGAGAGAATGAAAGGTAACATCTATGTATAGAATGTTTTTAATTTTGGTTATGTGTTTTTAAGAAGGATTTGTTAATAGAATTTTTTCTCCTCTACCTGATTTGTTGGAAGTTGGGGTCTGGTGCAGCCTGGGACTCTTAGTGTGCCGGAGTTATGCCATCACATAGCTGATCTGTGGGTTACAGGCTCTTCCTGTGCATCAGATGTAGTGCAGTTCAAGCGACATAATCCTGGAAAGGTGAGGTTATGGTAACTGTTTCCAATCATTATAAAAATAATTTTTGTTTATTTAATAATGTTATCGACCCATTCTGATGACATTTATGTTGGTGCAGTTTTGCATTTTGGTTTGTGGTCTGTTCACGGTACTGGCCTGGGTGGGGCGCTACATCCCTGGACTGGTGCTGGCATACGTGGCTTGTGAGTAGCAGAAATTCTTCAATGCTTACTCATCATATTCAGTACTGTAAAACTTTGACTGTCTTTCTCTCGCAGTGCAGGGTGTGTTGCTCTGCCCATTGGCTCTATATTATCGGCTGTGGCAGCATGCCTGTGTGAAGCTGGAACCGGCCCTGCAGTGGCTGGATTTCAGCTCCAAAGGATACATGATGTCAAACCCTATAGATAACCAGTGTGAGTACAGCAGAACTATGATAGCCACGCTAAGAGTGTCTTTCTTGTGAGATTTTATGAACCCCATAAAGTAATTTTGACCTTTCACCCTTCTGTGTTTGTAGTTATCCGTAAACCCATCAAAAGAGGAGCTTCCGATGAAGCTAGCGACAGTGAAGAGGAGCTGGCTGCCTTTTGTCCCACGGTGGGTTCAATGTTTAGGACAAAGCTTTTACCTCTGATTGGATCTGTAGGAGTTTTGTGCAAAGACGGGAATAATATGATCTAATCTGCTATTCTCAGTGTGTGAAAGATTATGTATTCTGAGTGGATCGTAGTGAGATTTCTATGCAATTAAAAATTATTTATACCCCAAATATGAAAACCTATTTACTAGGAATTCTTTGGATTGCATCACTGAATTAGATCATATTGGTGTTTGTTTTTAAACTTGCTTGTTTATACTTATTTTTATATTCTGCATATGTAGTTTGATGAAGCAGTGGTAGCTAAGGAACTGGCCCTGACTGACTCCGAACATTCGGATGCAGAGGTCTCATACATGGACAACGCAACCTTTAACATCTCAAGGGGTCAAACTCCTCTTACAGAAGGCTCAGAGGGTAAGACATTTCTAACATATTTGGACAAAAACTATGTTGATCCTTTTGTTTTACTCTTTTAAAAATTAAGCAAATAGTCAAAGCTTTTATATCTAAAATAATTTTTATTTGTATGGATTGTTTTACTTCCAGTTATCTGCAATATATCACATCTCAATTTTTTTGTAAGAATCATTACAAACTGTAGTATCTTGGTTTATTTAATAGATCTGGACAGGCACAGCGATCCAGAAGAATCATTTGCATGTGGACTTCCAGACTTCCCCTCAATCAACCCAGATGCCACCCTTATGGAGGACGATGATGATGCCAGCATTGGGCTGCCCAGTCTCAACTCGGCTGCTCTCTCCGGCCCTCGCAGCTCTACCTCTGCCTTTCTGGACCT
Organism: Triplophysa yarkandensis; assembly: GCA_033220385.1. NCBI lineage: Eukaryota > Metazoa > Chordata > Actinopteri > Cypriniformes > Nemacheilidae > Triplophysa > Triplophysa yarkandensis. The sequence continues at coordinate 6,806,842 of CM065661.1, forward strand.
GGATGCCCAGATGGACTCAGATCAGGAAGACCTTGACCATGAACTGTCTCTAGGCTCCATTATTTCTTCCTCTGACCTCACAAGTAACCTGGCAGGGGTCATCGCCAACAACATGATCCAGGCAGCTATAGCAGGGTCCTTGCCACCACGTCCACCACAAGGTCGTCGAAGAGAGGGTACCACAAGGGCCGGCCCGCCAAGGGGATACAGGAAGCAGTCAAGCTCAGAGCTGGACACAGACCTGGACTTTGATGGTGAAGACTTTGAGATGTTAGATCAGTCTGAGCTGAACCAGTTAGATCCATTAGGAGGAGGCCAGGGTGGCCAAAGCAGAACCCAGGGAGCCAGTTTTCTGTCCAATCTGCTGGGAAAGCCACAGTGAATCCTGTTTGTGTGTGCATATGCGTGCGTGTTTGTGTGTGTGTGTGTGTGTGTGAGAGATGCACACCCAGCTTGCAGATACTTCCTCTGTCTGTCCGTTCCGTTATGTGTACCTGACCCTTGCACCTTGATCATTGTAGACGTTTGCAGTGTTTGTTTGAATGTCTTCTGAAATGCTTTAGATTTTATCTTTAATTCTATGAATGAGTTACCCAAAATGAAAACACGTAATGTATCCTTCCTTGTTTCAAACCTGTCATTTCTTTCTTCAGTGGATAACTAAGATGCAACTAAAATGTTGCTCTACTTTCCACAGAAAGTTAGTTACTGGCTACAGGTTTGTTACAGGAACTTTCAGTTTTGGGTGTAGTGTCACTTTAATGTAATTTTATGTTTCAGATTCCAGGATTCTTCCTCTGGCTGCAGTTGATATCACTGTGAAGTAATTTTTAGGTTTTAGTTTGAATCTATCTATATGCTCTGTGAGCTTTCCTTGTCATTTCTCATTTGTGTGTGAGACTCCCATGCGAAAGACTCCACTTTACTTTGTAGACTAAGCAATAGCATAACAATCATAGAAACAAATTCAGTAATCTCTTTTACTTGTAAACCAGCAAAATCCACAACAGACCTAAATCTAAAGTCTTAAAGGTCTTCGGGATCGGAAGCTTCCGTTTCTTGCAGGCAGTATTAACTGTGTCTTTGATATTTTACATGGGACCAAATGAAACATTCCACCATCAATGTTGCGTCACATGTATACAATATTAATCTTCTGCAAGAATTATTTAAATCTGATCAGGACATCACTTAGGCAACAGTGATATGTTAAGATCCAAGTCTTCTGTCATGTTAAGTTTTCAGTCTTGCTTTGGCATATATTGACACTTTTATTCTGTTGCATTTATTTTTCAATGCTAATGGCACATTTTTAAACCTGGTCCGTCGAATGGCAATGGAAATGCAAGTAAAAAATCTCTTATTTAATTTAATCCATACATTTTATATTCTTTTATTAATTGCTAAAGTTTTGTGTGACATCATACTATTTGCTTTTTTGCATCATTTTGCAATTCTCACAGTACTACATTTCAAAGTCTACTCGTTTATTAACAGCATATATTCATTATACTGTTGTGGCTTTGTTCTAATCTTTTGTTTTATTATCTGGCAATTAGGGATGAAAATACAAATGTTTGCTCAACACTGCTGTTCTTATATGGCAGTAAATCGATCTGTCTGTAAGGACTCTACCTCAAACAAGCCATCTGGCTGTAACTGCCACGTGTCTGTACACAGCCTCTTCTCTTTAAACACACCTTTAACTATTTTGATCTATACAGATAGAAGCAGGAAAACTAAATATCCTCAGCAGTAGAAATCTGATCAGGTATAAGATGAATTGTACGACATTGTCTATCACAACTCTTTCATCCTCATCTGGATTCTGTTTTTTTATTATAATAGAACTGCTAAAAAATCTAATTTGCTGTTTTATTTGCTGTTCTACTTTTTTGGTAGATGCTGAGATTTTCTCTTTTTTTTTTATCTGCAAGCCAATGTTAATTAGTCCTAGAATTGCTGGGTTTTATATTTGTGTCAGCTGGAAAGTAGAAAAGTTTCGAGAAAACATGCAATAGCAATTGTCTTTTACCCCAGATCAATTGTTTTTAACATGTTGGCAAGTTTAAAATTTGGCTCAATATTAATTTAATTCTTTTCTATGTAATTTTTAGTTTAAGGCTGGAGTATGAAAGTGCATATGACAGATTTTTGAGGCATATTCTCTTTGTCCTCATCAGTGATGCTGTGTATTTACAGTCTGTTCCTTCTTGCTGGAACAGTGTAAGTTTAGTACATTGTGTCTTACTTCATACCACCGATTTATTTGAGAGAAATTTGCTGATTTGCTGTGATATTTCGGGCATGTTTTTGCTTGCAAGCTGTACTTCTGATTTAATTGTATTCTTGGATTGCTGTGCTTAAAAGTTTTGTTTCTTTGGAATGTTTAACATGTTACTCATGCATAATGTTTGACATCAAATTTGCGGGGAAATGTTGGATAACTAGATTTGACTGCAGTCTTTTATTGTTGTCCCCCTTTAAGTTTAACCTTTACTTTGCTGGTATCAATATTTTTATGGTAAAGTTGGTCAAGGTCATTGTAAATGCCGTCATTTCCGTACAATAGAAAGTTGCTGAATTAAATTCTGTGTTTGTGGTCAGTTTAAACAAGATAGTAACCCATAGAAATATGAAATGAAGGCAGAACAAGTAATATGAGTATCATCTATCGATGTTGTCAGTGATGGAAATAAAAATCAAGAGTCATTTTTGAAGCTGAAATGCTGAATCACTTTTTTCCTCTGTCTTAACCTTTTTATAGGAGTCTGTCTGATTTTGGTAGTACTTTTCTTCTCTGTACAGTATTGCCTGCTTCCATTCTCTGTAATCATTTTGATAACTTTTGATGTGCAAGACAATAAATCAAAAATTAAAATAAAAGGAAAGTTTGCTCTTTACTCTTAGCTGTTGCACTGTACTGCAATTATAGTTATGTAATGACATATGGAAACCAATTACCAATGGGCAAACCTTCAGAAACTTTCTACAATATTGGAATTGTGAAACATAAGTCAAAAATATAAGTTGTGTGATTTAAAAATATACATTTGTAAATGCATATCAGTTCATTAAAACTGATAATATATACATCTTTATTCATTAATTTTTTGTCTTTTAAAAATTGCAATCACACTTTTATAATAAAAAAAACATTTTGAAAAAAGGATTTATATTTATACCAATCCAACAGAAGGCAGAAAATTAATATTATAAAGACAATACAGTATAAATATGTTTTATTAGACAAATGCTTTCTTACATTTAAAACTAAAGTACAAAACACCAATGCATCAATAAAAACTACATGTTCCAATGACCACCAAAGTCTGCGGATATGACGTCATCAGCAGACCCACAATTCAACTCGACGCGCGAAAGCAGACTGAAGTAAACAGCATCTGATCGTTTGAGCTGAAGAACACAAACCATGAGTAAAAAAGACAACACAGGTGCGTGATGTATCATTTAAACAGCTTTGCAGAGGACTTCATAAATAAAGTCATTCAACCATACATCTGTTTCCTCACAAGCAGGTGTAACACAGATCCTGGCTTACCTGAATGAGAAGAACAGACCATATAGTGCTCAAGATGTCTTCACCAATCTACAGAAACAATGTGGCTTGGGTAAAACGGTACAGGTTCTATTTATGTCACTCATGATCACTAATATTCCAGTATGACTTCCTCTGGATGTAAGTGGTTAAAGGACTTGATATGTTTATTCTTGTTCAGGCAGTGGTCAAGGCCATGGAGCAACTGGCCCAAGAAGGAAAGATTCGAGAGAAAGTCTATGGCAAGCAGAAGATCTACTTTGCAGATCAGGTTGGCCCGTTCCTCATATATGACCTGTCAACCTGATAACAAAATAACCACAACCGGCCCTTTATCTAAGTCAACTGTGGTTGGTTGAATGCTGGTGACCGTCTCTGTCATCCCCCAGGCTCAGTTTGCTGATGTAAGTGATGCTGAGATCAAGACGATGGACAGTCGCATTGCAGAACTCGGCGCTGAAGCACAGAGCGTTTCACAGAGCTGCAGACAGCTTGACACAGGTTTCAGATATTAACATTTACACGCCTGTTCCGTTCTTTTCTGCAGAGAAATACTTCAAAGGTCATTTGATATACGGACAGTCTGTGTTGGCACTAAATCAAGGGTTGTTTTTCGTTCGCAGAGCTCAAAGAGTTGAACGGCTCTTTAACCACAGCAGAGGTAAAGATTCAGATCCAGGAGCTCCAGACAGAGTGTACGGAATACGAAGAGCGACTGGAAAAAATAAAATCAGCCACAAACCATGTGACCCCGGAGGAGAGGGAGAAGGTCTGAAACTTGTGATCGAATCATCTTGATACCATGATTAAATACAGCATAGAATTTCTAATAGACATTTTTAGACATTTTAGTGAGGTGCTTACTTTGATAATAGTTTATTATTACTTCTTTAATTACTATATAATTACTGGATCTCAGGTGTAACAAAATGTTTGACCAGCAATATATGATACCGTGTTGATTAATATATTTCTTAACCCACAGGTTTACAAAGAGCGAGACACTTATGTGAAGGAGTGGAGGAAAAGGAAAAGACTGGTAATTCCAATTTTTAGCTTGAAATACATTAGAATGACAAGTGTCAAACTGATTTTATTTTATTGCCAGGTTTCTGATATGATTGGATCTATTTTGGAGGGGTACCCAAAGAGCAAGAAACAATTTCTGGCGAGTATACTATCTTGTTATTTTTTATTGAGAAAGAAATCGATGCAGATGCTGCAATGGTATTATCTCTAAATTGCTTGACAGTACCTGTTTTTCTTTATTGTTGATTATAATTGAGCCTTTCTTTTCTCATTGTGTTTTAAACAGGAGGAGGCTGGGATTGAAACAGACGAGGATCATAAAGTGACAATGCCCAACGTTTGATATTGGAATTACTGATTTAATTCAGATGCATGGCTACTGTTGCTAAGACATCAGTAGCTGGAGGGTTTTAGACACTAGATGTCTTGAGCAGTTGGACAGAAATGGAAAGAACTGCGTTGTTTAATATATTTCATGTAGAAATGTTGAAAGAAACAAATCTTGTAAATAAGTTTGAACATTTATTTTTGAATTAAAAATAATACCAATACAAAAATATTTCAATCAGATTCTTTTGACATAAAATGTAAAATCACTAATCTAGTACCATTATTAAGCCTATTATTTCTGTGGGCTTTCATCTAGTCTGTAAAATACGTCCCTTTTTTGGCAAAGGTAAAACTTTTATTTGAGTGTCAGTTTTCCTGAGTAGACTTCAGATGTTACATTTATTCTTTGTTGGATGAACATTCATTTAATGATAAATATTTTGTCGGTCACACAACATAAAGCTGTGACTGCCTTAAATCATTACTTATACAACAAAGGGAATATGCTGAAAAGAACAAAATAAAATGAAATTACATTCAAAATAAAACTGAGAAACTCAAGCTTGTCATACAGCTTAACAAAAATTACAATAAAAGGTCTATCATTTCATTGTGCGTACAGTAGATACTTCCATCTTTGGTCATAGCATCCCAAAGACTGGTTTAAAAAAGAACATAGAAGAGCTGTTTTTAGCAGATGTTTTAAAAGTATAACACACAGCAAACAGAAAGTACATCGCAATGATACATCGCCGTGTAAAAACAAGTTGTACGCAGATGCCGATGCAGTTGTGCTTAGGAAAAGTATGTATATATGAGGTAAGGATGTAAATTCAGCACACAAATTTTAATCATAAATGACTGCTTGATAGATGCATCATAATGTATTTCACAGCTCGTGTTGAGTATTAAAGCTAGCCTACAACCACAAAGAAGTATATTTAAAGAAATACTAATGAAACTGCTCCCGTTATAAGGCATATGAATAAATTTTGGAACTGGGGTGTATTCAAAACATCAACATCACTGAAGAGTACACATTTTATTTCTCGTCCTTTAATATATTGCTTAAGATCTGCTTGGTTCAATAAAGTCTGAAGTACTAGGGTTATTAAAAGCATAATAAAAGTTACCAACAAAGTCATAAAAGCTAAGAGCTATTTTTATTTAAATATTACAAAACAAACATCCATTTAAAGAATATATCTTTTAGGCCTTTAGCTAAAGTCTAACCCACTGTATGAAACCACTCAGAAAAAGATGTATTGTAATATCTGCTAATACTTCAAGGTCAAGCCATCACTGTTCTTGAATGCACCCCAGTCCATTAGTGTGCTTACTCCCTGCTTCATAGTGTGCATTTGAGAAAGACAGTCTTTGTGTTTTAATGAGAGAATAGCTTGGAACCCTCAGTCTAAGAGGCAAGAAAGGTCTTTAGCTTCAGTACATCTGCCCGTTCACCTGCCGTAGGACTGTCACTACAAACTCCCTTAAAGTCTGTCAACAACAAAAAACACATCTGGTCAGTAGATAATCAATTTACATTTTACCAAGAACAGGCAAAGTATGTAAAGGTCCGAATTACTTGCACATTTAAATCCGAAAAAGAACATCTAATCCCGAACTTTTTTTCTACTCAAGTCAAACTTTAGATTTTTAAAGTCCTGTTGTGTATGATTTGACTGTTGTGAAACTCGAGTTGGTGTGAATAGAGATCACAATGGGGAGCTACAGTACCTGAGGTTTGCAGTGCTCCTCTATCCAGCTGAAGACACAGGCAGAAAGCTCCTGAAAGCTGCTAACAGACACTGAGGCGCTGAAGGACTGGAACAAAGAGTCCATGATGCTCTGAAACACGCTGAATTTCACCTGATCTGAAACCTGCTCGCTGCCCTGCTGAGGGTTATTCTGATGTGCCTTCACAATGTGCTCATAGTTCCTAAACAATGACAAATATAAAGAAAATGACAATTACATAGGATGCCTAACATTTTTTAAAGGAAAAGTTTATCTATATATAAATGTCTACCAAATTCATTACTGTCAAAACTTGTATATGACTTCCTTGTATAAAACAGAAATGATATTTTGAGAATATAGGTCAATAAGATTCCATGTTGTTTGTTCTACCAACTTTCTTCAAAACTTCTTAATTTGTGTTGGGCAGAAAGACATTTATACTGCACATTCTCAGAATCAAAATGTAAAATATGTATAATACAATGTAAGTTGCTTATGATAAAAGCGTCTGCCAAATGCATAATTGTATATGATGTCATGATCGAGTTCATGATAAGAGTATTTTTAGTTTTGGTAAAACTGTCAGTTTAAGCATTTGATACTGGGCCCCATCTGAAAACATATCTTGAGCAACCACTCACGTTTTCATAATCTTCAACGCCATCACCTCCTTCCTTAGTGTGGAAACTTCCTCTTCCTGCTTCTTCTTTTCTTTGTGGAGAAACTGAATATAGTCGATGGCTACAAACACACAGGCAGACAAGATTTGCAATGTCTTTCCACCCAAGAGACATGTGATAACCGAGGAACTATAAATATGTAATGAAGATTTAAGGTTCTCACTTTTCTGCAGGACTGTAGCTTTGCTCATCTTTTGTGTAGCCATGGCAAACTCGGATGGCTGCTGGCACGTAGGAACTATACACTGCAGGTCATCATACCCTTTCTATGGCCACAGATATACACATCAAAACAATGCCTTTGACATTTTTGGTAACAACAAAAAACTAAAAGATAGCATTACCTTTATGGCATCCCTGCGTTTCTGCTCTGCTTGAGTGTGCGCTTGTCTCCTCCGGTCTTTGTACGACTCCTTATAGGGAGTCTCGTGTCTGTTGTCACTGTCTTCATCATCTGAATAAAAGGCATAAGCAAGAGTCTGTTGCCACTAGTACCGGTTAATCAATCAGAAATGACTGTCATGGAGAATTTTTACGCACAAAACATTTGACTATTACATTACATAAGCTTGTGGCGTTACCTGTGTTTGGGACTGAAGAGGCACTTGTGGAACCAATGCTGTTGGCTCTTGAAACCACACTTCCTTTGCGAACACTCTCTGCAAAGAAACCTAAAGATATGGAAAAAACATTTTACATTATACACTTTATATATTAATTTTTTTTAAATACGTATAGTAAACACAAAATGTAATTCTTCATTTAAAATTCTGTCACCATTTACATTCCAAACCTGTATGATTCATTTTATTCCAAACACATGAGAAAATATTTTCTACAATGTTGGTAACGGACCAGCATTGTACTGGTTTGTTTATACTATAAAAGTGAATGGATATCGCTGCTGTCAGGTTACCAGCATTCTTCAAAATATCTTCTTTTCTTGCATGCAAATGAAAGTCACACAGGTTTAAATTGTCAAGAGAATAAGAATATTATGACACACTTTCATTTCTAACTTAAACATAATCTATGTGTCTGCATAATTGAATTTCTACTATACATTAATGTATAGTTTTGGCACTCACTGTGATCAAAGCCGCTGTCGCTGAACGTCCCGTCTGTCTGCTGAGACATGACAAATAAAGTAGAAAGAACAGTCAGACACAGCTAAGAATGTCCTTTAACAATACCTACCAACCAAACCATGTGCAATAACAGCCAGATCTGTCCTGTCTCCTCTTTATCTGGGACATCTCGGACTCCCTGGGGTGAAGTATCCCCAATAACCCCCCAAAACTATGACATTTAAATTACAAGCATGATGTTTCTCCAGGATCTGAGAATGAACAATCAGTGTTATATTGTAATGCTGTCATTGGCAGCCTGTGGAAATGAGGACATATTTTATTCTTCATTATCTTCTCATTCTTTTGACAGAAAGTGGCAGGAAGTGACTTCTAAAACACAAAGGAAGAGTTTCAAACCCATATCTGGACAGTGTTGGGACATCATTCAGTTGTTTACTTAAGCTCATACAAAACAAAGTGTTTATTTATGCATCTAGAGTCCATTTATGACGCTCAGTGTTTGTCTACGTAGTCTCATATGTTTGTTTTTAGGACACGCCCACAAATAATCAATAATAGCAAACATGCTAGCATAGTAGAAACAGTACACACATATCTGTCACATAGTTTCTATTCTGCAGTTCCTTTATTCCCTTAAACACAAAGACTGTGTTTATTTTGATTTCTTATCTAAGCAGTTTTTTGTAGTTTATGTTCACTCTAAAGTTCAGCGCATGTTGTTACTCTAACTTGCTGATCTTGACTGTTAGCCAGCAGGGCTAATAAGTGAAACTAGCCAGTATAAACCCACACAAACACTGAGAAGACGAGAAGTGTTTGTGAGCGGCTCAAAGAGTTAACAGATAGTTTGGGTTTGGAAAGTTTTGCCTACTTTATTCCAGGGATCCTCCGGCGACGCGTTGTTTTCCGTCATCTTGCACCAAACAATGACGGACTGTCAGGAACAGCGACGTCTTGTGGCCGTTACGTCACTTGACTTTTGACCTTTACCGCCGGCGTGTCGTCTTGATATGAGATCCTCCTAAAGTTATAAGATTGAAAAATGAAATAATTTATAAATTTTTTCTCGCAATGGGAAGTAATTCGATAATTGTCCCTATGAATTGTCCGAAAAATAAATAAATAAAAAAATTAAATTAAATTAAATTAAATTAAATAACATAAGAGATAATAAAATGAAATAAAATAAAATAAAATAAAATAAAATAAAATAAAATAAAATAAAATAAAATAAAATAAAATAAAATAAAATAATTAAATTAAATTAAATTAAATTAAATAACATAAAAGATAATGAAATGAAATGAAATGAAATAAAATAAAATAAAATAAAATAAAATAAAATAAAATAAAATAAAATAAAATAAAATAAAATAAAATAAAATAAAATAAAATAAATAAAATAAAATAAGACAAGACAAGACAAGACAAAACAAAACAAGATAAAATAAAATAAAATAAAAATAATATTAATAGAGACTGATTTGCTTAACCATGCACACAAAAAACACGATTTTGTTTATCAATTGGATTAACGTTTTCCAAATGTAAGTACAAAATATTAAATGATAATGTATTCTTTAATTTGTATATCATGTTATTTATTGTGATCCAGTCTGTGAATTACAAAATCTTGGTTTTGATTATAAAAGTAATATTTTAATATTTATTCAATATGATTATAGTTCTTGACATATAGTATCACTCATTCGATAGATATGGATGTTATATTTCCACAGAAGGTTCTTTATATTTTATCACATTGTGTTTTTAACAGCAAAGCACACACACAAAAAAAGTTTCAATTAAAAAATGAAAGCTTGAAAAAAACAGTCGATTATCAGATATAACCATATACTGAAAAGTAAATATGAAAAGTGTTTCATTTCCATAACGATCCCAGTATGTATTATCAGGTGTTCCACATGATGGTGCTCTACTATAAGTTTATAGACAAAAGATTAATGATACAATTTATTTTCCTGAACATGTTAATTGTTTCTAATGTGTAGATTGAATATTAGGAGAATGGAAACTCTGGCACTAACATGAACATCCTGACCATGGCAGTCTGATAGTCACATGTAACATTAGTGTGAACATAAAGGCTGTAAGGAATTCTCATGTTGAGACAAAAGAAAACTCTGTGTTCAATTATTCACTCTCTACTGGTTCCAAACCGTTAAAAGTGCCATTGTTTGGTTAAACGCAGAGAAATATTTATGGACGAATGCTTGTAACCAAACAGTTTTGTTAACTATCAGAGGAAGAAAAATGACCATGGTAGTGAGAAGTACCCCAGAACATTTTGTTCAGAACAGTTAAAAATATCTCAGTTTGTCTTCAACAGAACAAAATATTGTAAGTAATTTTCTCAACTGTGGTACTCGACGGGGTCCATGAACTCTCTGGGCTTCAGCATTCCTCCAAAAAATTTTCTTATTATTTAATTTATTTTTGTAAACTATACTTTTAAATACTAGCGTAAAATAACTTGAGATTATGAAGTGCTTAAACTTTATCTTTGATGCTTCTGGATACTCTGCTGGTACATGACTTCATCATGTAAGATAAGCCTGCTTACAGTATGCCGTAAAAAACCCGCAAAAAATGGATAAAGTACTGGCAAAAAATTACCAGTACATGTTCTGTTTACAACAAATACACCGTTAATGCTTAATTGTAATACTGGTAAATCCTTGTCAAATCTCAAATTTAATATAGCAGAAAACTTCTTTATGTTAAAACAGAACAAAGTGGCATATTTTCAGTAATTTTTTTAGAGTGTAAAGGACTTCCAAGTTATAAAATGAAAGGCCTTTAACAGGCAGTACACAATCTACACATGAGAAGTGTGTTAATGCTCACATGGCCAAATTGAAAGGCCTTCTCATTTTTCTAATACAAATTGTAAGTAACAACAATTTGACACACCCTCTGTTTCTCTCTTTCTCTCTTTTAGTGCGAGGTGTTCAGGAAGCTACGATGCTTCTGCTTTTTCTGTGGTTTCCTTTAGCCTGCACACTTGCTTCTTCTTCATTTCAGCAATACACAATAGTGTGGATGGACAGGTGCCTTCATTTTCAAAATTCACAAAATCTGTATTTTCTTTCGGAAGACATTTCTGTCCTGAAGGTGGACTCAGAAAGTTTTGAGAAAGATGCTTCAAGACCCATGCAGAAGGCTGAGACTCATGGATGAGGGCCCGTCGGACTGGTAAACATAATGTTTCACGCTGAGACACTGGATGAGATCAATTCTGGACTTCTATTGTCTTCATTGTGAAAGTATAAACAGAAGTATAACTCGTTCCTTTTTTACTGCGCAAATGTGCAATGTGTGAGTTATCCTCCATTTTGAAAGCACAAAAGATTACTCAATATTTTGAGGTTTTCTGTTAATTGTGATCATTAAGATTTTTTCTCTGGAGAGCTTCATAATTGGTTACATCATTCCGGAGTGGACAAGGTTCTGTATGTCCCATTTTTGCTTAATTTTGATAATTTCTACATCAAGTCTGTGTTCTGAGACTAATTTCGGACCTGACAGACCTTGAACAGTGCATTTTTCTGCCAGTGGATTAAGGAGGTGTTAGTAGTGAATTTTTGGGGGATTTCTTCTGAGATTGGGCTTGTCAGAGGTGGTTCTCCAAATAGATCAATATCCTGGAATTTCTAAGGAAGACTGTGATGGGTAATGCAGCAGGTGGATTGGAGCAGACGGAGGGGCAGGAAACCAAAGGCCCAACAGCAGGGATTAATCCCACCCCCTACATTCCCAAAAAGAAAAGTGCCCCTCCAAAACTACCAATGCCCCCTGAAGAAGAGCTGGAGGAGCGCTTTAATGCGGTTTTGGTGAGTCTGTTATGCACACTCCAAATCAAGTACAACCTGAGGCAGCTTAGTCACTAAAACTTCCTGTTTTAAAGAAATGACATTCTGCTAGGAAGTTCTATACATTTTGTCTTTTTCGTATTATTTAATGCAAGTATTTGCTTTCAAACCTCAGACTCAGCGACAACAAACTGTAGGAAAGGCATACAGATGAAATTCAAATTATAGTGTACCCAAACTCTGAAAATTCTGTCATCATTTACTTTCATCTACAAAAAATAAAAGAAGATATTTTAAAATAAAAACATTGGTACCCATTCTTCAAAACATCTTCTTTTCAAAGTCCTACATGTTAATAAGGACAAGTGACAAATGACAACATTTTTTAATATTAAGGATGGAAAACTCCTTTAAAATACAACAGTTCCCCTGAAATTTGTTGAAAACGATCTACACACATGGAGAAAACACCTCACGTTCTTCCAACATAAACACAGTTTATTGCAAAGACCTGGTTTAACAGAACACACTAACTGTCACATTAGTTCCACATGGACTTTTGGTTCAGGAACTTGCAGTATCGTCGTGATAAATTAAGAAACCTTTTACGAGAAGTCATAGGACTAGAAGAGGCCCTGTATAACAGCTGACATTTTATCTTTATAAAGTTATGTAATATCATATGTTTGACTTATACATGTGACAATATAGTATATATGTGTCATTTTAATAGAAATTAATATATAACAAGATTATAACAAAGTATAATGTTTTCACTTTCTGGTTAAGTACCAGTTGACCGCAGTAGTCCTTGTTCCAACCTAATCTTGTTCTTGCTGCTTTTCAGTCCGCCCTGTGTTTTTCTAAAGTTGCTGTTGCTTTTCTTGCACACAAGCAATTTAAAAGAAGACCACTCTCAAAGCGGAAGCTTCTAGCTGCTTTAGGAGGAAACACCCAAGAACACAGGGTTTCTAGATGGCGCCTTACACCCCTTTTCATAAACCACACCCTGTTAGTTTGGTTGAGAGATGCATTTACATCCATTCATCTGACATGCCTATACATAGCTAATGATTGATTCTTAAATGCATCAAATATAAGGTTGAATTTAGGACATAAAGCAACGCAACCCTTTTTAGGAAGTGACATTTCATCACACTGATGACAGTCACAGCATATGATCTTACAGACAACTGTCCATACACTGACTCAAGGATAAATTGAGTGCAGACATGTACTTGATAGAAAGTACAAACAAACAAAATAATTGTGTTTATCGGAAGACAAAACCTAAACAATGATAATAATTAAGAGAGCATTTTGTTTTTATTTTTATCAATTAGAGAATGAAACAAATTTCACTTGTTTCCAAACCATAAACTTAATACTTCGTATGTTTTGACAAAAGGAAAATGTTAAAATTATTTATAAACTGTATTTAATACATTAGATAGATTTGCAGCTGTGCCCTGACATTTAATTTAAAAACATTGTCACTTTGTGTGTCAACAAGGTTATGGTAAATTCAATAGTTTAAATGATATTATGAGAGTTTTCTGTTGCACACAGAATCCATAGAATTGTTCGATATTTTTACAAAATGTTCTGCTTTTGAAGTTATAGTTTACCCAAAATAGAAAGCTTTGTCATCGTTTATTTTCCATCATGTCATAAACCTGTGTGACCTTCTGCCATAGAACACAAAAGAAGATATTTTGAAGATGGTTGGAAACTAAAAATGGCACGCATTCACTTCCATTGAACGGACATAAAACTAATATTAAAACTCCATTTATGTTTTTCAAAATATCTTTTTAGTCAGATAATCAGTTTTGAAGTAATGATCACATTTCCTGTTCATCAGCTGCACTGATGTCATCCATCAGAAGGAAAAATTTGACTGTCCTCTGAAGCATGTATGACAAAAAATAAATGAATGTTATCAGAAACTGTGTGTAAATTGGAAATCCCTGAATGCATTAGAATCATATCAAACTAGATTAATCTATTAATGTGAACAACCCTGCTTAAGAAAAAACATGACCTGATGCACTGCTTTCCTACTAATCTCTGTTCCCAGAGCACCATGAATCTGCCTCCAGATAAGATGAAGCTTCTTAGTCAGTATGACAATGAGAAGAAATGGGAGCTGGTCTGTGATCAGGTAAGTTGAGAGTGCCCATTTAAGCATTATGACATTAAAGTATCTGCTATCAGTTCTATCAATTATCTATCAGTTATTTAAACTATTTTAGGTGTAGCTTGACTCCTTCTCACATTTCTCCATATGAGTAGCTCATTAAGTCTGAAGTTCATGAACATGAACAGTTCATGTCTGTATTGTAGGTGTAACCTTTTTGGGGAATGTTATCTGGTGGACCACATTAACACATCAACACATATCAAAACCTTGACAACAGAGAAAGATTCAATCACTTTATTTGTCATCTTGTCATTCAAAGCTCATTTATGACTCTTTATTCTCTGTAACACAAAAGCAGATATTCTTAGAGAGGTCTTACTGGTTTGTGTACAATACAAGTCGATGCTGTTGGTTAGAAATGTTCTTCAACTAAAAGGTCAAAACTGTGAGCAGATGAACGGAGGTGAAACTAAGAAGCAAAAATAGTCTGATGTCACAACCTTAAAGTGGTGGAACCGTGGTTACGCACTTCCTGTGTTGGTATTATTGTCTCTATGACAACTGTGAGATGCAAACCTTTTGCTGTGCATGCAAAAATGTACATTGTTTTAGCAACCAAGGCATACACCCAAAATGTATAACATTTCTTCAGCAATCCATTATGGTTTATAAAACACAATTGTGCTAAATGTCATTTTGTAGTGCATCTTTGATTCAACAATTATTCATTCCATATTGTACTAATACATAAAGGTGTGTGTATATAGTACTATGCAGTAGTCGTTTAACCCCAATTAATGTTTTATGTCAGGTTTTTATATCATTAAGAGTATTGTGCTTTAGAAATATAAACACTGTGATATTCAAATATAAAAAACATGTTTATATTCATATATAAAATGTGTGAAAATAGCTAGTTGTTCAAAAAGAGAGCTGGTTTATTATCTAATTAAGCTATTATTACATGATAAAAGAGAGAAAAAACTCAAATAAATAATGAGCTTTATTTCCAGGTGTGCTTACACACACAAGGAGTTCTTTTTGGTGAAGCAGCTTTCAGTACACATACAATGGAAAGTGACAAGAAAAGTAAAATAGATAACTAAAGGTATAAAATAAAGATAACTATGTAAGACACATTGGTAGAGATCAGATTTGACGGAGTCAATGTGAACATCCCACTTCAGATCCTGAGAGATCATGGTCCCCAAGAACCTGGATGACTCCATAGCAGCCACAGTGCTGTTCATGATTGTGAGTGTGTGGAGAACAGGGGTACTTCTCTTAAAGTCCATCTTTGATGTCATTTTGGGGTCAGTTGTGGTCTGGTGGTTAGCAAGTTGGACATGTAAGCAGAAGTGAGGTGGTTTGAATCCGAGTGTCGGCAGACAATGACTCAAGTGTCCTTGAGCAAGGCACCTTAACCCAGTTTGCTCTGCAGTGATAATATGCAAATGGACAATACTTGTAAGTTGCTTGGATGAAAGCGTCTGCTAAATGAAAAATTTTTAAATGTTAATGTAAATATTGTAAGGCCGTCCAGCTCCAGGTTGTTGTAACTGCTCCATAGGGCCAGCTGCCCCAATTCCTGTCTGTACGCAAAGTCATCACCATTCTGTATGAGGTCGATAACAGAAGTGTCTTTTGCGAACTTCAGGAGCTTGACGGAAGGGTCTTTAGAAGTGCAGTCGTTGGTGTAGAGGTAGAAGAGCAGTGGGGAGAGAACACATCCTTGTAGGGCAGTGGTGCTGATGGTGCGGTTGTCTGGCATGAGTGTCGGGTATGTCTGTCAGAAAGCTGGTGATCCATTGAGAGACAGAGCTGGGTCAGTCTGGTGTTAAAGGCATAGCTGAGTCCACACAAGAATCCTTGCATAAGTCCCTGGTTTGTCCAGATGGTGCAGGGTATTATGCAGTCCCATGTTGACTGCATCATCCACAGACCGGTTTGCTTTTTGGGCAACTGCAGCGAGTCCAGCAAGGAGTGAGTGATGTCCTTCAGATATTCTAACACCATTCTTTCGAATGACTTCATGGCCAAACATGTTTAAGCAACAGGTCAATAGTCATTGAGTCTTGTGGTCTTGGGTTTATTATGGATTGGGATGATGGGGGAGCATTAAAGCAGGTAGTGTTTGATCCAGAGATCAGTTAAATATCAGTAAGAAAATGGAGGCCAGGTGGTCAGCACCTGTTTTCAGACAGGATGGTAAAATACTGGACTTTCCTTCTGACTTTTTTCAATTAAAAGTTCACAGTACGATTGAGCATGACTGTTTATTGACTTTTTTGGCCCATAGGAGAGATTTCAGGTGAAAAACCCTCCCTCAGCTTACTTGACTAAGATAAGGAGCTTCTACCAGGACCAGGGTGGAGTGACACGCAGGGTCAGTACAGTCATCTCTCTTACTTTCATTCCATACACCTTCAGATTGTCTTTCATACATGTGCCAATGACCTCAAATGCAAATGCGGTTTTAGTTTGATGCAAACAACTGTCATCTCATGTTTGAGATTCTACTTCACAGTTTAAGAAACGTGTGCAGGAGTCAACGCAAGTCCTTAGAGAACTCGAGATCTCTTTGAGAACCAATCACATAGGGTTAGTGGTTTTCTTTAAGGGTCAACTTTTAGTAAAACCAGGAAATATGTTTTAGAGATATATTCCAAATGTCGTTGTTATTTTACAGTTGGGCTCAGGAGTTTCTAAATGAGGAGAACCAAGGTCTGGATGTCCTGGTTGACTACTTGTCCTACGCTCAGAGTGATGCACCGTATGTTTATTTTGTGATTCCTAACAATATTAATCAACAACACTATTGATAAATCGTTGTCTGTGAAGACTGTGTGTTGCTAGCTTCTATTGCCTCAAATATAACAAGATGTTCCCCATCTGTTTAAACAAACTGACTCTGGATGCTGGCATGTTTGTCAGGTTTGAGGTGGAATCTGTGGAAAACGGTGGCTCAGTATCTGACGGCAGGAGGCTGTCAGAGAGATCGGTGGAAGATTTGGCCAAAAATGTCAATAATTCTTCAACACACGGGATGACAAGAGCAGCTCGTGCACTCACTGTTCGGTGAGTTCGAAACATACGGATATGGCACTGTTAAGATTCTAAGAAAAAACTATATTACTGTAATAAAGGGAATTTTTTTGTCATCATTTACTCCCCTTTCAGTTGTTTTAAATCTGAATACATTTCTTAGTTATAAAAAACACAGATAAGGATATTTGGAAGAATGCTTGGAATCAAACAGCTCTTGGACATTATTAACTACCAAAGAAGGAAAGATTAATTTTACTTGTATTGTTCTGTTAAACACATATGAGATTGTTTGAAAGTAGGACAGCAAAAGGTTCTGGAGTAATTTTTAACTACCATCGTTATTGTTCCGACTATAGCAGTCAATTGGTTACAGGCCTTCTTCAAAAAATCGTTCTCTTTGTCCAACCTAATTAACAAAAAAGAGCACAAAGAACAACTCGAGAACAATCATTAATTTTTGGTTGAACTATCCCCTCCAGTGCTTCCCAGTGCTTAGTGTTTATTTATTGTGTGCCTTTCAGAATAACTTCTCTGGCCCAGAGCAGGAAAACAATGCGAAATGCTCGCTTGGCAAGCCAAAGAGACGACGTTCATCTCTGTATTATGTGTCTGCGTGCTATCATGAATTACCAGGTATTAACAGATCTCAAAATCTACTAGAAAAGTCATTCTAAGAGAACCTTACAGGAGTCTTTATTTTTTGAACAGTCGGGCTTTACATTGGTTATGAATCACCCCAGATGTGTCAATGAAATAGCACTTAGTCTCAACAACAAAAACCAAAGGTATGTGGTCTCATGTTTCTCTTGTGGGCCGTGACCATCCAGTAAATGGATGTTGGTCTAATACTGTAATATGTTGTGCATTTGATGCAGGACTAAAGCTTTGGTGCTGGAACTGTTGGCGGCGGTGTGTCTGGTGAGAGGAGGACACGACATCATCATCTCTGCCTTTGATAATTTTAAAGAAGTAAGTTCATATACACACTTGAACTACTCTTGTTTAAGATTTTGTTTTGTATTGGATTAAAAATGATACAAAAAACAATGTTTTAATGCAACACACTAATGTGTGACAAGTATGAAATTAACTATATAAATGTGTTTTAGACATAATGTAGTAATATAATGTTTTCCATCAGGTGAGTGGAGAGAAGAATCGCTTTGAAAAACTAATGGAATACTTTATGCATGATGATAGCAATATAGACTTTATGGTGAGTTTTAATGTGTATCAGATGATTCACTTACTATTGCATTACTCTGTGACAATTCATGATTTAATGAGTCTCTTCACAGGTGGCTTGCATGCAGTTCATTAACATTGTGGTCCACTCAGTGGAGAACATGAACTTCCGTGTCCATCTTCAATATGGGTTTACCCATTTAGGTCTTGACCAGTACTTAGAGGTAACCATATTGTTCAGTACAATTTACAGCTCACATATATAATTTAAGCTTATTTATTTATAATAAATAGATATTTTTTTTAAATTATATTTTAAAATAGATCATCTAGGTTGAATTCTTATATAAAAATGTAAAATTAATCAATTTTGTATTCAAATTTACTAAATTAAATGTTACAAAATTAAGTACATTTTTTTAGATAGCTTATTTCAGGTAGTATATACTAGTGCTAGTATACCTGTACAGTATTTGTACTATATCAATATTTTGGACAGTTCTTAGTTTATAAAATTGTGAGTTTTAGCAGCACATATGTCTGAAAAGAATATCAATTTATAAAACCTTTTTTTATGGCACACCTAAATAAGACTGACTGTGTGCAAAAGCAGGCTCAAGCTGGGATTGATCTTTTTAGCTCACATATTTGTGTGTGTCTTAGTCCCTAAAAGAGATGGAAAGTGAGAAGTTGCAAGTGCAGATCCAGGCCTACTTAGATAATGTGTTTGATGTCGGAGCTCTGCTGGAGGATGCAGAGAATAAAGCTGAAATAATAGAGCATGTATCAGATCTGCAGGAGACCAACGAACAGGTGAAGAACACATATACACTGAGCACAAGAATCCTAAATGTGAGAATATTGTAAGTATGCAATACCGACACTCAAATGTGTGTGTTTTGTTACAGCTGAACGCCAGGCTGCAGGAATATGAGAATGGAGCCATGGAAAAAATGGCAGAACTTGAGCAACAACTCATGCAAGCCACAAAAGAGTCGGCACTGCTGAAGGTACCACACTGTTTGCATATTATCCATACTATATTCAGTGTAGAAGTTGTTTATTCCATTGTGGTGTGTGTCCCAAACTTGTATGTTTGTGGTGTGTTTAACAGGAGAGCTTGAAAGAGTCGTGCACTCAGGTGAGCACCCTGCAGCAGAGAGAGAGAGAACGAGAGATTCAGAGAGAGAGAGAACGAGAGCAGGAGCGACTTTCTCAACCATCACATACAGAGAGAGAAAGAAACAGAGAGAAAGTGAGTGAGGGCGAGTCTAGACTGGAGCACAAGCTGAAGGAGCTCCAGGAGAAAGGCCTGGTCCGTCTACAGCGCACCGCATCCGGAAGTCTAGACATTGAAGTCATTCCAGTCGTCATAGAGAAAACTGTCACTCAGAAAGGTACTGTCTGCCCTTCTGTCTATTTTGAATCAGATTCACAAGCCAAATTTATTTTTTCACTTTTCTTCTTATAGGTGCAGTATCAGAGCCTGCAGCACAAGCCCTGCCATCTCCATCCACAGCCCCGCCCCCACCTCCTCCACTGCCCGGAGCTGCAGCACCCCCACCCCCACCTCCTCCTCCACCACCACCACCCTCTCTCCATGGATGTGCAGGTGCTCCTCCTCCTCCGCCTCCACCTCCACCACCTCCAAGTATTGGAGGACCACCCCCACCTCCACCTCCACCCAGCAATGGGCCGCCACCCCCTCTGGGACCTCCTGCACCTGAAGCTGATACAGGTTAGTTGACAAAAAGTCTTAAAACCAAACGCTTGCAAATATATGGTCATGTTTGTTTCCGTTCACACAGGAGCAAAGAGCCGTAAGCCAATACAAACCAAATTCAGGATGCCTCTGTTGAACTGGCAGGCTCTGAAGCCCAATCAAGTCACAGGGACTGTGTTTAGTGAGCTGGACGATGAGCAAGTGTTAGGGGTATGAGCAAAGACATTCATGCATATATATAATGCACATGTATTTAAATAAAGTATCATATCCATAATTCAGCATATTTCGTTTTGTCAGGAGCTAAACATGGATCTGTTCGCGGAGAAGTTTAAAACCAAATCCCAGGTGCCTCCTGCAGATCTTTCGAAGCTCAAGGTTAAGGTCGCTGAGAAGACCCAAAGTAAGGTTTCATTGCTGGAAGCGAACAAAGCCAAAAACCTTGCCATCACCCTCCGCAAGGGAGGCATGACCCCCGATGCCATTTGTACTGCTATTGAGACGTATGTATCTTTACCACATTTTTAAGATTTTTAGATATATTTTTTGGCGTGAAATCATATCTTCGTTTCCAGGTATGATCAGTCTCTCAGTCTTGACTTCCTGGAGCTCCTGGAGCGCTTTATTCCCTCAGAGTATGAGATGAAGCTTCTCCAAAACTACGAGAAAGAAGGACGCCCGATAGAAGACCTGAGCGCGGAGGATCGCTTCATAAGTCGCTTTGGAAAAATCCCACGCCTTGCCCAGCGAATAAACACCCTCACCTTCATGGGAAACTTCCCTGAAAGTTTGAAACGCCTGCAGCCCGTAAGATTACACCACATATTTGTTATTCCACAATTCCAACCCACAAGAGTCCCATTTCAAATCCATCACTATGTCAAACCTGTTTCTATAGCAACTGGATGCCATAATTGCCGCTTCAGTGTCCCTCAAGTCTTCGACTAAGCTTAAAAAGATGTTAGAGGTATCAAGCTCAATCCGTTACATTTGTGCTTCTTCAATACAATCTTAACTGAAATGTCAATCTCATGATACAGATTATCCTGGCATTCGGGAACTACATGAACAGCAGTAAAAGAGGAACAGCGTATGGATTCCGGCTTCAGAGTCTTGATCTGGTGGGAGTTGTGTTTAAATGGAGCACTTCAGCTTTATTAAATGGGAATAAAATTTGCAGATACAATTGTACAATAGAACTTAACATTTTCTCTCATGTCTTTCAGCTTCTAGACACAAAGTCCACAGACCGATCACAGACGCTGATGCATTTCATTGCTAATATGGTGCATGAGAAATATGCTGAACTTGCCAACTTCCACACTGAACTCCGCTTTGTAGACAAAGCTGCACTGGGTAAAGAGTGAAAAAAAGTGAAATATTTTCAAGAGAAAGACATGTGGGTGTACAGATTATGATTTTAAAGTTGTCTTCTTTAGTGTCTTTGGACAGTGTGCTTCAGGACGTCAGATCTCTAGAGAGAGGAATGGAAGGGACTAAGAAGGAATTTCTGGTGCAGGATGACATTCCATCATTGAAAGAGTTTGTTAAAGCTAACAGTGATGTTTTAGATTCACTTGTTAAAGATGGCAAGACAGCACAGGTGAGATCACTGAAGCATTCACACGAATGAATTATTTGCATGAGTGATGCAAACCACTCGCTTTCTTTTCCTCAAACAAGGAGGCGTATGGGTCTGTAGTCGAGTACTTTGGAGAAAACCCAAAGACAACACAGCCTTCCATGTTCTTCCCATTCTTTGTAAGGTTTATCAAAGCTTATAAGGTGAGAGATTTAACTTCAGCACTATTGTCATGCTTTTGTAAATATCAAATCAAGACACATCAAAACAGACCACAAAGCTCTTTGATCAAATGTTTTTGTAAAGTGTACTGTATACACACAAGGTTTTTTTATGTGAAACAATTTACACAAAATGTGTACATTTTAAAGCCTTAAAATTAATTTAATAATAGCAAATAATAACAAAAGCAAATCTGATTAACTCAAAACGCTCTATTAGAAGTCACCAAAAATATGGGTGTATATTACAATTATATATTTGTTAATAGATACTTTTTTCATGAAAACTTAAACAAATATTTGTAAATTTAAAAGAAAATAAATGTTGAATCGGTATTGAATTATTTCAATTAAGAATTTTCTCAAAAAAATATATTTCACGTTTTTAAGTTAATAACTGTTTAAATTGTGATATTTATTAAGCCACATGATTTTTACTTTATATAGTGATTGCAAGTATGATGAAATATTAAATCATTATTAGTCAGCCTGACTTTCCTTCCGCTGTTAAACCCAAAGGAAGATATTTTGAAGAATGTCTGGAACCAAAAACTGTAGGATTTCTATTGTATGGATAAAAACTATGTAGGCTTACGTCGAAAAACATTTTTTACTAACATTTTTTAAAACATCTTCTTTTGTGTTTGGCAGAAGAAAGTCATACAGGTTTGAATTGACAAGAGGGTTAAAAAACGATGGCAGAATTATCATTCTAAAGTTGATTATTCCCTTAAACAGGTCAAGTTAAAAGCTTACTTATTTTTTTGATTATTAATGAATGAACAGCAAGCCGAACAGGACAATGAGCTGAAGAAGAAGCAGGAAATTGCTGCAGAAGAACAGACAACCCCTTCTCCGAAAAAGAAAGACAGCAGTCCTCAAAAGGTTTGATTAATATCTCCAGAACTGTAAAGTAAATTTACACTGCTTTGTGCCTTTCAATGTTTTAGTAAATGCCACTGATCTGGATTATTAAATTTAGTCAGTTTTATTTTCTAGAATTTCCAAATAATTGCATTTTGAAATAATACTGCTAAATATATTAAATGTCCCAAAGCGTTTTCTGTTTAGAAAAATCTCTTCCTGATTCAATTAAAGCAATTTTTAATTCCCTCCTTTGGTTTTCAGGGCCCCATGACGCCCAAAATGCCTCAGATGGATCTGATTGCAGAGCTGAAGAAGAGACAGGTGAAGCCACAGGTCACAGATGGGGCCATTGATGACATAATCACAGGTAATGATGTGTTACAAAATCTAGAATTATATCACAATCATTTCAAGTCACATCAGACCCACTGCTGAGAAAATAGTGAAGGTGTATTAGTGTAGTTGCTTAGTAAATGTCCTACAGTGTGACATTGTAAAATGTAAAAACATAAAAACGTTTATATTATTAAAATTTACGTTTAACTTTATAATAACTTTACTTTATCTAGCTCCTTTAAAGCTGCTTCTCAAAGCACTTTACATAAATCAAGCCAACAAAAACAATACAGCAACTTTAAAAAAGAATTGAATCAAGTTTATACAAGTCAACACAAAGTTGAACTTATAATAACAACATTGTCTTGTCACACCACAGGAAAAAAATATTTTTAATCTATTATTTATGCTTTAAAAATATAATTTGCTAGAGAATACGACAAGTGATAATAACATTGAAGCTGTCTAGAAATGACCCAGAATGAGATATAACATCATACGTGTCTTTTCAGATTTGAGAAATTCACCTTATAGAAGAACTGATGGACGAAGATCAGCTCCACGACAGGAAAACTAAAAGTTATCATTAACAGTACATAGATATGTACATACATTTAAACCGTTATCTTAGTAAAACATTTCTAGTCTGTATATTTTCAGTCATATCACACAAGCTTACATGTTAAAGATGTATAAAGGCTCAATCTCAGAGAATCTTTTAGAAACCATGATAATAAAATCTGTAAATACAGAATGCAAATATTTTCTACCTTTCCATTATGAAGAACAGCTGCACTGTATTTTATGAGTTTATTATGTTCTTTTAGCTGTGTTCAATATGCAAATGAATTGTAAAAAGCATCCAGAGAAGACAGCAGTGTTTTTATATAACCTGTGTATTAAAAAGGGTTTGTATTTTAGAGAATTAGTGTGAGAATTTGTACAGTAGTTATGCATCCCTCATTTATTTTATGCCCCCAAACCATACAAAGACAAAGTGTTTTCGTAGAAGAGAGCTGTACTTTATTAGACACACAACCACAGCAAGTATGTACAAAAGGTCTCGGCTCTCTTTTTCTCACAGGAAAAATAATAAAGTTACATTTCTCACAAAGTTATCATGGCATCCACACCGATAATTTCTTTTTCTTCATCTATAGGAATTTATATTTATATACTTTGTATCTAGAGCTATTCTCAGTTGGTATATACTCTACTCTAGAGATGGGATGGTCACAGCGTGGGTAAAGTGTTCACACCATCACTGGTGTTTTTGATGCTTTAGAGTGGAGTCCTGTCTGCTCGCTCATTCAATAATACACACTCTTACCATCTGATCACCACAGAATACAGTAAAACATGCCTGAGCCACATAACATCAGACATATAAAAACATATTTTTCCTACTTTGACTTTACAGCAGTGACTCTCTTACATCAGTGTATCTGACCTCACTGTTCTCTCCTTAGACTCTTATTTTTTTGTTAAAAACACGTAGATAACTTTGTTCTTAAAAATCATCTGCACCGTGCGATTGCTTTTAGAATGAACATGCATTGCTATAATCTTTGTTTTTATTCTTTTTAAAACTTTAATATATTATAACTCCATTTTTAAATAAAACTTTCTTCTGGACATAACAATTTGGTAGGACTCTCTAATAATTATGGCTTATATTTACATGTTATATAGTTTGATCTTTTCTATATTTTTCTCTTGTATAGTATTATATTGGTGCCATAATTTAGTAACATCCACACCATCATGTAGAAAACTTTCATTGAAGGGACTAAGAAATATTCTACATTAAACATGTTCTGAATAAATTTGACAGTTGTTTCACCCTTTAACAAATAATGTGCTTCCTTTAGATTTCTCTGTGTGCTGTTTTCTTGTCCAGATGGATTTACATTTTTAAACTTTAGAAGAAACATCCATCTCTCTCGCTTTTTGAGAGTGTTGAAACATGGCAGAAACACAAGTTCCTCCTTTATTTGTGCATCTTTAACTAATGAACTTGAGAATGAAGCTGTGTTATCTCCCACCAGAGGGCATTGAAGAGAAATTTGACATTAGAGCTTTCAAATATACTTCTGCTGATGAATCCATGCTGTCAGTTTTCCATATAATAAGCATGTTACATTCTCAGGTCATAATACAGCAGTGAATTCCATAAATATTTCTACTCGATCAACCAGATTTTACCCAGATGCCACAGATTCACTGTACATAAATTCTTGCACTGGTTGGCTGGATACAGGACTTTTCATATTCATCCCACACTGTAAAATAAAACAACTCAAACTATAAAAAACAAAAGTATTCATCTGTGCTGTGTAAAGAAGCTGCTATACATTACATATGAACTAGGCTGTACAGAAGAATATTTTCAACTCAATATACAAAACACTCATGAATAAATTATTTCCTAGTATGCTAGATATTTCAGGATTACAAAAGCAAACTTATGTACAAAGAAATTGCAATATAAAATCAACAAACAAACGAAAAAGTAAAGGCAATTTTGCATCATACATAATCTACCAGCCGTGATAAGTGAACAATGAATGTCTGTTGTGTAAATTTGGTTAAGAGAATCTAGCTTATAAAAGGGAAATTTTCTCACTTTCCCATGCACTGCAGTCTCAGTGGGCCCATCTTTAGCGGATGGAAGGCTGACAGGAAGTGATGGCATTCCTCAGCATCCCTATTCATGCATGAAACCCTTTTATGCTGTCTGAGGAATGTAAGCCACGAGGGGAACGTTTGGGTTTTGATCACTTGAGTGTGCTTATCGCCGCATGAGTTGCTGGATTTTTCTCATTTGCAAGGAGTGCTTTTGGTTCTCAAATGGGTTTGTAGCAGCAGAGCTGTGGTAAGAGCCCTAAGCCATGTAAAACACCATTTAGTTGCTTAACATTTTTACTAACAAGCAGAGCAAGAAGCTTTTATAAACAATAAATGAGCCTACAAAACCTCAGATGAAGAAAAATTGTGCATGGTTTTCTTATTTATCATACACAAAGTCCAGCATCGGTATTATTTGAGAAGACGCTGGATCGGAGAACGTGTGAATCATTGCACATTTCCAACATGAATTTCTCTCCGATTTCACCCTAAGACACGGAGTTACACCACTAATCTCTCCTCTGGCCATTTACTCCTGACATCGACCGAGCGCTTAAGCCATTATTTTAAACCCTGCAACCAAGAGCGATCAATTTCACGCATTCGCTTTTTAAGAAAGCTAGAAAAATCTCCCCACTCTTATTTAGTTCTCGCTCACTTTCTCACCTTTATGTGATCAGGCCTTCAAAGGAAACCTGCAGATTGTATCATTGACAAATTCAAAGTGTGTAAATGTCACTTGAGCAAGAATGAAAATGTGCGGTATTATCGACGCCTCAAGGCTGAAATTTTCTTGGGTTGTTTTAACTTTCTGCATTACAATGTTTTCAAATCACAGAATGCATTGCTGTCATATTCAGATTGACCACTTTGCAGAAGCAAATACTACAGATGACGTTCGAAATGACACTGGAAATGTACGATTCTGTCATAGTGGCAGTCATATATACGAAGAGTTTGAGTGGTTCATTAGGAGAGAGGATGAGTTGGAATGTTCTTCTGCACAGATGTCTCCCACTCGATGGATCATGTCCAATGGCATGACTGCCTTAGAATTACCCCTCCATCTTCATGTTTTATAACCCCTACACGTTGAACCTATCCATCTGTTTGTGCATTCCAAATCTGACTGATTCTTCTCAAAGTTTGTGCTGAACATTTGATGATTGTCAGACTTTTGTACTTTTTCATTCAAAGAAGTTTTAGATTCATGTTTAGCATATAAAACTTGTAGTGCCTATGGAATGATGCCATTAATTAAGCTTATGTATATTTTTAAATAGCCGTTTGGGAAAACTGTGACTTGAACAAATGGTCAATAATACCAAGACAATATGCGCAGGTGATGAAAACACAAACAGCCAACAACAATTACTCCCCTGCCAGGACAACTAAATAACTACTACAAAAAAT
This sequence comes from Triplophysa yarkandensis, assembly GCA_033220385.1. Classification (NCBI taxonomy): domain Eukaryota; kingdom Metazoa; phylum Chordata; class Actinopteri; order Cypriniformes; family Nemacheilidae; genus Triplophysa; species Triplophysa yarkandensis. Next base: position 6,834,250 of record CM065661.1, read on the forward strand.
TCATAAAAATGGTGTTATGAACACCTGTTTGAGCTAAAAAAAAAAGTGAAATGGTTCATTCGGCATTGTGTGTGTGTGTGTGTGTGTGCATTATTATGACGGTATTGTAATTAACCATGAGAATTTTCCGTCCAAAAAAGTTATCATAGCACCAATTTCAGCTGTTCCTTCAGAAGCAAAACCAAAAGATCTTCATTCACGAGTGATGCTGCTTTACACATTAAGGTTTGCTGTTTTTTAAACATTCTATTTGTTGATATATAAGAGCAAGAAAAACTCTGAACAAACACCGACTACTACAGTACTCACTTCAGTATCAATTATTGCAACTCTACTTGGTATGACAAGTCTGGATTTTACACTTGATGGACATCTACTGGTTCTCCAACATGTGAGATTTGGCAAAAAAATCAGGGGTTGGGTATAGAGTCCTTCCCCAGGCCTCCCGTGGGTGGTGTGATGCTGGCTGAGTGGTGGAGCTGGAAACAGGCTGGTGGTGAGTGTCCAAGCCCATCTGTTGTTTCTCTCTTTGGGGAACTGGCACAAGTCCGGGGTAGGTAGGGTTTAGAGCTTAGACCTGCTTAACATGGAGAAAAGGGGTGGTTGGGTATGATTTCCACCTCCGTGAAGTTTTGGTGCCGGAAAAACTAAACAAATGTTGTTGTACATGAACAGTCTCTCCTTTATCTTTGTTTTATCTTTTACTTGGATGCTTCCAACAAAGTAGCGTTTTCTGTCTTCCAATTCTTACTCTTTGTCAGGGTTCACAGGCTTGAGCTCCGTCTTTTTTCTCTCCGTATCCAAGTCCAGGCTGCAGATGGTGGTGGGTTTTAGGACTAATGAGGACAGACTGAGAGAGGTGAGAGCAGAGGGAGAGGAAGGGGAGGAAGAGGAAGTGGGTGAGGATGGGGATGGAGGAGATCGGCCGTTGTGAATGGGAAGAGTTGCGGAGTTAAGTCTTTCTCTTTGTAAACGGTGTTGTCTGATGGTAGAGGACAGGAGTAGGACCTCTGCTGAGAGGTTGGGTGCTGAGAGGTTGGACGCCGAGAGGCTCGCCAGAAGCGCTCTGGCCTGGTTGGAGGAGGCCGTCAGGGAGGACAACAACCCCTCCTGAGGGTTTTTACGAAGCCTGGAGGGCAGTTGGCCAGAGAAGCTGGCAGCCCTGGTGCTTGCTAGAAGGGATTCTGTCACTCGGGTTCTGCTGGGATTTAGGCTCATAGCCTTCGGGACGGGCAGTAAGGTCAGAGCAGGGGGATAGAACAGAAGAGCAGGTAGAGAAGAAACAGAGAGTACAAACTAAGAAGAGTAAAATACATTGAAGATGTCAGAACAAAACTAAACGTTTCATGAGGCTCTGGTGAACATGACAGCTCGATGATGTCACAGGCTATTTATTTCCCAAATGTGTATAGGACCATGGTGGGGGGGGCAGGTAGAGGATTGTGGGATTCAGTCAGGAGATGCTGATGGTGGAAAAGCCTCGGGCGGGTCGCTTCGGGTCGTTTGCCGCATCTCACTGGATCGTAGGGTTGGGTGTGAATGGTTGCCATGATGACGAAGGGAGCACATCGGGTCAGCGGACGATGGCAGGTTATAGTAAAAAAGAGTAAGATGTGAGAGGGAGGGATGGATGGAGAGATGAAAACAAACACAGGATAACATTATATAGGTTAGGATCATTAATGCATGATGCTAGCCTGCTAATTAACACGGCAGATTTCACTACATAAGAGCAAATCCACCTTAGATCAAAGACATTCATTTAATTGATAACATTTCTAATGGCAGTGTTTCCCAACCTTTGTGTCTTGTGTACCCTCTAACTCGGTAAGCTTTGACTCAAATTGTTTTCACATCTAAAATTCTACAGTGAAAACAAATGTAATTTATGCTATTTATATTTCAATACATTAAAACTGGGATTGTAATATTGTTAGCTTTTGATTGTATCCCATTTTTTTAAAACCAGAATTATTTCAAATTACTTTAGTACACAAAACCCCCAGTTGGGAATCACAGTGTAAAAGACTGCGAATAGACACCAGAGACAGACCATTCACCAGAAGCTTGGTCCAGTAAACATATAAACATTTCAATTAGGCTCAGTCACCTTTAAACACCCTTTGGGTCACTCTCCAGGACAGAATGTGACTTAGACAGTTCACATTTATCGTAAGTGTTCCACAGAAGACCACTCAAACTTGAAGGAGACAGATGGACAGCAGGAGAGAGTGAAGAGGACAGAGACATGGTGAAGAGAGTCAAGAGAGTCCAGTTCTTTCCACCTGAAGTGCCAATTATTCCACCCTAATAGAACCGAATAACAATCTCCATCCCTTTCACCCCATCTGCCCTTATTTAAACCTTCTCCCTCATTCTTCCTCTCTCTCTTTTCCAAACCTGCTGGTCCATGTCCTTTTCACCATTCCTTGTCATAAATCCCCTGGAGAAGCTGAACATGGCTTGAGACTTTAATAGATTCCATTGCACAAAAATGAATGCATTTCCCAGTTGGTAACTTTCTTTGCCCTCATGAAATGTAAAAACATATCATATTTGATCTGAGTCATATATATAATGAATATTTTGTATTCATGGGGCTAAATGGAGTGGCCTTTATGCACCTGCAGGTCTCAAAGGTGTTCTGCAAGGTTCGGGTCATTGCTCTATTCAGACCAGTGCTTTTGAGTCCTGCTTTGTGCATAGGGGCATTGTAATGTAGGAATAGAAAAAAAAAACTTTAAATCTGTTGCTAAAAATAGGAACACACAATTCTCCAGAATAGCATTATATGCTATAGCATTAAGAATTCAATTCACAAAAATATGACAAAAGTATATATATACTAAACTTATACTAAACTTAAAATAGGAAACTATACTTTTATAAACTATAAGTGGGCCAATGTCATCCCAAGGTAAGTACAATACTATTACATTGATATTAGTATTCTTCTCAAATAAAGTATGCTTTTACATATACTCGACATTTACTTGAGTATACTTATAAAAATGAACTTCAAATATTCTTCTTTTACCCAAAGAAGCATCCCAGTATTTTGGTCTTTATGCAAGATTTAGAGACTTGTAGAGGAATGTACTAATCTTTACGTACAATTATGTCTCAAAGGAATTCAGATTGTCAATCATTCACATTCTATTTGCACCTAATTCAGATTGAATTCAGATTTAGTTTGTTGAATAAAACGGACTAGATCAACACAGACAGTCAAAAAGAAAACCCAAAAGAAACGTTAAAGGATTAGCTTAAATATGGGCATTTGTATGTTGCTTTTATCCATGTGCTCCTATGAGGGTTAAACAAAAGTAGGCATGTCCCTTCCCCTTATAAAGACAATAATGATGGGTTGCGCTTAAAAGATTAGAGCCGCACCTTATTCAGTTTAACACAAGTGCCTATAACAGCTGATCCGCATTTGTGTAATTATAGTTGCAGTGAACTCTCCGATCTCTCTTTCTCTCCCTCAAATATCTGCCTCTGTATTCCTTCCGACGAGGATTTTCTTTTCTAATATTCATGGCCTGTTGAACAGGGGCCAGATTATTAAACACAGAGTGAAAGATTTACAGAACATCCGCATATCTAACTTCACCTCAGCTACAACGCAGAGGCCCTCAGCCATCCTTTAAACCGTCGTTCAAACCCTCCCTGTGTTTTCCACCTGTCTCTTTTACAGCGTTTTGGCACTCACATTTTCCCAGTCGCTGTTTTCATGTGTACTACTATCTCTCTGCGTTCTAAGTTCTGTTAGGGAGTTTTAAGCGCACTCTATAGTCCCAAATGTTCTGCGATTGACACAGCGATTCAGCTCTTTTCAAAGCACGGCTCCCATCGGTGCAAGAAAGTTTTCTCCCGCTTTGCTTCATTTGTGACTAACACACAGACGACGTTCATATAATGCATGCAACCCTCCTGTGGGTAGCAGCCTGTGCTGTAGGCTGTTATTGAGATACCTTCAGATGTTTCAGACCTGTTTCAACCGGATAATGATGCTCGAAAGCTTCGACAAAGTGAAAGGTAGGCAATTAAGAGACTATACAAAACCTAAAAATAGACAAAGGCTTGACGGCAAGACATACCTGCTGTTGACCCTGGCTCTTTAGGAAGTCATCTCTCTGTTTGCTTGTTTTGTTTTTATCCGATCCACCTTGCTGCAGATGCTTCAGACGAGACAATGCCTTACCACCGCTAGTCTGAGACAGAGAAGGGAAACAGATGTTTTGACAAATTTCCAAAAAATAATTTCCATGTATTTACTAACGTTTGCAGTCAAAGTAAGTGCAGGAAGGAAAGTGTGTGCAAGATAGTCAGTTTCACAGTGGGGGGTTTCAACAGAACGCATGCAAACTCGAATCAACTCTTTCTCAGACATAAACAGTACTACTGTCCCTGTGTATAAGGGACAGTTCACCCAAAATGAATATAGTGTTATCACTTAATCACTATCTTGTCATTTCTATTCTGTATGACTTTCCTCAACAAAACACAATAGAAGATATTTGGAAGAAAGCTCTTAACAGAACAGTGCTAGCACCTATTCACTTGCATTGGTTTAGTGTCCATACAATAGTAATGAATGGGTGCCACTGTGGTTTGGTTAGTAAATATTTATATATACAATATATATATATATATATATATATATATATATATATATATATATATATATTGTGTTTTGCAGAAGAAAGTTAAACAGAGTTTAAATAGCAAGAGAATGAGAAAATAATGCATGGACTTCCATTTTTGTGGGAATGTTCACTTTATTAAGGCCCAATAGTTGTATTTTACATTAGCCTTGCTGAATAAAAAAATAGAAACCAAATAGAACCCATCATTGAAATTATAATGGCTTTAAAGTAGCTTCTTCCATCAAAATCACAAATAAAATAATTTAACATCCCACTAATAGAATCCATTACATACTTATAGTCACCATAATAGTTTCTATTAAAACCCAATACTATAATTCCCGTTATAACTATTAAATCAATTACAATGTCCAGTTTGCTTTCTATTGTTTTCTAACAGGAAATGACAACTAAAGTCAGATTCAATCTGTCTGGAAAAACACAAGTAAAATGAAGGTATGAAACCAACAACATACTAGTTAAAAGGAATGACGCAATGCTGGCTGCGTTGGCAGCTTGTCGTAGTGGAAAACACAAGTGATATCTCCAAATCTTTCCTTGCTGTCACTCACTGAGATCAGCCCTGTTCTCAGGGGGGCTGAGTAATACACATGACGTCTGGTGCGTTGCTGCTTCACAGCACAACCACTGAGAACTGTTTTACCCCTACATCTACTGTGATGAGCTTGACTTCCAAAGACAATTGCAGTCACATGAAAGGCTTCATGCAACAACACAATCCTTGGAATTGGAAAGTTAAAAAAAATATATTTTTTGGGAAAGCTAGAAATGTATCTTGTTTGGAAATGCCTGATTTCGACCAGTGCTCAAATGTAACAACTGATGAAAATACAAAAACACTACTCGGACAGAGTTGTGGGCGTTAAATATGCAGTACCTTATTTAAACTACCCTAAAAGTGCCTGAAGCACAACCCTTCCTCACGCTCATTCTATTACACCACATAAAATAGATTTAATAGAGAATGTTAGAAAGGAGGAGGTAATCAAATTGCATAGACATTTTTAGAAGAAAAAGAGCAGAAAGCAAGCGAAAGAACTACAGAATTTATTTTGTGCGAAAGATACAATTACAAGTTTTTCTACTGAGTTAAAACAACAGCTTACTGGAGGCAAACAATTCATCAAAGCATCTGCAAAAACAGCATAAACAGATTTTCTAGTCATGACACACAAGGGAAGAGACCAAAGAGCACCGAGAAGAGAAAGAGAGAAAGCTTCAGATGGAAATAACAGAACCAAGACTGAAGCAGACATTGAACCTTGGATGTTGATGTTCTGATGTGGGAAGGTTTGGGTGGTACAGGAGGTCTGTTTATTTCTCCATCTCCAGAGCTCTCTGTGTTCTGAGTTTTGACATTGGAGGATCCCTGGGAAGCGGCGGGGACGATGTCCCCCGTCTGAGGGTCTGTGCTAAATTCCATCAGGCTGAGCTCCAGCTCGCGAATGGTTTCCTCCAGGCTGTCCAGACGACGATAGGTGCTGTGGCAGATGTCTTCTTTCTCCCCTCCAACACCTTGGGTGCGTATCACACCAACCTGAGACGTCTCCAAGGGGCTGTTTTCGTACAAGACTGACAATGTAGTTTCCGACTTTTGGCTGGGTGTCTCAGGCCTCTGATCCCTCATTTGCTGGTCTCCTGTCTCTCTCTCCGCCTCGAGAGAATCCTGAACCCTTGGCTCTCTTTTCAATGGCTGTTTAATTGCTCTCTCCCTTGTTAAGGGGGGCCAGGATTGGGTCACATCTCCAATGGGGGCCTGTCTCGTCTCAGACTCCCTCAGGTCTCGTATTTGGCTCGTTGCCAGATCTTGTTTCCATAGCAACAGACTGGGGGTCCTCACGATGTGGCTGAAGTAACTTACTTTAATGTCACTTCCAGATGTATTGTCTTTTATTGCCTTTGTGTCATCGGAATCCTGCAGTTCTGGTCGAGACTCGGCCGAGTCTTCAGAAGGGGACGTGGGAAGCGAGTTACATTCAGTCAAGACGATCTGAGGTAGAGGAGCAGGAGACGGTCCATTCTGCATCTGCAGTATAGAAGCATGGTTTATACGGATAATTCATTTCTCAATGTGACTCATGGGTGTTGCTTCGTAGCTTTGCACGTTCGTACCCCAGGGTTGATATATATTAAAAAGTTATTGTATAGTTTTGCATCCATAAAGGTCACTTTTAATCTTGGAAACTTAAAATGTACCTTTAGGCTTTTTTGTCTCCTTTAAGATTGTGTTATTTGTCATTTTGTTTTGAAAAGGACATACAATTCTAGCTGTGAAATTAGCGTTTGACAGCATGTGAAATAAACTCACCAGATCAGATTCTTGTGTTAAATCACTGGACTGATCATGTACATCACGCTGAGATGCAGTCAGCTGCTGGTATGAAAACATGTGTACCGTGACATACATACAGATTATATAAAAACACACACAAATGCACGCGTTCACACAAAATAATAAAGATGATCTCATTATTCATCTTTAAATTGTAAAAATCCTGTCCAGTATATGGATTCTTTTGTGGAACATAAAGGAAGATATTTTGAGAAATGCCCTGTGTTTTTTTTGTCCAGTCAAGGGGGCCAATGATTTTTGGTGACTGAGGTTCTTCAAACTACCTTCTATTGAAGAAAGTCATACAGGTTTAAAATGAATAAATAGTTTGCAGCCAAGGAAAAATGTATTTTTTGTATGAACTTCCACAACGTTGTTTAAGGACTTCATATAGTATACAAATCAAACAACGGCATAATTCAGATTAAAATGAGGTGTACCATATACAGTACAAAATCTTTTAGATTTCAACACACACCCACAAAACATACATGCAGTGGCAGGTTCACAGAGTTTATGTGGTACAGTGATCCAAAAGCATCTTCAGGTCTTCGAGAGGATTAATGTGAAGGTTTGTTTTATTATCTGTGCATAACTACAGTTTCCGTGGGACACACTGAAAATTCAAGGCAAACGTGTGTAAGTTAACACAAGCACATTAGCTTGCACAAGAGGTTGTTACCTGTCCAGCTGAGGGCATATGGGGCAACACCTGTAAACTACTGGGTGGAGGGTATTTCCTGGGAGAGGGCAAAGGGAGACGTGGAGACACATATCGCTCAAAGAGCTGAGTGTTTGGGGAGAACGAAAAACATGGGATGAAAATTTCAGGATGAACAATGTTAGTTACATTTCAGGATTCACATCTAAATCTCAAACTATTATAATAAATGTTCAGAACGCATCCTACCATTATTCAGACAGTACACACTGCAACTTTAGACAAAGGTTAAGTTATTTTAATGATATTTGTGTCAGTATTTTTTAGGAAATGGGGTTTGTTAAGATTCATTAGCCTCATGATGTCCCAACAGTCTCCACAGGTCTCCACAAGAGTCAAGCAGGACAGGAGACATCTGCTCGCTTACCCTGTCATCCACTCAACCAAGAGAACAAAATCTGTCTGTTTGTTGGTGTTAATGAGCCCTAAGGTGTATGTGAGAACGTGTAGCTTCACTGAAGCTGGTCAAGTAGGTTAAAAATCGACTTTAGCAAAGAGCAAGCGCTGTCCGTCAGTAGATGGGTTCTTTAGGGACCCAGGGGTGAAAGAGCTTTACGGTAAAGGGCTACACTACAGGTCAAAAGTTTTGGGACACTCGTGGGATATTTTTCTCATTATTAAAAAAAAAACTTTGATCTGAAGGTGGATAATATGAAATTATCTAATGATATGAGAAACAATACCGGAAAGGATGATGGAATTGGTTGTCACGGACGACCAATGATCACCTATGCAGCGTAATAGTCATTATTAAAAAGTATCCGACAATGATGTGGTTGGCCAATTAGAATTGAGTATTACAGAGGGACCTACATTATGCATATCATCTCAATATGTATAGTTTTATTAGTCACTTGTCTCACACAATGCACTCGCCAGTGTTCACCTAACAGCAAGACAACACATCACATGTGGCTACTACACAAGACATTCTCTAACCACTCATTTAAGCTTAATTGGTTATAAGCCAAAGAGGGCAGAACGAAATTCAGATCTCCAGCCTGGTAATGTGTACTTAATGAGCAAACCAGCCAGCCGGTATCACCCAGCAATGTGTGTGTATGTGTGAAGATAATTGTGATGCTCAGTGGGTGTACAGCAGGCACATCTGGTCCTCTTGACATAAGGACATTAATCACCGACATTAACACTTTTGCTGTAAAGGAACATCTCATGCGTCTCCTCAGGTAAGACATGTGCTCACCTCCAGCTCAGATGCTAACTTCTCGTCATCGCAATCCTCTCTCTCTCCTCCAGCGACGGTCGGAGGAGTGGAGGCAGGCCTGGGGGCTTCAGATATGCTTCTTCTCAGCTTCACGTGAGGCTTTTGGGATTCTGTATCCTCCGATTCGGCTTTCTGTTTACACACAAATGTATCTTAGCATGGGAGACATGGGACATGGGAGTTTTTCTCTCTCTTTCGAAAATGAGCTTATAGTATGTAGATAATAAACCATTCCAAATTGTCAATTAAGCAGCATTTTTAATGTATTGTGGTCCTTCTAGGCCAGTGTTACTTGAATATAAATTAAACCTGAGAAGCGCTTCAAGTCATCCAACATTGATGTGCAAAAACATCATAACTGTGATAAAACTGTAATAAAAAATTTGATTATCACATTAAAACTACACATACAAATATTACTATTATACTGCTTGAAAGTGAATATAAACTTTCTCTGCAAATAAATGCAACTTTTGTCGTAATTCAAATCGTAAAGGTTTACTTAATCACATACCCATGAATAGTCAATTGGCATTTGAAATTGTCTTTTCTATGGCTCTATAATGTAATATTTATTCAGATGTTCCTGAAGTCCTAAATAATTAAAAAAAAATCCCATTATTAATGGAGGTAAATTATTCATTATTATTGCAAATTTTATGTAAGCGGAAAATGATGAAGAATCATGTAAAAAATATTTCAAGAATTTTGCACTTAATTTAAAGGGCTAATTCTCCCCAAATAAATTAAAATTCGTCTCATCATTTACTCACCCTCACTTATATTTTAAAGAATATTGATAACAGAACAATGGCAGTACCTGTTTATTTGGTTTAGGATCCAACAATAGAAGTCAGTGGATTTTTTTTGGGTCAATTTTTTTCAAAATATCTTCCTCTGTATGTTTGGAATAAGTGTGAATTTATAAGGATAGAATTTCCCCGATACCATTAAATCTTAAGTAATTTGTGAATTTTAAATATGCAACAGATTAACCGTGATTAAATCTCAATTTAAAGCAATCATGGGGAAATTTTGTGAAACCAACAGGATGTCCCTCAGGTCAGACCCACCGGTGATATATTACCATGGCAACAGCAAAGCGATAAGGGAAATGTCAACTGTGACTAATACACCCACAAACACAGGCGACTTTTATGAGATACCTGACATTACCGAGATCCTACTCTCAAATAAAAGTGATGTAGTGATTTTGTCTGTCTCTGTGCGATCATTTTAAAGGTCTGTGTGCATGACTGTATGAAAACTACTTAAAATACACATGCACACATAAACACACATGCCCAATCATTTGTATGTCTAAATCACCTTAATACTCTTCCCAGGAACGATGGACTCTCCGCTCCGTGTCGTAATTCCGGGTGAGGAGGGGAAGCTCCGGCGGGGAGGAGGAGGAGGGGGTGATTTGGATGGCTTTTCTGTTCTATACCTTGCTACCGTCAGTTCATCCGAGCCCCGTCTGGACCCTCCGTCTTTGCTCGATAGTTTATGCTGGGCTTTATTGGGCCTGTGTTCGGGTGTGGCGTTGTTGATAGTGGGGCTCTGGTTCTGATTTTGGTTCTGGTTTTGGTTCTGAGCAGGTTTGATCTGCTTGGCAGCAAAGTCCAAATCTGGAATGGCCTTCATGAGCTCTGCTTGAGTTTCCTCCAGAAGTCGATTTATATCCTGAGCACTGTACTGTGTTAAACTCGCTCTCTTTTCCTCCCAGTCCCTCTCTGCTGCCTGAAGACAAACACATGTCTTCGTTTAACAATAAATCAAAATTGATAAACTGCATTAACAGCACTTCTAGGATCAAGAAGTATACACTTACAGTATGTACAGTTATTCACATAGATTTTTAAACTTTCTCACCAGTCTCACTTCCACAGACGAAGCTTTATCAGACACCCGACCTCCCAGATCTTCCAGGCCCCGCCCCTTTAATGACCCTACCCCATGAGAATCTTTCTCACGCTGTACTGAAGAGTTAGAGTGGGTGTGGCTGTGGGCGTGGCTTTGAGGGCTCCAGTTGGCCAAACTGGTTTCGTTGAGGTGAAGAGGTGGGCTGGTGGGAATCTCAAAATCTGTGCTCTTCCTAAAATCCTCCCCAATTTTAGTGGAGGGGCTAGAATACTCATCATGGTTTTTCCAAACTCCCTCATTCACTTGCCTGCGCAAACCAATAAAGATCCATCAAACTATGCAGAAATAAATTGAAAATGCCTTAAATAGAAACAGTCGGCATGTGTGGGTTTGTTAAAAGCCCTGTGGGCGGTGGGTGAGTGTTTGTCTACCTCCTGAGTGTGTTAAGAGTGTCTGTGATGGATTTGCAGCGTTTCAGAAGGGCATCCAGTCTGTGCGGTTCCTCTTTCAAGAACTTCACGGCTTCCACTTCCACCCTCAAAACCACCCGCATTTTACTCTGCAGTCCGGGGAATTGATCTGAATGCGAGACAGAAGCAGAAAAACACAAGGGTGGAAAAGTGACACTGTCAATGAGAGCTAAGGATCAAGTGTGTGTGAAGACAGAAGGGTTTGTATCTCACTCTTCAGCTCGGTAAGAGTCTCTCCAAGTTTCCTTAGCAGTGTGGTCTTCTCTTCCAGCTCCTGCACTGACACATGGCGGTGATTGACAGACATCTCCTTCTGGATTTCTTCCACTGACTTTTCTAGATCACTGTTGGCAAAAACAACATTTCATACATTGTATTACATTTATTTTATAACCTTAGTAATTAAGTCATTAACACCTGTTTAACATTAAAGTGTTGTCACCCCAAAAAAATTCTGCCATTATATACTGATTTATATATACTTTTTATATCCTCTTTTAAACCTGTTTGACTTTCTTCTGCAGAACAAATAAGAATATATTTTGGAAAAATTGGTAACCAAACCTCAGTAGCTCCCATCTATTCCCCATGGAAACAAAATCAGTGTAAGTGAATGGGCACCAGTTACCAACATTCCTTAAAAAGTTATTCTTTTGTGTTTTGCAGAAACAAGCCATACAGAAAGGTGAGCAAATCATAACAGAATTGTAACTTTTGTATGAACCATCACCTTAAGGCCCGTGGTACACTGGCCAATTTTGTTAAAAGCAAGGAATGCATTTCAACAGTTCAGTGAAAAATCCAAAGCCAATCTCTCAGTGCCGCAATGTCGGAGCATCTCTGAAAAAAGTCTCAGTACAGCAGGGTGTGTTAAAGCTAAATGACTGAGACGCAGTCAGAGTGTTTACGCTCAAAATCCAATTTAACCACGTCAAATAAATCCACCCCCCGCCAAATGGTTTGTTACAACAGCACCCGTTAATAATCGAATCACATCAACTGGCTGTTAGCTATACTTAATAACCACCATCAATTAAAACCAACACAAGCGATCTGGCAGAGAGTTGAAGAGGCGGATTAAGTCACCCCTGCTGCTTTTAATTGGAACAAAATAAATCAATGAGATGCTGTCCTTTCCTTAAAGGCTGGCAGGTGTGGGTCTGCTGTTGATTTAACTGAGGTGCTGATGTTATACAGGCCGCCCTTTTGTGTTTTCTACCTTAGAATTGTGTATTTTAAACTCTTTCCGGATTTAGCTGTGTGACAAATGAAATGGTCCAGTAATGTGTGTGTATGTAAGGCATACTGTAGTTGCTGTATTATAAGCTCCTCTTCATTGAGATATTTGAGTCTCTCCTCTTCTACCAGGAGACGCTGTCTCTGGAGAGGGTCTTCCTGTTTCCTCAGGGCATCAGAGAGACGTAGAGTCAGCTCAGTCTCCGTTCTTTTCAACAGGCTGCGTATGGAGTCCTGGTTCTGCAGCTACACACAAATGACAAGAAAGACCCATCAGTGCAGTACATTTCTTGTGAAAAAGTTGACTATATGTTATTTGGAGATCATTTCTGTTGCTCAACCGGTAGAGCATTTTGTTAGTACTGATAACATCATGGCTTTAATTTCTATTTAATTTCCACGGAGGAAACACACACTTATGTGCATAAATATAATATAGAACCTATATTAAGTAATGTGATTTCCGTTATACAGTATAATGGACATTAATATTATTTTTGGTGAACTCTCCTTTCTTTTTTGATAGGAATTAAACCAGGAACATTCCTGCTTGTAAACATGACATTATTAAAGTGTTTAAAATGACAGTTTACATACAAATGACAACTTTCTAATCCTCTTGACATTTTAAACCAGTATGACGTTCTATCTACTACAGAACACAAAAGGGTATTTTTTGAGAATGTTGGTAAAAGAAGAACATTGGTTCTCATTGACTGGGCAGTTATATAATAATAATATCTTTTAAAAAAGATAAAATACTTTTTTTGTATTACATAACAGTGGAATATATTATAATAATTTTCGAAGATTATTATTAACTTTTTTTAAGATTATGTAACAAAAACAAAGAAATTTAACAAATATGTATTTGTAACACTTTACCAAAGTATTCTTTTTTGTGTAAATTGTTTTTTAAAAACATTATGCCAATGGTTTAAGTTACCAATATTCTTCACAATAACTTTTTGGAGTTTTGCAGGATAAAATAAATAATACAGGTTTTACATTTCAAGAAGGTGAGTAAATCACAGAATTTTCATTTTGGGAATTTTCACTTTAACCATAAAATGTACGCAAGCATTTAAAACTGTCTTTGTGTGAGAAGTGATGGTTATACTGTTTGGTTGGCTGTGCTGCTTCCAAAAAGTTTATGGAAGGTCAGCTGTCAACATATATCATAACATTGCCATTACTATCAGACCACTCATAAATGCTTACGTCTATGTAACATTGACCTATCTTTACCCGTATGCAGCTGTCAGATTGTATCATTATGGGAGTGAAGGCATTATATTACAGAATACAGCATTGTCCTCGCTGAAGAGTAAGTGCTAATATAACTCAATACATATTTCCAGTACTAGTGTTAATGTATTTAATTTAAGCTCTTGTACACAATCTCCTGTGCATCCATCTCCTTGAGTTTGTTCACTTAAAAAAATGTTGAGGGTTTTTTGTGTATAGGGTTAGAGTATCAAACCTGGCCATTAATATGTGATGTGTAAGCATTCTGCAAACACAGTTTATTTGCCCTCAGAGGAATACCCGGCTGACTTTGTCATTCTCAGAGTAGCCATAATGAGAAAAGCAAGTAAAAAGGTGTTCCCTTACACCATATATATGTACATTCCAATAGGTTTTAGTGTCGTTCCGCAGCGGTTCTTTCTCAAACAGAATTATTTATAAGCCTCATGCATAATTCAACATATCCATGTCTCCTAGGTAACGGGATGAGGGCAAGGGCCGTGTCTCCAGCTCTGGCATTCAGGCAGGTAATTTTCTAACTCAGCAATCTTCTGTTGTCATGACACCAGAGGCTTGGTTCTCGACACTTAAAAGCACCTGACACCAATCTTGCTTTCCTCTCTCTGCATACTCTTTACTTTTTATTTCTTCCTCTCTTCTCAAAAGTGTTCCTATTGCCTCTGTTTCACTGCCTTGAACTTTTTTTCCTACTTGACACTTTGTGTTAATTGATCATTCCCAGGTGAGATTCAGGCGTTCATGAATCACACATTAGCTGGTCATTTTTTATTTAAGCTCTGCTGGCTGAAATAGTTGACTTGATAAGAGATCAGAACTGTAGAGCTCTCTATCTCACTCTCCATGATGTGTCCCCACTGGCCCATACCGTGTCATCACTGAGTATAACAGTAAGAGTTATTGCTTGCCCTTCAATAGAAGAAAATCACAAATAGGAGCAGTCCAGAACTGAATTATGACTACTATAACACATGCTCACACACAAAAACAGACTCATTTATAGACAACAGTGTCGTACATACAGGGACGTCATACTTCTAATTTATTATTTTTGTATAAAAGATTTCATAAATCGTTTCTTACAGGATTTCAATAGCCTTACAAAACCAGGAAATATAGACTGTTTAATATGCGTACATTAAATATAGATTTAAAGGGCCAGTGCCTACAAAAATTACATCTTTTAACCCTGGGACTTTGCCCACTCCAACATGTTAAAAAAAACATATATTTTCTATTATTGAGGCTTTGTCTGTGGTGACACATATGGATCTAAAATTATGTCGATATTAGAAATATAGTTAATTTTGGTTATTTTTCAGAGTCAATGTTATGACCCTTTGGTAATGATTGTTCACCGAACTAGAATCACAAACACTTAATTTGTAATGACTTCTGAAGATTTTAAGGTTTAAGTTTAAATTTAGCGCTTTACCAGTATGAAAAATCAAAATTGAAGAAATTCTATAGACATTGTAATTATCCTATGTGAATGCTATAAATAATCTTTGCATCTTAAATCTTTTACAATTAACTTTTTATGATTTGAAGGATCCCACTGGAAAGATTTTTGGAGTTTCCATGAACAAGTTGATGTAACTCCAAGATTAAAAAAACTTTCTTCTAATAATATATCACCTATTACATCACTACTGTTCCTTTTCCAGCTCTGCCAGTGTTGAGTTGATATTTATTAAAAGATAATTAAACATTTCTTGTCATTTTAAATATTAAAATAAGATATATTAAATTATAAGTTATTATACCTTATAAAATAGTATAAATGACTTGTAAAGCAGAATTGACTGTACTTAAAAATTTAAGACAGCACACAATTCTTAACACTGTACATTTCAGACAAACAATCTAACAGAATTTGTTACACTAGTGTGCTCCTATCTTTTGCATTACAACATACTCTCCAACTCTCTCTACACCTCTTGCCTGTTTCTCCATCATCCCATTCACTAAAATAGTCATTCCCTCTATCAAACTCCTGTTCAACCTGTCACCCTCACTATCACAATGTCTGACAGCTGCCCGTACATGGAACAGTTTACACCCCTTATGTATTCATTTATTTCATACATTTTGCAGTATTTTGACATCAGATTCTATATCTATCCGGCTTGTCAGACATGCCTAGGGATAGTTGCTCCATATCTTAAAAACTGACATTTTGACAGATTCTGTACATTCTAACTGAATCTGTTCCGTATAAATGTTATTATGTTTTTCTCTGCTGCATGTTATCTGTTCTTTCTCTAATTTTCTACCATTTTATCTTGGATTTCATTTACATTCTGGCCTGTATTCACACTGTTTTCCATCAACACACCAGCAGTTTAATGGTATGGGTTTTATGATTTTGGCCAGAATAAATGTTTTTTTTATAATACAAACTATTGTTCTAATTATCCTGACAAAGATCCTGACAAAAGATGTTCTGACTTGATTTCATCAACTTTGTGTCAAACATTCAGAATGCAACGATTTAAAAAGTTATAACCCTATAATGTTAGATAAATACATTCATTTGAATTATTTTGCCAATACTGTTTCTACGCCAGTACATCATATTTTAATATAAACAATAATGTAAGCGTTTAGCATAAAGAAAAGTGTGTTTCCTTACTGGACGTCAAAGCCCGCACAGTACCTATCACAATGTGATGAAAATAGAATCAAATAAAAACCAAGATACAAATTGTCTTGACATGCCATGCTGTTGACAGTCGCCTGCGGTGGGGACAATAGTGATTTAATGCATGATGCTTTATGAAGTCAGGCCTGGTTAGCATGCAACAGAATGTGTTACCTGCATTTTACGGAGCTGTGTGAGTTGTTTGCGCAGATCAGTGGCGTTCTGTTGCAGGTCGTGCAGGTGAAGCTGCATCTGTAGCCTGGAGACAGTTGAGGCCTGGGAACCTCCAGAAGAAGGTGGAGGCATCAAAGCCAATGGAGCAGATGGAGTCAGAGCTAACAACCATAACAAAAGACAAAAATGAATCAACACCCTGGTGTTACACTGTTATTTTACAAATGCAACTTACCCCTCTGCATCTATTACTCCAGCTTTGAACAATCCCGCTTCTGGAGATCTACCTTTGATGAGTTTAGTTTAATCTATATATTAACACACCAAGGCTAACTGGGGAAATGTGCTCTGCTTTGTTTCTGACATTAACCCAAACTAGGGCTGTGGAAATTATGTAATGACTAAAAGCATATTGAAGAATCAATGTTAGAATGTGTTAAATTATCTAGCTTTTTAATCTAAGAGTGCACAAAAAAGAAGAAATACATTGCAGTAAAAATTACAAAACAGAACAAAATTATTTTTTCCCTTATAGAAGTCAATCCAATAACTGCTTGGTCACAATCATTCTTCTAAATATTTATATGGTGGCATAATTAGATTATTTAATGAATATTAAACATTAAGGATATAACAGGAACGTAAACTTTTTTGACCATTATACATTTTAGCCAGAGGAACTTTACATTAAATAAAAATGACCAAACAAACTTAGTAGTGTGAAAGTAGTGTGCTTTCAAAATGTATTATAAGTCTATTTATAATTTTTTACCTTTTCTTATAAATGCTTAAAGTCCACTGTGAGAGCACATTAAAGGAGATCAGACCCAAAATAATCAAACAGCAGCAATCCCTATACATTTTTCTGTAAACTTCATGCTATATGTATTCGACTTAAGTATAATCTCAGCAGGGAAGCAGATCTCCAGGAGCCAGACTGAATACTCCTACATACATTCAGTCTTGTTTTAATACAAAAAGGCTGCGTCCAAAACTGAAGACAGGTGCGTTGCTGCCGCGCTGCCATGTCCGTCAGGAAATTCTAGGTATTTAGGTACTGTGTAGCTACTATAAAGTAAATGTATTCCGACAGTCTTCCAAGGCACAATTACATCCTGTCTATAATCTAAATGGAACACTTAAACACCAGGTTAAGTGTTCAAATATAATAAAGCAAACATTTTGTAACTTATTTCTCTGTTATATTCTACAAACTAAAAAAAACAGGCAATGCAATTTGACGTATTTTGCATTTAAAACTAAGCCTTTCATTTTCAGTAGATGTTCCCTACTACTGCACATACTCTACAAAAGCAGCATTGCCAGATTTGGACGCAACCAGACACACACTACACACTCTGCCAAAACACAAAAAGTGTGCGACCTCAAGAGTCCATTCAGAAGTGAGCATGCTGTTAATGTGCACCACAGATATACCACCCCTCTCCAGTCAGTTGTTTTTAAAGAGTGCACACTGAATCCTGAGGAAACATGGAAACCAACACATCCTCTTTACACTTCATCAGTAATGTATGTGTGAATGTGTCGTCTTTAGGATTGAAAACAGACTGAGGGAGAGAATCAGTTAAAGTGCAAGCAAATTTTAGAGGGGAGAGACAGTGAGAAGCTTTTAGTAGGAACAGGCATTAGAAAAAGCACCGTTGTGAAAACAGACGCACACTGGGAAAAACGTCGATTGATTTTACATATGAGACAGAGCAGAGAAAACTACCTTTCTTCTTCAGCCGGCGATCTGTAACATACAATAAAGGCGGTCAACTTGTCCTAGTTTCTTATTTATACTGCCTATTAAATGTAATAAAGTACACAAGCAGTAGTGGATTGGACCTGGTTTAATTCAGATTCAAAGAGGTGTGACCAGGACTCATGGGAAACCTCTTGATACCCTTACACTGAATCAATTTAGACAATATCCACAGTGGGAACCTTCAAAAGCAAATCAAAAGTCTGGATTCTGCCTTTGAAGGGGTGGCCATTCAAAGACTGTTCTCCGAGGACACCCGTTGCTGATTTAAGAGCCATGTATAAAAGACTTTCAGTGGAAACGAGGGAAAAAGGAAAACAATTTGAACCAAAATTATATATATTGTAGTCAAGAACTGAAGAGTACTCATAAAAAAAGTGTTGGGTACTTTGACAGGAAGGCACAAAAGTACGGTAAACACAACAAAGAGCACGACATGCTCTTATACAAACACTGTCACTTGTTTTGATGAACCATAAAGTACACGCTGTGTGCTTGAATTCTTTGAGATCGTCGAATGTCAAATTTTTTTGGGGCCAGCTTGACTACAAACCCGAGCCGTTTTATACGCTCTGGACAACCAGTAAGAATGAAGTTTGACTTACTTCCTGTGGCGGAGCCATCGCTGGTGGATTCGGTCTTCTCGCTGGAAGAGAAAGGGAAGGGCCGTGAAAACTCCGCCCCCTGGTCCGGAGGGCAGCCCGCCATCATGCAGAGACGCAGCAGGCCGCATCTGAGGATCATACAGCCATGATACTACCTCTGTACTACAGTACCTAACACTACACTAATACTATACTACACTGCAGATCACTACACTACAGCATCTAACTCTACACTAACCCTCTCTTTACTACAGCAAAGTACCCTGTGCTTACAACAGCCAGTTACATACTACGCTGTTGAAAGTATACTATCACACTGCCAGTATTGAACATTTAATCCAGATTAACCTTATTTTAGGAAGTTAACACACACAGTACATGAGAAATATATTTTTTAACATATACTGTACATGTAATTTTAAATTAATTATATATATTATATATATATTCATGTCCAAATGAGTGCACTTATTGTGTTTACAATTTTCTTGCAGTTATATTTATGAAATAAATTTATCTCCAGTTAAACATGAGAAATTGTGATTTTCTTTCTGATTATTTATTTAATTGATATTCTGTTAAAAAAATATCCACATGTGTTACCACAGAGAAAATTCACTCATTTATTCAACTACTCCCTGTCATTTTATTCGAAACCTGTATGACCTTCTTATGGAGATCAATAGGTTATTTTGAAGAATGTTTCTAACCAATCCCAACCATTGATTTCTATGGATTCAAAAGCACAGACATTGCTGAAAATATCTTATTTTGTGTTCTATAGGAAGGTAAAAAAAATTGTGTTTTTTTTTGGTTCAACTATCCCTTTAAGAATTCTAGATAAATATATAATGATACGTTTTTATCAGAGACAAAAAAAAAGAGAATCCATAGTTAGCATACAGTTTGTATGTCTTTGTTGAAAATGTCTACAATATGTATCAGGCAGTGTAATGACGTAACTAGCTAGTAACATTGAATTATTCACTTTTATTTGCCACTTGTTAATAGTTATAATAAACTTTTAACTCTTTCCTCTCATATCTTTAGCTATCAAAGTTTTGTGTTTAACTGAAGTGTATTTAACTGATTTAGCCCTATACAACCCAACATTAGAACAACTCCTTAAGCTGCAATGAACTGGCCTTGCACAACCCTATTTTTCAATCCACAAGACTCCAATAACTGTCCTCCACAACACTGTCTTTGGTAACTTCTGTTGGTAGGCTGGAGTAAATCCAAGTGTTAACTGCATACTAAACAACATCAGTACTCACAGTGGGCTAAGTGCAAACAGTATAAATCGAATTTCATTTCACTTCAACACTCTTTACTTAACTTTCTAAGTCTGATTATTCATGTCTATGCTCAATACTCTTTTAGTAGCAAGAATCTAAATAATATTGTTTTGTTCTCCTAAGATATTCCACAGTTAATGGAATTGAACATGAATATAAATATCCGAGTTCATCAAAGCATTGAAGTGAAAGAACGAGACTCATGGCCATTGCACGACAAAGGGACACACAATCTCAAAACAAGCTTTCAGCAAGTGAAGACATTTTGCAAGCTCATGGATCACATAAGAACGGCCAAAGGCTGTATTGCAAATAGGGATTCAAAGTCAATTACATACTGTACAATGCATTTGTGGATTAAAAACCACAAGTGCAATGACATAGATTGCCATTCAGTCTTATCATCATAACACACATGGTGGGATGCTCAAGAAACAATGCCAATGAACAGAAACTATATGACTTTAGAAGCTGTTTGAGGGGTGCTCAATTTTTAAATATACACAAAAATTCCCAATGAACAACATAGCTTTATTGGTTTATGGAAACCAAATAATCTATTAAAGAAATCTGACCCATCCCTATCTGCAAACATGAGAAAGATGTATTCTTGTATGACAGCAAAACTGGTATATTGTTGTCAAATGTGTAATGGAAGGCATAGCAGAATATCATGTTTACACGAGGTAGATGGTTTTGAAGTTTTGGATTCTATAAGTATCTGTGATGACACTGAGAAATCAGGTCTTACGTGCTGTCGCTGTCAGGTGCTCGGGTTAGGACACTCTGAACCAGCCCTGTCAGACTGGCGATTTGCTTTTCCATTGCCTCCATACGATCCCTACTACTAAGAGAGATACAGAATGTATAAGTACAGCAAACTTTTCAAGGGCACTTTTTCTTTGTCAGCCAGTAGACACAATGAACTTGTAACACAAGTTGTACATGCTAACTTTTTCCAGTGCTTACCGTGTATCTGTCTCGCCTCCAGTCAGTGGCGACCCAAACCCGGGTCCCTTATTTCCATCTCCTATGGGTTCAGAGCTAGAGCTGGGTCTGGATTTTGGGCTGTCCACAAACACAGATGAAGAGGCGGAGTCCTTACGGAAGGTCTGTCTCACGGGCGACCCACGGCTCGGAGACCCAGTAAACAAATCCCTTTCACGCAACTGCACATCAGGTATCTTCTGTGGAGAAGATGGCGGCAAACGGAAGCCCATACTGAGCGTAGAGCTTGTGCCATAGTTATCGGAGTACAGAGAACCTCCAGGTTTATATAAGGAGTCCTCCAAGTCCCCTTGCAACGCTGCAGCTGAGTATGTGCTGAGTGATCTCACCGAGCCTCGGCGGTACAACCCTCCCGACACTGGGAAACCAAAGGGATCAGCGATGGTGGCCAGGGACTGAGTGGAAGCTATGCTCAGCCGCCCCTCGTGCATCAGACTGTAGGGGTCAGCGTACAGCCCCTCGTTCTTTAAGAGAACCATGTTCTTTCCGGACATCTCCTCATCGGGTTTGACGTCACGCCTCTCCAGTATAGCGGAAGAGGATGGCGTGAGGCCTTGAGCTTGTCCATGAGATGGTGATGAGTGGTGGGATGGATGTTGTTGGCCCTGAGGGTGACCCTGACCAGCGAATGAAGGGGGGCGACCTCCACTGTAAGAAAGGCGAGATCGGGAAGGGGAACCGGAGGAGCCAGAGCCAGTTGAAGAGGGGAGGGTGTTGAGACGGCGGGTAGGTGATGAGTCTCGGGAGCTATAAACCATTTCTCTCTAAAAAAAAAGACATCATGCTGAGTTAGTTCATATGAGAGAAATTTCATGTTCTTAAATTTATGTTCTAAAAGAGTGATTTGTAAAGAATTACATAGAACATAAAACAAGTATAATGGCTAATTTTATATAAATTATGTCATATTTAATGTTTCTAATATTGTTTTAAATTCAATCATTCTTAAATTCGATGATAAACCCATAATGACCTATAAAGCTGTAACTTTTAGTCTTAAACAAAGAGCAGCAGCTATTTTGACTCATATCGGATAAACCAAAAAAATGTTTAAATTTGTTGCTGGTCAATAAGGCTCAATAACAGCAGAAGTGAAAACATATCCTCTGTGGTTCAGTGAGAAACCGAGACGGGAGCTCTAGACTCATTGTCCTCATTTTTCCTTTTCATCGGTCTGTAATACAACTCTGGGGAGCTCCATTCAACCTATTCACTCTTTTTGCACAGTACCGCAAAAGCTACTGGCATAACATTGGATTACATGACACTAGTATTCAGATTCTACCGCCAGTTCTGAGCACATAATAAGTAGAGACAGTTCAAACTCCATTCATAAAAACACTCATTCAATATTTCATATTCTTTACAGTGTTGCCTCTCAGTATCTCAATGTTTATCATTGACCTCTTATTTCTGCAATGTTTTTATATATCTTCTAGTTTATAAGCCCTAACTTTTTGTTTTATCTTGAGGCTATCATCCATCTTTCTTGTTTATCTCATTTTTTCCTCTTTCATCTCTTGGTATTATTACAATACAGGGCTGTGCATTGTTAGCCTGTATAGACAACATTTTGTCTGGGTTTAAGAATTTGGATATTTTTAAGGTTGATCTATAATTGTAGACAAACCTGACCACACAGCAAGACAAGTCCTAAAGTTCTCCAATCTGTCTAAAAATGTCTTAATTTCTACATTCTTGTCGCTATCTTTATATAAATAATTCAGCTTGATTTTATATGATTTTAGACTTTCACCCGTGCAATTATATTTGAAATGATCTTAAAATTGTTAAAATTACCTTCACTGCAGGGTGTAACTTTGGCAGTGCTTTGATTTTTATTTAAAAGATTAGGTAGCAATTAGGCTTAACTTTTCAATTTGAGTGTGTTGAGTTTTTCATTGTTGATATTTAAAACTAACCAACCACACAAAAAGGTGGAAAAGCAGTACAAAACAGTCCTCGAGTCATGAAGAGGATAAAGAGCACATCCCACACTTAAAGACAATAAATAGAATCATTTGAAGACATCTACTGACTTATGTCTAATGCAGATAGAGTTGGTTTGACTCTCTCAGAGGTGTACATTGTAAAGATGTCTTACAAGAACTGAACATTTGATCAACAGAGTCACACAACGTAATCACATTTCAAAGTCAAACCGCATCAAGCGTCTCTGGTAACACAAGCCGGGTCCCTGAGTAATATGGAAAAAAGTGTGCATAATTCAAAAACATTCAAGTTCAAGAACATCAACATCTAAAAGACATCGATCACTGGATCAGACGGTGCCACTTTTAAAGAGTAAGTCCATTTCAAACTTTAAAGACTCAAACAGACTGTGACACTGAATTCAAGGTTAGGTTAAAGACTCTGATGTTGCTGGGATGAAAACTCATAACATTATTAATTCTTGTTATTTAGACTTGGAGAAGACAACAATGTTTAAAGATGGATCATATTTGGATCTTTCTTTAACCATTAGCATATGTTGGGATGATAAAAGCTGGGGTTTATGAAGACAGAAAGGAGCGCTCACCCTGAGGTCTCCATTGGCCAGATGTGCCGCAGGGTACGAGGCGTATATGGGCTCTTTGCGGTAAATTTTAATGATGCTTCGGTCCTGTATATCCCTCACGTCCTCTAGCTCGTAGAAGACATTTCTTGCTTCGTCTTTGATCAAGATGGCCGTGTTGGGCGACTTAAGCATTCCCGCCGTCAGCTTCTGAGGGAACATGTGCACGATGAGCGCATGCAAGGTCTCCAAACTGTTGAGCTCGTGGGTAATGTGAACACGCCTGGTCTCATCTCCAAACTGCAGGAATAGGACACCTGAGGAGTGAGAAAAAGAGTGGGAAAGGAAAACTATATTTTTACATTCTGATGGATAGTTTTGTTTTTGTGTTCAATGTTGTAGTTACTGTTTTCTGTCCTTCAGTTAAAGGGACACATGTATGTCACACAAAAATAAAAATTCTTTCATGATTCATTCACCCTCATGTCATTACAGCAATATTTTGCAGAACACAACAGAACATATTACGAACAACATTGGCAACCAAACATTTCTCAAAATATCTTCTTTTGTGTTCCACTGAAAAAACTAACCAAACTTCACTACAAAACACTGCATGGTAACAATGAAAAAAGAAAAATTGGGCAAAACAATCTGTTGAATATCAACTAATCACATGATTTGCTGATGTGATTAAATCAATGCTATTAATGTCTTGTCAACAGTTAGAAAACAAGTTTGGAAAAAGGCATCTTCAGTCAGGAGTAATTAGGTAAGATTTACATTTTACAGACAAGTGACACTACACTAGATAATTGAAATCTCATCTAATGACTGAGACACAGGCCACTTTGTATTACAGTAACAGATGATGCTCCAATCTGTGTTGTTTTATACACCACACATGAAAATGTTCTTTTAAAGGAAATATTTCTGGGAAAATAATTAGCTTGTTTTGAATAATGAACACTTAATTTCTGGTTGAACCTTAGAGTACATCTCTGCATGACATTTGGGACCTTTAGCTAATTAATGTTTGCATTTCAACAAAGCTTTCTGATTTCCATTTGTGCCCTGAAACTGTTTAAGTTCTGCATAGGCTAAGTGAAAAACTGGGTTGTTGTCACAGTAAGAGCAGAATAATTTGATAATCAGAAGTAATTTAAATGAGTCATTAAGTAACAGTTTAGTTAAATACATAAACAATTTTAATTGAATCTGAAAGTTACAACGGGCTTAAATAAAGTAAACTTATTTGGGGTTTACTTAGGTCAGTAAATTAGACAAATAAAAGAGTTTTTTGTTTGTAGACCTTCCATGGAATGTTTATGAATAGAAGAAGAAAAATATACAAATATTAGATGTGACATAAGGGATCGTGAGCAGGTTGAACTAGAAATTTAATGCAGCATACTATAGACCACTTCAAGATGTAATCAATTACTAGAATTGTTTGTTTAATATTTTGATTACATATTCTATTGGTTGTATTAACCAAAAAACTAAAACAGGAAGTTGTTCCAGACCAGCACTGTTTACGTCTTCTAAAGTGGTCTATCGCAGTTCTAACGCTACAATAAGTAACATATTAAGCTACTGTTTGGTGTGTTTTACCAGGAGAGCGTAGTTTGTTTTGGCTTGCGGAGCGGGACAGGGGGAGGCTCTGACGGAAGCGATTCATACGGTTGAAGCCCAGTGGCATGTCGGCTTCTGACATGGTCTCCAGCGACTCGGCAGAGGCGAAGGACAGTTTAGATGCCTGGTCTGCCAAACCTGATTGTGTGGACTGGGAGTGACGTGGACTGCGGCTCTATAAGAGAAACATAGACAGACTGTCAGCGTTTCATGCTTTTATTATATACAGTATGAAAAACAAGAACATTTTAAAACTATATAAACACACATCTCTATGTGGAAATGTAAAGATTATGTAATAATCCTAGTTGGTGTAATGCCAGTTAGTGGAAACATTACTTATACATGAACTCAAATGGAACCCATGACATTGACATACTGTATGCTCTAACAGATGACTTCATTCAAGCACTTTTAAATCACAAAAATAAGCTTTCTGCCAATTTTTCAAAGCGTAAAGTCAAGAAACAAACCATCATCCCAAATTCAACCTTCAAGGCGCATACATCGAGGACATGAACTGATCACCATAGATCAGGCTGGAATAGCAAAGCAAATAAAAAAGACCTTTTTCTGTCTGTATAACTTGACAAGTCAACTTCTAGACAAAGTCTCTGCTTCTGGATCTGACATTCTAACAATTACACATACTCTTGTTTTGTCTAGTACAATATCAGGGTATATACAGTCACTTTGCAGAAGTGTGGAACTGTTGTCAGATTAGTCTGTAACATTGCACTAGTTGTTTTGTCGTATTTAATGAAGATGGTTGACATAAGCCTCTCACGGTGAGCTTTATAACTCAGGGACACCTGTAATGAGCACTAAGGGTGCACTGGGAAAAGTGTGACAGGCTGGTTCACATCCACAGAGTGTCATAGTCATACATCATATCCATTTTACTTAAATTTAAAAGCGTTCTTCTTAAAGCCCCTGGAGTTCCTCCTGATCACACATTACAACAAAAGTCAAAATGCACATTCTACAATACATTTTGTGCCATTTATACACAAGATAAAAGCTTTGACACAAGCACACATAAATGCTGAAACAGTGCTGTTGCCTTCCTTCAGACTGTCTAAAGAGGGTGAGGTGAGCTGATGGATGACCTCCTTGTGTAACTATAATAGGATCATTTATCCACAACAGTGACCGGTTTGGATACTACAAATACAGCAGCCGACGTACATGTATCTAAAGCAGAAAGAGTATACATAAAGGTACAAGTCACTTCTGAATTACTCCAAATTGCAAAAGAATTACTCCACTAAAACTTGATGGACTCCTCAGATCACTGATGTAATCTCTCTCTCTCACTCACTCTCGCTAATGCACTTTAAAACGGCTTTTTGTCAAATGCTGTAAACAAACTAGCTCTCGCTTCATTCAGATTTGTATTCGCGTCAATAAACGTGTCAGGGTGTGTGTCACATTACCTACCTAAAGTGCTTGTATTTTCTGAATTACACTGAGTCAGGGATGCCTGGAGACTTCACTGCCCTCAATGGGTAATAAATCTCTACCTTCATCACACACAAACAGACCTGCACACACTTCTGATCTGTTCTAACAGCAGGGAGGTGGATAGCCAAAATACACCAGACTATATCAAATGAAGGTTGTGATCTGATAGGACAGCAGCAGTATTTAATGTTTATCAGTATAATAAAAACCCTCAAAAATATGTTCATAAATTAATATTAAATCCAATTTAAGGGATGTTCAAAATATATCTAAAATGTTTATTTCTAATGTTTCTAATAACACCTAATCTCAGATGGGTCACTTATGAGTTGATGTGTAAAACCCTTCAAAGTGATGGTGGTAATTGTAGACGGGTTTGGCAGAAGTCACGACTGCAGCTCTATGATCTCCCCACGTGCTACTTCATTAAAGAGGTTCATGACAGAAGGATTAGTGCTTAATAAATGTTCGAGAAATGAGACATAAAGGTGGTTGTGGAAGGATTTGCTGGGAAAACACCATAGGGAATGAAGTAAGCATACATATATAATCTTATGATATGACTGAAAGCTGTAGACGTTATCAGTCACTTCATAAGACTATGATATGACTCACAGCATTCTTGCAGTTTCGGTTGGAACAAACTTTTTATGAGATGTTTCTCCAAAAACCAACAGGACAAATAAAATAAGCAAATTATGTACAGGCTTTAGAGGGATACTTCACCGTAAAATTAAAACTGTGCCATCATTGTAATTACAAACTAGTACTTTTTCTTCTGCAGAACACTAATTAAGATATTTAAAGGAATGTTGGTAAAAACATTTATCCCCTTTGACCTGCATGGGTTCTGTTTCTAGAAGTCAATTGGGACCAAAGCTTTTTTATCAACATTCTTCAAAATATCTTCTTTTATGCATAAAAAGTCATTCAGATTTAAAATAATAAGAAAGTGAGTATATAAAGACACAATTTAAATTTTCGGACGGTATAACTTAAAAAAAGGATTCAGTTTATGTTTGTATTTTCAATTTAAGTGATCAATATTTTGGCAAATCTGAGAGGAGTTAATGATATTCCAAAACATCTGAATCACAGTGAGATTTTTTACAGTCTAATATTGCAGTGTTTCCTATAAATATTTGATCTGTTCATGTCTTTTTTCTTATAAATTCATGTTTTCTTTCATTTAAAAAAACATCTTACATTTTCTTCTTTGTCTGGAGGTGGGACTATTATACTGACTGTTCCAATGATCAAGCTTCTATCTGTGAACAATCCAATGAATGCTACAGGACAGAATCAAACCCTGCCCCACATTCTACTCATTTGAAGAGCTGTTTGCCTCAGATTTACATTTTAATTTAGATAAAACACAACTGCAATAAATTTTCTGACTTTTAGATATTTCGTTTTTAATTTCAAGGGTGGCATGGGCTTAAGGTTAAAGGGTCAAATATTCTTACTGCCATGCCATGTTCAAATCACTTAAGGGATGTTTACATTTTTTATCTTTGCTTAGCACAAGTTAATGGAATAGAGAGCTATGCAACAGTGTGTCCATGTATTGACACCATGACAAAAAAACACAAAAGTTGTGTGATTTGCATTTTCCCCATGTTTTTTTAAACCGAATATCCGCTCACGCCTATTGGATTTATCTTCATATTTGTATGAAAAAGAGAGGCGTATCCTGAACATTACACACATACAGTAAAATCATTACAGTAAAGACATCAATTATTATTACAGACGGATAGAAAGAAGAAATGACAAAGCAGTGGATAGAAAGATAGATAGAGAAAATAATCCTACTGGTGAATAATGTCTCTCTCTATCTTTCTCGCTATTGTTAGCTACAGGCTGGTGAAGGCATGGCTGAAATTGCTCAGGCAAATTGCAGTAGATTGTTGGTCTATTCAGTCTTGTGCTGAGTGAAGCAGAGAAAGCAGCAAAATGGTAAGCCGGTAGGTGGTCATAAAATGGCGGCATTCACTGCACTTATCATCTGGGACTAATAACAATGAAAAAAATGCCAAAATGAGACTTAGTAAGAAAGAGTCAAAGTGGGTGACTATACCACAATTTTACTAACTGCTGGAGTTCAAGGTCTTAGCCCTGTCTCCAAAAAACAGAAAAGTGTGTCATTGTGTTGAGATGTACTTTTCAGTTAATGTTACACTAACAGGTTTTGAAAGATCGTCACCTCAAGAATGCTCATGAATCAGCTGTACTGTTTGGACACAAATTCTTTAAACTACGTAACAAGAGTTTAAGTGTTTAAGACAGAACAAAACCAACCAACCAGGACTCTGACAGTAATTTGCAGAGAGGCTAATTTTATGTGGCGTAACCAGCCAGGGGAGACGTTTGCTTTTAACAAGCGTCTGTTTTGGGGTTCGGCATGTGCCCCAAAGGAAGAAATAACTTGTAAACATCTGACAATCCATCTAACTGTGACAAGAACAAGCAAATGGGACATAGAATAGAACAGAACATCAGTACAGAGGCTAGAGAAGATAAAACTTGATGAGACAAGATTAGACTGTTGTGGTGTTAATTATCCATACTGCTCAAGTTCTAGACATGAAGGAGTTTCTCATGGGCCATGGCCAAAAAAGTCTCCTGAATCTTCCCCAACCAAATCAATAAAATGTTTAAAGGGATGGACTGTCTTCTTTAAGTCTTGAATTATATCTCATACCAATTCAGTCTATGCTGATTTTATCGGATTTCAGTTCTATAAAAACAATGCTATACACAGATTATAAACGTGTGTGTATGTTTGTGTGTGTGTGTGTGTGTGTGTGCGTGCGTGCGTGCGTGCGTGCGTGCGTGCGTGCGTGCGTGCATGCGTGTGTGTGCTGACAAACTAATGTGAGTAAATTTGTGTGGGAATGAATCTAAATGAACAGAATGAATAACATTACTGAGTGTCAAACTTATGACATTGTTTACCACAGCCTAAGGCTGTTTCCTGTATTATTTTACAATTATAGATACCCTTCTACATAATCACATCTACATACAATACAATTTTTCTATTTTACCTACTATCATTTACAAAACAGCAGAAACAAGGACCAAAATGTACCTTGCCACAACTGCCATTGGCGAGTGAGCTGATATTACTTACCAGCTTTAACTACTACCGGGAATGAATCTACTGTATTTAAAATTGTGCTATAGAGACTTTATTAAAAAACAGAGCTTAACAGCATCAAAGCTATAAAGCACCTTGAGACCATAGAGTTATATGGGTAAGAGAATTGATATGTGAAAGAGAATGAGAGCCAAGACGACACCAATGAGATTTAGAGGATAAAGCCAGTGAAGCAGATCATGACACATAACCAGCATGATCCATATACTCTATAAGAGACTTAAATACACTCACATACTGTCTCACAGCATGACAGAACCATGTCTCGACTAGGACATTCAGAATGACTCATTTTTGCATTATAAAACATTTAAAGCAAGGTTAACCCATAAACACAAAACGGATGCAGAGGCCTATCCGATACAAATGTTTGGATACACTACAGTACATACATGCAACATAAGAACTACCTAATGAAAAAATGTATTAGGTAAAGGTTCCATGCACACACTTAGAAATTGTCAAAACACTGACCTTAAAACTCCAGTAGTTTGGCTGTTGCTATGGAGAGAGAGAAAAGATAGAGTTACTTAGACATTTATCTCAGCGTGTGGTCACACCTCATGCACCGCCACCATTTCCAAACTCTTGACATCTCTGGTGAAAAAAATGTGAGTAGAGATATAAAGTAGAAGGATAGAGAGCAAGAAAAACATTTCAATTTTACAAATTTTCATTATTTAACATGTTTAAAAAAATCCTAAAATTTCATTAATTGAGCCTACAGCCTTTTAATGTGACTGTAAGATCTTGATATAAAGCAGACATGTGTTAGCTGGACCTTTAAACTCATCTGAATGAGGGTATTTAGAGGCTTTATTTTTATTTTCTCTCTCACCTGCCAGTCAGCGGCTCTGTCTGACTGACTAACTGACAGGATTGAAGCAAATGAGAAAAAATTAATTAGAAAGATTCCCTCTGTCTGCTGTCTTGGCCTTCTGCCCAGACCCATCAATCAAAGTGAGATTGGTCAGGTGTCTGCAGAGCCCGGCACTGTCCTATCATTGCCATCACATCTGTGCATTTCACTTTTACAGACAACTAGAAGTCTTAATACTCATTTTGTAGTCTTTCTCTCACTTCATCTGTTGTTCAGATATTGTTTATGTCCCTTTCATTTTTTCCTGTCTTTTCCACAACTATTGTTTTGTTATGATCAGCAGAATAGTTAAGTTCCCTGAAATGCATATTACTACTATTATTTACCTTGAACATACTTCAACTTACATAAATCATAAAAACCTGACTCCAAAACCCAAAGGAGTAACTTTCAAATAATAAAATACCTGCTCGTTAAGCACAGCAGCATTAAAAAAAAAAGTGCAAAAAGTGCAGTTTACTGTCTTTTTTGTATTTGCTTTTATACTTAGCAAGACATTATCTACTCCAAATCTACACAATCTTTTTGAGATGTTAAAGGTGGGGTAACCAATCTCAGCAAACGCTTTGGAAAACTGATTAGGGCCGAATACCAAAACAAACTTGTAGCTAATCCGCAGTAGGGAGAAGGAATAGTGCAAGTGGGGATTAGCAGGATTGTGCAGACTGTAAAAAGAGTAATGACGTTTGCTGTATTTCCTTTGTGTAGTAGTGTGTTGTAGATTTTAAACAGTAACCCCGCCTTTACTTAGAGCAATATGCATGTTTCTAATGGCATTATCCTCTTGTGGATATTTATTGTGTTATACAGAGCTAATGACTTTCACACCCCTCTAAAAAACCTTGTTGCATTTTGTTGTTGCATTATTTATATGCTTATTAATCAGGACTGTCGGTCACAGTCATTTTCAAATGAACATAACCCCCGCCCATACACCAAAATTTAAAAAGAACATGACAAAAAACAACAAAAATATTTAAAAACATTATTCTTATACTATAAAGGTGGGAGAAAAAGTATTAAGAGTTTGTGGAAAAGTCTGATGGATCAGGACCTCTGAATATTTTATGTGAGAGTCTAGACTACATCATTTAAAGCTTGTTTGTGTGTGTGTTCATGTGTATTCAATTAGTAAGGAAAATATTTTAATTGAAAAGCTATCACCATGTAAACAGTTTCAAATGGAACTCACGCAACATAAACATCAAGGATGATATACAGACAATAACCACAGCTACTACCAATGCTTTATGACCTTGTTTTTAAGATTTAAAGTGTTTTGATTAACATAAATACAAAACCTACTTGTCAATGCCAAAATACTTCTATACATTTTCCTCTATACAAGACTGGAGAGTCTTTAAATAACTTTATTTAAGCCAGAGTGTATACAGTAGTGACTGCTCATATAACATTTTTTTGAATTACTTACTTTGTAAAACGATAAGAGGTTTACCACAAAAGCAGATTATTTAGTGTTCTGAAGTATAACATCCATAAAAAAAAACATTTGTGTCGTGTATTACCGTATTCGGCTTTGTTTTTTAACCTTGGGGGCAGAGCTTCTGTCCTAACCTAACTGAGCCTACAAGCTCCGCCCTCACTCCTCTCCTGACTGTGTGTTAAGGTAGGTCGGCAGGTAGACACTATTCAGTGGAATAGCTTGGTTTTAGAAAATCATCCTTTGAGTAGTATAAATAGTTTCCCTAAAACAATCAATGCATGAATACCCTGCTCTAGGGGTAATCTTTTCTCAAAAATAGCATTTCTTTTGGTCAGTATTTGTGTGATACAGATCTTTGGGAATCTCCCTTGCCCTTCTCAGGTGACCCTCTTTATTGTGTTATAGAGCAGGTTTAACTGGTTGCCGTGCCCTGCCTCTTTTAATGGCTGGTACTCCATACCCCTCCGGATAGAAATGGGTCAGGTTCAGGGGCAGGGTTTTACCTGCAGGGATATCTCCCAGGCTCCCTGATGTCAGGTGCTACAGATCGGCAAATGGACCAGCTGCTGCTGGGTTGTCTTCTGCAACTGAACTAAAGCCAGGAAAATGCCAAGCTTTTTACACTGTTCTCAAATAATCCAGGGGGATAAACAGTACCTTTAAAGGAGCTTTAGATTTAAGTGGCCACTTTTAGAAATAGTATTAATGTTGCACAGCATTGGTTTTAAACAGAATACTCTTCTACGCTTCAAACCTGTATGATCGAAACGAAGATAGTTTGAAGACTGCAAACCACAGCACTACTGCTTTTGTTTGGCAGAAAAAAGTCTTAAAGGTTTGAAATGACAATAGAGTGATTTAATTATGTTCTTAAGGTATTTTCCTTGAAGTACAGTTAGAAACAGGTTGGAAGTGTTTAGACATTAAACACACACCCCCTATAAAGTGTGTTGCCAATGTTTAAGACACACAGTAAAGTCACCTGACTGCCTCAAAATAATTTTTACTCAACCATAAATTGCCAAAGACATTGCCTTTGATAAATAACTAAATTAACTAATGCCATCATAATAGGTAATAAATGAGTAGCTATATATATAATAATATATATAAGCGCATACACAGCAGAGCCATGGGCTGTGTCTTACAGATGTTATTTTGCCTTAACAAACTGAATTTTATAGAGCTGTGTGAGGCAGGCGTCCTCGGTTACTAAGAAACAAACACCAATTGAGAGGTAATTGGTTGTCTATGCTTGAAGAAAACCAACAGCACCTTTAAGGGTTAATTGGTGCAGCTTTAAAGAAAAAACAATATAAGGGCTATGTCATGGTTTTACTTGTGTGTTCAAAATGTATTATATGTGACTCTGGAAAACAAAACATGCACTCATGTCACATGAGTATATTTGTATCAATAGATTATGTAATGGGTGAGAAAGGTCAAAGATTGAAATTACAATAAATTAAATGGCTGAAATCAAAATTTGATGCTTAGCCTGGTTTTCATAGACAGGGTCACATATTAAATTTCTTTGTGAGTAAATGCAGCAAATTTGTGAAAAAATGGCCAGAAAAACACAACTTTTAGTTTGTGTATAAAGATGAGATTTCTGTTTTTGCGTTCAGATGCTCTTCACAACATCAAAACAGGGGCAAGTTGATAAAAAGTGATCATTTAACTTTCTTTCATTAGTATTATACATGGTTAAGGACTTCACTTAAACAAGTCACAAACCACAAATCAATGGAAAGCTTTTTATTGACTCTTAACAGATTTAGTGGTCCAAAGTCCCATTTAATGACGTTTACTACACTGTAATTCTTTCTTAGTTCAACCAGACCACATGTGGAAAACTTGTTTCCACTCAAACATCACTAGAGACAAAAACACACATCAGCATATCGCATTTGAATAAGCCTTTTGTGTTATTTTTAGACACAAATCCATCCCAGTACAACCCAGAACACATCAGACAACATCCACTTGGCTATTAACAAAGTTTTAACATTTCCTGAAGTTCCTGCTTACCAACATCACTATTTTGCATGATTTTATAAGCAACTTATATCATACAAACCGTCCTTGTTAATACATAAACTGGACTAAAGTTACTGTCAACTGTCAATGGAAATCTCACACAACCTGTTGTGATTATGGTTCTAGTTTACTACCATTAGTTTGTCCTGTTTGCAAAACACACCCTCATAAACACAACAATCAGGCCCAAGCCAATCTAGTCCTGTGACCAGCATTAGTCTCCACCTGAGAAACATGTGTCCGCCCAGCAAGACCACATCCAGTGTGAGCTGACAGAAAGGCAGAGTCGACTGGAGTTTTACATCACCTGATCCGCATGCAAAACAGCTTTCTCCAACACATGCACAAAGGCATACGTATACTTTCACTCTTACAAACACACTGGCAATGCAACACAGAGATAAAAAAATACACACACCACACAGAGCTTACACACACACCTACCGAAAACAACCACGGGTATTGTCTAGCTGCATCTAGTTGCCATGACGACCATGCTCACAATAAGCAAACAAATAAAGGCATCGTTGCAAATCTCACCTGCATGCGCGTGTGTGTCCTTCCTTTACACAACACACACATGCACACCAGCTAGATGCCTTCAGACTGTCAATGTTAGCAGCTGGCTGTCAGGTGCACAGAATACTCATTCTCTTCTTCATGCCCTCTCTCTCTCTCTCTCTCTCTCTCTCTCTCTCTCACTCTCACTCTCTCTCTCTCTCTCTCTCTCTCTCTCTCTCTCTCTCTCTCTCTCTCTCACGCTCACTCTCTCTCTCTCTCTCTCTCTCTCTCTCTCTCTCTCTCTGAGCACATGCAACGGCAGTGTTCTTTATTTAATTCATTACAGCATCGGCTGGCTACTGGCTGTCTGTTTTAACTCTTTACTGCTAGAAAAGCTGGCTGGGTAATTAACTCTCCTGCTGCCGGTTTGCGCACCGTTGCACTCATCTATCGCTGCTCTCCATCTCTTCTTCTCCTCTTCCTCCCCTCCCCCTTTCCATTTCCATTACTTCACCGTGCCACTGGCAAAGGCTGCAGAGAAGCAAACGAGGAATCCCTGTGATCCTGCGTCTTCCCGTGTTACTCCTTCAAAGGTGAGGATAGTCCAGATGCCTGCCTCTACTCTCTCTCCGCTTTCATGGGTTTTCACTCACTTCATCTCTCTCTCTCTCTCTCTCTCTCTCTCTCTCTCTCTCTCTCTCTCTCTCTCTCTCTCTCTCTCTCTCTCTCTCTCTCACACAGCCTGACCTTTGCAATATGATATCACCAGTTTCCATGTAAGGACGATGTTGCCTTGGCAACAATGGACTCCACCTGTCTCTCACCCAACCTCCCTGCATCTCTCTTTCTCTTGCTTCAATGTTATCCTACTGTCGTCCCTTCCATTCAGACACTGGCTGGGCATTTTAAAGGATGGTT
The DNA here is from genome assembly GCA_033220385.1 of Triplophysa yarkandensis. Classification (NCBI taxonomy): domain Eukaryota; kingdom Metazoa; phylum Chordata; class Actinopteri; order Cypriniformes; family Nemacheilidae; genus Triplophysa; species Triplophysa yarkandensis. The sequence goes on from CM065661.1 coordinate 6,870,090, forward strand.
TACCACAAAGAAAAAACCACAAGATTCTGTCATCATTTACTCACATATGTTTTTATTGACCCATATGATATTCATTATAGTGCAGATCACAAAGATCACCAACCAGCAGAATATCCAAGTGACTGGGGATCAATGAGAGTTATGGGTACAAGTTTGTAAGTAAATGATGACTTGAAATGTTGGCATGATGACAATCTTAAGACAGACATGCCAAGAAACAGTTATATCTGAACGAATTGAAAAAGCTTTTTATCATACATTATGCACCGTGACAACAAAATCTAATATACAGCAAACAAAATATCAATAATTAATAAAGGTTCTTCATTCAAAGCTCACTTCAGTGTAATTAAACATTGTTTTTCCAATATGTTTGCTTTGTCATTTTACGCTTATAAAATAACGTATTGCAAGTTGACTTTGCAATGAACAATATTGAAAAACTCACTAGTCTATTGTCTACTTTGTGTTGCATAGAATCGCTTCCTATATAGAGCATACCAAATCATTCCCTAATGAGCTTCATGATGCTGCCTAAAAACAGCTGCTCATGTAAACACAAGACAGCTCACTAGGAGCACTAGAAACAAGAATAAAAATGCTTGAAAATCAAAGGATTTCTGAAGGGGATCTAAATATGAGTAGATAAGTGGATATTAAGAATAATTACAAACAGAAGCTATATAAATGTGTGTCATCTGTCTCTCTCTTGCTCTTTTTGTGCACACAACTGATCGGCTGATGTTGGCCTTAAACAATGACATCATCGATTTTTGAACAACATTACATCATCCATTTCCATAAGTTCAGTCATTCCACACACTGCAATGACTGCGTCATGACTATCTGCCAGAAAACAGCTGGAAAAAAATGTGTTTGTGTGTCATTTTGACAGCTTCTGTCTGTAGGTAAGGGGAGGGGAGGTATAGTAAATTTTACATGTTGGCTTTATAGGGACACACCAGTGGTGCAGTTAAGTTTTAGGAAACTAAAGAAAACTAAAAGGTTTCTCATTTTTGAAAAAAAACATTTGATCTTAAGGTGTTTAATATCAAAAATATAATTTAGCAAGCATACATGTATTTTCATGACAAAACTTAAATTTAAAAAAAAGTTTTTAAAATTGATGACTTGAATATTGAAGAAAGGACACACAATAAGATAGGGAGTCCTTTAAAATTCTACAAAGCATCTCATGAAGGATGCTTGATAAAATGACAAAAAACATTTCTGCAAATTGTAGTCAAAAGGCTTAAGATGATCAAGTATAACATGTTTAATTGTAAAAAAAAAATTGTTACAACATAATTATAACATAATTTAAAAAATTTGTAAAAGTCCTTTTTATATAACACAAAATTGCCTAAACAAAACATTAGGTCAAGAAACCTCTTACGTATAGCATGAAGTTCGATTCCTAAACTCATTTAAACCTGGAATCTGACTGGCTGATAAAAAGTATGTTAAGACAACATTGATGGTGCTACCAAAACATCCCAAATCAGTTCTAACTTTTGCACATACCTGTTCCCTTGCGTTCCTCTCAGCCGTACCCCTCATGCTGCTATGTGAAGGGGATGGGGAGGGTGGTAGGGAATGCTGCGGTGGGTACTTGTTCTTCAGGTGATCCATGAAGTTGTCCCGCTTGCGTTCCATGTCGGCCTTGTGCAGGTTGGTGAGGGCCTCCAGGCTCTGGGCGGCAATGACCGTATGGCGATGCTCGGAGGTGTGGACCAGCCCCACGTTGGAGAAGCGTCGGGTGTTTCCCAGCGTCCGATACTCGCGTGGATACTCCAGGTCATCAGTGGATATCAAGTGACCTCCGGAACGCTCCGGGTCTAGATTGGGAGAAATGATGTAGGGGGATGATGATGTTAAGTTGAGGAATGTGGGGCATTCATTGACACGCATTCATTCATTCGTGCGCAAAACATGCGCATGCAACAGCACAAACACAAACAGACACAAGAATGCGGTGAGAGAGAGAAAAAGATGGTGGGAAGGGCGAGAGGTAGAATAGGATGAGATATTAGACTTATTACAACAGAAAAAGGCAAAGGAGCAAATGGATGCTCCCTGCAGAGCTATTGATCTCGGGTTTAAAGGAAGACTAGAAACTTATAAAAAGCACCAAGCTATACATCACAGAAAAGAAAGGAGGCAAAATTTCTCTGTAGGATATTACATTTCGCTTTGCCTGTCATGTTGCCTTTGTCACCTGGAGTACTGTTTCTTGCTATCCGTGAACACATGCCTGATCACAAACACAAATCTCTGCATGCTCAGTGAAACATACACAAGTAAAACATATTTTTATTCAAATTGGGGGAGAGAGAGTCATTGAAAACAGTTAACAGCAGAAGACAAGAGGGCTGGACACCTGTTTATTGCTTGCTAAGGTACACAAGCTTCTATAGTGTTACATTTTGTATGTGTAAAAGGATTTTAAGTCTTGTTATTGTATTCTTCTTAATTAATCATATCTGTTTTGTGTTACACAGAAAAAAGAATTTGATTCAAAAGCTCAAAAAACAAAAGTATTTTTGCTTTGACCGGTTGGTATTAGACTGTATATTACCTGTATTTTAAAATATTGTAATGTAATACATACAGTAGCTTGTAGTGTCTTAGAAATCTGCTGTTGTCACTGTTCACTTTCAATTAAGGGCGCCACAATATACTGATATTGCAATATCACGAAATCAAAACCATAATTAGTATCTCAATCGACACCTATCATAATATTATCAACTGTTCAGCACCCATTTGACGTATTTCCTTACATGTCACAAACTCTGTCTGTCTCCATACAGTTTTATTTTGAGTGTAATTCATTGACCTAATAAAAGACAGAACGCAAAATTAAAGATGAAATTTACGTATATCATCATTATTGTGATAGAAACTCTGTTAGTTTCATCATTGCAAATTCTCTTGGGCACGATGACAGTGTAGTGGTTATTTGATATTGAGACAGGCCTAATGATATTGTATATGTGCTTCATTTATGCCATAGGATAACAATTCAGTCAAAGGTTTTTTAAGAAACATATTTCTTACATTTAATAATCTGAAGAACAAAAGCAACCTTTTTAATGATTTTAACGGTTCTTCTTGAAACCATTTAGGCCAGAAAGGTTAATCTACGGCATTTTGAAACAAAAACTACTTCTTTAAATGATTTATATATATATAAAAATCACTTAAAAATGTGGCTTCTGACAGGTGCATGTTCATGCACACATCTTAAACTTCTTTAGAAGAGAAATCGAACGCATGTTTAGATTTAATTCCCCTCTCTCTCTCTCACTTTTAAGGCTAAGCTAGCACATCAACACAGCAGAACAGTTGTAGAACATAACAACACAAACTCATTCAATGTATCTGTGCAATATGCATAAGACAAGACCTTGACATACAAGTGACAGGATCAGAGAAAGGCCAGCCAATGGCTCTGATTGGCTAACATGAGATAGAGGTGTGGTTACCTTGCTTCGGAAAGCAGGCCCCAGCATTTGCTGAAAGAAAGCAAAACAAAACATCAGCCGGGGTTAAAAATCCTATTCTTTCACTCACTTTCTCTCTGTCCTTCTCTCACATTCACATACGATAATAGGCTTTGCTGCTGCTGGCAAGAATTGATTCTGAAATCATCTTTCTGCTCTCTATTATGCAAAGGAAGAAAGAACCTTGCTCAATCAATAATACAAAAAATGACACGAAGATGCAACTCCTCTTGCTTCAGTTCCCAGAATACAAAGTTATCATTCATCTCACATTGCTGGTGTGTACATGAATGTATGCGAATGTGTGTTTACATGTGCGTATGTGTCTAAACATCCCGTCATCTTAAATATAAGTTGTCAACAAACAATCATTTCGGTCATGTGTTTGTGAGTCTTTTGAGCTTTACAGTCAGCTTCCTTACAGCCCCTGAACACAAATACAAACACACTCGCATTAAAAATTTAAATTGTATGAACCATCCACGCAACAGTGCTTGAACTGTTGCCTCTTTACGTGTCACAGAACTCTGACACACTCTACTTTCCCAACAGTTCATGGGCCAATCTCTACAAAACAAATATCTTGAAATAATTGAGTTTAGTGTGTGGTGAGGTAGACAGAAATGTTTCCTGCAAACAGCCTGATATAAAGTCCTGATCATTTTGGTAATAAAATTCTTATAGTTCCTTCAAGATTTTGCGGAATAAACTCACTATCCCAGGTGACGGAAACCCAACACAAACCCTGAAGCCAGATTACAGAAACCCAAAAAAACTGCAACTATGAATTCTATAGAGCTGACAGGTCCCTGCACAGCAGTAAGACATGTTTATTCATTATAAAAAATGTGTTCCCGACCATGGAAATGATAATTTTAGTTGTTAAACTTCAAAGAAAACTGAGATTAAAGCTTCTAAATAGTGACTAGCAGAGACAGCATTTAGGCAATGACCAAGATTATTTGAAAAATCATATCATTTTCTATTCTGTTGACCTCAATGTGACTTGAATGATTCATCTGTCACTGAGGTCTTTCCATTGCCCCTTCGCCCCCTTTCGGCAAGCTCAGGGCTAAAAACATGATTACCATCTGATGAATTATGCACATCTGATTAAAAGCATTGAATGAGAATGCAGGTATTTTATTAAGCATTGCTGACACTTTAAACAAACCCCAGCGTTTTGCTTCATAATAGACAGCAGCGGAGCTCCTGAGGAGCAGCTAAATTGAATGACCTTGCGGTTAATGTTGTAAGAATACTTTAACTGAGCACAATCTCTGGAGAAGTAGCATTACCTTTTACAGAGTGGCCCGATGAAGGGCAGACAGAACAGATACGGACTTACCTTGATACTCGCTCTCGGGAATTGTAACTGTTAATGTTCCCTGACAATCCAACTTAAGTTTGTTGATTATGGAAAAGAGTGGAGGCAATCTGGACTGTAACTGACTGTATATGTAAGTGCAAGAAATATGTTTGAGTTGTACAATTTTAGCTCTATACTCCATATCACAACCATTGTGTTATTCATTGTATTGAAATTTTTCTTTTTATTTAATTAGTCTATTCCTTCCATTCTTAATTCTGTGAAACACATTTCTGAGAAACATCCACGGCAATATTCATACAGTACATAAAGTTCACCAAAAAATTTAAAGATATTTTGAAAAATGGTGGTAGCTGGCAACCATTCCCTTGCATTGGTTGTGTTTTCATACAATATTAGTGAGATGGTGCCACTGCTGTTCAGTTATCAAATTTCTTCAAAATATCTTCTTTTGTATTCTGTGGAACTCTGTGGAAGTTTATTGAAGTATGCTATTACTTTACTTATTTGAAACTAACAAGTACACTACCAATACATTGATATTAGTATACTTACTGAGTAAAGTATACATTAAATATACTTGACTTGTTAAAATGTATGAATTTATGATAATAAATATTTAATTAGAGAGAAACCACCTAACAATCTTTTCCTCTGGCTGATCTAGAAGTAGAAACGTTTGTATATTTACATTGCACACAGTTTCGTTCAGTCCGGTATACACATCAAAAGTATGCAAGTGTGTCCCTCTTATAGGACCCCATCTGTCAAATCAATGCAATTCAATGCAAAACATCCCATTACTGGGGTAAAACTGTTGAAACAAGCTAAATAGTTGTCTTGAGTTTAAACTAAAGAAAAAGGTCTTCAACAGACATTGATTTGACGTTCAGAGAAGCAGATATCTTTAACAAATAAAGTTGACCCTTTATCGTGTTAAAACAGGTGACTAACTGAAGTGGGGAAAGAAAGAGAAAGAACAGCACTCTTTAAGAAAGAGCTGCTTCTAGCTTCCATCCATCAGAGAAACCAAAGGTAGAATTACTCTGACAGGCAAAATCAATGCAAAATAATGTCTTAGCAAGACCTTATCAAAAATACAAGAGAACAAGGATATTTACAGCAAGCTAGAGAGAGAAAATGACAGCTAACTAATTAAGCACCGTTAGAAAGGTTAACGTGCATAAAAGCAATACAGTATGAATCATAAAACACAATTAAAATAATTGGCATCCTTTATGGTTTTGTGAGGTTTGAGACACCATGTACTTCTTAATTTGCAAACGAGTAATAACCAATCCCAAAGTAGACATTTAGACAGCATTTAAAGGTCCAGTTCGTGAAATCTATTGTTGGTGATGTGACCGACTCCGACCAACGACTCGATCTTTTTCAAAGCATTATGGAAGCTATCATAGGACAAAGTCATCGTGTTTTCGCTTCTTTTCAAAGGAGATAAAATATTGATTACATATTGATGCAATAAGCGTTATGTAGATCAGCTTGTCAAATTAGAGCAACTTTAGAAACATATGGACAGATATTGCTCATTCTAAAATCAATAACAGTTCATAGGTCTTCATACAGCTTCATACAGTTCATTACATTGCATATTGGTAAGAAAATGTCTATATATATATATATATATATATATATATATATATATATATATATATATAAAATGAGTTAACCAAACCACACCTGATAACACAAGTATCCAACCCTTGAATACGGAACCCTTGGGACATTTTAGATAGTGAGGCAAACAAAAGCACAAAGCAAAGCTCTGAAATGTATGGGTTAGCTCCGTAAACCTACATGCTCTGATGCCTCACTCCCTGATTCCCTCCTGGCCATTGCTTTACCCTCAGTGATATACATGCTGCCATTAGAGAGACGTTCTGCCTTTCTGCTGCTGGGAGCCCATCAGGAGCATATGGAGGAGAGACAGGAGGAGGTGGAATAATGAATGATGTGGCGGCAGAAGAGAAGAGTAAGAGTGAAAAAACTGAGAAAGCAAAATGCTGATGCATAATGACTTAAAATGCCTCTCAGATAGTTATAAACATATTAATTGTTTTATTGTATGAGTCCCCAACAATAAATAAATATCATTAAATACTCGTTTTGTTGAACGTATTGTTTACCTTGTTGCTTTGCTCTTTCCTCATGTCTTAAAAACATTCGCATTGAGTTCCTCACTCTTTAAGACCCACGTCCCAGTGTACTCTGATTGATAAAATGGTCAAGTGAACATTTATTGGTCAACTCGGCTTTCAGTAACTGCATCATCACCAGTGATGAGGTGACACCATGTGAATCTCTGACGACATATCACAGAAGTAACTGGATGCCACCAATCCTGCCATTTGCTGAAGTCCAAGACAACAGATTTCTGTAAAAGACGATAACTTGCTTTATTGTGAACTTTGTGAGGATTATTAGGAGATGATTTTTAATCTGATAGGCACTTTAAGCATTACAAAAGATGAATAAGGTGAATAAGCACACACTTGCATGTGCACGCACGTACACACAAACAGTGCACCAATTTTAACAAAAAACATGCTCAAGAAAAATATTTTTAAATGCATTCATACAATCATATTTGTCAATTATTCTAAAAAACTAAAGGGGACTATAAGAATTATGTTATGACTAAAAATAAAGTAAAACAACACCCTCTAATAGGTAGTCAACCTTTTACTAGAATTTGCTCAAATGATTTCAGGTCATTTTAATTAGCAGCTTCTTGAGTTCTCATCCTAAGATGCTTATTGACTTTCACAATTCTGTTCTGTCTTCAACATTCATCCATTTTATCCATTTCTAAAAAAAATTATTAAATAAATTCATTAAAAATCATTAAAGTCCAAGAGACCAATCCAATTATTTTTTTGAAAAGATATGTGTTAACTAAATAAAAGAAATATTGACACCCACCAAGTAAAAGAAAGAGCAAGCCAGAATGAACAGACTGTGTGAATTAGTCAAGAGGATTTACAGATGTTTAGTGGGGAAAGTTATGTAAAAATATAAAATCAGTCTCTCTCTCTCTCTCTCTCTCTCTCTCTCTCTCTCTCTCTCTCTCCTCTCTCTCTCTCTCTCTCTCTCTCTCTCTCTCTCTCTCTCTCTCTCTCTCTCTCTCTCTCTCTCTCTCTCTCTCTCTCTCTCTCTCTCTCTCTTTCTCTCTCTGTCTCTATAATTGTAATTACTGGCTAGGGATCATCAAAATGACTGGGAACAACTCTTTCTCTAACAAGGCCATTACAGATGACTCACAGACAACAGACATACACACAGAATCAGAGAAACATAGCAGAAGCATACAATCAGCTGAATGCTGCGGCTCTGTCTTTTCAAACATCAGATGTGTGTGAAGTGATCATATCTAAACACTGTCTTAGAAAATTTCCCCAAACTCAAACAGTGTGATTACAGTGCAGTCTGGTTTTTCCCTTGGTGATCTCAACACACACACAATGATTACACAGCGCCACACAAATTCACACCCACTATGCATGGGACGGATTAACAGCTTGTTGTTTCTCCTGTTGTTAATAACGTGGTTTTTAATTTAACTTAACAAGAGATCGCCTCACCACCTCCTTTAATTCTAACAGTGGAGACTTATCTCAGCAAGAACAAGACTACTAAAGATGGCAAAATGAACTTCATCATGTCATATAGGCAAAACCTTTATTGGAATTTTGGCTTATGTGTGAGAATCAGTGCATGTCTGTTCTCTAATATGCTTGGGGAAACCATCAGAGACATCATTAAAGAAGCTGAGACACAGAGTGAGAAACTCTCCGTCATCTGCTCTCAGATCTGCTCGCTTCACAGAGCTTCAGTCTAGCAGAACACTTTCACTGTCAAACTCTTTCACTTAACTGCCAACATCAGAGATGAGCAGTAATGTGAAATCAAACAAGACCCCCACAAAACTGAATGACATAGAATCATAGTTTTTCCATGGGATCATTGGTATCATGTAGGGATGCTCTGATACAATATTTATTTTGTGTATTGGTGTAAATATGAAAAAGTCTAGATTGGCTCTCAATGATAGTTGGCCTTATCTGATATTAAATTCTTAGTAGGAGATTGTACATAGTGGATGTATAATTCCTATTTTCACTCTTTAAACATCAAGTGCCACTTTGTAAAACTGTTTGTTTATTCCTATTTATTATTTATTCTTCTAATATATATTATTTAATATTAAACATTTCACTAAATGTGTGTGTTTATTATGTCTTACAAGGTTATAAAAGAATTATTTCATTCCTTCTATGCAATATCTCCATCTAAACACTTGATATAAATACATCAATGTAAATGATATTTTTATGGTTGTTTAAATGCACACTACACTATATTAATACAGTACTTACACTTGCAATTACCAAACTACACCTTTTTTTAATTATATTATATTTATTTTATTTTGCTTCTATTTAATTAACACAATACTATTTGTGTAATTCTTTGTTTTCAGAAAATCCTGTAACCACAACAAATGCCTTTTGTGTAAGGCACACCAATAAAGCTGATTTTAGTTTCAGATCACTGCTTGGTATAAACCAACACTGAATCTCAGGAATCAAGGGGAAATGGCAATTGTTGAGCTCTAAACAACTAGAACAAACAACTAAAGCTGGGTGCACACTGTGAGATTTTGGCCAAGATATCCCTGTCTCAGACGAATTTAAAAGTTTGGAACTGATTTCAGAAATCCTTGGTCAGAAGCTGTAGTCTATAATAGATTGTTTGAAATTTTAACAAACTGTCTTAAATGAAATCATGTTTCTATAGTGTGACAACCATAAATCGAAACAACCGTGTAAAATCGCACAGTATGCCACCAGCACAATCTTAAATGAAAATCTTGAAATTTTGACCTAGCACCATTTGATGGCACCATTTTCTGGGTGTACCCGTTATGCAATACCAGGTCTCATCATTTTTTAAAGTTAAAATTTATGTCAGGTGAAACCATTACCAGCGGCAAACATTTTTCTACCAATCTTTCTCTCTCCTTCCCTTTCTGATATGATGAAATAACAAGGTCTGCTGGGTCAGATGTGCTAGAGCTCAATGCATGCATCTTCACTCATCTCTGGACCTTTCAGCAACAAAATAGACAGAAGAATCAGGTTCTCTCAAGAAAGACAAGCCAACCTAAAATTTGTACTGCATTGTAAACTATATAAGCTCTTTCTTAAAAAAGCTTGATTTTTATGAAACTTGATTCAATGGAAAATGTATTCCTTTTTCAACTTCTACGGGATGTATTTAGCTGTTAAACTATTGAAATGAATAACTCCAAGTGATGATGATTACTCTATTCCATCATTAGATGCGAGGCGACACATTTAAGCGTGTTACAGGAGACTGCAGCTGTATAATGATGATGTCTTAAAGATGTATAAGTTGAGGATAAAGCCTGACTAAGCTTTTGACTGTGAAATTAAATTCAATGAGTCGTTTGAATTTATAACTAGGCGAAACATATATCAAAATGCTTTCACTGCACATTACAAAAATACACACAAGCATGATGTTTGAAATTTTTGTAATAATTAAAGTTTCACATAAACCTAGGAATTCTCCTTTGTCATTTGTATACACATTGAGTCACAACAACTATTTTTCAGAATAATGCTAAATTAAACAACGTAAACAAAACAATCTCAATCTAACTCCCCATACTTAAAACAACAAGCAAATAAGAAGGAGCTCAGGTCAGACTGAGTCACAGTAAAGCCATAACAAACAGCAGAGAAGCTTATGTAAATGAAAGGAAAAGACTGCCGGAGTTTGACAAAAAAGGATGATGCAAATCTTGCATTGCGTACAAAATGAGCATGACCCTAGATTACATCTGATATCAAATTTCACACTGCACCAGCGCACCTGTACACAAGAAAAGCATTTTAATTAAACACATTCATTGCATGATGAGTAATTCCTTCTGACGAAAAGCAAATATTAGAAAAAAGCAAAGGGGAAGAACTCAAGTTGTTTTATGAGAAGAGACGTGTTCAGTCACCATGACAACCCATAGAATTCTGAAATACATTTCTCTGCCCTTTTCTTGCTCATACAAAATCACAGAAAGGCTTGTTATGAGTTTTTATGAATTTCAGGTAGGCTGTTGTATGCTGTCTTAAAGACAAAGTGTGGGTGGGAGGGACTCTTATGGTACTTCACAGATAAGTGTACTAAGTGGGTCATCACTTACTCACCCTCTTGTCATTTTAAACCTGTATGACTATTTTTCTTTAGAACCCAAACTAAGATATTTTGAAGAATGTTGGGAACTGGCATCGGTCTATTGAATAGAAGTTAAGGGGTGCTACTCAAGATAGGCTATCAACATTCTTAAAACTGTCTGTTTTCTGCAGAAAAACGGAAGGAAAAACAGGTTTTAAATGACAAGGTGAGTAAATAATGACATGTTTTTATTTTGGGGTGAGTTATCACTTTTAAAGAATAGTTGTTGTCAGCTGACTGTACCCTGTCCCATTTTTGCAGTCACTGATATGTCTAAATGATATTGCTTATTTGGGGGAGAGGCTTTGTGTTCTACAGTGTTGCATTTGTTTCTGGAAAGAAAATGTTCCCTTCATTGATTCTGTTATATTGACTTTGACTTGAACACTAACAATAGCTAGACACAAATGCCTCATGACAAATAATTCTTAAGATGTGAAGCACATACAATCACACAAGATATTTAATGCATTTTTCTGTTGCTATGCTTACATGAATATTTAGCAAAAATGTTGAAGGGGGGAAAATCCCTTAAATTATAAAAAAAAGTTTTATTAGGACAAATTTTAAGGGTTACAAAATTCATCTGATTGTTAGCGATTTCCCTTGAGCTCATCCCATGAGCTCACTGTACTGTGAAGCTCCTGCTTATTTTCATTCTCTATGGCTCTGTCTCTCTCTTTCCCTGGATGTAGCCCAGAGGGAGTGGTGCAAGGAAGGATGGGGTGGGGCAGCCTCACAGATGGGCTGGTGGGTAGGTTTCCGTGGTTACAGGCGAGGAAGGAGAAGGAAGAAGAGCCATCTGGCAGTGGTTTGGTGAGATGACGTGTCTTGCCCTTCACCCACAACACCCACAATTCACATGGCAACATGCCTACTGCTCTACCAACTGTTATGCAGACTACAGCGATAACACTACAGGTACAGCTACAGGTAATCCCAACACCTGCTATACCAATTAGTCGGTCATCTCTTTATGTGTAATTTTACTGTCTGTTCAATAAACTACAATTTTGGAATACATTTAATTGACAGTTCCATTCTCGTACAGGTAAAGTATTGTTATATGAAGGGTAAAAATAAATAAATAACCCAAGAAATTTAAATGTTTTAATTATTTGCTTACCTTACAAACCTGAATATGTCATTAAGACATTTGAATGAAAGTGAGAAAAGTATTATTATTTTTGTTTAATTATTATATTTATTATTATTTATTTGGTGGAATATTCCATCAACAAGCATGCATGATGAAATTAGAATACTTCTGTTTGCTACCGTAGTTTATTTTTTAACCATAGATGGATGGAGTAGGAAATCCTGCTGTCAACAGATATTTGTTAATGCTATTACCAAAGTGTTACAAATAAAATGTTATACAACTGTTGTATGTGTATTTAATGTTTTGTTACCACGTGACCAACCATTTCCAAGAGCCTGTAAAACAATAGAATTTACTAGTTAAAACTAGTAAAGAGGCTATGCTCTAGCAGCTGACACATCAACAAGAAAGTGAGAAATGAGTAAACTAGAGAGAGTAAAAGAAGAAACAAAACTGGGGCAAAAGAAGAACCAGTCACAAGAGGAGTGTGGGAAGATGTGTGAAACAGGGAGGGATGAATTATAGGCGGTCCGAGCTGGAGGAATCGGGTGTGACAGACAGGCTTGAGGGATTTTGTGGGGCACTTGATGTCTTGTTAGGCTCAACCTTCCTGGGTCTGTGATTGGTTAAAAATATCACCTAGCTCATGTGAACACGGTGTATTCTTGTATGTGGCACTAGAGCATTTATCATCACATGGCCCCTAAAGAGCCTGACTTATTTTTCTCTCGCTTCCCAAACCCAACAAAGAGCTTCTCCTAGTGTTGAAATCTCTTGAAATCTAGCACAAAACTTAATACTTAAAAGATCTATTGTACTTCACCTTAAAAATACTGTATTTAAACTTCACTTATCTATTTTTCATAACTTTACAATATCCTGATGTTTGAAAAAACATCCTTGATCTTCTTACATTGACACATGACCTGTGAACAGTATGCAGTGTATCTCTACATTGTTCCTCTTTTCATCCTTTCTAAATTGTTTCTTTTCCTCAAGAGAGCATTTTTCTCTTTACTTTTCTTTCAAATTCCCTTCCAGCAATATTGCTACTTAACCATCTTTTCTCTAAACACACTAACTGGCGGAAGAGGAAATGCTCTCTCATTTTCCACAGACACAAGCACTTTAAGTTTCTTCGTTGACCCTTCAGTTATGGGAAACAAGCCAAATGTACATTGTTCTAATTGATTATACGCTAAACAAATTACCCAGAAGCACCTGCATCACACAAACTCAAAGTGTTTTCTATATAAAATAACAAAATCACTCCAAAAGCAAACAAGAATAATCAGGACAGATCTATAAAAAAATTATCATAATACTCCCCTGGCAAAGACATAAAACACTTCACTCATATCAAACTGGAAATATCAAGTTTAAGATGAAAAAAGAATTGAATATTTTAATCCAACCTGGCTCTCGTTGTTCCTCATGTCTTATTACGTTCCCTATCTCTTCTGTACAGCTTTAGCCCATCATCATTGCACATTTATTACTATATCCATATCCAGTCTCGAAAAACACAAACCATAACATTGAAAATTGTTAGGGCTATGACACAGCCAACAGAGAGAGAGCGAGAGAGAGAGAGAGAGAGAGAGAGAGAGAAGAGAGAGAGAGAGAGAGAGAGAGCGGGAGGGAGAGAGAGAGAGAGAGAGAGAGAGAGAGAGAGAGAGAGAGAGAGAGAGAGAGAGAGAGAGAGAGAGAGAGAGAGAGAGAGAGAGAGAGAGTAAATAAGCGAATGAGCAAGAAAAAGAGAGAGAGAGAGCTTTACCCTTAAGCTGGTTGGTTGGTTGGGTTCGTTACAGAAAGCTGTATCTCTCTCTCTCTCCTCTCTCTCTCTCTCTCTCTCTCTCTCTCTCTCTCTCTCTCTCTCTCTCTCTCTCTCTCTCTCTCCTCCTCTCTCTCACTCTCTCCCCCTGTCTTTTTATGTGTTCCCTCCTGTCCATCCCTCATTTCCACATATCTCGGTCATTATTAACAGCTCACTGCATGGACAACAGAGCAGAAGAATAAAAGGCTATTACCAGCCTAAAACTTCACCAGCATGTGTGGTTATAGGAATGCATGCAAATCAAATTTAATGTGTTTGTGTGCATGCCTGTTTGTGCATCTTCAGAAAAACATTATTTAATGATTTATAGACAAAGACACAACCGTTTTAGAGACCTTACTCTTACACTTAAGCATACATTTTACCATATTTTGAAATAATAACAAACTTATAAATGCATCAAAATAACTATTTGAACTATGGGAATTATGTTACACAAAAAATGACAAAATAAAATTAAACGTGCTGTATTTGACCATGTTCAGTGTAGTCACCTTTGTAAGCACCCTGTAATGCTTATTAAAGATATTAAGATTTTTAAGTAGTCCCCATCTATTATATGCTTATTGTCTGTATTCTATTTAACATTCAAAACATGATTTAAAGACATAGTTTTACTTTAACAAGTGCAGTAAAACCAGTCATAGCTTTTGACAACACTCTTGTAAACTCCATTAAAATTGTCTCTAACACTCGTGGGCTGGATTCTCTTGGTTGTGGGAGTAACCATTGAGCTACTTCTCACACTAAAGAACTGTCAAGTAATCGTCCTGCTCAGATGTCATCCTATTAGTTTCATCACAAAAGACAACGCTTTCCATGCTGACATACAGTGTTTTTCGGGAGTTCAACTACACTTAAAGGATGAACAGAGGCAGAACAATCTGCGTTTATGTAATTCAGTTATTTTTCTCACTAAAACTTGCATGAACTGCATCCTAATTTAGTCTTTTAGAATAATTTATGTTCAAACAACACTTGTGCTTATTGAGAGAGAAATATGGGAGGCCATCTAGAATCTGTTAACCTTCGTCAATTTTTGTGAGTGAGCGTAACTGATCTCTGACAGAAAAGAGATTTTGGTAATAACAATTGAATGGTGTGGCATCGTCGAGTAATTTATTGTTTTTCCTTATATCATAAAACTCTATTAAAGAATTTATTGGGACAAGAAAAAAATTTATTTTAATTATTTTGAAGACATTTAGACGGCTTATTTCTGTTTCATTTTACCATCTGCTAACTTTTGTTTGAAATCAACTCTGAATGTATTACCTTCTCCTTTCTTTCTTACACATATAGGCACTAAACCCTCATAATCCTGATTATAATACAGTTATTTACACTCTGTGTGTTGTGTATTTGTGTCTTGTAATTAACTAGCTGTTAGTCTGGACCCACACTGTTTCCGTCATGCACTAATTAAACAATCATCTGTTATTTCTAGTGAAACACAACAGACATCAGTGCTCAAAAAGCACACCAAGCAGGATGCACATAATTCACAGACATTTCCTCTCGCCACCCTCAAGCTTATCCTCTTGATGAATATCATTTAATGAATATTCTTATTGAGAACTATTTGCCCAAAAGCATGACACACTACAGCCAGCCATCCCTTAAAAACCCACTGTGAGAGAGATAGTTCCCTAAAGTGACACTCATATGAAGATATTGGAGAAGGATGTTTTTATACTACCGTGCACATACAAACTTTCTTTTAGGAAAATACTTTTGGAAATTACTCTGAATTTTACTCCCACCACCCCAATTATAAACAGACACATATTCACAAATATAGCATTGATATATATTTTCCCCCTGGCATACGCATCCACAGAATCTCACATTGATGCATTTATGAGCTTTTATCCAAAGCAAACTGCAGTGCATAAAAGTCCTATAATTTCACAGTGTTTGAACTTTCTAGGGCTTTCAAATTATAAATCCAGATTAATTAAAAAATTATTATGATTAAGGATATCTTATATGTACACACACAAACACGTCAACACACTCTTTCAAACAAAACAAAAGATTCTATAGCAAAATAATTTTAGTAAAGCAGATTTTCCAAGCAAAGCACTTCTCTTTTACTTTGTAAATGCTAAACTTTGTGAAAGCAATTTCTATTGTTTTGATCTACACCTATGGTTATACACACATGTGAGACATCTACCTTCATACATTCAATTCACACATCCATTGAAATTTCGAGTAACAGCCTAATAAAGTTGCAAACATGTTACAGAAAAAATTCTGTTTATCTAAAAAGTTTATCTAGAATGAACATGAATCAATGCAATTCAACTCACTTTTATTGTCACATCACCACGGCACATGTGCCCTGGTGAATGAAGTTTTTGGGAGCTTGCTTCAGAAAAATTGCAGTACAGTTAACATATAACATGTTACATATAATACAGACTTAAAGCATAAGACAGTGTGGAATATGCACATACACAGATACAGTCGAAACATTCAACACAGTGTGTACATACATACATCAAGTTACTCAATTACTTTTGGTGCATTATATAAAGATGTTTTTGGGTGTGATAAAGACTTAAAATCGTAATTTTGCAAAGCTCTCACAGTCCAATAACAAACTCACCAGACAAACACTTTGAGACCTTGAACAATACCGGTTGGCCCAGACGTCTAGATCCAACAATGCTGAATAATTGAAACCTGCACATTGCAAACTTGCTCTGTAAAGGACATTGGAACAGTTCTGGGATCTTACTAAAGAGCAGAACTAGAGTGTGTGTGTGCGTGTGTGTGATAGGGAGAGAGAGAGAGAGAAAGTGGAGTGAAACAGAGAGACAATAAAAGAGAGTCTGAGTAAGCTCTGTGTGTAGGTGTGTGTAATGTCAAAGCATATCTATTATTAGTTGCTATATATAAATGTATATAAGGTTACATGTCTGTACCTACTGTAAGCATATCAGTAAACACATATGTTTAGGCTCTTATACACAGATTAGCACACAGAGAGTATTACTGTCAGGTGAAGAATGGGTCTAATAAGACGGCCAGTAACTTTATAGTTCCTTGTTCCAGAGGAAATGAGAACGGTTTTGAAGAATAGAAGTATATAAACAGCTTACAAATCTGCCAAAAGTTATTGTCCTACATACAACAATCAGAAATTAAGTTAAAAAAAAATGAACAACAGATGTTTGTATGTGTTTGCACAGCAGTTGAGCAGTATGTGCCTAGTCTGAAACTAAAAGTCTGATTTTATCCTCTGATGTTTTATTATATTCAGGATGAATGTCTAAGAATGTCCTTTGCAATAATATAACATTTTATGACAAGATGCAGACATATGCAGTATACTTAATACACACATGCACCCACAGTCTTGCACACACTTGCACAAGCAAACACAAACATACACGCACGCATACATGCACACGCACATGCACACATTTGCACGCACACACACAAATATGCATATGTATATTGTTTCTGAAGGCTAAGAAAAACAAATTAAACTGACACATGAATATCTGTGATGTAATGCATCATTCACACACGCACACACAGTCTGACAGCATGATGAGAGGGACTAGAAATAGTATAGTCTGGGAGCTGTAAGTTTAAGCAATTATTATTCCAAGCACTTATTACTCCAATATTCTACAACCATTATAGGATGCTGTTACGTAAGCTATGAAAGGTATAAAGTAACACCTTTCAAAGTTCTAATATTGAGCTTAAAAATGTCACGTTTATATTTCTAAAGCTGAGTGTGTGGTCTTGGTAAACCCAACAACTATAAACAAATGTAAAACACAAACATATATATAATTAAACTTATTTTGACCTAGGGGGGACATGTTTGATGCAATATAATTGGCTCATACATCAAACAAAAAAATTGTTTATTTGAAAACATAAAAATGCTGAAAAATGGTACTGAGTGGTACTGAGGGGGTTAGGGTATACATAAACAGATTGCACCTTAAAAATATAATTGTTCAAGGAAAATCACCTTAAAACCTGGCAACCCTTGTGTTTGTAATCACAATATACATTCAATGTTTACACAATGTTTAGAAGTATCAGGTGTTAATAAGTAAAATATTTTGCCTGTGGTCTATAAACCACCACCATTTTTCTTTATCATCATTACATCTCACTTTGTGTAAAAAAACGGT
This sequence comes from Triplophysa yarkandensis, assembly GCA_033220385.1. Lineage (NCBI taxonomy): Eukaryota > Metazoa > Chordata > Actinopteri > Cypriniformes > Nemacheilidae > Triplophysa > Triplophysa yarkandensis. Next base: position 6,888,310 of record CM065661.1, read on the forward strand.
GACTTTAACAATGAAATTATCCCAGTGCTGCACTTGACACACATAAAGCCAGACTGCTAAAAAGAGTACATTTCCAAAGGTCCAATTGAACACAAACTTCTTCACAGTCTAATCAGCACCACTTATGCTAAAAACCCGGCAAAACTTTCTGCATCCGTCTGCTCGATGCAACACATTTACATTGCCAAACCAGATCCTGTACTCATTTAGAAAGTTACAGTAGTTCTCAGAAACAAAACAAAGGCCTTGTAAGAAAAGTTCTGATAGTTATTACACTAATATTATTACCTATCTAATTTTACTTTTAAATTAAACATCTCTAATTCCAAAGATTGAAGGTAAATTAAAATACAAGCAAAAGTGACAGCCATAGAAAACCAAACGAACAGAGAGATTTAAAGAAGAAAAGAATCGCACAATAGAGGAATTAACTCAAAAATGAAATCAAATGAATGGAAGAGCAAGGAAAAAGAAAGCCTGACACAAAAACAAATATAAAAGCATAAAATGCAGAACGATCTACATGCCTGTCAGTCAGAAAAAATCTCTAATTACACACACATGCATAAGAAATAAACATCCCTACAGCAGACCACACTGTCACTTACTCAATTCAAACAAAAATGATGATGTTTAGTCCATTAGCTTTTGAGGGACAACCGACAGCATTCAATCTTTAGAAGCCATTATACCAGCTGCATCCAGCGACAGGCATCTGTGTGTGTGTGTGTGTGTGTGTGTGTGTGTGTGTGTGTGTGTGTGTGTGTGTGTGTGTGTGTGTGTGTGTGTGTGTGTGTGTGTGTGTGTGTGTGTGTGTGTGTGTGTGTGTGTGTGTGTGTGTGTGTGTGTGTGTGTGTGCAACCATAAAAGTGTTACTCATGTGAAGATTATGATGATGCGTGAACATGTAAAGAGGGTAGAAGCTGACACTAGAGAGATAAGCAGGCAATCAGAGGGAGCGTTTTATGACTTCCTCTTACCCTTCTTTCACCTGCTTTCCCTTTTCTTATGTCACTCTCTCGCTTTGGGCAAGAGGGGTGAAGAGGGTGATAATGGGAGAGTGTTCGTCACGCTAGAGTGAATGACCCACATTCAGAACAAGATAGAAGGAACCCGGAAGAAGAGGACAGTGAAACGTGAAATGGAGAGCAAGAGAGGGCATAGTATGATATTTGATTAGACCAGTGATGATGAAGCGGAAGAGATGAGAGATACTCATCAGATCAGTGAAAAATGGGAGAGAGACAGGAAAGGGGGAGGAGTTTTATAGCAACATACAGCGCCTCGCTGTGGCAAACATGCGATGGCCAAACGCACATTGAGTAGCCTAGGACACACATAAAGTATAATCTGTAAGATCACCAACAGCAAAGAAACAGTAGACACAAGCCTTCATCTTTTATGGTAACTAAGGCACCATTTTCAGTACCAAGGACAGCTTCAGGTCAGCCAATTGAATAAGAACCATGGACAGCAGCAGCGTGATGCTCAACATCAATGATGTAAAAAAACAATGATCTTTATGAAATCAATGTTTGGAGTATTTTTAGTATGCACCACATGTCTCCGAATACCACACAGCACCAGGGGAAATAAAACCCCCACGTTTATGGATAACCAGCCTTTTGCCATGGGGAAAGAACAAGGACGGTCTAACAACTGGAAATCAGATGGAATGTTGTGATGAGATGTTTGAGATGTGATGAGACAGTGTGTGGGTGTGTCTGATGTAAAGATGGGATGATTGCACTCTCAGTGGGACGAGAAGACGTTCTCCAGAGCTGTCCTTCACTTGTCCTTCAATTCTCTGCATCAAACTCCCCCTCTCTTCTCTGATGATTTTTAAACCTCTTTTTGAAGGAGATGTATAATGAATGTACGCATTTTATGTAAAAATCAACATGGAAGAAAACCAATGTCTTGGTTGAGATGTCACAGTCATGGCACATAAAGATCACCATATACTCTAGCAATGTGTCACAGCCATCAAAGGTATATTTGGCCAACCAGCTTATTCCAGCTAGAAAATCAGATACTAGATATTACCAATTAACCCTTAAAGCACGTTGGATAAAAGAGAAGTACCACTAAACATACTTACTACCTTAAAACAACACTACATTTAATTGCGGAAAGAAATACTTTAAAAATGTTATTTTAAAAAAGATCCAGAAATCGATCTGAAATTGTTTATGTTATCCAACACTACTACTTAAAAATATCAATGAGAAATAAATGTTGTGGAAAAAGGTGAATCATGAATGTATTATAGATTGGCAAATAGAATATAATTGAAGGATAGAAAATGACCAACTATGTTGGACTCATGGCCAGTAATTTTGCATGTGAAGTGGTAGCCAATTATAACATGTGGTTTACAATTACAGTTAAAGCAGCCTATTTAGTGTAGTAAAGAGTTCATTGAAATTAATTAATGCTATAAAATAAAAATGCAGGGAAGTTAGAAATGTTTTTAATTAGGGTTATTTAACTAATTTCTTGTTGAATCCTACAACAGAGAGGTTTTCATGTCTGTATTTGAATACTGCATTTCAAGGGAACAATTTGGTTGGGAATTTTTTTTAAATAAATAAAACACAAGTCTTGTTTAAATCCATACTTTTCTATTTTGAATGTCTCTCCTTTTCTATCTGTTTTTTTCTAGTAACTTTAGATTAGGAAAGACCGATCATCTCTTAACGAATAACGGCTCCCACCTCCGCCTGAACTAAATATTTCTTCTTTCATTTTTCCTTCATCTACTTTGCTTTGTTTTCTTCTTGCTTTGGGGACAAAGAATAAGTAATCTCTGCATCTTTTCAATCTGTCATTCATCCGTAAAATGGCAGAGGAGCGGAAAAGAAGGAGAGAGAACAGAGACTGAGGAGAAAAGATGGATGGGGTCTTTTGATTTTAGAGTGCTTGTTAATTTTCCCCAGCTGTCGTTCACACACAGAACGCAGAGCGCGCTGCTATAGATAGACGGTGAACAGTTTAGCACTGTGGCATACTTTCATGAGTCATTATGCTGAAAAGAGGCAAAGAGTTCGCTGAAAGTTGCCGAAATGTCTTCACGACCTTCACGCCTTCGATCTTGGCTGTCGATTTGAAATAGATTAGTCATTCTGTTCAATATTTCCTGGAAACAAAAATATCAGTAGCAATGGGCGATAATTACCTGACACACAACATATGCATGTTTTAGGTTCAACAACACTGTAAAAAATATTTTATGTTGCTTAAATATCACAAAAACAAACTGCTATATTAACTTGATTAAATATTTTAAAAAACACTAAATAGACTTTGTCAGTGTAAAACATTAAAATAATGTATTAAAAATCTAACAGTTCATTTATGTAAAAGGAATTGAATCAAAAAAGTATTTATTTGACAAATATTTCTAATATACACTGATATTTTTGGTAAATTATAATTATATCATTTTTTATTATTCATAAAAAATATACCATATTCTAAAAAATATACTAATTTGTAGCTTGAAAATGTAAATTTAGGGTAAACACAGTAAAAGTTTTTGAGTGTATGGGAAGGAAACTGTCTTTAAACACTTACAACTTAAATGAGAAGTTTGACCATCAATTCTAAATTCACAGTTCAACCAAAACCTCATATCATTCCAAACAGGCATGAATTTCTTCTGCAGAACACAAAAGAAGATATTTTGAAGAATGTTTGTAACCAAACAACAATGGCCCCCAAAAACAACCTAAGATGGCCTAACTCCAGGAAATAGCATGAACTTTTCAGTTTTCAGAAAATCTTCTCACCCTACGAAATTGCTTTCCAGTTTTGTATTTAATATGCATCAGAAAGTTATTGGGCGTGCTTTTTGACAATGAGGCTATGAGCTGCATAACCACAGAACTGCAGGCACCATGGCCCACAAACCCAACACCCATACAATCCATTTAATGTGCCACATTATGTTCAATTACTTAGCCACCGCAAATCTGAAAACCTTTAAAAGTACATTAATTCCACACCTGATTAACTCGCGACAATCCTTATTACATTCCCATCTATTCATACCAAACACAAAAAATCTCCAGGATAGGAATTTAGATGGAGGAGCATTAGTTAAGTCTTTTCTTGTTCAGTAATTCTCCCTGACAGTCATGACCGGTCTGTTTCCTGCTGCTGAATGCTTAGAGAACTAAAGCGTGACTCATGCCTCAAAGCTTGGATAGACCACAGAGCACATGATAGGCGTATAACATCATTGAGCTGAATAAACTACCTAAACCTCTTTAAGTCATGGGCTCTGACACCGCTCTAAGAATGCTTGGTTATTTTTAAACCACCCACTACCAAATGCTTAATGAATGAAATAACAATACGCTGCAGCTGGCGTCAAACTCTGTGTCTTCTTTCAAACATCTGCTGCGATGAGAAAAGTTCATCATGCAGTTCAGAAAGAACAGCTTCTGTTGCGAGTTCACGTGTGCGTGAATTTAATAGCTTACAGAACAAGCGTTCTAAGCTATATAATATAAAAGTAAACAGATGTAAAATAATGAAAGAAACCAGGTTTACACAGCGTAAATAGCTGAGCGAATCACATTTATCTCTAGAAGTAGCAGTGGGCTGTTGCATGGTTTCTCATGATACTTTGCCCCAGCTCGAATATTCTGATGTGCTGGACTAATTGGCCTGTGCTGTCAGAGGCCACACTGCATAATAGGAGAAACTACTGGCATCAAAAGACATCATCCAGAACGCCTGTAGTGAGAAATCTATTCCAGCTCTCTCTTCACTGTCAAATTCAATCCATCAGTAGTGACTGTCAAATGATTTTCATTTTCCTAACCCTTCATTAAATTAAAATAATAATTTAAAATAAAAGATTTTGAAAATTAAAATGCCATCCTTTGTCCAACCTCTTTTCAAATCAAACTTGAATAACTTTCTTTTTTCCGCAAAAAGATATTTCGAAAAAAGGTTTCTCCTCCACTTCTATTGTGTGAACACAAAACCAATGCAAGCGAAGAGGTGCAGGTTTCTAACATTCTTCAAAATATCTTCTTTTGTATTCTGCGGAGGAATTGAAGCCATTCTGGTTTGAAATTACAAGAGGGTGAGGAAATGACAACAATTTTTATCTTAATTTTAAGATAACTTTTACTTTAATAATAAAAAGGAAAAAAATTATTTTTAAAGTGAAATGTATACGCAGAAAAATATTTGTTGTTGGATTTATTTAATTTTATTAAGGTTCCATGTGATAAAATAATGTTGTTTAAACATAACTTTTTTCAAATTTCAAGAGAAATAATGCTAAAAAATCGTATCACCTGGAACTTAAACATATGAATAAATTAAGCAATTACAACAACCCAGTTTCTTCAGTTTAGCTTTATTGGTGTACCAATCAAACCATTACATACATTCTTAACATCCTTTAAACGATCCCTTAAATTTCTATATTTTACCTTAGCAGTCCCTGATGAGGAGTTTACTTTACATCAAGCATGAAAGTTGTACCACATACGCACACACACATGCACACACACATACATACACACACACGCACGCACGCACGCACGCACACACGCACGCACGCACGCACGCACGCACACACACACACACACACACACACACACACACACACAAATGGCACAGAGTACAGCATTTATCTTAGGCCTGCTAATGCTGTGAGCAAACAATTAAGAAAAGACAAAAGCTTTTCATTTCTTTGTCTTTGCAATCCAAACAGAGCACTAATCTGAAGAGCAGACAGTGGAAAAACAGCCCCCGTCTGCATTAAAAGCTTGTGCCTCCATTAAAAATAATCATTCCCATTTACACTCAGCCCAGGTCTGCATTTCTCCATGGAAATAAAACTTCAAGTATAGCAGCAACTTTTCAAAGACCTTGGACCTGATCCAGACACACCCCTGACAAAACTTACTGCATGGACGTGAGTTGAGTGAGCAGAAGTCCTCCTCATCCAGTCCAAACAGCAGGTAGTCATCCTGCATCGTGACTGTGCCCACAGTGATACTGCTTGGGCACTCTCAAATATACATTTATTCTGCAACACTCCCCCTGTGTGTTTCAATGTATATATGTGCACATGTGTTAGAACTGACCAGTGGTAAAATGTAATGGTATACATGAATACCACACAAACACATATCCATGTCACATGTCAATATCTGCACAATTTATAGCATACTTTTGAGATCTTGTTAAAGACAAGCACCAAACAGTATAAAAGCCCTTCATCTCATTTCCATTTTAGAATTTGGTGTGTGCGTGTGTATCATTTTCAATAAACTGTCCCTTTACATTAAGTAATGCCAACAGAATGCAAATTTTGTAATGGATGTTGTACATCAACACAATCAGCTCACATTGTGCACAGCAAAATGACGATTCCAACCCACGAATGTGTGCTGAAGGTTAAGCCTTGCTTTTAAATGACAGAATTAACCTCCATTCAAATCCAGAGACAATACAGAAAACAAAGCAACAAATACAGCAGCCAAAAGCCAGTCAGCATTCGTTCAGTAAACACAGCCCTTCAATCCTTCCCTCTTATCTCTTTTTTTCACTCTCTTCTTCATTCTCTCCTCTTCCGCCTGCTGCCAAATTACCTCCTTTCTACTGCCTCCAATTAAAGTGATTATGAGATTTTGCCGCACTGTGTGTGTGTGTGTGTGTGTGTGTGTGTGTGTGTGTGTGTGTGTGTGTGTGTGTGTGTGTGTGTGTGTGTGTGTGTGTGTGTGTGTGTGTGTGTGTGTGTGTGTGTGTGTGTGTGTGTGTTAGTACGTAGAGAAAAGAGAAAAACATGCTGATTACAGCTTATATGAAATGTGCATGTGTGCCTTTGCTAGTCAGTTTCTCCAAATGATGTGAGAGGATTCATGCATTTGTAATTTTTGTATATGTCATTGTATGAATAATGTAGTGTATGCGTTTTTTTGCAGTTTAAAACTATGATTCAGCATTTTTAATAATCATCCTTAAAGCTTTCATTTTCTATACTAAATGCTTAGCACATATTTATTAAAGATAAAATTCTCAATGTTCAAACAATTTGGTTCTGCAAGACGGACAACTATAAATAATTGTTCTGCTTTTCATCACTATTATTATCTCGGTTATTGAGCGCAGATCCAGCAAATGCCAGGTCCTGAAATGCACCTATGTATGATGTCATCAGAGGTTAAACACCGCCAAACAAGTGGTGAAAACACAGATGAAGTGATTAAGCAACATATGTTTGAAAATCGCAAAATAATGTGAAGGAACACAGTCTTTGCTTAACTTTTCTTCGGATACTGGTGGTAGGATTGTGTGGTTAAAGTTAAGTATTACTGTTTCAGCTTATTTGGGTGAAACCATGAGAATTTTTCTTGCTTAACTTTAATGCAGATTTTTTGTAAACAAGATGCAGTTCCGCTGGATTTGCAGAAAGACAGATTATGCTACGCCATCAATATTAAATTGGACAGGAATGGTGCAGCAATCTTATGTGAGTAAAATAGGTCTACTATGCATCTTTGGTTATTGTTCTTTTGCATTTGATCCATTTGATGACTTCAGGCCTTCACACTCCCAGCAGCTTCAAAGGTGTTAAACAATAAATCATCAATTTATATAAAAGATCCACAGCATAGAAGGAAAAAGCTAGAGGGATAGAGCTGATGGAGTGCTTTATATTACATTACAGTACAAAACACCACAAAGCGACTATGCATTATATACATTTTGTTAGTGTGAGTCTGAGTATACCCTGAGTTTCATGGGTATATTGAATTCACGACCTTTGCACATTTTCTAGATTTTCCTAAAGAACACAACCACAGGAACACAGCTTACAGCCATGCAGGAAGATCCTTGGCTCAGGGCTGATGTTGAAAATTGGGTGGACATGGGATGTCAATAACCTTTTATACACACTTAACAAAAGATGGAAAGAATAATGCAGAGGGAAAGAAGATAGAGAGAAGAAGGGATTGCAATATCACATGCATCAAATATAAAGAGGTGTGGGATGGAAAGACAGATGAAATGTGAAAGGGAGAAAAATCAATATTGGTTCATATACCTTGAATGTAAAGATCAGATCACACAAGATGTAAGGAGGGGGAAGTTACAGCCATAAATAGATACTGTGGTATTGAGGATCTTATATGATACAAGGAGTTAATTATCTCTCTGTCTTCCTTATTTCTCACACGCTCACGCTCACGCACAGGCACGCACAGGCACGCACACACACACACACACACACACACACACACACACACACACACACACACACACACACACACACACACACACACACACACACACACACACACACACACACACACACACACACACACACACACACACACACACGCAGACACACACATGCAGACACACACAGCACAGTGAATACTATTGCCTCAATTAGATCTTGAATTATTCACAGAATCCCAACTGCATGATGCAATTGCCAATTTGTGTGTGCACATTTGTTATTTTTCATTTGAGTGGTTACAACTTTGGAGGAAACGTCTGACAATCAACAAACAGTAACGTAAGGATATACCAACAAAGAGGGTTAAAAGCTGAGCCTTATATTAAAACTGTATTACAGTTGATTTCAGAATTGTGTCATAAACAAAGTATTTGCTCATCTACCTCCTTGATGCAGAAAGCTCCTGATCAGTTCCTGCACAAATGACCTTTCATTTTATAACCTTTTTGTACCACTTTACACTCATTGCTTTTCATACTCTGGGCAACAGTGGACATGGATTTCCACTTAGTGTCTTAGGCATGGTCATTTAATTCCAAAATGTCGGCAGATGGACTCTCGTAAACTGTGTCTAGCAAACACTCACAAGTCTTTTTCTCTAGGTGGAGAAACTCACAAATACTTTCACACTATCTGGCATTTCATTCCGAGCAGGAAAACAGGCTGCTTAAATGAAACCCATAAAACACATAGCTCTCCCACTCATGCACTCCGTCAATAATTCCAAAAGTTCATGAATATTTAAAGATTCCATACCTGAGATGGAGATTTAGAGCCTGTGTTCGTTACAGAGAGAGAGTGGCATGTAAATATCTTGGATCTCTGTGACAGGAGTTATTGATGACATCTCAAGCCAGACAAAAAGAAGAAAAACTCATCCGAACTTCTGAAGTTACTGAAAGTTCACTGTGTGTGTGTTCCTGTCGAACTTCTAAAGCGCACACACTGATCATCTTGATGCCTGGCAGTACAGAGGACACCACTTTGATACCTGTCCAAGTGTGAAAACATCACATCCTGTTTACCCAGCATGGGGCAACAGATGGTTTGTGTCATCTACTATTTACATCCAGTGCTTTCTTAAACATCCCTTGCCTCTCAAAGATGTTACGACAGAAGATGAACAGAACAACACAAGGGCCAAAATGAAAGCAAGCCAACAAATTATAGACACACCACATATAAGAAATACATTACAAATTTATTTTTAAACAATTATTTTTTTATAAATGGAGAAGAAAGTTGATGGGTAGTGCAGTAACTGCTTTTGGAGCCATCTAATGTAAGACAATTCAATTAACTTGTGTGTGTGTGTGTGTGTGTGTGTGTGTGTGTGTGTGTGTGTGTGTGTGTGTGTGTGTGTGTGTGTGTGTGTGTGTGTGTGTGTGTGTGTGTGTGTGTGTGTGTGTGTGTGTGTGTTGGAATCAATCTTTGTTGCACTCCTGATATTGATCTTGAGGAAGATCGAACATACACAAATTAAATACACAGTTTCTTTTTCGTTTGTTCTTTTCACATTTTACATTTACCATATCACAAATCTTACGAGTATGGGCAATTCGACAGATTAGCAATGATGCAATAGCCACAAGACTATCGCACTGCCCAAAAGTTAAGAAAATTGCTTTTTTACCTGAATTCCTATTTTTATTGTGTTTTAAAAGTGACTGTTGTAACATTTGACCAAGATTAACTATATTATATTTACTACAAACAATAGTTACCATCTAAAGTGGATCAAATAAGTTGCACTATGATGAAAGGTTTTGATCAATTTCAAATGTTGACTTGTGTATAAACAATACAATATGCCATATGAATTATTTTCAGGAAAGGTCAGAAAAAAATATTTCTTATATAAGAGATTGTCTTATTATCAAGGTTGTCTTTAAATCGGGGCAAAATGGTAATGGTCAACCAACAGTCTCTAACACAATAACACAAAACAAAATGCATTTAGATGTGTTTAGGCAGTATCAGAGGAATCTTTGAGCGAGAGAGAACCACAGCTCTCATAATCTGACTTCACCCCTATAGCTTACTTGTAAACAAAACCCGGGTGTCCTTATTACTGAGCTTACATACTGGCAATTACTGATGACAATCACAACACACAAACAACAGGGGCATGTGCCAGTGGCAGGGGGCATTTGTTCCAGAGACTTTCAAGTCATGCTGACAGAAATGCAGGAAAATTTACACAAGCGATGTTTTATAATGCAAAGTCGTGGAACAGGTATGGTACCGTATACTAGTGTTACCAAATATGTCATCAGTACATCACCCTCAGCCTACCCATAACCCCCCACTGCCCCTGCACCCCTCCCTCATCATCTCAACCTGCTTTGTATTCTGGAGCGGGTGGTGTGCGCTCCATCTCTCTCGTTCTCTCCTGCAGTGATGTCTGAAGAACAGAGGGAGGGAGATGAGTGTCAGAGGGAGACCAGGCGATTACCATTTCAGTGCAAACACACACTTTCACAGTTTCAGACTGACACAACAAATGCTTGCACACATGCACCAAAACACATACGCACATCACGTCTGTGTGCCAGAAATACGCATGCATCCCTAGCTTTGTTTTTGAAGGCCATTATTTTAAGATTTACAGATTAGTTACAGCTGTATGATTGAGATGTGTTGGTGTGTGTGTGTGTGTGTGTGTGTGTGTGTGTGTGTGTGTGTGTGTGTGTGTGTGTGTGTGTGTGTGTGTGTGTGTGTGTGTGTGTGTGTGTGTGTGTGTGTGTGTGTGTGTGTGTGTGTGTGTGTGTGTGTGTGTGTGTGTGTGTGTGTGTGTATTAAGCAAACTCTGAGCTCTTTTTATGGCCAAGTGTGTTTAATTATGCAGCTGATGCTGGCTGTTTCCCTCCCACTATCTCAATATTAAATACCTTCATACAGAAACACATGAGATAGGACACGTTGATGTTTTAGTTCTCTCTTCTGAAATCTGTGATGCCTCCACCTTTTCCTGGAAAACTTCAGAGTTGGGTAGTTTTTATGACTTCAACTCAGAAATGTATCGTTCTAAATGATGTTTATACATAAATTGTTAACATTAGTTTCAAGTCCACACTATAATTCTGAAAAACATGGGAATGTCATCAACATCATTCCAAACCTTGTATGTCCCTGACAACACTTTGATCTTGAAGGTGGCACTTTTAAAGGCTTTATTTTCACAACACCTACACTATAAAAAAAATATTCATGTGGTTTATCATAAAAATAACTTTTATATAACTGTTATAAAAAAAATTAAGAACATAAAATAGATTTTTTCCGTGACAAAAATTTGATAATTGATTAAAATCCCAACAGTTAATTTTAAAGATAAAATTTACATTTTTCTTTCATTCCTTAATTATTATTATTATTTGAGTTCATGCGATTTATCTTTTGTACTTAAGCTCACACAACATATAAACAGTATATTTTATTAATTCCAAAGCTTAAAATTGACTCATGTTTTAGAAAATTGTTTCACAGAAAACCCCCTTAAAACATAAATGGGGACTTATAAGGATAATTGTTTGACAAAAAATAAAAAACACAAAATACGATGTTAAAGGAAATTAGGTGTTAAAAGGACAGGAACAATACTTTATATACACAAATAAATCATTTTGAAACTGTGGATATATTTTTTTCCTTTTTCTTATTTTAATGGAAAAAATATTTTTAATTTAAACTGAGATTTCTGACGTGCTCAGAAAAACACTCATTTGCTCAATCAATTCACTGACGCTTGTTTAAGAACCATGTATGGTGAGAAATCTCATGGGCCGCCTTCAAAATCAGATATATGTCTGCATGGAATGCTTTATGGCATGCGTTCATTGAGCTGAGTGATGTAGCACGTGCTGATGGAGTCTTATTGTCTGGTACTAATGGCTAACAGCACAGAACTGTAGGCACCTAAGGCCAGACTTACCGGTGATTGCTTGTTTCTTTCTAAAGACACAGACTCACTGGGTCTGACCTAGTTCTGCTGCTGTTAGAAAGAAAATGAGGACCAGCCCTGCCACAAAACGCTGTGCTACTTTCAGTCTCAACAGGTGAACAGGCCAAGGGTGCCTTGTAGATGAATGACGAGAGAAAAAGCAAGCGACAGCGAGATCTATAAATACACATACAAAGCTACTGAAACACGCAGACCAATAAGGGAAAGCAAAAAGAAATTACATTTGTCAAAAAAATCCATCACATAAATCAAACTGCTTGTCTGGCAGCAACAATATGGAAATCTGAACAATTTTAAGACATAATGTTCAAGATAAATATATGACAATGATATATGGACAGATGGTTTTTAGATACAAAATGGAAAGAAGTCATGCCACTGCCAAAATGGCCAGTGGTGGAGAAAGAGATCAGCACAGAGCCTGCAGGAGACAAGAACAGACTCGGGCACCTGCGTGGCATCTGCGGTGCAGTGTGATTGCCTCGCGGTTTGAATTATATCTGGTAATGATAAGAATCAGTCAAGAATGACATGAAGAGAATATTTTCAAGCAGTAACAGCTTGTGAAAGACTTTCATATGAAAGCTGCATATAAGAGACCATTGTGAATTACAGCAAATCATTACATTTTATATAAACTGAATGAAAAACAATCATTGTAGATATAAAGGACGGAAGCATGTATATGATAAAATAAAAATGTGTTTTGAATTGCCTTTGACTTTCATTTTTAAAACTATCGAAAGATTTAATCATTTCTCTTTTTTTTCCAATAAATGGATATATAAATATTAAAGATATAGCACCCAAAATGAAATTTTGGTCATGAATGTATACATGTATTAGTTTGTCCGGTTAAACACTTCTTAAATTTTAGAAACTGAGATTTCTGAGGCACCATTGACAATCAAGGTAAAAATTAAAATGTTAGTCAAAGGTTCCCCAGAACTGTTTGTTTTCTACAATTCTTCAAAATATCCTCTTTTGTTCTCAAAAGAAAAAAAAATTATAAATACTTTTCCACAGAAATCTCAGTCGCTAACATTCTTCCAAATATGTTTCTACCTGTTTAACCAAACAAAGAAATGTATATACTGTAGATTTAGAACAACTTGAGTAATTCGTCTTTGGTTGGACTTTGCCTTAAATAGTTTTTTACATTTACATTTAGGCATTTAGCGGACGCTTTTATCCAAAGCCACTGTATTCATCGTTTATTATTCTTGCATTTCTTCTATAGCAAGTTCAAGGCCAAGTCAAATTCTTATTGCCATCATAAATCAATGTAGTTTCAGCAACAGCATCACAAAACATTCAGGACACTGTTTACACCTGAATCCATCAGATGTAGATTTATATTTCCAGAGACGCAAAGGAAAAGGATCACAGGTAGAGAAAGACGGAGAGAACGGCAGGAGAGGTATACAGAGGACAAAAGAGATGTTGAAGAGGATCCGGCTGTTCATTCATGAAGACAAATTGATTCACAGGAGGAAAGTGCTATGAAAGCATTTGTGGGCTTTTATGTGCTCTACAGCAAATTACACACTGATTGATATAGATCCTGCACATGTAAAGGCAACCTAGATCTGAATTTATGAAGTAAATCTGCAGATCTGACCTCACAGATTGAAAAAGCACTGCACGTGCATGGCTGTTTTGGGAGATGCCATTTTCTAATTTATATAAGCGTGTTACTAGACGTAAAGCCGCCGGTGAATCCTGTTTCACACACAAAAGCAAACACGTATGCTAATGCCGGCATGAGTATGATCAGAGATGCTCACAACCTATTAAAGGATTACAGGCTTGTGTTAACCGTCAATGCTGTAATACTAGGCAGACACTATAATGTGAAAAAAAATCTAAATTCTACAAAAACAGATTACGCACCAATTAATTCTGAATGATATAGCTGTCATTAAACAGGCCTGCTGTTATAAAGCCCCAATAAATACAAGCAGCACCTGGTTGAGTTTGTAAGTAAGAAGAATGAGTGGAAACAAAGAAAACCGTAAAAATCTTTCTCAGTTATGATATCAGTGTTGTGCTATATAACAAACATCAAAACTGTTCTCTCTCTCTCAAACACACAAACAATTACACTCTTTAGAAATCCATACCACTATTGAGAGGAATGTGAAGGGTTGAATCCAAAACCAGTGACTGCATTTTGAGCCTTCGTGACTATCTTAGATCCCGAATTACTTTACAGAACGTTTAATTCTGCTGGTGGAACTGCGGTCATCGACTAGATGTCCATCTCATCATTGATATGCGGATGCAAGACCTGCTGTGGGTTTTTATATTTTTCCTGTGGATCACTTATGCTGGGTCCAATGCTATCGACCTCCCTCAGGTTATGAAAAAAGATGCGTTGTGTTTAGTTGCACAGAAACAGTAATACAAAACTGCTGTAAAGTATTTTGGGTGAAAGAGGGGTTTTAAAGTCACAAATGCTTTGGGACAACACGCTGTATGTGTGACAATAAATCCTTTAAATGCAAAGCTTAGAGTTAATGTTTACTATTGTTATCTGTTATTACAGTTTCAAACATTAATGGTCATTTTAAAGAGGAGATTTGCACTTCTGCTTTCCAATATTGACTGTAAGAAGATTGTGACATAAGCTCACAGCATGTTTTACAATATCATTCGCACATCGGTCCTAAAAGTGAATTGATGTGGATACATTTTGAATATTTCTCTAAGTACCCGAGTATAAGGATCCGTCTTCTGAATAGCTGTGTGGCTGAAGTGTAAAATGTCATTTCTAACTGTTTCTTAAACTGCAATTCATATTATTTCCAGGCAGTCAAATCAGGTACAAATCACTTCAACAGCTCTCAAACAATCAAAAGGCGGATAAAAATTGAAGCGTGTCAGGATATTTTTACCCTGCCGCGTTTATGCTATGAGCATAACTATCCTGACCCACAGAAAGTTCTGTCAGAATTGATGTGTGATAAATCCAATATTTCCAATATATCCCCTATTTGAACACATTTTTTATCCTCAAGGGGGTTAAATGGCAATGTTTACAAGAGTGAACCAAAAAAGGAATATGAAAATTGATTTTGTGCGTCTTGAGTGTTCAGTGAGTCGCAAATGATTTACTTTTGTAATAGAGCACATTTTATGTCAACACATGTCAAATTTGAATAAACCTGTAGGACCTTCATGCTACTGAAGAACACAAAAGAAGATAATTTGAAGAAAGTTGTTAACTAAACAGCAGTGGCACCCATCTACTCCTACTTTACATGCAATTCGATGGACGCAATCTACCATCATTCTTCAAAACATCTTAATTGGTGTTCTGTGTAAGAAATAAAGTCATGCATGTTTGAAATGTCAAGAAGACGAGTAGATAGATATATTACCTTCATTTTTGAACAAACAATTGCTTAAACTTGAGATGCTGAATAGATATTATAATTTAATTAAAACAAGAATAACTTTTACCTAAAATGCTTTACTCAATGCAATGATGTTTACTAGAGATACTATAGATTCTGTCATGCTTGCGTAGCAGAACACCCATACACACTTTTCATCACAAAAATGTCACAACCCTCATACAAACAAACTCGTCATTTGACTCAATGTAGAGTAGATCAAAAAGATAGCACAATGTCTCCTCTTCCAACTTTATTCTGGAACCCTTTCTTCTTTCTGTCATCTCTCTATCCTTGGCTTTCATCCTAAAATCACTTTCATCCCCCTCTTTTCTTTCATCTTTACTCAATGCTTCCGTTACACCCACCTGTCTTTCCTGACACCTATTTCTCTTTAGCTTTCCTTGGAGCGGTGCTCTTAGCCTTTTCCTCCTCCACAACTTTCACACCTCCATATTTTGCACCAGAAATTTATTTGACTTTTACCTTTGTTTTAGTTGTTGATTTTTTTTGGCTTTATTTACTCTCCTTCTGACCTCTTCTCCCACGATATGGAGAGAGAAACAGAGAACAGAAAGAAATGTTTTTTTCTTTCATTTTTTCTTTCTTTCCTCATTTAGAGTATACAAATAAGGTATAATTATTTTTTGAGCTAAAGGAACGGATGTATTTCCAATGAAAAATGTACACTAATACCTTGCACATAATATTTTTTCCTTATTTCTACAGTATTTTCCTAGGTTTCTACTGCTAGAATGTATTTTTTGTAAAGCTGTATGGTCCTAGCAGACCTCTAGTTCCAGTCACAGCCTGTCTAGTTATCCCTGTCATGTCATGCTGTGGGTTGGGGGGTGGTCCGCCTAATTGCAAATTGAAGTGTCATTTACATTTGTTATTTTAACAGGAGGCAGACACTTCTATGATATCAGACTGAGATTAAAGGGACAGTTCACCAAAAAATATACCTGTCACCCTGTCATCATTTATCCATTTATCATCTATTCTTGATATTTCCGACCAGTATGACTTTCTTTCTTTCTTTTGCAGAACTCAAAATAAGATATTTTGAAAAGTGGTGGCAAAAGAAGATATTTTAAGAAATGTTGGCAACACAATGATGTTGATTTTCATTGAGTTGCGTTGTTTGTGTCCATAAAATGAGAGCTCAATGGGGACCGATGCCGTTTGATCCCCAACCACATTAAAAATATAATATTTGTGTTCTGCAGAATAAATTTTTACAGGTTTATATTTAAGGACACATCCTGTATTACAATTAAATCAGCAATGTAAATGCATCGTAAAACTTTATGGCTTGTTAAGCATCTTAGAAAACTAACATACATCTAATTTTGCAAAATTAAAGAGACACTGTTAAGAGATTGTGGATATTTTTGGAAAGATTTTTAGCTGCATTATAGAGCTAAAATATTATATAAAATATTATATAAAATGTAATATTTTCCCATAGCTTACATATGTTGAACTACTTTATAACACCAGCGGACAATACCTGACTACACTTGAAATGGTCGGGGGCAGAATATTGAAACTTGGATTCCAGGAATAAAATGCTTTAGAAGTGATGGTTTAAACAATCATGAAAGTTCTGTCATCATTTACTCAACCTTATGTCATAAACCTGTTTGATTTTTTCTTCTGCAAAACATAAAAAAGATCAAAACAAGACCAAAACCCATTCACTTTTGGGATTTTGTGTCCATAGTGAATTGGTACGGATCAACATTCTAGAAAATATCTTCTTTTTTATTTAAAGGGAAGAGAGAAAGTCATTGGAAACAACAAGGACGATTACCTTTCCCTTAATTAAAACATCAGATAATATACAAATTTGTCTTATACAGAACATGTTCACAACAAAGATTAGATTGAACATGCTAACTAGGCCACTATGCTTTCACCAAGAAGCTTTTAACAAGTCTTATTTTCCCCCAAATACCGAAACACTCTCCAACCCTCCATCTCTAACCAAAGATGGTCTGTCCCAAGAGAATGCCGGCAATGTCTTAAACACACACACACTCTCTTTCTCTCATACATCCCCTTGGTCCTTATTTCATCTCATGTACGCATTCTCTTAGGTTCTGTCCTTCACTCCATCACTCATCTACTTTATTGTATGGTCTTTACACTCCAGAAGAATTCCCCCGTCCTCTCTTGTACCATTTCTGTCTTAGGCCTTATATGAAATCTTTCTATCATGCTTGTGATCCCTTATTTTTTTCCTCTCTCTCCTCCCAGAAGACTTCAGGGACAAATGCCTGTAAGCTCTTCTTTGCCCATCTCTCCTTCTATCTCATTTCCATCTCAGCCTCCCGTGTAAAGGATTACTTGTAAATGCTGCCACATACAAGACAACAGAGAAATCTAAACCTAGATTTTCCATCTATGGAGTAAGTGAGCGGTGTTCGACCCAGCAGAACTCCCCATCACATCGCCGGCGAGGTTGCTAGGGTGTACATGAAAAGTTTTCTACGGAAGGATAGTAAAGATCAGCTAGATGAAGAATAACACATTGCATTGACGAAACAACACAATTTTTCCAAGGACACAGGGATTATTGCTTATGGCTATTGTTTTTCAACACACACACGTACACGCATACAACACACACATGCACACACACCATTACACAAATGTAAATTTACCAATACATCTAAGCCAAATACATTTTCCTCCTTTTTCCCAGCCTTCTGTTTTCCCAAGCATGTATCCCTCCATCTATTTCTACGCTTCCACACCCACCGAGCCCATCTCCCATCACATCTCTCCCATGCCTGGATACCGGTCTCACCAGCATAGATCCCACATCATCATCATCAGCATTAACACACACACACACACACACACACACACACACACACACACACACACACACACACACACATACCAACACACACACACACACACACACACACACACACACACACACACACACACACACACACACACACACACACACACACACCAACCCCACCCTCTCTCCAAAAGCATAACATGACCCAAAACAAACACCTTCATCATAAGAATAGATAATAAACATGAGGTTGACATGCCTTGTGATGGTGCATTTCCCATAATGCCTTCACGATGCTCCGCTGCCTACAATAGAGATCCAGCCGCCTGCTTCCTGATCCACCCTCCAGTCCTCCGCCTCTCTCTCTCTCTCTCTCTCTCTCTCTCTCTCTCTCTCTCTCTCTCTCTCTCTCTCTCTCTCTCTCTCTCTCTCTCCTTTAGCTCGTCTCTCTCTCGTATCTTTCTTTGTCTCTCTCTCTCTCTTCCCAGAGATTTCGTTAAGAGTCCAGATTGGAGTGAGGAAAAAACAGCCCAGGATATATTAGCATGCTTTTGTTCTGCCTCTCTCCCTTTCTTAAAGGTGCAGTGATGCTATTCTCTTCGCTTTGCACCTTTCTCTCCTCTGTTGAGGAACACATGATCCCCGCTGTCCATGGTGCTGAAAGTCACATGAAGGGCCTGCTGGGAATGTGGGAGGAGGAGGGGGAACCACTCAGGTCACTCCACACTGAGACCCCCAAAGATGGTGAAGAGGGGTCTAGGTAACAAATAATGAAGTCTTGGGTGAATGTTTCCTTTCTGCTGTGTTGGCAGGATGAGCTCAAGTCAAGATGCAACCCCTGACATGTTGTCCCTGCAGAATGAGATTTGTCCAAATGCCAGTTTGTGTGTAGTCATGACAACCTAAACCCTTGAACCAAGATCAAAGCAGAATAAGAAACAAGACTAGAACTGCTTTTTAAATTCCTGAGGAATATCCAACAATAAAAGTCAAAATATAATTAAAATATAATTAAAAAGAGCGACTCGGTCTCCAATGTGGTGCCCGCGGGCACCTGGTAGCCCGCATGATCTTTTTGCAGTGCCCATAAAACTTATGCACACGCATATTGACCTTAAAGGGTAATGCTTTAGGATAATGTGACCAGCCTGACTGAAATTGTTCCTTTAAATTATAATACAATTTGTGCCTGTAAAGTTGCTGTTTACATTTATGAACAATTTTAAGGTTAACGAAGATTGTTAATTTTTTTATAATATCCAGCAAGTAGCCCTCCAGATTATTTAATTTGCTTAGGAAGCCCTTACTTAAAAAAGGTTGGAGATCCCTGTTCTACACTGTTTAAAGAACATTCTGTTATCGACTGAGATAGTGTAAAATACTTTATACAGTGAAATGAATAGGGAAAAAACATTGACTTTCCGATTTTTGCCTGGTTCTTACAGACAGGGTCACATTTCTTTATAATCAGTATCATGTTTGCGTTCATTCACTGTGCTGTTCCAAATACCTGAAGAATCTTCTGGAAAAAGCCAGTATTTGTTTATATTTTGTAAATGAAGTATAATGTAGATTTCAAATGTATCAACAATTACTTTTTAAAACACTGTATAAATATAAACCTGTAAAATAAATTAATCTCAATGTGAAATATATAGTCTACCAAAAAACACTTGATGGATTAATGTATGGAGGAATGGATAAAGATTTCCAAGAATCAATTTTTATTTGACTTTACGGTGTATTAAGGGAAGATTTCCTGAATGTATTTTATGCAACATGAATTTTCCCATTAGCAACACAAGTAATTAAAGTAGAAAAATAGCATCTGAGTCAGCAGCAGAGCTCCAGTGGATTCTGCTACCTTGGGTAGTACCAGTTTAGTTTACTCTGGCCTGTGATCCTGTTCTGGTTCCTATTACACTCTAATCCTGTAACTTCCAGTCTCTTTCTTCACAGTCCTGTTAATATAAAGACTCTATGCCCTAAAATTAAGGAAAAAAATATTTGATTAGAGAGTTTCATATATTTTGTATATTTCATATACAAAAAATTCAAGACAGCAATTTAGTAATCATCCCAAGTCATTTTTGTCTGAAACCAACCTTCAAAATTGTATAAAAAGAATGTACTTCAACATTGGTTTCAATGTAAGGCAATTATATGTCAAACCCTAAACAGTTAACATGGTCTAACACTATTTTTTACCAATTAAATTAATTATGAAACCATATAATCTTACTAAACTTTTGTAATCTTAATTTTTATAATCTAAAATCTTATAATCGTTCTAAAAGACTTTGACATTGACATCAAACCCTGAAACTGTCAATGTCAACAAGATGAACCTGCTATAATGAGGGAAATTATTTATAAGATACATATTTATTACATTTAGAATAAGAAAGCACAGAAGAATAATCGTGTGGATGAATGTTTGTAAAAAGCTCAGTGCAAAAATGCAACACTGAAGTGTCACAGAAGTGTTCATGATAGTGCTGAAACATGGCAAGGTTGCCATGACAGCAGCATGTTCCTCTGCATGAGAAGGGGAGGGGTTTTCACCAAAGTTAGCAGATTAGGAAAGACAGTGAAGGACAGGAATCTGTGGCCCTATGCCACAAAATGCTCAAACACAACACCCCTTTATATAAACAAACACATTGTGATATTATTAAAACAATTAACAAACACACACGCATTGACAGTTAAAGTGTACAAAGGTAAACAAGAGATACGAAGCCTAGTTCTGTGTGTGACGATTTATTTCCCAAAAAACAAAAATAAAATATATTTTTGGAAATAAACTCATCTGATGATCACAGACCCCATGTCTATCATGGCCAAGTGCTTAGAGAGTTTGACACAAAGGGTTGTGGGCTTAAGAAACTCAAGCTGGCAATACCATGACTTAGTTGCCCTTGAGCAAGGCACAGAACCCCCAACTGCTCCCTGGGCACCGCTGCATAAATGACTGCCCACTGCTTCAGGTGTGTGTTCACGATTGGTATGTGTTTACTGCTGTGCCTACTTTTGATGGGTTAAATGCAGAGCAGGAATTCTGAGTATGGGTGATCATTCTTGGCAGTATGTCCCATCACTTTTTTCACTCTCCCCTTCCTCACCAATAAAGTGATTGTGACAATCATCAAGATCATATACAGTTTAAATAATAATAGCTCAAACAATGACATACTGCACTACAGGAGTAAAGAAAAACATGAGGCAGATGGTGGAAATACATTTAGCATCACGCAGAGAACACACATAGCCATATAGTTCAATATCAATGTCCATATGGACATGTTATCAGATCATCAAGATTTTCATACACTAAAAAGTGAAAATTACCTATTTGTCAGATGAGGTGGCCCATTCCCGAAATGTCACCTCTGCATTTAATCCATACAGTGACTAGTGAACACACACGCTGCAGGTCGTGAACACACACACATCAGGAGCACACGACTGCCCCCAAACTATTTCACTTCACTATTTGAAATAATACCTAACAAATACTAAAAACTTATTCTGTTTTAACATTGTCAAATCATGCTGAGATAAGAATAATTTTAACAGGCTTGTGAAGTACATTCCAGCTGGAATGCATTGTCAACAATGCTATTTTTAAAAATGTGAATAAAAATATATACATATATAGATGGGGACAAAAATATAAAAGAATTCTGTGAAAATAAATGCAATGTGTTTGTCCACTTGATCTTCTATTTAAAAAATTCACAAAAATGCAATTCTTTAATTGAAGTGAAACAAAAAACATCAATGTCATATGAGGTCCCCAACTGTTTAAATAAAGTATGTAACGGTAATCTAACGTTAACAGATTATCTTTTATTAAACATTTCTATATTCTCTTTCAACTGTTTACTGTTTACACAATTTTACAGTTCATCACATATTGTGACATGATTTTCTCTGCTTACAAATCTTGTAAAAATAAATACAGGTGCAAAGGTGATACAGAAAATAGCCACACAGCAGGATACTCCGGAATCTCTTGGAAGGTCGTGTTAAGGTCATACAGAATGAGTCACAGAAAAAGCATGCTTTAAAACAATGAGCCCACATTTATGATACACCACTGCCTCCTGAGTTACAACGAAACCTTCAGATCCTCATTTGTGTGTGTGCACATGTGTTTTTGAGAATTCTTGACAAAAGAGGGACGGAAGATTAACAGATTATGGAGGCAAGAGGAAGAAAGAGAGATCTTAATGATTTGTATCATTAATAATGTATGGTCAAAGAAAGCTCCAACTCAGGGAACAGGACTGCCTGCCTGCGGTCCATCTGGTAAACGTCAGAAAAAAACACGAGAGGACCATTTCATCCTGCTGCTACCTCTATTACAGGAGCTTGCAGGCAATGTGCCAAGTGTTTATGCATTTATCGATAAATCTTTGAAGATATAAGATGAATTTAACCAATAACATTTTGGGGGTTTGGTGATTGCACAGATCAGTTTGTTTAGTTGTCAGGAGAGATACACACGCACGCACGCACGCACGCACGCACGCACGCACACACACACACACACACACACACACACACACACACACACACACACGCATATTAATATGCAGTACTGCACGCGGTACAGTTGGACCACAGGGGTCTATCACTCTCTAACACAAGTGCATGATTAAACACACTCCAAACATACACCCTCAATCACATTCCTCTCTCACTGTCTCTCTAATCTAGCAGACAGGCACCATGACGATGATGAGGATGATTATAATAGACGAGTAATTTTCAAGGTCATTATTATTATGAAAAGCAAAGGCGGAGAGAAAAGGAAAAGTGATTGAGGAATGGGAAGTAAGAGCTTGAGAAACCAAAATAAAACTATGGATTTATTCAAAATATCCGCAGGTAGTCTGTATAACGGTCTGGCTGGTCCTAGGACCCCCACTAATTTTGGACTGTTTGTAACAAACAGGTACAACATGTACAGAACAGAACAATCCAAAACAATTGAGACAGTCTTAAAAAAGAGCTCATTGCTCCTTAATTGGGACAGTGTGTCTAACTCAGCAAATCCTTACTCTGATTCTCTGTGTGTGTGTAACTTATTATACTCACACTGTTCAAGGGTTCAAATATGTTCTCTAAATGATCTCAAATACAGTCAGTCTCAAGTTTGTTTCTTTGTACATGATCACTGCAGCTCATGTAACAACGACCACATAAATCAATACCAACTGTTAGTACAACAACTTAGACATACTGGGATATTTGAAGGGTGTATACATTTAAAGTAAATATTAAATGGAGAATTTGAACATTGCATTTTCATTTGAAAGCAAATGTTATGCTTTTATTAAAAAGTCTGTTGTTTGGAAAATATAATCTGAAAAATTATCGCCCTCCTGCATTGATTCGCATATTAACTTAAGTGACATCCTATTCCTAATCCATAGGGTTCAATATGATGTCGGTCCACCCTTTGCAGCTTTAAGAGGATCAACTCTTCGGGGAAGGCTTTCCACAAGGTTTAGGAGTGTGTTTATGGGAATTTTTCACCATTCTTCCAGGAGCGCATTTATGAGGTCACACACTGATGGTATCATAGTAGTTTTGGTTCCAAAATGAAAATACACAAAAATACACAGAAGCTCAAAAGTTCTTAAAATTAAGAAACAAAGAAACGATAAGACAAAGGATAAAAGATTAAATTAAAAAGTCTAAACTACTTGTGGATTTCAGTCACACTGACTGTTACTGCAGTAAAAGCTTACAGAGTTTAGCTGTCATAAAAAATATTTGTCTAATCAAAATATAAATCAGCATGCCTTCCATGTCCAAAAAGGGTGCATGTCAGCTGTTACATCTTACTCTTTTGAAAGCAAAAGAATCATCATAAAGCGTTTTTCACCGTGACATCTGACATTAAAGCATTCATACATTTTTGTTTGAGCGCTGTTTCTTTGTTGCTCATTCAATCACTGTCATTCTGAGGATATGATTTCCTAAAGGAAAAGCTTTGATGACGCTATGAGCAAATTACTCATAACAAAGTCTCTCTTATACTGGCTGAGATTTCTTCATCATTTCATAAAAACTGCATAATTTCTAGACAGGCAATGTTCCCTTTGAGACTGAAATAACACGTTTTCAATAACTTTTTGCAGTTGTGTTATGTTTCCGAAAATACTTACCCATATGTTATTGTCTAATAGATAACTGTAGATAACATCACAAGTGGTAAAAATTTCCATGCGAACAAGATAAAAAAAATCTTATCAGCTAATTCCCAAACACAAGGAATTTCTTTAACAATAGATACATTTAGTACGTACTGGAACTAAACATCTATTTATAAATTGTGATTATTGCATCTCAAAGGGGTACTTCACCCAAAAATTTAAATCTTTCATCATTCACTTTAATGTCATTCAAAATGCCACTTTCTTCTTTGGAACACAAATTTTTACCAGCGTTCTTCAAAGTATCTTTTTCGTGTTCTGTAGGAGAAAAAAAGCCATGTTGGTTTGGAAAGACAATTGTATAAAACTGTCCCTGAGACACTAAACTCACGCCACTGTTTCAACTCTATAAGATTGTGTTCTTGTTCTTTCTATGCAGCATTTCAGCATATTGCAGTATATTTGATTTTTGACGGTAATTTATACCCCTTAAAAGCATTTGTGAGCAGTAATCAGTGAATTCATGCTGAGACCAACTGACGAATTTGATGACTTCCACTTTAATATCTCCAGGCATTTTTAAGCTCTACCTACCAGAAATAAAAAAATTCTGAGAATTTCAATGCAAATCAGTAAGTACTTATGACATTTTTTCTAAGACAAAATTGGAAGTATTTAATCCCTCTAGCACTGCAGAGACAGACTGCTGCTGACCAAGTTTATTTCCCAAGCTGCTCTTTGGCTACCCATGAACTCATACTGTCCAGCTTTAACCTCCATCATAACAAAAGCAATGGATGATCTGGTTTCCACCTCCTACCACGAACTTTAGTATGCCTTCAAGATACAGAATCTCAACTATTTTCCCCTGACCCCATGTGTGTGTTGTCTCATTAGTGAGCAGGTTGTGTTCAATAACGGGTTCATCTTTTCTCTCCTCCGGCACCGAGCTGCACTCCTCCGCTCCTTCCTGCCATCTAATAACATGTCATCCCTCCTTCACGGGCCTGACTGCACGGTGAAGTTGATGAGGACAGATTGGTGCGCCTGCGTTTCTTTAACCTCCCTCATCTCCGCTCTCCACCTGTCATTTTCCTCAGAGACACCACGAGCAGCTTCACATGATTGTTATACTTGTATGCGATTGTTTTCTACTCGTCTTCTGTTTTCAGCAATCACCTTCTGAAGTGGGCTGTGAGCTAACCCAGAAAACTTTGCAGCAGACAGTGGTCCTTCGCTTCGGTGACAGCATTGCAATGCTATGGCAATGGGTTTCCATGTGGAGGTGGAGATGTTGACTTGATATCTTAGGATGGTGCTTTGATGAGACACAGTTGGACAGGGCCGCCCGGTATAACCACATACACACTTTGCATGAAGACTATATTTATTGTGCATCTATTGTGCAACACACACACCCACTCACAAAACATGCCATGCACACACTAATGGCTTTTTTTTTACACATCCCACAACAGGTTTTTAATGGAAGGGTACACTCGCGTGTCTTATGCTTTGCAATTCCTCCACACAAACAAATATCTAGAGTTTAACCTTCATGCATTCCTTTCAGTCTAGGTTATATTGCTTTGTCACAGCACAGCGATAAGAAGCTGGAGTGATTGATAATGCTGCGGGAAAGCACAGTCGGGCACAAAGGATTCAATAACCTCAATTCTTCATCACACTTGGCTTCCCATCGGTTCACTGTCTTGCTGGATTTTGACTGAGATCAGCTTGTCCTTCACCCTTAATTCTCCTCAAAGTGCCTCTTTTAAAAGGGCACTACCCATAATTCTGTACCCTCATTCGCCGATTTTACATTTACATTTAGGCATTTAGCAGACGCTTTATCCAAAGCGACTTACAAAGAATCAAAGAGGTAATGAAGCGGTGAATACCAGAGATAATTTGATGAATTTTAATTAATGTCATTTGATAATTGATGTCAATACATGAAAATGACTGGTAATTACAATATTTTATTCAAAAAAATTCTAGTAAAAGCTCAAACAAAACATTACATATTGGGATGATATAAAAATAAACTTAAAACAAATTACAATACTTTTAATACTCTTACTTTTATATTCCTGTTCATGACCCCAAGAAATATTGTTTTCAATTCATTGTACAATTTAGTATTTAAACTGTGTTTCATCATTCTCAGGTTTCTCCCACAATTCTTTGCCAATTTCTTCACTAGACTAGTATTCATACAATCAGTTGTTCTACAATATTACTTTACAAATGTGTTTTAAAATGTTATAACTACATAACATTCCCTGAAACACTTTTTCTCTCACATCATAACCCTAAACCACAGCACACAACACGCCATCCCAGACCTTTCTGTTGCCATGGCGACCACAGTGATGGTGGAGGGGTGCCGTAATTTTGCAATGTTGTGTGAGAAAAATAAAGAAATTGTTGATCTGTTGACAAGGTCTGCAAAGATCTATGGGGCTGACAAGGTAAAATTGTGACAGACCATTATAAAAATCCATAGAACAGGAAGTATTCACAGGAAGTCGGGGAAAAGCATTAGATTTGATGAGGCTGCTGAAAATTACTTCATAAACACATAGAGGGTAAAAAATCATTGCATGTAAATAATGAAGGGATATGGAAAACCTCTCCTAACAGTGCATAAGCCACTGACCACAGCTCTAATGCCCACACACAAGAGAGAGAGAGAGTGATCTCTAATGTCTCCTGAGTGTGCCTCGCGTGCCAGTGTTTGCTTGAGCTGTCAATCTGAAGAAGATATAAAGGTGATCTGACAATCTAACAAAGGTCACACAATATATAAAATGCTCAGAGACAAATACACAGGAACAAACTGTGCAAAGAGCAAAATCATGTACTTATATTTTATATCAATATAAAATTCAGCCACATGCCTTTACACACATGCATTCACACCTACAAATAATGAATAAATAAAAGTGCACTCATGATATGCAACACAGGGGAGAAGAAAGGCTGTCAAATGAATAAATGCCTTGGATGGGACCATTGGTTCACAAATCAATATGTTTAATGACGGTTGAGTAAATGTCTTCATACGTGTGTCTGTTTTATTTCCCGGATATCCAACTGTAAATGAGGAGAGGCTTCAGGAGAGTCTTGGGTCACTGTGATTGTATGATTTTTAAAAAAAAATGATGTTCAATTTAATGTGAATATTTTATAGATCTGCCTCACCAACCACAAAGTGGGAAAAAGGGAAAAACAAAAGCTTTCTCTTTCTTATCGCGCCTTATTCTCACTCTCTCTCTTATCTATAAATAAGTAAGGTACCGTTACCAAGGTAACGTGTCCCTTGAGATTTTATCCCCTCTACTATTTGGGGTTCTAACACAACAGGTCTCATAAAGTCCTTATGACTTAATGCGTTTAACACATATGTTTGCAAAACAACATTTGTGGTCACAATCATAAATATATCAATGTGTCCCACGTTTCCCATCATTCCCTCTTGCAGTGTTTGTGCTGCTGCCAAAGCACCGTTTCCCATCGGCGGTCGCCATTAAATCACAGCATATGGGATGCTTTTGTGCTGAGATGCATGAACAAGCGTTCATAAACTGGTCTGAGAATTTACAAGTACATTGCTGCAGCATGTCAGCCGCACTGAGAACAGATGCCAAGCCATAGAAACAGCTGCTGGAACATTTTCATTGCTGGATTTGCAAAGAGAATGTAGAAGAAAAGAAGTTATTTTAAGCATTAATAGCTGAATACCTCTGGAACATGAAGTTGAATTAATGGCCAAACTCTCATCTGTGGTTGTGCTGTAATCACTCTTGTTCTGCTTTTGACACAGGAGATTTAAACTTTTCATGCATTAGAAGTGCTTTAGATTGTTAAACATGTTGAGTTGTCATGTTCATCTTAATCTAGTTATTAAAAACAGAGTTAGCCTCATGATGTAGTATTTCTGTGCTCAACCCTGCCCACAAACCAATCAGAGAGCCTGGAAGAACTCGAGCACCATCATGTATAGTCCCAGAGAAGCCCTTGTGAGGAGCTCGGCTTTTTCTGGAAATAGTCGTAAAGCTGTATCTGTTAATGCGAGTAAACCAAAGACTTTTGGATTTTACACTACAGGTGCTTAAGATTAAGATAAGAGGAAACTGAGAGTATTTAAAGTACTTTTCCAGCTTACGTGGTCCCTCTGGGGTCAGTCATGGTCTATTAGTTAGAGAGTTGAACTTGTAGGCAGAAGGTTGTGGGTTTGAATCCCAGTGCCAGCAGACAATGAGTGAAGAGTCTTTGAGCAAGAAATCTTACCCCTGTCTGTTCTGCAGTGATATTTGGCAACTGAATAATACTTGTAAGTCCTCTGCTTAATGAATAAATGTAATTTGACGGCACACAATGATCTGTCTGCACAACTTTGCATAATTTGGAACACATGGTTTTTTGAATCGCATGTATCCACAGGAGAATATTGTGTTGACACATACCAACTCAAGTGGGACCATTATTTAGTGTAAAATTATTTCCCGTCTCTGTTCTTCTTCAACAATGCTAAGTTACTTCTTTAAACTGACCATGAAACATCAAAGTATGCGATTTAATTATCGCAATTAGTACACTAGAAGTCATTATCCAATGATCATCTCAAACATCAGTCATGTGGATAGTGAAATTAAAGGAGAGATGGGCCGAGGGACGTAAAATAAAAATAAAAAACATGGATAAATAGGATTTTCTTTATCTGATAAGTGACTTAAATGTTTGTGAAAATGTACACTTGGTGTTATAATATAGCAAATCTGCATGTGACATGCAGGGAATTATTCTCATCTCATTGACTCTCTGTTTATATGACGATTCTTCATGTTCTTCTGCTTCTTTTCAAGCTTTTGTCTGAAGTTATGCTCTTGTTTGGGATTGGTTTATTGATAATTATTGGATGTGTGTGTCAACTATGGTTTTTATAACAGTTAAGTGGTATTTTAAATCCACCTGTATGTCTGCTTTCTGGGGTGGATTTAACTAATATTCTCATTTTCCAAATATTAATTCAGATTAGACTCGAGTGCATACCATGATATGCCTGTTAAAGGCTTGGATGATTTTGCAAGGAGGCGCAGTCTAGTGTTGCTGCAGTGTCAAACAGGCACAACTATAGACTGGCTTGGCAAACAGCAAAATATAGTCATTGATGGAGAACTTATTTGAGTCTGCCAATTATCTGCATGGGCAAACGTATTTTTATATTTCCAAGTTAAAATGCTTTCAAGGTGAAGGTCAGCATTTGTGTAAAACAGTCAACGTTGAATAAATTTATGCTTTTGTAAGTATATTGTCTATAGATATTAATAAAATGTATAATGTTAGTCTTTTAACATTTTAATAATATTATCACTTAAATTTTTTGTCATTTTCCAGCACTGTAAATATGACAACTATTATAATCTTTTGCTTATGGACACCCAAAAGACTTTGTTCAGTTGTTAAAGTGAAATGTTTTGAGTTCTGCAACAGTTGTTGTTTTATTCTTGGAGATGCACAGTTGGCCTAAACATTTGCTTCAGCTGGCTGGAAGCTACACCACAGCGCCCTCTCACGATACTCAACAAATATAACAAATATCTAATAAAAAACAAAAATAAAAGAACAATATAATCCATCATAATAGAGATATCTTTATTATAGTGCATTTATCAGATGTTACAAGATGGGTTTTAAAAAAAGCTAAAAACAAAACCATTTTAAGTAAAAGAAAACAAACATATGCACACGTTCCTTTCATATTACTTTACAGAATTTTGGAAATTAAAGCTTCACATCTGAACATATAGGATAGCTAAAGGAAATCTGCAAGCTAAATACATTTTCATACACTTTAATTACTTGTCATAGATGCTTATTCAAATAATCTTACTGACTACAGCAGATCTGTATAACAATCAACTAAAAGGCCAAAAAACATTAGAGTTATGAAACTTGAATTTTGGTGACATTGGAGGGGGTTATGGACATGTACGTTGCCATTAAGTTTCACACGAGGCGAAACGTTTATCCGTTCCCGTATGAGGTCAGTAAAGGGCTACTTAAACCATTCAGAACGTGATCTATACATTGTGTGTGTTCAATGCTGCTGTTGCCTTTGGAATATAAAGGAATCTGTCAGTTTTGGGTAAATAAATGTGCATACACGCTTTAAAGTTAACTCAGCCTTTCTGCTGGTGCTCGTTACTATTAATGACATTGTTTTAAAACAGACTGCTGCATCAGATAAAGCAGCCATTGACAGATGACAGGAACACATAAAGGGAAAAAGAATTATGAAACATGGAAGAAGGGAAACACAAGACATTAGCCCACTCACACTATAAGTTAATAAAACTGGCTGGAGAAGATGCTGAAATCAAACTCTGTTTACCGGGCCACTCGGGGTTACATTTAGGATCAGTCACAGATGTGCTTTGATGTTAAGCTTGTGGTTATTTATCTACTGGGGATGTTACTCTTTAGATTACGATTTGGAAAATGCATGCCACCCTAAAAGCCCTTTGTGGCCTCACCAAAACACATAAATTAAAAGCTAGAAAAAGACCATAATAACCGAAAACAGTAAATCACAAAAAAATCAAGAAAAAGAGCTAAAAGAATCACTTGAGTGGGAGCAGCTCTCAAAGGCCTCCCTGCTCCAGCAGAGGGCGCTCACTCCCTCACAATCCCAAACTCACACAAATCACTTCTGCTATCACCTCTTACATGGCATTCAAAACACATGTAAGGCTGTTAGTGCTTGGGATTCGATTAAATGATCAACTACAGCATTTCCGTATCCTTTAGGGTTTGACTACATCCCTGCGTAATTCTGCAAGAGCAGACACACAGACGACTTCCCAACAATCAAGACAACTTTAACCCTTTTACATACCGACTCCGTGTAAACTTACGGATTCACACTCTTGTGCTTTAATGCGCTTGACCGAAGAGAGCAGCAGGAAAAGTGAGCTGGTGTTCACATCTTGGTAAAAGCTTCATGTGACAAAGCTGAAAGCTTCAGCATGATTTTCAAAGAACGCGAAGAAAATTGGATGGAAAATGTCACTTTATTGTCTGTTCTTTGCTTTTTCCCAACCTGATGCAGGTTACAATGAGTTTTATCAAGTGGGGGGGTCAAAAAATGGCAACTCACACCTTGTAACATTTAAGTCATGCGTGATTGCTTTAAACATTGGAATATAGTCTTATAGGCCTATAGTTGTATTTCAGTGTATTAGGTAACAGAAATATTTAACATCCTGGGTCATTCTTTGCGTGCAGAAAACCATGGGGATCAGGAGGGAGAGAGAAAGAGAGAACCGTGCTGTACGCCGAGTGTCTGTTTTGAAAGGCACAGCAAGGCTGCTCCCACCCTCAGTACACACACACAAACACACTCATGCGTGTTTATAAGACAGCACTGGGCAAAGCCTCAAACCTACACAAGACTGAACAAGGAAAAGAAATGAATAAACTAGACAACCAGGTGAGACTGAAACCAGTGCTGTCACCCTTCACACACACTCATACACACACAGCGCTGACAAAAGACGAGAGGGTGGAATGGATCATTTAGCGTTTTTGAGCTGGTTGGAGAGCCAGTCGAGCCCTTCGTACAGGCCGTCGCCACTGGTGGCACAGGTGGCCTGGATGTACCAGTTGCGGTGACGCAGGGAATGAAGCCCCAGTTTATCTGTGATCTCTGCTGCGTTCATTGCATTGGGCAGGTCCTGTAGAGATAAAGATGGGAAGAGCAGAAGTTGGGCACTCTGAGCTTTAAAGGTGTGGACAATTTTAGATTTCATCAAGGAACTGAATGTCTTCTATACACTCCAAACCTCTCATTTGGTGTGCATTCAGATCAAAATATTCCTTCTGATGATATTTACCTGTTTGTTGGCGAAAACAAGCAGAACAGCGTCTCTCAACTCATCCTCTGCCAGCATCCTTGTCAACTCTTCCCTTGCTTCATTAACTCGCTCCCTGTCATTACTATCCACGACAAAAATCAGGCCTGTAAAAGACGCATAAAGATTAATATTGTGCATGTGTTATGAAATTCTCAACGATTCTTTAAATTCTTTGTAGATTCTTTAAATGGACACTGACCCTGTGTGTTCTGGAAATAGTGCCTCCAGAGCGGCCGGATCTTATCCTGACCGCCCACGTCCCACACCGTGAAACTGATGTTCTTATACTCTACTGTCTCAACATTAAAACCTGTACAATGAGACAGAGGGCAAGTTAAACAAAGCTTAGGGGAATAATAAGGGGTGAGAGGGTATGTGGCTCACGTTGGGGCCCCACTCTCATAACATTATCGCCCTAGGTCAAGATTTTATCATAAGCATAAAGTAAGCAAAAATGCTGGAATAAAAACTAAAAACACAGAGAGATAGAATGAAAGGGGGGTGGAAGACAACAAGCTTTAAGCATACAATAAGTCCAACAGACCGATAGTGGGGATGGTGGTGACTATCTCTCCAAGTTTCAGTTTGTACAGGATAGTGGTCTTTCCAGCAGCATCCAAGCCCACCATCAGAATTCTCATCTCTTTCTTCCCAAAGAGATTCTTAAAGAGGCCTGCAAACATGTTCCCCATGGTGGCAGATCTGCACAGAGGAAAAAAGAAAGGCATTAGCTGATCTATTTCTTACATACAACATGGTAATCTAGTAAAATTTAACAATATAAATAATAGGTTCAGTCATATCTCACAGCAGAAAAACAAGTTCACCATGTAAAGAAACAAGAGAAGGGAGGATAAATACAGAGAAACAATAGGTTCAGTTATGAGGTGAATGCAGGATGCCACTGGTGGAAAAAAAGAATACAGAAGGTAACCTGAAACCTGAAGAACCTGTAAAAGGAGACACCAGCCAACTAAATTAGTAAAGGAGGAAGACAGAGAGAGAGACCGATCCCTATCCACTGACTTAAACTTGAATCCAAACAGTACCAGCTGCATTGTTTTACACTATAAGGCCACCACATACCTTTTCAGAGCAAGGACAAGCAAAGTGTGCTTCTTATCCCTAAAGTATATGGTGGTAAAATAAGCTTGAACACTCACAGGTGTTGCTTTGCAATTTACACTTTGCCAAATATATTCTATCCTCAATTAATAGCTCCACTAATAAAAGAGTCATGATGAACTAATTTCATGCCACAAGAAAAGTGGGTTTATTGCTTACAGGGAAAAGAACGACACTGACTGTGATTATAAAATAAGGTTATGTAACAGGGCTCTAGACTGGTACTAAATGGACGCATTTGCGACTTTCTGGCCATTGCGACCAGTTTTTCTAAAAGCTAGCAGGTGTCTGCCAAACTGGTCAATATACAATTTTGCATATTAGAAGTGTAATGCGCAGACATTATTTTTCTGGCATATCATTTAACTTTATTTTGTATCTCATCCATTATTCATTTTCTTATTTATCAGTGTCTCTGGCCCCAAAAGGTGTAATGGGTAGTAGCATTCAATGCTAGAATGAATTGGAACATAAAACTTTTTAACAGCAAAATAACTTTTTTTACTTAACACTTGATAACTGCGTTTGTTTTTGACATCCGTTATGTGACTGTGTGTTCCTCTGTGAACTTCAGCTGTCACTGTGATACGCATCTTAAAACACACATCACTGTAACATACAGATTCAGACATGTGTCACGGCGCCCAAAACTATTTCAAATATCACTTCAGTCAGTCGTCTGTATAACGATTTCAGTGCAGGAGGGAGAGTGTATATTTCCATATAGACAGTCTTAAAGGGGCAACAGTGCAAAGATAATTTTCATAAAATAAAGATGTGAAGTGTTAGAAGACAGTTATGTGTCAACACAAAAATGTAATTGTTAAAGATCTGTTAAATATGGTAAACTGTTAAAAAAACATTATCTTGAATAATAAAAATTTATTTACATGTATTCGTTTTGATTTATTTAACGTATTTAAAATTTTTAGATGTATTTTTGTGCGTTTCCTGTTATCTCATCCTTCAACTTGCACTGTCAAATAAAGAGCTGGTGCCACCAACTGTGAAACCTGGTAGCACCAGTGCCACGTCTCTCAAATGTTAGTCTAGAGCCCCTTGTGGCTTTGATCATTTCTCTCTATAATCTAGGTGGTACCCAAAGAGGTTTGCCCTGGCATTTAAAGAGACCATCTGCATTTATGAGATGAAATACTAACAACCAACCATTAGCCATTATAACATGACTATTATCATTAAAAGCTTTAGTATATTTTAATTGGTTGAATATCCTGTAGCGTGATGACTATGATAGATTTCATAGACTGCTGTCAATAGTAATACCTTTAGTTAAACAGCGTAGATGACATTAACCATTTAATGATTGAAAAACAGAAATGATTAAAAATGAAGAAGACTACAAATTGACTCTTCTTCCAATGACATTCTTATTAGGCAATGTCTAAAAAATAATATGCGCAGTAAATTAGTATTGAAGGATGTTGTGTGACAAACAAATGGGTTGTGGCGATGTCATAGGAATGGACTCCAGATAAAGGAAGTGGGGTGGGGTTTCACAGTACAGAGACACCATGAAGAGCAAATTTTTTTAACTTTAGAAGAACTACTAGAGCCTCAAACAATAACTACAAAAATCCATTATGGGGACATATTCAGAAAAAACCCTAATGTGAGTCACTACAGGTAAATGCTAAGAACAAATGCAGATGTCTCCAAAGAACAAGGAATCATTTAGAAAATCTGTAATAAATGTTGTAAAAATTTAAATTTACATGTTAGCTTTAAAGAACTAAGCAGGTTTAATTATTAAATTGCAGTGATAAAATTAAACGTTTTTTTCTACTCATCTAACAGTACATTTATCATGAATATCTAAGTGCATTAAGGGTTTTTCCTAGCATCAGCCAAAGCTATATTGGATCAATAATTGTGATTTATGACAGATATCGATGACAATGTTGTGATGACTACAGAAAGAGCAAGCATAGTGCAGAGAGCCCCGGTAATCTCTCTGTCCAAACTAACTTGTTTGTTGTATTTAATTAGACGCTGAGGAAACCGATCTGCATATGATGTAGAAGTAGCACGAGACAGACTGCTCTGTATGCTTTAAATTTACTCTCACAAAACATTGATATCATATTACAAAGTCCTGAGCAGTGCTAAATGAAGTCAACACGTTAATTTGTAGTCATCAAAAGCTGAATCCATTTTACACATGGTGTTTTTGGAGAATAATTCTAACCTAAATTAAATCTGTGTTTGAATTTTGCTCCAAAATATATTGCAATATTTGCCCTGACAAAACGCAACTGACATGTAGAAAACCACAATCCAGTTTTTCTGTGTTAACTTCTATCTTCTGTGATGTCCTAACAGCAGCAGTACAGCAATGTCCACTAATTTTCCAATTACATTTTCTTAATTTAATGAGTCATTTGATTAATTTTGTTAAAACAACTCACAGATCACACTTTGAACTCACAATCTGACAGCACCCCTTACATATATCTTTTAAACCATCACTGTAAATTTTAGTATTAAAAGTTGATTTGGCTATTTACATACAAAATAACTTCTACTTAATTTCTAATTATCTAGTTAATTCAATTTAATCATAAGTGGAAAAAATAATGAAGAGGCATTTTGCTGAAAACGCATGGCGCTGTAAGAAGCATCAGTCGTGGGCGTTTGAACAGGGTTTGTCAAAGCTTAGAGTTTTTTAGTCGAGATGAGCATTGTTGCCATGATATGGAGTACAAGGAAGAAAAACCTTTTATTTTAGGTCTGAATATAGAAAACTAACGGTTAACTGTTAGAAGGATGCTAAAAGTACTGCTTGTTTTAAATTATGTCCAACCTAGGCAGAACAAGGGCAAGTGAAACATTCATACTAGTATGTTTTCCCATAAAAAATTATAATAGTCCAGTAGAAGATTTAAGATTAGATCTATTCAGGAAAACATACAATATTATTTTCTCATTCATTG
This sequence comes from Triplophysa yarkandensis, assembly GCA_033220385.1. NCBI lineage: Eukaryota > Metazoa > Chordata > Actinopteri > Cypriniformes > Nemacheilidae > Triplophysa > Triplophysa yarkandensis. Next base: position 6,924,933 of record CM065661.1, read on the forward strand.
ATGTATTTAGCCCCTGTACATTTGTTGTTCTATGTTGACAGTAGTTTTTGTCCCGCCCCTGCTGCACTGTAATTGGATGGCTGTGTAAAAGTGGTCTGACCATTCTACCCCAAGCTGAATATTTTTCAACTCTGAGAACCTGGCCGAAAACATAGAGCGTGGAAAATACAGAAAAATAAGCCAAAAGCCGGCTTTTTGGTGAAAAAAGGTAACAATTGATGAAAAAACCGCAGAATTGAACGCCTCTAGTGGACAGAGGCCGTAAGGGACGAATAAAGTAGAAAATTAGGGATGAAAAATTGTTTACTCTTTATTCAATATTTGTACAAGGACGAATCCTGTCTGATCATCGTTCATATAAAAATCAAACTAAGAGAACTGTAAGATAGTAGTCCTGAACGGAGAAAAATGACTTGTGTAGGACTGGAGCCGAACATTATGGTAAATGACAATGTCATGTTTTCCAAATGTGAAATAAATGTAACCACGCATGATTCACCATATTGTTGACAGGGTTAGGTTTCCGCTGGTTTAGCCATATTGACCAAGTCATGCTGAAACTGAAGGCATTCGGGGTAAAGCTACAATTTATAGACTGGCCTTCCAATTTCTCCACCTTACACTTGACCAACACAGTAACATTACATTACATTGTGCAACCCTGACAATAGTAAAATGTCAAGCATTGAAAGTAAACTACTTTAACTAAACATATGTAAATGTTAAAAAGAATTAACAAAAAATATAAACAACATCTGACATAATGATGCTCACATGATGACAATATGAATATTCCTGAACTCAAAATGACAGATGAACACGTGACCACGGTTACTAAGAGATTACACGTCATACTTCCAAACTGATGACGCAACAGATCCGAATGCTCTTTAATGAAACCATGCGCGTGTGTGTGACGTCATATGAAGATGACAAGAACGGTTGATCATAACCATTTTAAAACTACAATAGGAGCAAATGAAACTCTTATGGGTGCCATGGCAACATCTGATCCATCTGGGATGTTCAGGAAGCTCATCCTGTTTGTAAAACACCTGACGACGTAATGATCTGTACACGTCACACGTCTGCATTTCTCCTTTAGGGTCAGCCTGGCCCGCACAATCGTCACTTATAATACACTATATAAGATTAAACTTGACATTATAGTGTTTGAAAAATAATTATGACATACGATTCTTATAATATCATCTTAAATGACGTCACACAATTACACACAACGCTGTAGATATGTCGAACGCGAGGCTTCATCTTCTGCTAGCACGCTAAGGGCGCAGACAAGGAAACAAGATGACAGGAATGTTTACTCACATTTCCTTATCTTAGTGGATAGTAATTCTATTAAATTATCATTTGACATATAGATTGTTTGCATTAAAATACGGACATGCGGATATATAGGCGCGGGCTGCTTTTACAGTTTCACCTCAGCTAAGCAAACATCCGTTTGTTAGCTAGCTAGCCTCCCTGACTACACCGACCATTAGCCTAAACGCAGACTTCCGGCTTCTGTGTGCCAAATGTTAACCTCTTACAGTCATTAAATTCGGCAAATATGTGTCATAATGTGAACCCATAGCCCATTTAAATGAGTTTTAGTTACCTTTTGATGCAGTTTCGCTACAATTTTCCGGTTCTCCTTCTTGCCGCTAAAAACAAAATGGCGTCTTTCTCTTGTCAGAGTGCGGTGGCGTCATATGCCCCGCCCTTGGTTTAGTGCAATCCAATCATATTATCTATAGTGTATAAGGATCCGCCCAGTATACGTCACCGCTCATTGATTGGATCGTGTGTGTGTGTGTGTGTGTGTGTGTGTGTGTGTGTGTGTGTGTGTGTGTGTGTGTGTGTGTGTGTGTGTGTGTGTGTGTGATGCTCGTACAGAACACCTCCTATCATGCAAATTAAACATAAAATATGTTTATAAAATTAACATCCTGTGAGTTATTTTAAAAGCAGAATATATAGATTTAAAATAAGTAAAGTGATTAATAAATGTAGGGTGGTGTGGGTACGGTGACATATTTAAGCTGCCCCCTAGTGGTGGAGATACATGCAGCCTTTCTGTAGTTCACTGCATTCATAATTCATTACTGCACCTTATACAGTCACTTAAAACTGCAATCTATAGAATGGTTTATATTCAGACTGGGTAATAAATGTTAAATCAATATTGTTGTGTTGAAAAGGAATTGCACGCAAGATGGGATAGTGTTTTTATCATTTTATATAATAAATGACATGGTGTGTCAGCAGATGGTGCTACAGGCAAAACCATGGTCAATCCACTTCTGCCAATTTATGTCTCTGATTGAATTTGTCTCTGGTGTTCATACAAATGGTTAGTTAGATTTGCACTCAAACACTTGAACACTCCAAAAGCAAACAAATTAGGCTGTTCTGCTTTTATAATAGTACACATTTACATTTATTCATTTGGCAGACGCTTTTATCCAAAGTGACTTACAGTATTCTGTTGTAGTCGATCATCACTGCAGAACAAACAGGATTAAGGTGTCTTGCTCAAGGACACTTCAGTCATTGACTGCTGATACTGGTATTCAAACCCACAACCCTCTGCTTACAAGTCCAACTCTCAAACCACCACACCACAACTGACCCCTAATGCATTATAATTTCAATACATTAAAATATAAAAACAGGGCCTCTGGCATAACTAAAATGCCCATGATATGTGATACACAAATAAAGAATAAACTCTTTGTGTGACAACTTTGACATTTTAAATGAGTTCCTAAAAAACAATTCCTAAAAAAATGTATTTGATGAATAACTTGCCAGGGTAAAACTGATTCATCTAAACTTCAACATCATTGGCATGATCCAGTGACTTTTATGCAAGTTTATTTCAAATACAATAAAATGATTTGCAAATATAATTTTTTTTTTCGTTTTACCAAACACAAAACTTAAAATAACCGTGGTTAGTCTTGTCACAAGGTGTCCTATTGTCTGCAGTATCATATAAAGGATTATATTTTATATTATTTTATATTATATCTTATAATGTGATATTAATTAATTAATTAAATTTCCTTTATTCATTTGGCAGACGCTTTTATCCAAAGCGACTTATAATATTATGCAGTTGTCAATCATCACTGCAGAACAAACAGGGGTAAGATGTGTTACGCAAGGACACTTCGGTCCTTATCTGCTGACACTGGGATTCAAACCCTCAACCTTCTTCTTACAAGTCCAACTCTCAAACCACCACACCATGTCTGACACCCAAATAATTTCCATCATTTTATATAACAAAACACAACTCATCTGAAAGAAAATTCAAGAAGACACCTTCCTCAAGTACACACACATATAATAAATCACATAATATTATGAGCAGGGTATGTCAACATTGTCCAGTTTGGTCAGAAGCAGGAAGTGCACCTGACACTCCTCCATCATGAAGGTGGGTGTTGGAACAAAGAAAGTGACATCATAAGGGAAATGTGGAGCCCGGTCGGTCACTGATGGATGGGAGAGGAACTAAGATGAAAGATCAATCGTGATTAGCTCATTATATATTATGCTTAGTGATGACAAAAGGAAAACAACAGCATCATAGCTCATGATGTTGAGGAAATGAGAATGGGGCCATGGTTTGTAAACAAGGTGCTGAAACTTCCCAAGTGTAAACAATCAAACTCATTATCATCCCTGTACTAATGGCACTACATGATATAAATAAAGACTTTCAAAGTTCTGAAGGAATTTTCTAAAACAAATACACATATGAAATACACTAAACCTACACATCCTTTATTATCATCCTTGTATAATCTCGTGTTATATTTCAAAGGCATGTAATTATATGATATATATATAGAATAGATTTGATATCCAAAGCTAGTAAGTGGTGCCAAGGATTAAATGACTTCAATAAACAAAAACCACAAAAGTGAAAAGCACCTGCCAATGCTCGGCCCAGGGGTTTAGATTTATTGCAGATGGGCGGAGCAAACGAAAGATGCACCAATGGGTTTCTCGTTCTCCCAAGGGCTAAAAGAAGTTTCTTCCCCTTTAGAAGTTGCGCTGTCCGGCACAGCTGGGATTTCTATACGGACAGAAAGCGCAATGAAGAGCAGCGTCGAGCCGTCATCATGTGCACCGGGCTTCCGAGGACCGCCTGTCCGCTGCGACTTCTCGCCCTCTGCATCCTTCTCTCCTCCGCAGCAGCCTATTTCGGGTCAGCGGTACTTTTTTTGTAGTCAAATAACTGTGGTTATTTATAAGGAACATATTTATTGTTAAATAAGGAACAAGGGGGGAGCACAGTTAGTTGTGCGTCCGGCGCAACAGGTGGAGAGATTTGGGGAGCTTTGCGCAATTACGCATTGATGATCTATAATGCGTAATTACGCATTGACAATTACGCATTGATGATCTATAATGCGTAATTACGCATTGACAATTACGCATTGATGTTTACCTTCTATAATGCGTAATTACGCATTGACAATTACGCATTGATGTTTACCATCTATAATGCGTAATTGGGTAGCATATGCAAGTGTGACATTTAGTCTCATATCGTGCTTTTTAGAGTTGAAAGTGTCTGTACAATGTTGCTGTTGAAAGCGGGGCTGTGGTTTTTGGATCCAGATGTCTTCCGATGGTTTGGGCACAGTGTGGTTACCCATGAGCTACCTGATCATTAAGATGTTTCTGGCTCATGGTGCCACCGGTGTTTATATTAAGAATCCCATAAACATGCTGCAATGCATTCGACTTAAAGTGGTTTCTGTTCCTCCTCTGAACTTTGAAATGCGCACTTTAGAATTGCGATTGTGACGTGTGGTTCTGGTATCTGTGTGCTATTCAAACTCGACTATTCAAATGATGTATGTCAAAATATTCAAAGCATGCGTGGAACCACAAGTGCTCATTGAGAGGACACCCAAAAAAAGAACAACACGTGTTTTGTGAAAAGTTTTGAAAGTTTATAAAAGTTTCGATGTTTTAAATCTACGCTGTTATTATACAATGGCTTTATTTACTGTTTCACTTTTAGGCTCACAGGTCGGGAACCCTTGGTCTTCCTCCCCGGTCCATTCGCCCACGAGACCCTGAACGGTAAATCGCACCTGAAGCAATGCGAGCAGATGACGCTAACGCGTCGCCAGAAGCGCATGTGTCGAAGAGAACCGGGCCTAGCGGAGACTCTCAGGGAATCCGTCCGTCTCAGCTATCTGGAGTGCCGCTATCAGTTCCGCAACGAGCGCTGGAACTGCAGTATGGATGGGCGAGCAAGCCTTCTGAAACGAGGTAAGGTCATCAAACTTCTGACTCAACTTTGTTGAACATGTTTGGCAACTTTCTATACAGAATTGTATGAGCAGTTGTAGAACTCCGAACACACGTGTGTGTAAATGAGCAGGATGTGAGAGCCATGTGCAGGTCAGTCCGATGGTAATTAGGGAGTTGGGAAGCGCGTCCCTGTGCGGTGAGGTCAAAGTATTTATATCCCGAGGAGAGGCGCTCATTTCTCAGAGGAAAGGGTGGTTTGATCGAGGGCTTTCATCTGTCACTAAACCTTTTTTTTCTAGACTAAATAATAATTAATTAGATCGAAATAACCTTCACGTCATCTCTGAGCTTAACAAACAACTGTTTGAAGAGCTTGCATGGGAGATACTTGTTAAAGAGTTCTTTTAAGTACAAAACTTTATTTTAACACTTTTGGAAATGTTTGGATTCCAACTGTACATGTTCCCTATAGACAATTTACATGGATGTTGTTTATTGGCACACAAGGGTTTACATGCAACAAAGTCTATTTTAGGTTTCACATAAAGGCAATGATGGGTGTTTGGTGTGTGGTTATTGAAAATAACTTTGATATTTACCAAGTGTTATATTGAGATTGAGCTTTCATCCAAGCAGTTTACAACTGAAAAATATCTCAAACAATAATTTTTAATGCGCTCAAATGTTCTGTCCCCCATATCTAAGCATTTCAAACTTTTACCTGTTGTGGAAAGGACAAAGCACAACATCTATCATAGGATAAAGAAGTTGAATGAAAATTTAAGGCACACAAAATGTTAGTACTGTCCCATGCTGTCATATTGTCTGCAGTGTTATTGAGGATATTATGATTCAGATGATAACACAACCAATCTGAAGTAAGGATAAATGTTTCTCCTTTCTTATGCACATGCACTTGTCCTATATATTTACTGTATACACACTATATTAAAAGCATTCAGATGTTCTTTCCAACATATTAAGTATTTCAAACTTTCACCTTTTAACAACATCTATCATATGATAAAGAAATTGAATTACATTTTTTAAGGCACACAAAATGTTAGTACTTTCTCATACTGTCATATTGTCTGCAGTATCATTGAAAATATTATGATAACCAAATATTATATCTAATAATCTACAATAATACGTTTTCGATTTTAAAACACAACCAATGTAAAGTAAGGATAAATGTTTGATCGTCCTCATGCACATGCACTTGTCCTATAAAGTTACTGTATATACACTGTACAACACTACACTTTAATGCGATCGGGCACAATGTTTAATTCTGAATTACACACTCAATCAGGATTCAAAGAGACGGCCTTCCTGCTCGCCGTATCATCTGCAGCTCTGTCTCACGCACTGGCCAAAGCGTGCAGCTCGGGACGGATGGAGCGCTGCACCTGCGACGACTCTCCGGGACTGCAGCACCGCGAGGCCTGGCAGTGGGGTGTGTGTGGAGACAATCTGAAATACAGCACCAGGTTTCTCAAGAAGTTCTTGGGACAGAAGCGGGTCAGCAAGGACCTGCGTGCCCAGATCGACGCTCACAACATTAACGTTGGCACCCGGGTAAGAATCCAAGATTATGATTACATATATGAACTTGCTTTTGTCACATTAAAGGTATAAATTGTTTCATAATCAATCATTTAATGACTACCATACTTATATCCCACGAAATGTATATCCCTGAAATTATTGCCATTAGACATTTTCAGAAACACATGATGGGACCATAGTACAGTTTTGCTGCGATGAGGCATCACCAAGGGTTAAATATCTCCCGTATCTTCACGTCCGCCTCACACCAGGGAAGTTTCTTGGTCGGAGGGGTGCGGTCTGTTCATTGTAGCCCAAAGGAGAGTCCATTGAATGGGGTGAGGCAGGTAGGTGAGCAGGCATTGGCCAGCACCCTGGAGCCAGCTGTTCCTTCCCCTGGTCGAGGCATGACAGTGCTTGCTGTGGGGGCCCTTTCAAAATTAGAGGTCTCCCATCAGGGCGATTATCCAAAGAGGAGTCCTCTGTAATATACGAGCATTTTTTCCACCTACTGTATGCCTCGACCGGCCTCGCCGCTCCTGTCGCGCCGCCACCCTCCCAGACTTTCATAAATCCTCGTAACACCCCCAAAACAGTCGCGTTTCCAAGAGACTGGAAGCCTTAAGGCAAGAGATAGATAGTGGGAGAATGAGAGAGGACGAGAAGGGGGGAGGGTTTAGGAAAAATATTCAAGGAGAAATGAACGGCTGGACAAATGCGGATCTTATCAGGCTTGGGTATTGTTGGTTCCCACAGTAGACACCTCAGGCCACAGATGGCGGTTAACAAAAACAAGCAAAGGAGAATGAGAACTCGTTAGACCCTCAGATTCTTTCTAGTTTCTCAATTCCACTTCACTGTTTCTAAGGTTGCCCTGAGCTCATACCTCTGAAGGGTGGAACACCCCATCGCCTATGTGACCTCCCATCTGCCCCTAGGCTCTATAAATTGACTGCACTGCTCTCTAACCTTCTTCCTCAATATGCGACATGAATAAAAAAAATAGAAGACAGACACAATGACGAAATGTGCTGATCTAGATGAGAAATTGTGGTTTAAGGTCCTCAAGAGGTGCAGGTTAGAGTTGAAAGACAGCCAGCTCCTACATCCCCCCCTGCATCCATCATCTACCCCATGTCAACCCAGTACCTTCAGCTCAAGGCTATAGATTCCTAACGCATTCTCCAAATTCCTTTATTAACTGTATTAAACAACATCATTTTTATGTTTGTATCACCTCCTCATTTTTGAGAAGATAACACCCTGCTTTGCCACAAACGTTCTGTTTTGTGAAGATTAAATAATCTGGGATGCTTTGTTTTTCTCTCTCAGGCAGTAAAAAGCGGACTCAAAACGACTTGTAAGTGTCATGGTGTTTCCGGGTCATGCGCCGTGAGGACGTGCTGGAAGCAGCTATCCCCATTTCACGACACAGGCCACCTGCTGAAGTACCGCTACGATACTGCAGTCCGCGTCCACAGCATCACCAACGCCGCAACGGGTGAGACGGAGCTGGCACGGCCACGTCGACACAGCAACACGGGCCCTCGCCCGCGACCCACCGAGCTAGTGTTTCTGGAGGAGTCGCCCAGCTTCTGCAGACCCTCGCGCTACTCGCCAGGCACGGCCGGCAGGACCTGTTCAAAAGACACCAGCTGCAGCAGCCTGTGCTGTGGCCGAGGCTACAACACAGCCCTACGCCTAACCACCCTCTCCTGCAACTGCCAGGTACGATGGTGCTGTCATGTAGAGTGCGAAACCTGCGTTCGAGAAGAGGAGGTGTACACGTGTAAGAAACACTAAGAGCATTAAAGAAGAATGAGGGGAGGATTGGTAATGCATTGCATACAATTTTATATGAAGAGAGAATAAGTAAAATGTATTATCAAGAGGACAGTTTGGAGGTGGAAGATGGTGATGGGAGCAATGTCCTTGTTTAAATCTCTGGGCTTGCAACAATTGCAGGAAAACCTGGACACGGGCGTCAGAGAGTTCGTGAGACATTTGACTAAAATGAAAGTTGTTTCTCGGTTGTCATGAAAACCAAACAAGGCAAAGTCAACTTCCCTGCTGTCTTGCCTTCAAAACAAGAGACTCGTATTGCGAGAAGCCACTATCAGAGTGTTGCGTTGACTTTATTCTGCTGATTGTGATGCTCATTTAATCGCCATCAAGCCCAGTTGCTTTTAAACTCTTTATGTTGAACGCACATTTTAGGGCAATGTTTAGTAATTCCCAAACAAATACCCACTTATCCTTGTGACTGCATTTCTGTTTTTCTTTCGACTTGCCTTCACTGCATATCTCTCTATTGCTCTGAGAGGCCTCAAAATGATGTGTGAGTATGAAGCACTTCTGAAAGTTTTTTTTTTGTTTTGTTTATATTACGTTAGTCGATTATTTGTAAGGAAGAAAGAACTTGTGTGTGTTTTTCTGCTTAACATAAATATCTATAATGAATTGGGTTGGGGAGGGTGGGGATTTTTGATGAACTGGAACTCTTTCTGGGAAAATCTGCATTTATAGACTTTATTGAATGTTGTAAAATGTTATATAATCATTTTTTATATATTAAAGGGATAGCTCACCAAAAAAGTAAACTTCTGTCATGAATTTACTCACCTTCCTGTCATCTCAATGTTGCACAGCAGTAGCCAAAAAAACAGTGCAAGTGAATTGGTGCCTGTTCCCAACAATCTTAAAAATAACTTATTTTGTGTTCTGCTGAAGAAAGAATAGTTCATACAGGTTTGAAATGATATGAGAGTGAGTAAATCATGATAGAAGATTTATTTTTGGGGAAAACTATTCCTTTAAATGGCCATTAAATGGCTGTACGTTGTAATAGATAGGAATGTATTTATTGCAGTTATTGCATCAAACACAAGTAGACTTACTGTCTTTTTGTATTTCTATTTTACAAAAAAATACATTTTGATATGATATTTTATGTTGTTTTTCAATGGAACAGTTAGGGTTGGAATAGAACTGACCCAAACATACCCTTTCTCATACCGTACAGCTGTATGTCCTGAAAACATCTGGCTATCTGAATGTGTAGTCTTTATATCTTACTTTCCCACCAAAGGCATTGAGAGTAAGTCTATCAGAGAACAAAAAAAAAACATTTCTGTGTTCATCAGTTCTTGCATTCTCAGTTTCATCAGAAGCCTTTAATGTGTGCAAAGCCTTTGATAAAGTCCAGACGCCTATTTACCCCATTACCAATCAGAGCAAATAACGGTACTTTTTCTCGAGAATTAGTTCAAGGTTTGCACACAGGTTAGATTTTGTGTCCTCACAAATGAATAACGATAACAGAAATAAAACATTTCATGGAAAATGTTAAAGCAAGTTTATAGTTATATAGGTGCACTTTTTTGCTCATTTTTTTTCTCATTTCAACAATACGAAGTATTACTCATATACATGTTCTGTTAATTTTACACATCTCAAGCATTTTTTCACTTAAACTGAAGTCTGAATGTAAGCACGAGTATATGCATGTGAATGTGCCTATTTGTGTGTGTGTGTGTGTGTGTGTGTGTGTGTGTGTGTGTGTGTGTGTGTGTGTGTGTGTGTGTGTGTGTGTGTGGTGTGTGGTGTGTGGTGTGTGTGTGTGTGTGTGTGTGTGTGGGTGGGTGGTGTTATTGGGAAGGGAGAATACTAAAGTAAAATCAGTCCAAACTTTGAGTAACATGTCCATCAGATGAAACATTTGAAACACCTGCAAGAGACTGCCTGAACTGTTTCACCTGTAAACACTTTCATTTCAATGAAACAGACTTTGCTGAGTCAAACATGCAAATACCCAAACCGCAACGGTAGCCGGGGTAACCAAAATGAGATCATGCCCATGTTTTGTGTACATGTGAGTGTGTTTACATGTGAGCATGTGAGCATGTCATGCATATGTATGTCTCTCTGCTGCGACTGATGAAATGTATAGCACAGAGTATCAGGATTTCTGTAATGAACTTTATATTAGCCTGAGGTTTATAAAGATCTGTGTGTTTATTTGTGTTGTCATAGCTTTAACAGTTTAATGTTTCACCTTGTGATTCCAACATTTCACATCGGGGATTTGTTTCTACTACCTCGCCCGGGCTGTGGGGGAAAAATATTACTATGTTATTTCTTATTAGACAATTTAGATAGTGCATCTATTAAAGGCTTCAGTCTGAAGTACATATGTATTTACACAGTTTTTACCTTTTGTTACCTTATTTTCTTATTTAAGAATCAAGATATCACTTTCAAATAAAGTTATGCATACATTTGTATAAATGGTGTCTTGTTCTTGTGTTTTGAATTATATTTTAAAATGTTTATTTTTTCTCATTATCTCTTATTGTGTTTGTGGTTGCACACCTGTCCAGACCTCTGAACACAAACACCTGCTCTCTAGTTAAATCCTGCCCTGCCGGTCAGCCGCTTTTGTTGTGTTTTGGAGGCTTGTCTCCTGCATACAGCTCTGGTGTCTATCTGGTTCTATGTAATAAACTTAAAAGAGGTGTTTCTTCCATATATCAATCAATAGCAAAGTAAAGGCTTTATCTATGTGTACGTTTCTCTGTTATTTCTCATAAGAAAAAAATATCTCAAATGTCTCTACAGTTTTAAAGTTTCAGAGGAAATCTCGCAAACTGAGCTTTCCACGTCAAACAATTCATATCAAATTTACAAAATTATATAAAATCTACCTTTTTACACTCTGAAAGTTATAGTTCACCCAAAAAATGGAAATTGTGTTTTAACTCATCCTCTTGTTATCTTAAACCTGTATGACCTGTGTGAAAATAAGATATTTTGAAGAATGTTGGTAACTGGCACCAATTTACTTGCATTGTTTACTCCCTGCATTAGAAGTCAACGGGTGCCTCTACTGTTTGGTTTGCAATTTATTTCAAAATATCTTATTTTGTGTATCTGTAGAAAAAAACCATGCGGTTTAAAATAACAAGAGAGCGAGTAAATTATGTCACAATTTTTATGGTTAGTTTAACCGTAACTAATCTATTGTCTTTTATTAATTGTCTTATTTATATAAACCATTTTATTTCTTCAAAACATTAAATAAACATAACAACATCTCCTCAACTATAAAAGAGTATCCTACATACAATCGTTTTCTCAAAGCAACCTTATGGTTAAAGACATGTTTGTATTGCAGGGGTACAATTTACTCCTCATACACAGGTCAACTCATCAAGACGCACATACTCAGCCCTTTATTGTCTAAACATTAAAATATGAGTGTATTACAGTGTTTGATGTGTGTACACATGAAAAGACTCTTAATAAGACTCTCTTACTCTCTCCCTAAATTATAATGAGCATAATGATTCTGCTTTATCAAACAGATCCCTGCTTTCATTGTCTGGCAAGACCTTCTAACCAAACTCATTTAATGACTGTTTATCAGTACTTACCTTTATTAAAGACACACAGAGAGAGAATAAGGAGGTGAAACAAGGTAGAGATTTAATGTTTACAAGACAACTTGTGTGCCATTTGCTATGAAATGAAATGTAAGCCTCGTCAAGACACACAAACACATTTACGCACGCGCACGCGCACACACACACACACACACACACACACACACACACACACACACACACACACACACACACACACACACACACACACACACACACACACACACATGCTTCAACAAAAGAATTTCTGTCCCTTGGGGCATGTCATGGATAAACTCTTTATGTCCTATGGAGTCCTTACAGACAAGACAAATGAGTGCGCATATAAATGGATAAATAAAAAAGGTTCCGAGAAAGAAATTCCTAAACTTACTGTTTGACGCAGAAGGAAAAAGGGCACTTAGTTGGGCTGGTATGAAAAACCTCAGGCGGTCTGGAGGTATGATACATCACTGGTTTAATAATGAATCTCAAAGCCTTCATTTCCCCAAATCCCAGTGTCCGCAGGTCTCCTCTCACGCACACATCCCCTAGAGAGAGGGGCAACAAGAAAAGCGTGTTCCTTAGTACATCTGTGCTTTGGAAAAATGTGCATTTATGTTATATTTATTACTTTGTGTTTTTGTTTTTTCGTTTTTCATTTTCAAGTCTGCGTTGCTATTTCAAGTTTAAAGAGGTGATTGTGTGTTGATGTAACACTGTTTTTGTTTGCTCAGCAAAGTCAAGCAGGTAAGTCTGTTACCCTCTGGGGAAAAAACATTTTATCTCCCATCTGTAGTCTGGAGAAAAACCAGATAGCTCTTTTATAAATTACGAGTAAATCAATTCAGATTTGACAAGATGAAACGTTGTGTTATGTATATAACAAGGACAATCTCTCTTTGGGGGACAGGCAACATTAATTGCAAGTTAATAGGTCATATACCGGGCACCTTTAGAAATTTTTTTCGGTTACTTGAAAAATGTATGATGGCTTACATAGTTTTACATAGATTACTGGTTCATGTATAACTTACTGAAACACGCTAGCTCTTTCCCCTTAAGCGAGAACACATTTCTATGAATTTGCTACCTTATGTATGAAATATTTAGGGGAAATGAGAGGGGTTGGTTTTTAGGGATAAAAAGAAAAGTAATAAAAGGTCTTGTCTACAATTTACATTTACATACGAGTAAGGTGGACGATGGCATGGAATGTGAAATGAGTAATGTTATTGCTCAACCCACATCACAAAGCTGCATTGACTTAAGCTATAACAACCTAAGTGCATATCTCCATCCTTCTATCTCTTCAATGTTTTGTATCACTTGTACTGTCTATAATCATGTTTTATCATTTGGAATAGTTTTATTTACAGTATCTTTTATAGTAAGTGAATTATGGGGTCTTGTTTACATTTCAGTTTGCTGTTTGATGTATCAACATTCTATTGGAACTTCACCACATACACGTGTCTCTGCAACATGGCCATAAATCTAATATATTCACTTCCATGTTGATGGTAATGATGGGTAAAAACGCATAGTTTCTGTGGAACAAGGATTGTTGTAGTAGAGACAACCTAAACCGTGACCAACACAAGACCCGACCAGATAGTGGCAAGACCAATGCGATATCTAAGGCGAAGAGTCCGGAATTTCTATTCAGTGCTCAGAAATGCACAAAAGATCTGATTTTTTCTGGACCAAAAACGCGTAACTTGTGGCCTATTGAATAAATGTAAAAAATAAATTTTATGTTTACATATAACTTATTATATTTTATATATAAAACACAATTTTGTTAAGATATATCCTCTATTCATCTCTTACCAATTCAATAGTAACAAAATTAATCAGACTGGTCTATAGTACTACAACACTAGGAATATGAGTGTCATGGAGACACAGACCAATGTTGAATCTCTTTTCCGTCCTGACCGAGTAGTTAAACGTTGGGAAAATAGTGAGGGAGGATTTCCCATGAGTGTTAAAGAAACACCTGTAGAGTTAAAACCCAAAGCCACCTAAGATAAAACTCATCCCACACTCAAATGCAAAAATGTTATAACTGAGTTCATAGATATGTATGAACAGCAAAAATATCACATTCAATGTCTGCTATAGCAAAACACATAACAAAGAAACCAACACACATAGTGATAAGGTTCAGTGTTGGAACTAACCTCCATTACTATTGAAAACAAGAGTTTCCCAGACTGATCAAGAACTGAACTCCAGATAACAGCAGTTCACTCCTCTCTCTCTCTCTCTCTCTCTCTCTCTCTCTCTCTCTCTCTCTCTCTCTCTCTCTCTCTCTCTCTCTCTCTCTCTCTCTCTTACTCTGGCTTATTTAAACCTGGAAAACTTATATTACAAATATTACAATTATGTACAGTACTGTGCAAAATAAAATTTTAAACATTTATTTTACCATTTTTTTAATAAAGCTAAGGGAATGTTATTTTGCATAAATATACTGTTTACATGTTGTGTACGTGTATGTAAAAAGTAAAACAGATTATATCAAATATTTATTTTTGAATTGAAAAAACCTCCATTAAATGCTTTTAAAAGATTTTAACAAGTTAATATAACTGTTTATTTTTGTGATATTTACCAAGCTATCTTACAAAAACACAAATAATGCTAAAATGAATGTGGGAAAATGTTATTTTTTATGTATTATTTAATATATTTAAATTATTTTGAAATTTTTATCCTAAAATCATTGCTATTGTTTCTGATACCACACTTCACGACAAATAGAGGGGATGGGGGCATGTTCCTATTCAGAAGGTGCTGGTGGTCGCTGGTGCTGGCTCTCACAGGTGGTATGGCCACAGGGCTGTATTTGTGTATAAAAGCATCTATTACCTGCAGCTGCAATATCTTCAAGTTCCTCAAGCTCGAGAGATGTGGTGCTATGTAAAGGCCCTCAGGGATGTAGAAGTCAAGGAGTCTTCTGTTTTGATCAGCAGTCTCTCACTTTCAGTGCCTTTCTACTGTTTCTTTTCTCAATGAGATCCGATGTAATCCAAATCTTTATTCATCCCCTTAAAATAACAAATGCCTGAAAAAAAACACAAACATATGAGAGGCACTGAGATACATTTTTGCCCTGAAGCCATTTCACTGCTTTTTAAAATCGTCCTTATTGTAACATCACAGATTACCACCTTTACCTGCTGTCAAGATAAAAGAAATCTCACACCGACTGGAGTTCTTCCCACAAGGCAATTAACTTAAGTGGCTTAATAACATATTATTTTCTCTTTATACCTGAAACAAAGTCACAAGAACACTATGTCTGTGCATCTCGCCTCAGAACAACAGAATTGTTGCTAAGGTGTTTGACGTAGGAACAGTAGTTTTCAATGTGTAGGAGGACGTATAATGGCACACCGGCCGTTAAACGAAACGTCAAGATATGAAACATAGAAAACAGACCATATACATGTAGTCATGCATGACAAATCTGTCATCTCAACTAACCCTTTTGACATAACCAATGTAAGTCAATGGGGATCAATAGTTCTCTATAACGAAAATTATTCAAAATATCTTCTTTTGATTTCCGCAGAAGGAAGAAAGACAGGACTGTGTATGCACACTTCAAGGATCAAATCTATGCAAAGGTTTTTACATGAGGCTCCGGGTCATACGGGTCAGACCGCAAATCATCAGCACACCTTGATGCCTCAGGTGTGTGAGTCTTCGCTTATGTGTGTATGATGGGAGAAGATTGAATGATGCTCTGTCGTTGGCGGTTTGACTGCTCTGACATGTGTAACCTCAGAAAACATATTTGAAGAAGGAAGCAGCGAACATCGACCTATCTACTTCCTCTTCCCAGAACATCCAGCCCCTTTTTCGTCAATGCTTTTCCCAATCTCAGTTTATCATGGCTCCTGTCTGCCTATTCCTATGAAAGTCTCCCTCCCTCTTTCTGAATATCCTCCATGCCCTTAGGAGATGTTATGACAGTAAGGATGGAGTGTGTAGACGCGAGGGTGTGCTAAAAGCAAGAAGGAGCATGAAGAGAAATAGCGCTGGGGGCGAGCTGGATGGAGGGTAGACTGGGGTTTACAAAGGTCCAATTTTCAAAAATGTAGCCTGGAGAGACAGACATCTACCACCACAAGCTTGTTTCGGACTCCATTCAGATCTTCCTGTTTCACCCAACACACTAATGGGTTGGGGGGGAGGTAAACATCAACACCAGTCAAAACAGGTAGCTGCCCTGGTTTTGTGTAAGACATACAAACAGACACACAAAAGAATGTAAACCCATAATTATACAAATCTGACCACAGAAAAAATGACAGATTTTTTTTGGTAAGCCTATTGGGGTTAGTAGTGGATTTTTTTATAAAAATATTAATGATTTTCTGCATAGGAAGACAAACAAACTGTATGAACTGTAAATGAACAGAAACTTTGCATTTTTATTCCAACTATAAATTAAAGTGACATATGCTTTTAAGCTTTTATTTGGTAATTTGATCAACATTTTTCATCACTCAACCATGCTTCCAAGACTGTCAAAAATCATTCTCGCAATTTGAAAGTCATTTGTTGGCAGAGAAAAGCAAAAGAAGGGCATGTGCTAACACTGCTCTGTGACATTTAGGCTACTCCGTAAGATCCCCTAAGTTATTTAATTTGTAATGCAATTAATTGTTGTTAGTAAATACATTTCATTTATAATGTTTATATTATATACTGACATGTACTTACAAGTATAAACGTATTTTGTTATTAATGTATTCAAGGATTTTTTTAGTTACCTGCAGTCTAAGTTAAACACGTAGGTCACCAAAAAATGTAAATAGTTTATTCATTATAATTTGTTTGACAGGCTTTTTTCCCTGCAGAAACGAAAATAGCAGATCATTTGAAGAATGTTGGTAACCATGGGCTTCTGCACTGTGTTTTGGTTTATACAAAAGAAGAAAATGTTGACCAATGATTTTTTGTTAGCAAAATTCTTTGAAACATCCACTGTTGTGTGGAAACCATAAAGAAAAACAAACAGTATAAAATATGAGAGGGAGGAAACGATGTATTTTGGTTTTGGGGTGAACTATCCTTTGGAAACAACTGGTTAGTTGTTTGTCTAACATTACTTATCATTTTGATGTTGTTTTGTATTTTTTATCTTTTTAAAATGTAAGTTAGTCACATGAAATAGCATCTAAATTTCCATTGTAATATCCTGTGGTAATGGAGGTGAAAACAGTGCACGAAAATCTGCTTTATTTTCACAATAAGTTGTTTTTAATATTTTATAAAAAAAAATCAAAACTGTGTAATTTAATAAAGTGTAAGTGTAATTAAAGTGCATAATTTTCTCTTACCTGGAAACCTGATAATGTTAAATGCAATAGGGAAAAATGCTTAAAGTTGTGAGGTGTGATGACAAGGCAATTGGTCGACAGGAAAATCCTATCAACTGGCCTGAAATGGTCCCATGCCAGCGGGCCATTCCTTCTGCTCTATACTCACATACCTGTCTTTAGAGAATTCAGTGATGACATTCTTAAGTGTTATGGTTTAACCACAGGGCAAAAAAACCCCAGCGAAATCAATGTCAATATTGTTCACTCAATAGCTTTAAATTGTTCAAACAGGTCACAAACAACTATCCCGTCGGACTCTCCTGTGGAAAGTTTGATATCATTTGTGGCATTTTGATATCAGGCACTGGAGACACCAGGTCTGACTGTTGCGTTCTGATACGGCACTACGGAAGCCAATGTAATTAGACGAAACCCAGTCAATTAAAATAAGTTGACAAAATCTAGCCCCGAGAAGTTTTGTCATTATTTTCTTCCTGTCACTGACGCTCCATCAACTGGTAAAAAGTTGACACACCTTCCCTAAGGCTTAAAGCTGTAACCATTCTAAGAAGTGATGGTATTTGCCTTTCATAAAAGTACAATTGCTGTGTGATTCATGTTTCACAGAGGATTAAGGTTAACATTAGTAGCTGTCAATTAAAGGGTTTATAAAGCAGATTTCTGTGGTAATGCTGAATGTAAGCAAAACTGCTTTATATCAGATTATTTACGACAAAAGCGGGGTACTAATTGTTATAACTATCCAAAAATTCACGTCTTCCCTAAAGACGTTAACTTTCTAGAGTGTTGTTAACTGTAGTGTTTTATAAAATAGCACAGTATGTACTGCTGGATACATTTATAGGGCTTGGATAAAAATGTATCGACTCCAGACCATTAAAGTATTCTTATTCTAGCATCAGATGTTTCTCCTAAAACAGTTTAAGATGAAGTGTCCAGAGTCCCATCATCATTATTTTTTTTTTAGCAAGAATGATGGTTTGTGGACAGTCTCAACAGTTTCCTGGAGTCGCTGGCAGCATTGTCCATTAATTGTTAATAAAGCATTTAAAGAGACAAAAATCTCTAAATGACTCTGGCCAAATTGTTGTTAAACAAACACAAATTTACATTCACATTTATTTCATTTGGCAGACACTTTTATCCAAAGTGACTTACAGTATTATGCAGAAGTCAATCATCACTGCAGAACAAACAGGGGTAAGATGTCTTGCTCAAGGACACTTGAGGTGTTGTCTGCTGGCACTGGGATTCAAACCCACAACCTTCTGCCAACAAGTCCAACTGTTAAAGAATCTAAAGAAGAAAATAAAGGATTAAATCAGTCTGGATCTCTCGCACACTTGTTATCGTCTGGTCGGAGCTACAGAGCATCACTCAGACGTAAGAAAAGTTTCTTTCTTCAGGCCATCTAATTTATGAACTTTGAACTTTTAAATGTTCCCTTACAGTGCAATAAACACGGGCAATAATTTCCTTTATACTATTCGTACAAAACGCCTTTTAAAATGTATATTTATACATCTGTACATGTTTCACACCATCCTGATCTCTTCTGTCATATCTTATTTTGACCAATGTGTGTCTTACATTTTAATTTTTTATTTGTTTGTAAAAAATAGCTTCTTTCACCAAGAAGAATTCCTCGTGTGTGCAAGCACACCTGTCAATAAAGCTCATGCTGATTCTGACTCTGGGAGATTCCAGCGTCATGGACGTCACATTAAAATACTCTTAGAATATAATTGTAACTGAACCAACTATATTTAATTATATAATTATATTGTTGATAGTGTTTAAACTTCAGAAAAAGATCTTATCTAAATATTCTTAAAAAGTTTAATTAACCGGTGTTATGGACGTGACAAAAATGGACATCAATTTTGGAAGACAATTAACAAACTTCTTAATATTTATGTTAATTTAAATCTACAATCCAGAATCAAAAATATACAACAAATGGTGAAGAGTATAGAACATAAAACAATTACTATATTTGAATATTCATGTGTCTGTTTATGAGCAAAATTTACTTTTATGTTTGTAACAATTTTGTAATTTTGTAAGTTTGTAACAAAACTTAACTTAATACTTAATATTCAATTTTTCTATGAACAATCATGCACTAAAATAAAAAATAATTCTGTAATGTAAAGAGACCTCACATGGGTGTCTGAAACACCAAATGTTGACACATGTGTAATTAATATATTTAAACTCTTTGGTAAAAACTCAATATGTTCATGGTGAGGTTGACATTACACAGAATTGCCAAAATGTGATTTGGCTCTCAGATTATCACCTTCAAACAATGTAAGAGACTCCATGACTTTACAAATGTGTTTAAAGAGGGAGAAATATAACTATATAGATTGTTTTTTTTTAATAAGGCTTAATAAGCACAAGATACCTGATGTATATATATATATGAGGCCTCCTGTGTGTGTGTGTGTGTGTGTGTGTGTGTGTGTGTGTGTGTGTGTGTGTGTGTGTGTGTGTGTGTGTGTGTGTGTGTGTGTGTGTGTGTGTGTGTGTGTGTTTTCAGTCAGGCGGATGACAGGCCGTCTAAAGGGTCCTTTCAGCTGATGACGTGTATGAGTGTCTCTGACAGCGCTATGTGAAACTGATAACGACAGAAATTAATCTCCGCTCGTTTCGAGGTTTTCTTCTCATTTTTCGTCTTTTGTGTCATTAAACGTCGCTGAAGATGGAGACACTTTACCACCAGACGAATAAGTGAGTTTGTAATACCGCCTTCTTAATAAACACATCTGTCCTTAACTTATCACGTCATTCTATATAATGCTAATGCCTTTACGTCATTAATCCTATTGTATAAAGATAGAACACAGATCTAATGTATGTACGGTAGTAATAAAGCTGCTTTGATCCAGTCTGACTTTCTGTTGTGTTGTCGAGCTGTGTTAAGTTTCACTTTATTATGGTCTGTTTAATCCCACTTCTGTCATATTACATATCTGGAATAATGTCATTTCTCTCTCTCTCCTCTAAACACAGACAAATCCATGATGTTCAGTCTCAGATGGGACGACTGGAGACAACAGATAGAGATTCAGTCCACTGTAAGTGTGTGTGTGTGTGTGTGTGTGTGTGTGTGTGTGTGTGTGTGTGTGTGTGTGTGTGTGTGTGTGTGTGTGTGTGGGTGTCTGTCTGTCTGTCTGTCTGTCTGTCTGTCTGTCTGTCTGTCTGTCTCTGTCTGTCTGTCTGTCTGTCTGTCTGTCTGTCTGTCTGTGTGTGTGTGTGTGTGTGTGTGTGTGTGTGTGTGTGTGTGTGTGTGTGTGTGTGTGTGTGTGTGTGTGTGTGTGTGTGTGTGTGTGTGTAGGTGTCTGTCTGTGTGTGTGTGTGTGTGTGGGTGTGTGTCTGTCTGTCTGTCTGTCTGTCTGTCTGTGTGTGTGTGTGTGTGTGTGTGTGTGTGTGTGTGTGTGTGTGTGTCCGTGTGTCCGTCCGTCCGTCCGTCCATCCGTGTGTGTCTGTCTGTGTGTGTGTGTGTGTGTGTGTTTGTGTGTGTCTCTGTCTGTCTGTCTGTCTGTCTGCCTGCCTGCCTGCCTGCCTGCCTGCCTGCCTGCCTGCCTGCGTGCGTGCGTTAACACTTGTCTGAATTAACACTATTATGGCCGAAAACCCTCTGTTCATGGTTCATGGTTCATTTCATATTATTCTATTAAGATCCCTATATCACTAAGAGTGTATGGTATAGACATTTAAATTTACTATATTCATTTGGTAGACGCTTTTAACCAAAGCGACATACAGTGTTTTGCAGTTGTCAATCATCACTGCAGTGTTGCTCAAGGACACTTCAGTAATTGTCTGCTGGCTCTGGGATTTAAACCTGCAACCTTCTGCTTACAAGTCCAACTCTCTAACCACCAAACCACAACTGACCCCCAGAGAGAAAATCAGAATCCAAAAGACAAATTTTTTGAAAAAAAAATTTGAAGTAAAAAATAAAAATCATAAAAGATTAAATTTGAGTTAAATGCATGCAAATCGGAAAAATACAAACAAACACAACAAGGGAATTTTGCTTCACCATTGGCATGTAATGGAGCAAGAATTGATAAAGTCAAAATATTACACTGAAAGACAAAACCAATCTAGTGTAAAAATACAAATTTAATCTTAATAGAATTAGAATTTGATATTAAAATAAGTAAAATATATAACAAAATGGTCATAGTTGGATCATTTCATGTCATTCTGTTAAGATCTTCATTTCACTGGAAGTGTGTGATATAGGGCAGTGAAAACAGAATCCAAAAGAAAAGTTTATTAAACAAATAAACAAAAAAGGTAATTGGCGATATTTTATCCTTTTTGATTGCTTGCATACTGGAAAATCAAACAAACAAACAAAGTGCTTTTTTTGCTTTACCATTGGCGTGTAATGCAGCATAGATTGCTTAAATCAACAGATTCTACTTGAAGACCTACCATTCTTCAATGTGTTTATGCTCAGCTTTACCCCCTTTAATCCGGCACAAATTAACTTCAGGTGCAGAACTACTTCATTTTAATCTAAACTTAATAATATTCTTTGTCACTCTGTGTAGAACTTTGGACATATTCTGTGAAGTCTATAAGTGTTCTGATTTTTCTCCCAACGTTTCTTATTAAACAATTATTTAATTTAAAGCCCACTTACAGTGTAGTTATTTTTTAGCCCTGAATGTGGTTTGTCCATCTATAATGCTGACTCCCTTTTAATCGCTGAGCACCTGTGAACAGATATCATGCATGGTTGGTAACATTGTGTGAAAACAAGGTCCAGTGAAAGGCATGCAGAGTCATTATGGTGCCAATGCCCAGCTGATTGTTCAGTAGAGGTGGAGCTCCACACAGAGAGCCAGGCTGGTGCCACAGCAGGAAGGACAGGGTGGAGTGATGGGGTGGGGGTAGAGAATGGATGCTGGACACAAGGGTGGAGGAAGAGGAGACTTGACGAGTGTGTGAGAAGGTGTTGTGTCTCTTCACTGGTCTGGACAGATAACAGTCTTAGCCAGGCAGTCACCAACTTGTATTGATGGCATCATTTGTGATGTCATAGGCGGGAAGGATGCGTAATGTATCACAAGATTGCATTGAGAGAGTGTGAGATTGTATTTTCTCAAAGGGTGGGAGTCGGGACATTATGCGTGTGCATGAGTTTTTTTGGACCAAGATAACGTCTGATAAAAGTTTTCCCACCAGTGTCTATGCAAGGAAATGACACTCATTGTGGATCAGTGTATCTGCCTGTCAGTGTTTGACTCCTTCTGGTTTAAATACACAATTTATTTCTGTAAAGGTTGTTAGATGAATATTAATCAGCTTTTAGATCCACCATGTATGACAATATTGATTTGTTTATTTATTCCCAGTTGACAATGTCTATGTTTCCTTCAGTGTTTGAGAATGAACTACAGGCCAGAATCGATCAGATTTTTAACCAGTTGGAGCGACTTGAGATTCTATCCAGCAAGGAACCCCCAAATCGACGCCAAAACGCCAAACTGTGAGTGCATTAATATTTAATTCGAATTTCAAATGTTCTTTCTTTCGAAATACACAAAACGATTTTTGAAGACTGTTGGTAACCAAACAACATATGCCTCTTTTTACTTAAACTGTGTGGAGAAAAAATAAATTTCTCTTTAAATATCCATTTTTCATTCCATTAACAAATAATTAGATTTAACAAAATATTAGTTAATATAACAATATAACAGATGAATATTGAAAACCTATTTTTCAAGCATTAACTTCTACTAGAAGTCTACCTTAAGCAAAATGTATTGTGATGAAAGTAAAAGGAAAGTTACTGTTTAGTAAAAGCATTCTGTCTGTGGTCACGTCATTGCCAACATTTCTACCCTGAGTGGCACAAACAGACCTGAGGCAAACACACCTGAAAAGAACAAACATATCCTAAAGAAAGCATGAATTTTCACAAACAAACAAAAACATGCAACCATATCTTTCGGACAATTCCAGGATAGTGTTAGGAAAGCTAGGGGCGCACTGTGAGACTTTGGCCAAGATATCCGAGTTTCAGACAAATGTTGAAAATCCTAACCAATTTCAGAAATCCTTGGTAAAAATATGTAATCTTTGAATGGTTCACCGACCGCGGATTAACAGTCACTGCGATCAAATTTGTCCTCCGATAAATTTCTGACAGTGTCACCTTTAAGAAACTCTCCTGGTGTGTGACAACTTTCCGGACGACCATCAAATCAGGATCCAACAAGACCAAAACATGATGACTTCATTATTATGGCACCAATAAAGGAACACAGAGAAAATATTTAAGAAAGTGAGAGACTGTATTATTAGAAGTAAAACTTGAGTTATGGAGGAAGAAAAAGTTTTGTACAACGTGACCTAGAGCGAGATAAGGAACATGGAAATGTTGCCAGACGATCTTCTTGCGTTGGTATGTTATAATAATTAGTTGGGACCTCTGTGTGCGGATCATGATCATATAGTGTGACAACCAACATTCTAAACAAACTGTATAAAATTGCAAAGTTTGCACCCAGCTATAGACTAACATTAAATGAGTTAAGCATTGTCACATTAATATATCTGTTTCTGTATATATACAATATTAAATCATTCAAAAGCTGTCATTGTTATAACATGTTTCTGTTTTTTGATAGCTTGTAAATGAAAGCATCACTTTGTTTTCATAGAAGAGCAGGTGTTCTGTGACTAGTGTAGCCCTGCGGGCTGATCTGTGGTCAGGAAGACTGACTTTTCTGTTTTATTTCTTTAGCCGCGTTGATCAGTTGAAGTATGACGTACAACATATTCAGACCGCCCTGAGGAACTGTCAGCACAGACGATACGCTCGTGAGGCACAGGAAAGAGAGAGAGATGAGCTCCTGAGTCGAAGTTTCACAACAAACGTCAGTCAACCCCACATACAACTGTATATGTAACAGCCACATGCCAAAACAAGTTTTTAACCAGATGCACTTATTTGATATTGGTGTTTTCTACACATTTTTTTAAGCATCATTTTGACAGTTATGTGTGTGTTTTATTGTTTGGTCTTGTAGGATGCCGACACCTCGATACCTATTGATGAGACCCTGCAGTTTAACACCAGTCTATATAATGCTCACAGAGGAGTAGATGATATGCTGGGATCAGGGTCCAGCATCCTGAATGGCCTTAGAGAACAGAGAAGCACACTCAAGGTGTGTATCCTATCATCTGGAAGGAATATTAAAATTTTTAGAAGAAAATTGTTTGTAGATGTATAGAAATACATAATAATAGTTCTATGGCAGCCATGTGTATACAGTGGCTCTGTGTTTCAAGGGAGGAGTGTTTGTTTTTCCTGAATCTCTTCTTATATAAGTGTCCATGAGAGACTTCCTCAACCTTTAATTGGATGCCTCTATAAGAGAATGTTATCAGTATGTGTTGGAGAAGGCATCACAAATGACATCTTGGTAAAATCTCACAACTTCTGTCTTTCAGGGTACCCATAAAAAGATGTTGGATGTTGCAAACATGTTGGGATTGTCGAACACGGTCATGCGATTGATTGAGAAAAGAGCAACACAGGATAAATTCATCATGATGGCTGGAATGCTGGCTACTTGTTTGGTCATGTTTTTGGTGGTGAAATATCTTAGCTGAACTGTGAACATTTAAGCCGGCCACAGAGCTCGAACTCAATGGCTCATTCCAAATCTGAAGGACCTTGTAAAAAAATTCTTACTCTTTGTCTGTGTTAAACTAAGGTGAGGTTGATCTAATCTTTTCTCTATTCATCACCTTATTCAAGTGTTCTTGAAAAACATTGAATCGCTTTCTTCCTCTCACAAAAGCGCATTGCTCATTGTTGGTATGAAGTGTCACCTAATATAGTTACTAACATTAGAAGAGCAATTTTTTGCAAGTTGATTTGTGATTGTGATTTAATTTGGTGGATTAAATACGCTAAACTGCCATTTTGTGTGTGTGTGTTTGTGTGTTAGTGAGGGACTGAATGAGTGTGGACTAAAGAATGACAATTACCAAATATAATTTAATAAGAAAGCTGGAATTAACAAACATTCTATAACTCCACCTTGTCAAATGCTTTAGTCTGTTTATTTAATGCTTTCTTTGTGTTAATTATACATTTATGATTCATCTAACCTGTCTTGTACAAGACTGTATATACAGTCATGGGCATTTTTGTGCAATAAAAACTTGCATGCACACAAACGCAAAGAGCGTACATCGCCTTAAAATGCAAATGTCCTCTTGTTTCATAAACTTGACAAAGCTCTCAACAGGGGTCGGTGCTCCTGGGGAACAGGAAATGAGAGATGTTATTGGATCTTGATTCTGTGCCCGTGCACATTCACCCATAAGCCTGAACTGTGACCAACCAGTACAGTTTAACCTCATTTATGTTTGCTACTTTCACTACCAAACTCATCTTGGTTTTAGGCCATTGAATGTATACTGCAAAGTGCTGTTAACCAATCAGAAGAGATCACTGCTAAATGCATGCATTTTAAGTTATTTAATGTTTGGAACGTGTCAAGAAGAAACTCATCATACAGAAATGCTTCATCTTCTTTGATAATGGCATCTTTAAGTGAAAGTTCATCTTAAAATATCCTAATTCCCACAGTATGATTTTCTTGTGTAACTAAAAAGACTCCCAGCCCCATTCACTTCTCAACAATTCTATTTTACATTTTTCAAATTATCTTTTTAAACCAACATTTTTAAAGATATATTTTATGTTCTTCAGAAAATGTCACAAGGTGAATAGTCTTTTTGATGTGAACCATGTAAGTGCTTATGGTATCTGAAATGCTATGCAGCAGCGCCATCTAGTGTATTTTGTTTTACGTTGCTGCTCGGTTCAGTTCAAATCTAGCCGGTATGAGGCGACATGTGTTGGTTTACAAAAAAAGCAGTGTCCATAATTATGAAGCTCTTATGTTTCATCAATACTTGTGTAACAAGTGGGTTTCATCCTTCCATACTATGCTGAAGGAAGATTTTCTTTGACTTAGATCTTAAGAATTAGGTACATCTGTACATCACAAAACCATGAAAAAAAAGAACACACACATATACAATTACAAGTCAAATGTTTATTTGCTGATGCATCAAGGAGGAATTAAAAAAAGCTCATTTCATTGCTGCCATTTACAGTGTAACGTCAACAAAAGTTTCGCAACATTCTTTTGTCCCTCACCTAGCCAAAGGAACTCTTGATCTCTGTAGTACCAAGCCCTGATCATGTTTACATATTTTCAGTTTATAATTTCAATATTTCTTTTTATTAGCATTTAAACGAGTGTTACAAACCTTTATTTTACAGTTACACTACGATAACTATTTACATTAAACTAATTTTACAGAAAAAGAACGTTGTCAAAAGAAAAAAAATAGAAAATAATTTAAAATCATATAGAAAATAAAATTATTGCAGAATACTACAATCATACAGTTGTTACAAGATGCAATAACATCTCAAATGTACATTTTCTTCAGTGCAAGATCTCACTATTTCAATAAGGACAGGAACCCTCAAAATCCAACGTGTAACCTCCTACAGCCTCTGACTTTATAAAACTTGACATCAACATGTTAGATGCCCATGTTCCACTCACTATTTCACATTTACTGAATTACAACCAACCATCAGAAACAGATGAACACAGTCAATTGCTGAGTATGGCTTTTAATTGTAACCCTCTTGTTCATCTTTAATAATACCCTTTGGTAAGAGTATGATACAACTTTTGATAACTGATAACAGCTGAAAATGACCAAATATTATGGTAATTTCATAATAGAGCAATCATCAATTTATCTTAGCCTGGTTACGAATCAGGACCAAGTGTATCTTTGCATATTTATACAATGAGTTAACGTATAAACTCACTTGTACACAGAAAAACAAGCTCCATAGATGACCCTAAAGGACTCCTCTCAAAATCAAATACAAACCATTTCCATCTACACTTACAGTCCTCATCAAAGTTCTTGATATGACTGCAGCCGA
Source organism: Triplophysa yarkandensis (assembly GCA_033220385.1). Classification (NCBI taxonomy): domain Eukaryota; kingdom Metazoa; phylum Chordata; class Actinopteri; order Cypriniformes; family Nemacheilidae; genus Triplophysa; species Triplophysa yarkandensis. The sequence continues at coordinate 6,952,586 of CM065661.1, forward strand.
CGAGCCTATGGGTAAGGAACACATCATAAAACAGAAAAACTATGACATCAAAAAAACATCAGTGTTGTTTGCCCTAGTAAAATTCCTTTCTCGACTATTAAATAAACACTGTGTGCGTATGCGTTCCACATTCCTCGTAGGAAATAAAAGATGTTAACCAGCCAAACAATATTCTTCAAACATCGTTTTATCTCATTTCATTTTGAAAAACTAGCCAAGACGATCTTTGTCCCGTTCCGTCCTCCCTTTAAAGACACCCAAAAACTATCCTGCTAAAATCCCCAAAGAAAGCAGAATACATAGAGGACAGAAAATTGTGAGTAGCCATAGCACTCTTAATTCTTTCCCTTCACACTGCTGGGCTTGATCTTCTTGATGAGAGAAGCAAGATGTTTTCAAGAGCCATGGTTTGGAGGATGTTGAAGGTCTTGCCCTGAGAAGATGGGGTGAAGAAGGGGATGTAGCTGTAGGGCAGCGGCTGCTGCAGCAGAAGCTGGCCGAGGGGCAAAGAGGGTGGGGTAGAGGGCGGCATGGGGGAGATGATGTAGAGCTAGGGGGGTGTGATGAAGTGCAGAGGCTGGTATAATGTGGATAGGTTGGCCTGAGAGAAAGGCAGTGTGGTGGGCTGGAATCAGACCTGCATGTCCTAAAGAGTGACCCAGGGAATGGCCCAAGGAATGGCCTAGTGGTGACAAGGAGATAGGGGTTAAATGATGTTGAGGGATGTGGTGTACCTGGGCTAACTGGGCATGGTGAGGATGAGAATGGTGATGTAGGCCCATGGCAGCAGCATGGTGCTGCAGGATAGCATGCTGTACTGTGGTTATGGAGGTAGCGGAAGCTGCAGAGACTGACGGCTGCTGGATGTGTATCTGTTGCAGTGCGTTCGGAGGAGGTGGAGGTGCGGGGGCAAGGTTCGCTGCTGCCGCCAAATTAGCTGCCGCCGCTGCAACTGCAGCACTGGGAAAGCTCTTCACCTGTTTTGCCAACAGTTGCTGCTGAATATGCTGTTGAGCTGCTTGCTGTAATTTGCTGTATTTTTCCATTTCCTCTGGGGTAAACGTGATCGGTTGACTTTCTAAGGGTGCCAAACCATCTTCCTCCGGTTCCAGGCCCATTTCCCCATCCTCCATTGTAGGTGGGGGATAACCAGGGTAGCTATGCATAGTAGGCTGTGAACCCATGTCAGGGCCCATCAGATGACCATCCAACATAGGGTTATTGGGGTCTTGCCCTTGTTCACTGTGATATTGTGACATCATCATTGCTGGATCCTGTTCATACTGTTGCTGAGACTCATGAAGGACTTGAGGGTCTGAGCTTAAATGTCTGTTCTCCTCAGTAATTGGTACAGCCTCCTCTACATGCTGCTTTTGTTGTTGATGCTGAACAGGTGGCTGGGGTGGAGGCGGAGGAGGGGGAAACTCCCTAATGGGTTCAACCAGGATTACTTCATTACTATCTGAATTTTTCCCTGAATCAGACTTTTCCCCCTCGCTTGGACGTGTAAGAGAAAGTAATGATGTTTTCTTCCCTGCCTGGAGCTTGCCAAAAAGAGGCAACAAACTTTTGTTTCCAAGTGCAGGGGGAAGCTTGGGACCAAAGTATCCCTGTGGAGGGTCCTTGACTTTGAGGCCCAGCTTGGTGCCGGTTCTAGAGTCTTCTCCACTTTTTCGAGACTGGATCTTCTCCAGTAGTTGGCGAGCTGTGAATGAATTTTTATGTTCAGCAGCACCTCCCTCTTTGGAGGTGGCTCCACCGCTACTCCTAGTTCCTTGCGAAGATGAAGAGTTGCTGTTTCGGGCCTGCGCTCGTGAAGATGAACGCGGAGACTGAGATCGGTAAATGCGTGACCGGTTGAAGTCACGCCTCTTTGTGGAGCTGTCTGATCGCCGGCTATGACCGTGTCGATGTGGAGAGCTCTTAGCAGAGCTGGAAGAGCGACTAGCAGAACTACGGCTTCGGCTGTAGCTGCTGCGTCTGTAGGTACGAGCGCTGCTGCTCCTACTACTGCGACTAGAGCTGCGACTGCTACTCCGCTGGTGTCTCCTCCGATGATGTTTCCTACGGCTGTGAGAACGTGAGCGAGAACGAGAATCCTCTGAGGAAGAGGAGGAGTAGTGTCGCCTATGAGACCTCCCACTATCCCGCCTCTCATAGTCTGATTCAGAAGAGGGTCTTCTTGATCTATGGTGGCGTTCTTCATCACTGTAATCACTGTAACTGTCTGAGTAGCTGTGGCTACGGTGGCTGTAAGCACTGCTTCCTGCTGAGGATCGTTCAGAGCTGCTTGAGTACGATCGACTGCGGGACTTTTGACCCCTGTGACGTCTATGGTCGCGATCTCCTTGACGAGAAGATCTACTATGAGAACGTCCTGATCGCCTTGAGTCGTCACTGCGGTGTCTGCGTTGTTCACGTGATGGTGTGGAGCGATTGTGGGCCGGTCGTGAACGTGATCCACCATCTTCTTCACTGTCACTGCTGGGAGGTCGGCCTCCACTTGAGCTCTTTTGGGCTGATGCAGAGCAAGAAGCAGCATTAGGGTCAGATTTAAGACGTTTACTACCATTGTACTCCTCTGCAGAGGTGGGCTTTCCTTCATTGCTTTCCTCAACACTAGACAACTGTGACATCTTGTGAGATCGTTTTCGCTTTCCTCCTTCATGGGATATAGTTCCCCCAGATGACTGGGCATAAGTTTCCTTGTCATCCTTGTTTTTGTCCTTCTCTTTTTCCATACCATTACCCCCTTCTTCATTGTCCTGAGGCTCACATGGTTTATTTTTGCTTTTCTTTCTTTTATGTTTCTTTTTCTTTTTAGTCTTCTCTCCAGTCACCTCATTCTCTAACCCTCCCTCTGCTGCTGCCTTCTCTTTTTCTTTGTGCTTGGAGTGCTTGCCAGACTTCTTGTGTTTCTTCTTTTTCTTCTTCTTTGACCCTGCAGACACATTTTCACTACTTTTTAATTTGTGCTCACTACTATCCCCATCATCTTTTGAGGATAAATGTTCTTTCTGATCAGTACTCGGCCCTGCCACTGCTATAGCAGTGCAAGTCTCTCCACTAGCTGCAAGAATACGGTCTTTGTTTTCAGGCTTAGATTCTTCTCCTTTATCACTGTTTAGAGATTTGGCTATGTTGCCTTTTTTGCCGGCCCAGTTCCCTTTGTTTCTTGACAACTTAAAGTCAAAGTAAAGAGGATTACAACTATAAGAGAGAGATGGCTGGACCTTGGTGAACTCCAACAGTTCGGAAGGCCATTGGAGTGTGGTGCTCTCATCTTTACTTAGAACAGGAAAGAAAGGATCGGTTGGCATTCGGGGACCTGTGTTTGAAAGTTCCGACATCTCTTTCTTGGAATCATCTGTGTGGGATGAGATATCTAAAACTTTAGCCTCATCTTCCTCTGTTGTGGTACTACATGCGTTTTCTTCATTTTTTAGTTTGGTTGGTGTCGGGGAAAGATTTGCACTTTGCAATTGTGTAGGCTCATTCTTATTACCTTTTTCTGATTCACATGTGCTGACTTTAGGCTCTTCATCTTCCCTAGGTGTTACCTTGTCTTTTTCTCCACTTTTCTCCTCCTCCTTGCTATCACATTGGTCTAAAGCTTTCATAAAAAGCAGAAACTGAAAATGAGGCTTGACCCGACAATGTGCTGGGGGAACATAATGATAATACTGTGGTTCCTGTCCAGAGAAACCTTCTTCCCTTTTCATCATCATCTTCAGCTTGTTTAAAGTGGATGCCAGGGTTCCTCCATCATCTGGCTGTGACTGATCATCCTCACTTCCACCACTGCCACCACTGCCACCACTGCCACCACTGCCACCACTTCCACCACTTCCCCCTCCTCCACCACTTCCACCACTTCCACCACTTCCACCTCCTCCATCTTCTCCTGCTAGTACCGCTGCACCAAATCCAGTTGTGACTTGTGAGCTATCAGAGTTAGACCCCCCACCTCCTTCCTCACATCCAGTCTTTTCTCCACCCTCTTCCTGACCTTCATCCTCTATTGCTTCTTCACCATGGTCTGCAAAAACAGCTGCAGCCGTCTCAAGTTTGACCGGGGCTTTCTTTGCAAAGGAAAAGGAGACACTGACTTTGGCCCCCTGTGAGCCTCCAGAGGGTGTTGGAGAAGAGCTAGTTTTGTTGAAGCCAAAGCTGATAGTAGGACCTGGTCTAGGTGAGCCTTGACTAACAACACTACAGATTTTCTCTTCACAGGCCTCAGTGTTGGAATCTATTGCCATAGGCACACCATCCATTGAGTCTTCCTCCTTTTCTCCATCTACTGCAACAGTGGTGGGTTTAAACATGGGGCCACTACCAGGGCCACTGAAAAGATGACAGAGAAAAGAGAGTGAATATTTATAGAGTGAAACTGTAAACAAGTAAAAGCCAATGTTGGGGTCATTTACATACTATTTCTATGAGACACAGACAAAAGTATTTTTAATTGACATGGCAGAAAAAAATAAATCTGTTTTAAATATAGAAACAAATTGCAAAGTTTTGACTCGCAATGACTGGTAAAACTTTTTTAAAGCAGATGTACAACTTTACTTACTGTTCTTGCAGCTTTCTCTGTTCTGCTAATTCATGAAGACGACGAAGCATCTTCTCCTGCTTTTTGCCACCTTTTCTAGATCGAGAGGACACATTCCTAGCAAACTCCCTCTGCTTCAGCTCCTTCAGTCTCTTCAGGATTATATGGAAAGAATCAATTTACTAGAGATGCAATGAGATTTCATAAGGTACATTTTTGGAATGTAAAGACTTGATGTGAAGCCATGCACATCTATTTAACCTGTTTGTGTGCATGGTCATAGGAATTGATGTGATTGTCAAACTCCTGATGTTTTGTATATTGCTTATCACACAGTTCACAGTAAAAATTTGCCCTCAGATCTTCCAAAGCTTTAGCTATGGCTTTCTCCTTCTCTGCAAAATCCTGCAAAATACAGAACACCACATTTACTCCTTAACTTGGAAAATATCACTTGAGTATTTAAATTATAGTTTTTTTTATAATACAAAATAGCATGAGGCTATTTAAATGAGAATTTACATATTTGCGTGAACCATTCATTAGTTCCGGCAGCGTTGATAACCTTGTCCCTGTTACAGAATTTCACCTTGTATTTTTGGCGCAGTTCCTCCGTGTCTTCTTTTTCCACTTCCAACACGCGGCGCTTTTCTGTGGCATCTTCTGCGTAGTCCATCTGCAAGCATTTGCACCCCAGGTTAAATAAGGAAAACGAATATATTAACACTCATTAGCAAAAACAACTCTCTTTTTACCTCCATCTCCATGCGCCCCATTCCCATGACGTCATATTTGAGGATGATGGGCACAGGGTCCGTTCGTCCTATGAGGTTGGGGAAGAGGCAGAGAGAAAGAGAGAGAATTGAAATTAGACTGGTGCTAGGATATTAGAGTTAACTTGGGGCGGGACAGCCTGCTTAAGAGCACAGGGTGCTGGGTTAGAGAGACTGCCTTCAAGTGCAAGAGACCAGAAAGCTACAGTGAACCAAACTCTAGCCATTCTCACAGCTTCATGTGCAGCTCCTATTTCATCCAATCCTGGTGCTGCAATATGATAACTAATGCTAGTAAGTAAAGTAACTAAGACTAATAGTTTTTATGGCCAATTTTGAACCATAAATTGTACAGAAATGGTATGCGGCGAAAAAGCTTTCTTTAACAGAAAGACATGGAGAAAACAACAAGGTTGATGACTAAATTGAATTTATAAGTGTCCCAACAGTTTCTCCTTATATTGCGTCACATTCCCAATATTTCTCTTTTTATCTCTCTGCCCTGTTGTTTAACACATTTTTCTCTACCTCAGTGAATTACACAATCTGTTCCATTCAGCTCATGTTCTTAACTAGAAGGACAGGGAGATTTGGGTTGCCTATGGGAGTGCGTATAAAAATGGGAGAAGAGATTTAACTGCATCCTTTCACAGCTAGGGCTGGGTACTGAGCTTGATACTTTTTTAGCACTTGCCAAATTGCCAGAAAACTATCGAGTATCGAAAAACTATCTTTGTTCAGCACCAAATTTTGATTCCTATGGGTTTACTCTTGTCAACATCAGGGAACGAGGAAAACAAACATCATGCTTGACGTGCCCAATTCAAATACTGGTAAGAGCACGATGTATTGCGATGATTGCGATAAAATAATTGCTGCCAAGAAGAAGCTGCAACAATTGCACGTTAATAAAAGAAGAGCAGAAAGTTGCTCCATATTTAACTTGAAGAGAAAAAAGAGGGAGCACTCATTTTACCTGCTTCTGATGCAGCCCTTGGACTGGGGATCAGACGGGTTAACAAACATACATAAGCCACACAAAAGTGAAACTTATCTTGTCAAAAGAGGTGTTTCTGCAATTGAGGGACCCCATTGCAAGTAAGAATGATTTAATATTATGCACCATTAACTTATCAGCTAATAGGAACTGATGCACAACATGAAATGAAATACGAAACATGCTTGCATTACTGAAGCAATGTTTATGTGAGATGTGTTTTTGATAGATCTATTGACTTCATTGAATCTTCATACTCAAAGAAGAGTAAGAAAGTATACTAGTGCAGCTCTTTTCTTTTAACAGAGATGAGCCAATAGCTTTTGAGTATGAGCAGTGACTGAGTGTTCTTAATGGTTGAATATGCTATAAGAGTCAATTTAAGCAAAATAAGATTGAATGAACAGTAGCTGTCATTCAGGGTTTTCTTTCTAAAATGTGTTGCAGTAATGTATGACTAAAAAGGTTATTTATATTTGTTGGTCTGATTTAATACATTTTATTTTATATTAAATTTATCAATCCTTATTCTTTTGACTTCTATTATTCTTGGGATATTGTCAAAGCTGGCCACATTAACAAAGGACAGAAATAACAATCAATATGGGCACAAAATAATGAGTTTACATTTTTGCCATATCGGCAGCGTAATTGGTTGATTACATATTGTTCCATTGTACTTGTTTGTTCTTTCTATTGTGGCTCAGGATGTAAGCCTGTAAAAAGTGTCGACAACCTAAAAAATGTAAATTGGTATCGCAAAAAAAAAAAATTTCGGTTCAGGAACCGGTCTCGAATTCATGGTATTGATATCGGTATCGGTATCGAAAAATTTTCAACAATACCCAGCCCTATTCACAGCACTGAAACACTGACTTTCAGATTCACAGATATACATTTCATATTACGTTCTCATTACAAGATTCACGTTAAAACTTTCCCTAAGCTGTTGACTGATATTGTTAACCCCTGTTGGCCCACCTGGATACACTACCAGACCTATCGCAACATTTCTTTGTCTATAAATACTAGTCCAATTTTTTGATACACAAGCTGTGAAAAGACCTAGATCAGAGGAAAAGTAACATCAGAAAAAAAGAAAACAAATCAGAATGAAACAAAAGAAAAAAATAGGACAATCAAAACTACATTGAAGATTGACACGAAATTGCTTAATCCACTCATAACCAGCCAAACGAAGCATAGAGAGAGATAGAGAGGAAGACATTGATAAGAGAACAGAAAGAATAAGGACACAAGCACTTAGCTACAGCAGCAGAGAGACGTCGAAGGCCAGAGGTTGCCATGGTGACAGTGCAGGGTTGGGGAAAGGATGTACTTACCTGAGAGAGTGTGGGGATGGGGAATGGGATGGCAAACATACAAACACATAGACCGGAAAAGGGTAGGGGGTCTCAATGAAAGAAGAAAAGGCACAAGTATACAAGTCATAATAATTTGCATGGGCTAGCACTATGGTCAGTCAATCAGTCTCCAATCAAGTGTTTGAGTTTCAGTTTTTTCTGCCAGCCTTGCTCTTTTTGTATATATTTTAGGGAGTCATTCACGTTTTGAAAATCAGGGTCAGTTTATACCCTTGGGCTGATGTCATACCAAACATCGTGAGCAAACTTACTTCCTTTATAGGTAATATCTACATTCTACAAATGTTGAAAGGGCTAGGAATTTACTTAACATGTTTTTTTTTCGACGTACCAAGATGTGACACATCGATTTTAACTCATACTATAGCATCGATGTCTGCGGATAATGGCAACTAGATATCATTTAGCAGTTGTAACAGCAGGTACACAGTCACTTTTGCAGTTTGAGTAGTTAAATTCAAAATAACACTTTATTTACTTAGATTATTTGTTTATAAATGTGTATGTGTAAACCAGAAGCTACAGATACGTTTGTTTTACCTTAAAGGATGGGTTCAAACAGACCAATCACAGAGTTTACATTCTGCAATGCATTGACACGCTGTTACTTTCTTGGAGAGAGGCGATTCAGGCTACAGCTTAGGTTATGGTCTAGGGTACACCTTCTCCGTAGGCTACAGCCAAGGACCGACGCAAAAATAGAATTTTTTGCTTAAGAAACCATAATAAATATGTTGTGTAGCACAAGCAGTCTCAATAATGTAAACCGTTTTTACTCGCACAACTGATCACATTATATGCATGCACGTGACATCATTGTTAAAGAGACAATAAGTAATCATTAACAATGTTACAAAGTACACTAATACCAGTATAATAATGCTTTTTAGTCATTTAAAATACAACATTAAGTAATGCAGCAGTAAAAATGCGAACATTTAAAAAATGTTGAGTCAGCATAGTCGTTGTTAATTCCTAGCCCTTGGGCAGAAATAGACATTACATGTTTAGGAAACCTGTGACGCAGAGACTGAACTTCAGCCCGGTGGTATAACTGTCCTGTAATTAAGTGATAAAAGAGCGTTTATGTAACAATACGGGCCTGATGGGATTCCAGACCCCACCATACCTAACAGAAAAATGCACTTCAGGATTCATTGTGTCACCAGGGCGCGCCAAAAGCCATGTTATAAACAACACTTTAAATATTTGTGTAATGAAGCATCACATAGATTAATAAAAAAGATTTAGGTATTTCAAATTCCCCTAAATAGTGTTTGGTAACTCTACCATGTGCATTTCCATTTAAATGTGGGTATTAATTTGCTTCGTCATACCTTAATGGATAGCTTTTGATACGGTGATGAGGAATCCCAAGAATCAGGCCCAAATTCAACTATTTAATTCTTTCCATTCCCAACAGTCACGGTCTTTGGGAACAATGTAAGGTCAAAACTAGCATTACGCATTCCAGTAAATGAACAACACAAGACTGGACGAAAGGTGCAGTGCAACAAAAAGAGGGAAGTAAATATGAACGTCCCCCTTCAAAAAACTGAAAACAAACAAAATGAGTGTTCTAGAAGAGTGCATATTGAACACTAAGAGACGGGCAGCAGAATGAAGACTAAAACAGAGAGGTAAAGACAGTTGAAGCCTATTAAACACTGGTGCTCTGATGATGAGAGTCATATCAAAACAAAGAAATGGGGGAAATAAAATTAAAAAATTAAAAAATCAACAAAAATGAAAGCATAGATCAAATAAAAAATAACCAATTCAATCAGGGGTAAAAATAACATTTACCACTAAGTTTACCATCAGCACAACATGGCCAGGATCATAATGCTGCAAAAAAGAAACACCAATTGGTTAAGCAGGAAGATTGAGGCACAAAGAGAGCGTTCAGGGACAAGGGGTAAAGGGTTAGGGATTGGGTCGAGGGGCAGGGGCTTTGGTGTATCCCCTACCATTGGGCTTGGGTGATTACAGGGCAAACCTCTCACCATCATTCCTGCTCTCCTTTTTACTACCAAATGGCGCAATAGTCTTAATCTTTCCAATAAGGTCTACCTTACCTCCTCTCAAAGTTGTCCACCCTCTCGTTTCCCCTCTCATGGCTGATTGTCTTTCAACATTTATATACCAACCATCACAGAATCCAAAAACTCTGTACCCTCTTTCCTGTTTCACCCTTGCTACTATCCCCATAAGCATCCATGTGTCCGTGTGAATGTGCTTTCAAGAGAGAGGCCACTGTATGCATACTTCTTCACGCAGCTGTTCAAGCTATGAGAAGCATACGTTTTGAGTGAGCTTTTAGCAACACATTATTCAGACTGGTCAGAATCTTGTTTCTCTCTGGCTTAAGATGTTTTTTGCCTTACAAGTATTCCAGATATAAAAATGGTCTCTTGTGTTGCTTAAAACTCAGGATCACAAGACTGGGTCTCCACAGCCGGCATGCTTTGCAGGAGAGGGGGAAGGAGATGGGTCAAGTCAGGTGATGCTTTAATGCGTATACTTTGAGAAAAGGGGGATGCAAGCAGGATGGTGAGAAGACTTATCCCTGTAAGCTAAAACACCTTAGCCCCTTCCCCTGGTTTTGGTGACACACATACACACACATTCACAACATGTACAATTTTCACTCCCACCACACGTGAACATTAACTTCACAAAAGTGGACGCAAGCAGATAGACCGATCACAGGCGGAAGGAGGGGGAGAATGGGCGGGGGATTGAGGCTCATACTGCAAGCCATTCAGAGGAATCATGGGAAAGAGGCAGAATCATGTTCACAGCCAATCGGAAGGCCCCATCTCATGTTCTCAGCCAATCAAAACACCCCCATTGCAGCCAAACATTAAATAATATGCAAATGCTAATCTAACACTAATCTGAACACAATCAAGAAATAAAATCGGCGTTTAACTGCTAATTCTACATTGAAAAGGGTTTACTGATTCCATTTTGAGTTTCGTAGCGCTGGTATTTTGAGCAGACAGCGTTTAGTGATTGTAAGCATATAGAAAAGAACTAAGAGAAACCATTAGGCTATCATGTAAAAGGGGGAAAGAGTTATTTTGTATTATTTGAAGAAACATCCACACACGCACTTTCTCAAACATACACACATACACACAATGGGGTAGGTCCTACAAACCTTACCTAAAAAAACAACAGTACAAAAAGAAAGAAGAGTAAAAAAACAGAGTCAATACAATGGAAACTCAATGCATCGGGGAGACATTTCAGTAAATTCACACTTAGTACAAAGACTCTGTCCAAAAGATAGAGAGAAAAGGAAAATAATGAAGTTTAAAACCATGGCATGAGCACCAGCATAAGTTACCAGACTTGTTTTGTGTTTGTGGGATTGTATGTGTGCATCCAAGTCTGATAAGTGTGCTTTGCTGAACCAACTACACAAATAAAAAACACACATTATTTGGTCCTTAATTCTCTGCACCAATTTGATGTTGAGAAATACTGCATCAATTTGATGTCCAGAAGTACAGCATCACCTTCATTTGAATCGTGCAAGGTCCAACTAATCTACTTCCATATGCTTGTTGCATGCTCTGAGTATTTATCTGTCCTGGAATCTCTCACAAACGGCAAACAACCTTCACACTCTACCGGTCTGCTCTTTGTTTTAAGAACAACATTACGATGACAGTATGCCCACAACCATGAAAGGAAAAACATTGTGTTTGAAACTTGCCGAACCGCACAACATAAGGGCGCCCTGGTGCACATTGGAAACATTCTTAATCCGTCACACACTTGAGTTGGCTGGGATGAAAACCTCTGGCTCGATCTACTTCCTCTGACTCTTCTGCGCTCGTTGTTCCAAGAAAGCAGCCAATACCCAATTCTGTCACAAAGGCAAACCCTACAAGGGGATCTGATGCTCAGCTTCCAGTAGTGCTTCAAGAAGCTCACTCTCTCTTTTCTGAAGTGTGCCGAAATATTCAATTGACTATTTTTAATCAGCTAAAACTGTTTAAAAGTGTTTGAACATTGATGACTACTAATGTAAAGGAAAACATAGCGAAGAAGAACAGAGAGCTAAGAACTTGAGCTCTTCCTGTTCCTACTGCGTTTCTTTGTGCTATCACTATTACTATGGATATTGATTTTTATACAGTATTCTTACTGGATAAAAAGGAAACCGGATATTGAAAGCAATTAAAAGTTGCTTTTACCACTTAAGACTTCGGACTTGTTGACTTCATAATTTCTTACAACAGTCATCTTAATAAATGCAGGGCCATAGTCCCCAGGGCAATCTCCCGGGGGAGTCACAAATACTTCCCTGTGGTTAGAATAACATTGTCTGGCCCAGGTGAATGATTTCACTTTAACAGAGACGATAAACTAATTTATATTCATCTTAATGATTTGGACCATTTCCCCCCCAAAAAGCCCAATTGAAGGTTTTGTGAAGGTTATTTTAACATACAGTATACTGGAAAGGCAGTTGGGTTTGCCATCTATTATCTTGTGTTTGACCTGTTCATTCAGATTTGTATGTGGGCAGCATAATTACTAAAACAAAAGGGTGTTTTCTGTGCAAACAACTTTAACCTCTTAACAATTACGTTATTTTGTTCATAGATATAATGAAAGAGAACATTTTAGTACATTTAAAAATCTTCCTCTGTAAATGTGTTTGAGACTCAATACATATGGAAATAACTTTTAAGCTATAAACTAATTTCTCGGGACAGCAAAAATATACTCTAACCATTTCGATTCATTTGAAATTAGTGGCCATTCACAGACAATGATGCTTTTACACTTGCCAGTCCTAAACATTTGACAACAATGAGTTCTCTACACGTTATAGTAAAACGCAGATTAAATACTTAGATACAAAACTCATTCAACTAAAAAATGCACCCTGTGCCAAGTACACTTTCTAATGCTTTCCACATCTCTACTTCTCTTTTTGTGCAAGAAGAGACAAACTGACCTTCTGTAAGCACAAATGACCCAATTTCATGTTCTTATACCTTCCTAAAATAATTTAAACCAAAGACAACATGGCTGCATATAAGCAAATCTCAGATGTTTTGCAAACCACAATCGCAATTTTTTTTGTGTCTTGTTTCTGTAGAAGGAAAAATTACTAATCTGATACTATAGTATATCCCTAGAGTTCAAATTGATTACGTTCATATTAAAGGTGAGGTAACCGATTTCTGAAAACAGTGGTTATTTGTAATCAACAACAAAACACTGCAATGCAAAAAGAACAAGGCCCTTCTTTCATTGTGCCGCCCTTCCGAATGACTACATGTTAGTTTCAGTACTCGTCTCTCTAGCATTTTTAGAAATCAGTTTCCCTGCCTTTAATCGAAAGCATCAGGTAAGTGCAAATATTTTTAGCCTGATATATTTCTGCCATTTTTATTCCATTTTGATAAATGTCATCTTTGTAGTTATTTAAATTAAGAGTTTATTTTTCTTGATGCAAAAGTGTGTAAACACATACCACGCTCATATAAAGACCCTCCTAATAATAATTTGCCAACATCTATCCTAAATAATTTATGCACAAAGATCTTAATCTCTTTAACATCACTTTACACTCTTCTACCAACCCCTTCCTCAATAGTCTCATCCTGTCCTCCTCTATCATGTCCCAGATTCATCAACAGCACTACATTCTTCACAGGCATACAAGAACAAAACAAAAGTAAGCTCACTGTATCAGCGTACAGACAGAGATCACAAAGAAAACATTTTCACAACGGATCAAACCATAGGGCTTTGATGCTTTTTGGTGGATTTCAAGATAAAGCGATATACAGACAGAGAGTGGGAGAAAGTTTAAAAGAGAAAGGTGCTTTCTTACCCTGCATAGTTTTCCCAAGGCCTTGACCCAACTTCCAGCCATGTTTCTGAAGAAGCCGGTGCCCGATGTTATCCTGATGTGAGGAAGAGAGGAAAGAAATACCAAAATATTCCAATAATAAGAAGGGCTTTTTATATACAAACACACACAGTCACAAGCACGCATGGCAGCCAAAGAACTGTCAAAACCTCTTCGCTGTCATAAACATAAAGACCATCTACTACATGTTTAAACTCTTTGTTTTAGTGGACTAGGGAGGAAATGGGAAAGACAGTATAGATGGAACTGGAAAAGGAAAAGATATCACTTGTTTCTGTAATAAGGTATCTTCTGGGTGCTATAGATGGGGGAAATGTTTTTTGCTGGTTTTAACAATGGGGCACTAAATCTATAGTGCGCAAAATCTAATCTATAGGGGTTTCCAACTTAGTAGAGGTAACAGCTACAAGAATATGTATAAATGCTACCAACCTCAACTAATTCACTTTCAGTCTCAGAAAAGGGAGGGAGGGATGTATTTTTATATATGCATTGTGACACATAAATGCATATATAAACCACTTTGGGGAGAGAGATTAATACACAAACAACTGAGAGTAAAAAAAGGAAGGAACAGCACAGACACAGAGCTTGCATACACATAAAAACCAAACTTTAACAAGCTTTTTGTGAGTTCATCACCATAACAACAGAGCCACCACAAAAACATACAGTATGTAGCCGAAACAAGAGATAGGCCGAGGGGCGAGACAGAGGTAGATCAATAGAATAGTGAAGAGACAAAAGGAAATGCAGAGAGAGAGAGGAGGAGGCCTCGAGTTACCATTGAGAGGCCGATTTGCAAGTGAGGGAGTGTGTGTGTGTGTGTGTGTGTGTTTAAGATATGATAAAAAAATATTAAATAAAACAAAAACAAAGGTGAAATGCAATAAAAAAGGTTTTCATTCAAGCCAAAATATGCACTTTGTTTATCCAACACACACACACACACACAACAAATAAAAAGCATTTATGAGAAAAAATTCACATAAGTAAAACCCAAAAACCATTAACCAACATGCAGTGTTTGTTAACCACTTTAATAAAGATACGACGGTGTTAGTCATGTCTGTATAGTCGTAAGCATATACAGTGTGGGGAAGGCAGCAAAAAGCTTAGCATGTTGTTAGAAATGATGTTTAGCATACAGCAGTGATGGTCATCTAACAGATGTCACGGTCTACAGAGGGTGAGGTTAAGATGTAGCAGGCAGATCCATGGTTGGTGTGAGGCAAGGAGCGGAGCGAGAAATAGCTTACAGCATTATGGGTAGGGAGGGAGGTGCCATCCCCACAAGACACACCCACTTTTCATACGTTCTGCCATTTGGTTGCCACGTCCTTCAAGCATTTTACCCTTTGGATGATGAATGCTGAACTAACAGCCCTAACAGTTTTTTGAGTAATTCAAACTGGGTCTTTGTTCTAGAATCCATCTATTTAAGGGGTTTTATCAATAGGCTTAAGAACTGGGTTAGGATTACATTATATTTAAATCCAGATATAAGAACAACACATCTTCCTCATTTAATCCTATCGCATTAAAATAAAAAAAATGTGAACAACTATATGAGCATAGATTAATAAATAATGAATTGTTGTTTTTATCATATCAGTTGACTTCTCTCTACTCATATGGGAAGCTCAGTTTTAGTCAATACCTCTGTGTGTTCATGTGGTTTGGCCATTACATAGAAATGTATTCTCCAGATGGCAAGTGCATGGGGAGCTTTACTGATGTTCATCTTTTAACATCCCCCTGGGCCTTTAGAGACCAAAACACTTCTGTGTGTTTTCCCGTTCAAATTATAAGGATGGCTAATACTGCTAGACAGTTTATTCCCTTTTTCGCTGTTTATTCTTAGCACAGGAGACCACAGAGATCATATTAAGGCCAGGATAATTCCAAAAGCATCACAAGAGTGCCTTGTACACAACAGAACAGATGCAGCTACCATAGCAACTAAAGATGATGACGTATTACAGAATTTATCAAAGATGTGACACATCGGCTCAATTGTGTACATACACAGACTGCACCATCACAGGATTATAAGTCCCAGGATCTTCAGTTTATCAGCAGTGCAGATGTGTCTGCAGAAGCCCAGCCCAGCCCAAATGGCCTGCAATGCAGTGACTCTGCAGTATCCCCTACATACAACCCACAGCATTTCATCATTCAGAGGGCTGGAGAAGCTTCTAAACAGCACTTTGTGCAGACCTCACATTAAATCTTATTGCTGAGTGCAGCACTTTACATTTTAAACCTGATATCCTCCCTCCTTATGAGACCAATTGTTCAGGAGAATTCAATTCAATAAAGGGAGCAGTCTTTCAGTCATATTTTTTATGTGTTGAACATATTGGAATTATTCTCCAGTTTTGCATGTCGGGCAGAAGTAGCAAGCAGGTGGGTTTTGTGGTGACCAATGGGGGAATGCGCTGTAATAAAACAGACAGATGAAGAGCAACAACGCCGAAAAAATCCAACAGCAGTGCAAGTGGAGTGAAAACATGTCCATACGAACCTGGCTTTTTTAAACCCTGGGCTGTCAAAAGAACAGTCAAACATCACAAAAACTGAAGAAACCGGCCAATCTCTACAGCTTTCTACTGGTCACAGTGATTCTGATCCACTACATTACCACAGTGAATTCACACATCTACATGACCACTGACTGGAAGTTAATTTATATATATATGTATATGATTTTAAAAAATAACAAAATAAAATGTTATTTTGTCCAAACAAGTACACTCCCACAACAGAAAGTGAATAAGAGGGAGGAGTTATGTTTAAATAATAGCAGGAAGGGAAAAGGAGGCTGGGATTAATTTAAGAGGAAGAGAGATGTGCCATGTGCAGTTTGTAATTCCAGCATGGCTGGTTTTGTGGGTAGGTTTTCAGGCAAACTTTATAAGAGACGCTCTTAACAATGTATACATTTTTGCCCTACAAATTCTAGACATTTGTGTTTCAAACCGGCTTTATAGATGGAAAAGCGCATTGCAACCTAGTAACACAGCGACTATTATAAATACATAAATATAGGCATATAAACCTTTCTTACTGTAACTATACTACTAATAACAATCCACGAATGGTTAGCAGTGATACAACCACACAGAACTGTATTCGTTGACCACTGGAAATATCATATTAGGCAAGTGTATACACACTGTAGAGAGCTATAACAGCCTGTGAGTGATGGCTTAGAATAAGATTATTTAAGATGACAATGTTCCTACCGGACTGACCTTCATATGACCATCATGCTCTACAGCTGGACTCTGATAGGTCAGTCGCCTGAAACTGAGAGGAAGACGAACAACAAAGCTCCAGTGAATAAGAGTAGGAAAGTGTGGCAGAGGTGGGGTTACAGGCGCGCTGTTACAGTTCTTGGAACTGTGAAGTATTTGGGGGCTGAGTATTTTTGTTTGGCCACATGGACAGCTGGTGTATCAGCGTGTCGATGGAATAAAAGAAAGGAAATGAGAGTTGAAGAGTGTGAAATCTAACGCAATGCTTTCTTTACCATGAGAAGATTAAACCAAATGGAAGGACATGAAATGTGTGGATTTTATTTTTAGCAATACTCTACATTTAAAAGTGTTATATCCATGTATCGTGCTTCTTAATGAACTGTATTTATAAATGAACTGTATTTATAAATGAATTAGTTCCACCAATAAATGTAAAAAATAACACTGTATTACATGACCAGACACAATTATTTAAAGGTATTTTAACATTTTGAACCTGACTGTGTGCTGTTCTTAAACAGCATGCCACCATTGTTTGATACCTTGTCTAATTTAATTTGACTCTGCCCATTAAAATCCAGTTCATGTCCATTTTGTGATTTTCTTTTTTCATACATAAAATCCTTCTCACTATTCTTACTATTGGGAGCAACATACTATAAGAATATAATTATTACCTTATACCTAAAGTCATTAGTTTATATACTTTATATACCTTATATTAATTATAAAACCAACAATAATTATATATAAAAAACTGCACACAATATCTATCCAAATGACCAAACCGACAGCTCAGAAACACTCTCTGTATCTGCAGGTCAAGGTTGTTTTAATATGACGAACCTTAACCTTTTCTCACAGAACATTCCTGGGTTTCATTTTCATTGAGGTCTGCTTCACTAAAAGGTCTACAGGATATGTATGCATGCAACAGCAAAGCAAACCTAAAGATAAACATAAGATTTTAAACAACGCTGTGTAACCTTCAGACTTGTAAAGTGGAAAATAGTTATACTGGTGTCATTTTTATAATCTCACTCACAGGGTGTACTTTATTTCCTTCGGTGGTCAAAATGAAATGCAAAAGAAGTAAAAAGAAAGTGCTCAGTTTGATATATCCATTTTTTACCTAACTGCCCAGTGCACATCTTCTTGGGTTGGGGTCAAGGTTTAAATGTGACTGTAAAATGAGTGGGACTGTGGGTGAGAGAAACTAATGCTACTCTCTTTACATGCAAATAGACAAACAAAGATGTGGCTAGAGCAATATGGGATTGAGTAGATTAAACCATTTAGAATCCCGATTAATGTACCACAGACCTCTAGCTGCCTACAGATCACACACAATGATTGGCAGAAAGGGGTATGAGTAACAAAAACAGACAAACACAGTGCTCGAAGATAGACCACAGTGATGGCTGTCACTATGCAAAGACCAGCTGCTTTGAGCTCAGTGATATAAATACACAGTTGGTGTTTGGTGAAAAAAAACTGATACTGCAGCTCTAAAACAGTAAAGTTTGTATTAAGAACATATAATGAGCTATAGAGTAAATAAACGGTAATAGCCATCAGTTGCTATGTTTTAATTCACTTTATGAGCACTGCGTGTTGCAGGTCTGTCTCCACACCCCTCCATAGACAATAGTGCAGGAGCCGGAATCATATGGTTCAGCCATGCAGCCAGGCCACCTCTCCCACTCTCGTGTCCTTCTCATACGTGATCAGGGTCAGGGTTTTCCAGGGTTTTCCAAGCTATCTAACGTGATGGTTCAGACAAGCTGTTAATGGTAAGACTTGGAAAATCTTAATGCATAAGTTTTGTGCTATTAATCGCTAGACACTGGAACACCTAGTTTTAAGTCTGGTGTAAACGCTTAACCGTGTCACTTTTAATGTGTGAAATATAGATATTTTTGGAAGATATTGGAAGGTTGGTTCTGCTGCAATGGTGTTAATTTAGGGCAGAACCAATAACAGATGAAATTAGTTTTCAAGTAACCTGTAAGTCAACATTTTTGAAAGATGTGCTTGGTTCTGGATTGTTTCCTTGTAAAATAACATTTACCAAATCGCTTTAGGAATATAGTCTGTTAACATTCCAAAGTGTTTCTTATAATGGTCTGTATAGTGACTGGAGCAGAAAGGACAACGCAGAGAGGAGAGGTATTAGGTATGCAAGCCTCTAAAATACAGAGTGAACCAAAAGAACGAGAGAGAGACAGAGGCGAGTGCTGCCTGCAATATCATCTACATGCCTAGTCAGCAAAAAAATGCAGTCCCAGTTGCACAAGCACCATGCCAGCACATAATGACAGAGGGTACTGTACACCGAATCACTGTGTTGGAAAAAGAGAAAGACAGAAAAATGAGATAGTGAGAGATAAAGAGATTGAGAAAAGAAAGAAGTAAAGACAAAGAGAGAAGGTGAGAGTAAGAAAGCGTTACAAGGAGCCCCTAAAGAGACAGTAGGAGGAGAGCAGAGCGTGCAGATACAAACCGGGTCAGAGCTGCTTTAGCTAATTGGGGCCAATTCGCTGCAGGAGAGAAATGTCGAACACCCCAAGTTGTGTACAATACTGAAAATTTCTGAAATTAACTGTCCTACACAAACACTAACACAAAAAATAAAACACACACACACACACAAGATACTGAGTACTGGTGTGCTTACACACAACACACAACACACAACACACACACACACACACACTTTTTCTCTCTCTTTTCTTTCTCTTCGTGCCACTTTTACTCAATCAAGACTCTCTTATACACACTGCCTACACAAACTGTAGTTCATTATGATGTGGGGTGGATGACAAACCCATGTAGAATGTAGTTAATTACACCCACGGACTGTCCACTCAAGTTCAATATTTAGTTCTCTGTTGGACCTACACCTTTGTCAACATACCAGTTTCACTTCATATTCGGGCGTTGTTGTCCACATTGAATGGCAATGACCATTAAGCGTCAGACGCCAGACATGTGTCGCCTGTGTAGCCAAAACAAGAGCTGAAGAAGAAGCGGTTCTAAAAAGGATTTAGCAGTGATAGCAGCAAGTTAACTTTGCAGCTTGAGTTGTAGATACAGAATAAAACAATATAATTAAGTAATTCATTCAGAAATTCGTATAGTGCTTGTTTCAGTGACGTTCTGTTAAATTTTTTGAGGGAGCACGACTCTGCATAGGCTACCGCATAGGTCTGACAGAGAATTAAAATTGGACAAAAGTAATTTTTCAAATTTTTCAAGAATGATTTTTTATAAAATATGTAATAAATGTATGGATGCAATATGCATTAAATAACAGATAAGAAATGTAATGGTCTTTTAAGGCTGAAATTAGAGAAGCTTAGATACACGTGATGGTGTCAATATAGAATAAAATTCTGGATTGGGTGTCAGTTACAACTGGCTAAATCTAATATTAATCTACTGCAACAAGATGATTCATAAGTTTATGTATTGGGTGTCAAATTCCTGATTGCACCCATTCATTTTAAATATGAGATTGGTGAACTATTTTATTTTTTGCAAATAATAATAACTATAAATTTGTTCAGAGTCAGATCGGCACACAGAATTGGCCAATAACCTGCTGGATCAGTGGCTGAAACGAATTCAAACCATTTTAGTTTCTTTTTGTCTCTGTATTGCTTTGTGAGCTCTATTGGCAGGAAGAACGAGGACTAACTGTACTATAGTCAGAATATACTCTGCCTATCAAGAGGGCACTTATCCTTGGCACCCTCCTACACAGCAGCTGAATGGAGCTCATCCAATTCAACAACAGTGGCCTTCTTATGTAAACTCAGACAACCATTTTGTAATACAAAATGACCCTACATTTAATCATTTCACTATGTTTTTTTTACAGTATGCCATCCACTCCACATTTTTAAAACAGCTTCAGTCTACAAGGCCAACTAACATCAGTGCAAGCATGTTCATCCACACCCACAATAACACAAACGCACATCTCATTCACATCTGTGATCCAAAGGGGAATAACTTTGGGTTGATCACAGTGATTGGTACATTCCAATAGCTCTCCTGACACCAGCTGCATTCACTGAAGGCTGGGTGGGAGAGTAGGGAAGAGGACTACAGGGGGTTCAGAGGGACATAAACCTTAGAAATAGAATTCTGACGTATTTACTGAAAGAGAGATGATTTGATTTTGGCTACAAGATGGGGAGGTGCTGACCACTGAAGAGGGGTGGCTGTCCCTGTCTCGACCAATCATCCATTCTCACATACAGGAAGCATTTCTATAGTAATAAAGGAAGAAGGATGCTGCCTTACCGATTCTATGGGCTTGTCCAAAGAGGCCTGTTCCAACTCCAACTGACCTTCCTCATACTGGTCAAAGTGATTTCCACCCTAAGGAGAGACAGTAAAGTGTAAGACTGATTAAACAACTCAGATCTAGTAGTTCAAAGGCACAAAATAAACAGAGGTCATGGGTTTTGCATTTAAACAGAAAACAGAAGCATTGTGGCTTAAAGCAAAAAAAGATCCCAACAAAAACTGGACCTTTCATCTGCCTCAAATCCGACAGCAATAAAGATGATGAAACGAGGTCACCTTGAAACCGGAGGAGGAGTGAATTCCAATCAACCTGCTTATCCTTTCCCGTAAGAAAGATAGGTCAGTCAGTCTGGAATAGAAAATCTAATCCCAGCTAAACTGTTTAATACGTTGTATTCTTTTTTACTTTTGTAACTTTTTAATGAACAAAGCCATTAAAAACAATATTAGTACAAAGTAAGAATGGGAATTAAATCAGGACATGACGATGGCGACAGTGACAAAAGAAACAAAACAAAAAACTTAACATTCTTATAAAGAATCCTTTTGTATTTCATTTTTTTAAAATTCTGTATGCTATAAATAATTGTGGAGAAAAAAATGCTCATGTCCGCTGGCTTTGTTTTTAGTGCGTGACATAACGCTAGTGTCCTCACGGCAAACCAAGTTCATTTACCCATTTCATGGTTCTTTGATGATCCCACTACAATGTCTCTACCCAGCATCTTCGTGTCAGCTATCCATAATCCTATCCCAATAAACGTCTAAAAAGCCAATAAATATAACAAAAAAACATCATGCTAAATGACACACGTGAGAAAATAAGATTCTGAAGGTGACATTGTAAAAGAAAACAGGTTAAAAGGCCAAACAACCCTCTCTGCAGCTAAAAACAGTTTGAGCTGTCAGCTGTGATACAATGAAATTATGTTTAGCATCACACTCCTGCTCTGTGTGCCATCACAATTCTCTGCTTCAGGGAAACAAGTACCAATGACAAGTCAATGACAAACACATGCTTCAGTGTGTAAGTCAGGACTTAATGCTAATACACAGACTAATAATATACTGAGCTTTAACATCCTCAAGAAAGTGTGTCATCTAATTTAAAAGCGAGCAGTTTAAAAAAACAATTGAAAAGAAGAGTTAGTTGCAGCCCTAGCTGTGTATAACAGTTACATATCAAGACCTTGTTTACACAGTAAAACAATATAAGTTTTTCTCTGGCCTTTGAGAGAACTTGTCTATGCACACAAATGCCCATCTACATTTACATAGATCCAGAAAAGCAAATAAAAACGATGCATTATGTTTGCCAGACAATTTAATAAAACACAACATAGCTGTACACATACGCAAAGCCCCTTTTCAGAGAAAAGTGCTTTTGATTCACTTTGTTGGCGTGTTTATAGTTTGTGTATACATATAATGTCTTCCAGGTTTTCGCAGTATTTTGCTGGAGCAATGAAACAAAGTATGTCACACATACTTTAAGACGGCCACAGTTTTTTTGGGGGAATATTCGTGCATGCTTGCAGACTATCTCAGGTAATACAACTGCGTATAATGTCATCAGTGTTCACACAGAGAAATTTGCACTTTAAGACCAATTTTCTAATTCTTGTGCCCTTGAACCACTGTTGTTGTAAAGTTAAACAGCAAAACTGCATAAAATGTTTCTTGTTAAAAATGGTCTTGTGTATACGTCCACTTTATGTTCTCGAAATAAAGGGGAAGGGTGCGCATCCTTGCTTCTGACAGGCAGTTCTAAGGTCGCCTTTGTTTAAACTCTGACCCCAAGCACTGCTTAAAGCTGTCAGGAATAAAACAGCATCTGCTCTTAGAGTTGACACTCTGCACTCTCATACACACATATAAAACACTCAAACGACATGGAACCAGCTGACCCCTAGAAGTTTTAACACCCCCGGAAACAGCTGGTGACTAGGCTTTGACTTATTATGAGAATCCTCACTACAGGATTCATTTGACAGGAGTCCTATCACTTAAGCTGAGCTAAGAAAATAACCCAATATAATTTTGATTAGGAACAAAGAAAAACACATCTTAGAGAAAATTCATCCCATCTAAACAAGGCGTATTTAGTCCTTGCAAATTGTCTGGGACCGAAAAGGGAGGATGAAGGGATGGAAGTTCTAGGCTGCAAGATCTAATCTACATCTAATAGGGAGAAGCAATTCCAGAAAGACAGGAAAGATATTCACCTCCCTCAGGGAGTCCCTTAGGAGTCCTTCATGGAAAATAGATTTCCGCTTTGCCCACATTCTACTCTTATCCAGTTTGCTGGTAGGACAGACTTTTCCTCAACAAGAGCAGTATCAGAGACAGTTTGGGTCCAAGTGGCATCATCAAAACTTAAAACAGAACGGAGAATGGCCTCCTTCACAATGACCATTTTTAGAATTGACAACCGTTTAACTTACAGGTGTGAGTCTCTGTTCACAACACAGCTTACATACCTTAATACTGTCTGTATGAATGAGCATCCAAACTATGCGATGCCTGTTACCACTGTGACGGATGTCAATATCATGGATTGATTTTCCTTGGCAAAAGAATGCAATTGAAAGCCATGTACAAAAAATCAAGGCACTTGTCAAGAAAAGACTTCACAACGGTGTTTGTAGAGTAAAGATTATTTTAATTTGCAAAATACACTCAGTCAGTTTCGCTCACAGTTTGGGTCACTACTCCTACGATCCTGCAAAAGTACAGCTCAATTTTTGAATAATTTATTTGACCATTTTTATATACCAAATATATTTCACTTTAAAGGTTTGAATTTTTGCAATGCAGTATGTTTACATAAAAGGGGTACTAGCTGTACAGTACAATTCCATTCACAACAGGGCTTCTCTGTAAATAAGGTTGTGAATCTCAAAAATGTACAAGTGTGAGTTTGAAACTAAAATAAGAAGAAAAAAAATTTAAGGACAGAAAAACAGGACTGACAACAATGATAAATCAAGATATAAAAAAAGGTTTAATTTCAATGAACAAAATTATAGAAAATAAAAAGGTAACAAAATCTAACCATGTTAAATATTCAAAATCTACTTGAAGTGATTTTATTAAAACCAGGTAGCTAATACAATACTGACTGTACATATAACTTTTACAGTCTTTTATTGGCTTAGCAGATTTACATTTAATATTCTGATATTTGCTAAAAATATATCAATAACATTACAATTGCATTGTAAATGTACTAAATAACCTAGAAGCCTTTTATTGTCCATCATCCTTTCCCTAGCCTTTATTTAAACTTTATAACTTAAACAGACTGCATTAACTGCAGCAAATAAAGGAGAACAGGACAGTCTGAACACCTTTTTTTCTGTTGTAGAGAAACTAAGCAGAACATTTAGTTCAGACTGTGTAGTACGAGTAATTAAGATGTAAGCTGACCCCTGACTTCTAGCTCTGGGACACATCTCTGTGATGCTACACAAAACTCAGTGTTGCAGCTTGAAATACAACCAAACATGGAGCGAGAAAGTAAAGAGCAACCACAAATCAATAAATATTATGACAAAGTTTTTGGTCGGTCTCCAATACAATACCCCGATCTGCAGATGAAAGTTCTCGAGCAAGATTCAGAGTACAAATTAGAGCTGATCAACATGATTCAAGAGCAAAAAAATAGTTTTAAACCATGGAATAAAAAGCTCACCACTAAAGACAAGGCTGTATCATAGGTTGTAAGTCGCAAAACATGAAAGAGAGATCTATAGAAAAAACTCCAGCTTGCCTTCGAAATCTGCTAAAGAATATATATATGGAGTTTTCTCAACAGACAATTAACTGACATGACATACAGCCAAGTATGGAGACCCATTCTCAGAAGTCGTGTTCTGCATTTAACCCATCCAAAGTGAACACACGCAGCAGAGAAAACCCACAGCAACCGTGAACGCACACAGAGCAGTGAACACACACACCAACCGTGAACATACACATGTAGCAGTGGGCAGCCATTAATGCTGCGGTGCCCGGGGGGCAGTTGGGGTTCGGGCCTTGCTCAAGGGCACCTAAGTCATGATATTGCTTTCCGGAGTCTTGAACCCACAACCCTAGGAGTCAAACTCTCTTACCACACGGCCATGACTTTCCCAGCAATGGTTTAGTCTAAAAAACAATTCTAATAAAACAAACTGCTACGGTTGTGTGTGTTCAAGACTTTCAGTGCGTGTGGGGATGGTTTAAAAGCAGAGGTCACATTTCGGGTCAACATGTCTGACAAATAGGTCTCATTCCCTTTTCATAAATGTCTGCTGGCATGTCACGGATCACATCGATTTCTTTATGACCAACACACCCGTGACCAAGATGTCAGACCAGACATCAACACAATGCAATCGGTCTTGGTCTTATGGTTAGAGAGTCGTTAAACAGAAGGTTGTGGGTTCGAATCCCAGTGCCTGTAGACAATGACTGAAGTGTCCTTGAGCAATCTTACACCAGTGATAACCGACTACTG
The DNA here is from genome assembly GCA_033220385.1 of Triplophysa yarkandensis. Taxonomy (NCBI): domain Eukaryota; kingdom Metazoa; phylum Chordata; class Actinopteri; order Cypriniformes; family Nemacheilidae; genus Triplophysa; species Triplophysa yarkandensis. Next base: position 6,978,282 of record CM065661.1, read on the forward strand.
CACAATACTTGTAAGTCACTTTGGAGAAAAGTGTCTGCCAAATGAAGAAATGTAAATGTAAATCTCCAAATCACATGCTGTCAGCTTTTTCAACATTCTTTGGCAATAAATGAGAACCATTTCCATGTGAATCTGGAAGGGAAAGACTCTTTATTCAACTGGCAACTTGCAAATAAGATATGCAAAACAAGCCACAGACCTGGCATTGTACTTGACCAGAGACACTGAGACGAAAACAAGTCAAACAAAGCCCTGCATTATTCACACAGAAACACACAAACTGACAATAACAAGAACATCCAAACAAGGATAAAGGCAATCTACACAAGAGCATCACAAGACAAACTTGTCTTAAAGGAGTAAACTTTACTCAACACTGAGAGTATTGAGATCAGTATTACAGAGTAATGTCACCACATCGTTTATCTCTCAATGCCAGGCCGAGCACAACTGCGTTCATTGTGATATTAACCAACTGACAAACAGAAGGCTAAGATAAAATACTTAAACTTTAAAAGACATGTTTTATTCAGTTGGAAATGTTTAAATAAATAAATATAAATAAGGTCAGTTGTAAAGTGATACGGACTGGTCTCGCGCTTGTCAATGCTAAACTGGTTTGTACTGGTGCGCCAGTGACACCAACCGCAAGCTTTGAGCAACCAGCACCAAAAAATGTTAAAAGTGAGATTTATGACGATGCAAAGCGGCCATTTGTGTCTAAAAAGCATTTTGTTTTGGCTCATATTTACCTGGAAATCGCGTTCCTCGTTGAACCTCGAGAACCTGTCGGCCATTTTCTCTACAGCTCGCCTTGTCTCCTGCGTCCCGACTGTTGATCGAAACGCCCAGTGAAGCAAGACGAGAAGCGAGCGACCAATCGCAAGCGCTGAATGTTGATTGATGGCCCGACTGTCCAATCATGTGAGCGCTGCCCCAGCTCGTCTGTTTATAGTGTGTTGTGTGGTTTTTGCGCAGCAGTGCTGAGGATGTTTCTCTTATTTTTCTTGTGCACATTATAGATATTTTATCTAAAATGTGAGTTCCGTTTACATTATGATGAAGCATAACGTTTATTTTATATCTTTATGTGACCTAGGTTATTACTTTGTTTACTGTTTTTGCTGTTTTAGGGAAATCATAAGTTAGTTCCGGTCATCCATGATTGATTGTTTCATTGATGCTCCCTCTGGTGTCAGACAAAAACATTTCACATTAATATGACAAGATTAAAACAAAACAAGTCTAATCCTATTTTGTATATATATTTCTTTTTTTCGTATGTAATAAATATTATTAATAAACATCTTCTGACATCTTCATTTTTCTATAAAAAATTAAAATATTTAACTGTTTCGTATGTAATACATATTATTAATAAACATCTTCTGACATCTTCATTTTTCTATAAAAAAATTAAAATATTTAACTTTTTCGTATGTAATATATATTATCAATAAACATCTTCTGACATCTTCATTTTTCTATAAAAAATTAAAATATTTAACTTTTTCGTATGTAATACATATTATTAATAAACATCTTCTGACATCTTCATTTTTCTATACAAAAATAATATATTAAACTTTTTGTATGCAATACATATTATTAATAAATATCTAACTTTATCGTTACTGCACATATAAGGTTCAAGGGAACAAAATGAAATGACATCTAACCAAAAAGTGCAATAAGCAGTGAGTACAGAATATATATGCAATATGTACTATAATCATATAGAACAGATATGAACATAATTTATAGATTTAAAATACTAAGCAGATTTACAGACATGTGTGCTATGCACATACTATACAGATAATGCGTATGGTAAGTATGTTGTGTTTTTCTTACTAGGCCTGTTATTAATTTAACTTATGATTGTGTTGTTACTTCCTGTTGTAAATGCTTATTTTGTAAACCTCATTTGGATAAAGTGTCAATGTAAATGTAGTAAAACTTTTAAAGTAAGGTGACGTTTGTACATGCATTCACAATCATGAACTAGATATGAACCAGGCTTGTACAGCATTTATTAATCTTAATTGTTAATTTGAGTATTTACTAATATATGTTTCTCGGTCTCTATCTTTAAAAAAAACTCCTAAAAACTCATCTTTTCACTTCTTTTCTAACTACTCACTCTATCAAAAAAAAAAAAAAAAAAAAATGTATTTTGTAACTTCTCTCTCTGTGTAACTCGGGAGCATTGTTGTAGCACTTGTTCGCCTATTGTTGTATCGGCTATTTACCGCTTCATTGTCTCCTCGACTATTGTAAGTCGCTTTGGATAAAAGCGTCTGCTAAATGACTAAATGTAAATGATGTAAATGTAATGTTTAAAATCTCAAATTGTATCGGTTTACATTATCATGAACTATCACGAAAAATTACATAAATATTAACATCTATACATGTTTTTCATTATTAGTAAATGTTACATACATAAAATCCTTAATAAAAGTAAAATGTTTCCAAATATACAAAAAGCTTAAAATCAACATGCATAAAAACTATTAAAAAAAACTAAAAATGTGTGCAACAATAATCTCTCTTTCAATACATGTTTAATTATTTCTTGAAAATTAAAATCTTAAACATTTAAATAAAAAGTATGAAAATTAAAAATATAATTTTTTTATTTTTTAATCATATTTTAAATATGATAAATGTGATCACGTGATTTTAAGAAAATAGTTTTCCAATGACGCAATAGATGGCGCTGTACTCCAAAACATTGATACAAAACCGTCTCAACTTTAGGATTTATAAACACAAACTACAATTATTTAGTACTGAAATAATGAAAAACTAAAGTCTAAACACAATGCATGTAAAAATCGTTATGAGGTGACACTCATTAACACAATATTTAACAATCGCCATAAACTTTGTGTTTAATAATGCAGGAGCACAATTTAGCAACAAACAGCGCAATATTGCATTTCACAGCAAACAAACGCAAAATGTTTTACGTGAAAAGTTACGTTCGGTATGAATTCACAGGTGTGACGTCATTGTGTGGTTGCGTCTCAAATCCTAGTGAGCAGCCTCAGTAGTGAGCGATGCGGTCTCCACAGACAGCACAGCAGATATTGACACACAATCATTCTTCCTGTCTCTCTCTCTCTCTCTCTCTCTCTCTCTCTCTCTCTCTCTCTCTCTCTCTCTCTCTCTCTCTCTCTCTCTCTCTCTCATGCGATCAGAACAACTCGACAGAAAGTCCGTTACAACACACTCCCCGCTGTCTGATCGACACATTTCCGGTAAGTTCTCTTAACTTTAATGAACAATATTGCTGAAACTGAGCTGAAATCTGTGTTTATTCCTCACATACGCTGAATTTATAACAATCTGTGCCAAAGTCTGAGCTTAACGAAATGGCGGAGGTGCGAAGGAGGAAGTTACGCGCTTTTATTTCATTTTTTTAAATACTTTGTGCAAAAAAAAGAACGATGTGGAATGTTTTAAAATAATCACAATCTATACATAAATCACAATAAAATGTTATAATTGATCGTGCACTGCCTTTTCTGTATCATATTATTCTTGTATTTGTTTATGGATTACGTCATATATTTTGCATAAATATATACATAAATATATATTGTAATACTTAAAGTATTGATTAACTCTATAGATGTACACATGCTCAAAAGGGATTGTACATACATGGAGCATCTATTGTACTATAGAGGTTAGTGATTTGTCTCTGGGTGGCATTTGGGCATTCATGCCCCTGGCAGGGGTAGGTGGGCTGGGCAACAGGTTGGTGTGGGCTCCAGGATCTGGGATTTGTCTCTACAGCAGGATTTACTCAGGGCTGAAGCATCTGTGGGGGTGTAGATGAGTCATTCCCTAATGTCTCAGTGTGTGTGTGTGTGTGTGTGTGTGTGTGTGTGTGTGTGTGTGTGTGTGTGTGTGTGTGTGTGTGTGTGTGTGTGTGTGTGTGTGTGTGTGTGTGCTGCAGTCTGTTTTACTTTAAGTCCCCAAATTGGAAAACTTGCCTCTTGTTTTTCATGCCCCTACCAGTTTGGTCTTTCATCGGTCTCAATTTCAAATGTAAGAAATGGAAAGATCAAATAACTGTTTCTCATTCCATTTGTGAAGGTGCTCACCCTTTAAAAAGCACACACCCTATTATTCTCACATGTATCCCGTCTTACCAAAAGACATGCATATTCTTATTTCCACGCATTTATGCATTTTTAATGTCTTGGACTAAAGCAAAGCAGCTACTTATTATTCATTAATAACCCATGAGAGTAAAATAAATAGCAATATATATCTTATCTGTCATCACACCACTGTCCAGGTGTCATAAAATAGTCTCTCTTCACAAGCTTGATTTTCATCGCTCTATATCATCCTGAATTACCACTGTATTACAATATACAAGCAGATAACAATTCACTTTTTAAGAAGAAACACGAATTCTGTTGTAAAGTGGACAATCCCGGGGGTCCATCTGTTTGTTTTGGTGCACACTTCAGTGGCAAAAGCTGTCATTATAGCTCTTAGAATGTGTGATTTCTTCTTGTGCCGGCCCGGGCCTAAATACCACACTGTTCCTGTTCATCATCCTTAAACATTCACACATCCGTATGACTTGGCTTGCTGAATTTACCGTCAGCAATTGTGCTTTCTTCCTCATCAGTTTCTGGCTCTGAGCTCTCAGTTCTGCAAAACGTTTCGACTTAACCTGGTGATAATTACAGTGTTTCACCATTGTATTCTAACCAGTGATAAAAACTTCCCGCCCAATAACATACTTTTGTCTCACTGTTACAAAGCAAATTCCACAGTTTCCCTGACAGTCCGAATAAACAGTTTGCATGTTTTAAATGTCAAGATAATTGTTAATATCAAGACTACATTTCTTTGTAAATTTGGCATGCGGTTATTTTTCATATTCCTTGTTAAATCTGTTATAACTGTGGAAATACTGTGTTTTTTATGTTATTAATATCATAAAAATCGCTTTTTAAACTTTGCTTCTCGTGAGATCAATTGGTTTGAGGTTGTGTCAATATACATTGTTGACATGCCTGAAATCTTGTTTTGAGTTTTAAACCATTCAGTGACGCAGCTAAACCAGTTTTATTAAATGCTTTACATGTGAGTAATATTTTAACAAAAGTTGGTTCTATTTTTATTAGACATCATTATAATCTGCCCTTGGTATATGTTTAGCTGCTTTGTAATACACAACAATCACAACATTTTAAAGGTGCCATTCTTCGTGTGTTTTTGAAGCCTTGACGTTGTTAACAGTATGCAATATAACATGTGTTAATGTTTTGATTGGACAATAATCCGTATTTTTCACACAATTTACTTATCTGTCTACTGCTGTTTTCACCATCGTAAAAACAGCGGCAACTTTCCCGTTCTGATGAAGTCAATCCTTCAGAAATACGTAGCGAGTTCTGATTGGGCCAGTGTGTTTTGATTCTAAAGAAGCTAAGAGCGTGTTGTCTCTTAACATTACGCGGTGATGCATCCCCTCAGTGTTATTGTAAATATGTCTTTAATTTTACCACTTTTTAACTGTATATATAACTTTACCCTATCAATTTGATCTGCAATCAGACCCGTAAAACATTGATCAAGAGGATCGATTTGAACTTTACCCCGGTCTAAACCAGCAGGTGGTTAAACATTAAACAATCGATATAATCAACATATTTTTTAAACTGATCATTATATACACAAAGAATCGATGGTGTCCGGTTGAATTTGGGATAAGTTTAATAACCATCTAGTTAACAAAGCTAAACAGTGTTGTCCTTAGTTTAATACATTACAGGAACTGTTAAAGGCAACACATTTCAAAATCCATTTACAGATTGTGGTCCATAAACAATGCCTTTCTTCAGACAAATAGGGAACTGCTCCATCTTTTAAGATTAATCTTTGTGTAAATCCGGCAAACTGCTTGAGATTGAAGAAGCCGTCCTCAGTAAAATGTTCTGCACATAGTTTCATATGTGGATTATAACTTTCGGGAACCGAGTTAAACAAACATAGATTGCAATCATTGATCTCTAAGTACAGATTATACTCTGTGATAAAATTATCAGTGTTTCGACGACATGGCGACAAACACACTCTACAAAAAAAGCAACATTTCTTCTTCTCTGCAAAAGCGCAAGACCACACCCCCTTTTGTGTGTTACTATGGGTGGGGGTTAACCATGATAGTGATGTCACTTAAGCAGGAAGTAGAGGGATGTAGTCCAAACCGTCCGTTTTTTGTAGACAATATCTGTAATAAAAATAAATAATAATAATAAAAAATCTTGCTTTGCATTGAACTTTTTAATTGTACAGACATTACTTATACTCTAACAACAACATTATACACTAATTAAGGTTTGAAATATGAAACCGTGAAGAACAGCTCCTTCAACAGTTTAGAAATGGAAGAATTTTTCATGTTGTGTTTGTTTTATATTCGTATTTATATTTGAAGAATCAGATTTTTAGTCTTGTAACTTGCAGTCATATTTTGACATTGTTGTAGGATGGTTGTGGGTCACGGATGGAAATCTGTTTCTTGATGTTTTGCAAAATTTCACGTTTACAAGGAAGCAACACTTTCACATTTCTTACAATTACTTTAAGCAGATTTATTATTATAAGGGATAGTTCATCCAAAAAATGCTATCATCATCTTCTCGCCCCTTCTAACATTCTGTATCCTGTCTTTGTTCTGCTGAACAGATAAGGAGATATTTTGAAAAAGGCTTGCTTCCCATACATTTGTGTTGTGCTCATTGAATAATAGTGATTGGGTGCCATGTGTTTTGTGGAAAAGTGACAAATCATTTCTGGCTGAACTATCTCTTTAATCGGCAGTGTTAATAGATTCTCAGTGAACTTAAAACTTGGCTATTACTCACCAGGAAAACATTACACTCTTTAGCCATACAGATTTAACCAAGAGAGAACAAGTTTTATTTATTTATTTTGTTAAGTGGAAAATAGCTGAAGAATAGCTCAAATGGAAATTTGAAGAAAAAAACTTATTGGGATGTATGCCCGATAGGCTTTCAGACAGGTGAGGTTCCTGAGAACTCATTGACGCCTGTGAGAAAAAGAGGAGGAGGAGAGCCGGGAGGGGAAATGGAAATGGATTTCCCGTAAATCAGCCCTATCCAGCCAGCGGGATCAGATGTACACACTGACTGAAAGAGAGAGAAAGAGAGAGAGAAGGAACCGGTCACAGTTAGTAAATCAGTGTTTGGAGAAGAGTGCTTCAATTTATTTGCTTTGAAACAACACAAGCCTGTATTTAAGACACTTTACTAGTATGTTGACATCTATATCTCTTATTAGATATGAAAGTCTTTGTTAGGGCTTATTATAACTGTTATCATTAAAATGAAATGACACAAGGATAGTTTAATATGTTTAGACTCGTGCTATCTCTCGCCTATTAAAATGTTAAGAAGTCTGAGGTCGTGTGGCCGCACGGGTTCGTGCACTTTGCTGCGTGTTCCATTGCTCATGCATGCATTGCCCATGAAGGAGATGTTTTTTTAATCTTTCCACAGTCTCTAAAGTCATTTTGATGATGTACCAACATTTCTATTTGGATTCAAAATGGAGGGTTTCGGTCCTTGCAGCAAATAAGCATTTGGCAGCGTCCACACGGATGACATCAGTTTTATATGGAGGCCTGTTTTCTCTTAGTTGAGAGGTAGTCAAGTGTAGAGGACCGGCCGAGAGAGAGAGAGAGGGAGAGGGAAAAAGAGGCTGTGTTTGTGAGCGAGCGAGACTGTGTTGGACAGATTAACTGGGGTCATATGAAGGCTCACTGATGCAACATGCTGTAACCACATGAGAGCTTGCTGTTCAGGGTTGAGAGGAACTCTTTAGCTGGACGAAAAACTTCTAAGCATACATTATTGTATTATTCTGTACTTTTATTTGAGTGGATATGGTGTTAAACAATGGCACTAACAATTAAAGTTGAATTAAATTGATTTATTTACTCACCCTCTTGTGTTTTTGAGCCTTTGTGATCTTTTTCTTCTGTAAAACAAAAAAGAGGATATTTTGAAGAATGTTCGCAACCATTCCCGTCTAATAAATGGACAAAAAAAACAGTGGAAATGAATAGGTGCAGGGGGTGTTTGGTGAATAGCATTTTCAAAAGATCTTCCTTTGTGTTCTGTGGAAAAAGAACATCATGCAGGTATGAAATGACAAGAGAGGTTTTTATTTGGGGGAAGTAGACTATCTCTTTAATCACTATTGACATGGTTGAACACTCAAATAAAAGTTAGCATGTAACAGAACAATAAAATATTTTAGTCTGACAAGTCATCTGTCCAGCAAAAGAATTCTTCACCCAAAGCTTTGTGTGGTTACCAAGGCATCGCTAAGGTGTTGCTATGCAGTTATTATAAATGGCTTCTAATTAGTCTTAATGATTCTAGACCATACAGACACCTTCAGTAAAACCTATAATTAGTGTCAGCAAGGTAAAAGTTATTTAACAAAAACAAACCTTAATTTAGACCTATGAGGATTAATTTGACATAAAAGGAGATGTTTGTTTTAGTCCTACCTGCTTCCAACAAATTACTGCAGTATTGTGTATGAGAGACATCAGTAATAGTTTTTACTGTAAGAAGAAGCATTAGCAAAATACATTAGAATTTCAATTAGAAACTAGGGAAAATGTGAACCAAACCTCTAAATTGGTTTTAATATTTATCACAGACTATTCAAATAAAGAAAAAGAAATATGTTGTACGTCCACCTCCCACATTTACTCGCAGTCACATAGTGACAAAAATACACAAATGAGAGTTTTATGATTACAGGCTTGCTCAGTTTTGGAATCAATCAGAGATACATAACACTGATAAATTCAATTTTTATATCTTATATGAGATCTTAGGTTGTTTTAGCTTTATAATAGTGCGCTTGTCACTGGGTCTAAACTCGTAGAGGTGGTTGGTGCCTTTTCTGCTCTTATCTTGACAATCGATTGAAGCAGAGAGCTCATATTTCATCCTCAGCAGATCTCAGTGATGTTCCTGGCTCTGCCCACTACTGAGATCAACCTTTAGTAGCGGGGTGTTATTGTGGAGAATAGAGTCTTTGTGTTGGCAATAAACACTGTGTCCTGTGTCTGTCACTAGGTACAAAGTTTAGGCGTTGTGAGCTAATCATTTAGATGAGGAACAAAAAAGATTTTGGTTGCACACCTTGTGTGTCAGAAAAAAACCTTACCTGTTAACAGAACTGGTTGGTTGAAGAAGGCCTGGTGTGTTTTTTTTTCTTTGTGTTTATGATTTGTGTGTTAAAGTAACTATGGACCTGATGAGTTTTAAGTGTCTAAGTGTCGCATCTACTTCATGTTTTCTAGAATTTCAAAGATGCAGATGCAGAGGATATGGAACTCCACCGTCCCGTTTTCCCATATGTCCCAAAGTGACATAAAAAAACTGACCTGCCCCAGCTCTAGCCCAACGTCCCACACAGAGAGCAAAAGAGAGGATAAAATAGATCAGCCGACCAAATCCTTTCTGCAGAAGGTTTTTTGTCAGGGTACCGCAATTCATGGCTGGACACACAGGACTGAGAAACACTCCATTATTGCCCAAGCAGAATGTAAGTACCAATGAGATAAACGAAAATTTAAGGGGAACTATTGCTTTTTATAATGAATAACTGAATGTTTTTTTTTCTGTGTAGGTGAGTCTCAGGATTCACAGGAGTTTTGTCCCAGTGGCAGGTATAGCCCATGTTGATGTCCGCATGAACACATTCTTAGCTTTGTTCAAATGTAATTTCTTTGTATGACCACATAAAGAAGTATAACCTCAATCTTTTTTAGCCACAAAAATGGCCTGCGTGTTGGCGTCTCCTCTTCATCCCTGCTGAGCAGTGTCACCCAAGGTCGGCCCAGGAAGAAACGGCGTAAGAGACAGCGGCGGATACAGGTGGAGATAGAAAGCCAAGAAAGTGTTGAATCGAACCAGACACTGGATATTAGAGGACTCACCGGAGTTCCAGAACAGGACAGTGGGGATTGCCTTTCATCTCTCGTTCAGGTCAGTTACTATTTGAAGTTAAATTAGATTTGAGGCATAAATTATGTAATATATCACTGCTGTCCAGTCTACATATTTTGTTGTTTTTATTTTGAACTATACATATTATCAGTCCACAATGTTTTAGAAAATATCTAACTAATGAGAATTAAGTGCTTGTCAGCTTTAAAAACAGCATTTAATATGGAATAGTATTTAATTTTAAAAGGTGGAGTTTTTAGGTGATACTATTTAAAGTCATTCAACGGAATGTAAAGATTCTGTGAGTTTATAACATTGATGTCTTTAATTTGAAATTCAAATCAAAAATTCCATTTGAAATCATTTTGAAATGTACAGGTAAAATCAAACTTCAATACTTGATTGAATTTAGCCGGGTTTGAAAGGCAGGGTCACATAAAGTCAGCAATCTTATATAGTTACTTTCGAAATCAAATGAAACCTAATTTACTAATGGTTTATTCTTGTGTTCTAATAAGCATAATGTACAAAATGTGTTTAACATTATATTATAACCCATCTCCTTTAGATATAAATTTAAGTTATGTAAATGTGTTGATAGATGGTTTCATGTCAAGGCACCTGGCCCTATGTTACATTCTGGTCTGTGTTGGTTGATCCATGTGGCTAGTAGCCAAAAATATAACTATTTAACTATATTTATATTAACAATAAATAATATTTTACTTTATTTTGGTTAGATTATTAAAAACAATACTTAAATTGTATTGTGTATTATTGTAATTAACAAACCATATGTTAAATTGATTGTGTAAATTTGTTGCATTTTAGTTTAGCCAAGTGAATACTTTTCCATTGGTAACCCAATATAATATTGACTAGAATTACTTTTTAACTTGCATTTACCTGTTATTTCTTTTGCTTGTTATTAGAAAAAAGTCAACAGGGATGCTATTCTCTGCTGATGTATAAAATTGGGCTACAAAGGCACGTATGCGCTGTAACATGTGTTTGTGTTATTGCTTTGAAAGTGGTTATAGTTTTGTATGGAAAGTATCTCATTGGATTACGTCCCTGAAGAAAAGCAATGATTAGTCAACTGCCGAGTCCGATGGGATGAAGCAAACTGAAGCAAAAGATCCAAAATACACACAGATCTACATATAAACTCATGAACTCTCTCTCATACATGTTTCTTTCCCTCCTGTTACGTTTTCTTGGTTTAGTTTAGAGAACGGGTGTCCGTGCAGGAAACAGAAGTCCCGTACCCTTATCAGTTGGAGACCTCCTTCCTCAGACCGTCCTCCTACCAGAGTTACACTCATGAGAGTGAGACCGAATGCCCCCTGGCTGTTTCAGCCCTCAGGGACTATGTCACAACAGAAGACCGCTGCTTCGCGTATGGCTTTGTCAAAGATGTCGTGAGAGAGGAGAGAGAGAGGCAAGAGGACGAGAGAGAGGAGAGCGACAAAAACGAAGGCATTCTTTTTAAAGAGGTGATTTTTAACATGTTCCAGTAACAACATCATTCAAACCCGATGATCACACACAATTTTGAAATTGACACACAGATAACCTCATACCGAAAGAGCGTGACAAAAAGGCAAGTCTTGCGTGCTAACGTACAAATTTGAATATGAGTACACAGCTAAGCCCGCCATACAGTAAAGATAAAGACAACATGTGCATAGTAATACAGGGAGGAAGAAAGAGATAGTGAGAAACACAAGCAAACACATATGTACAGCGAAAAGTTGACTTGCGGTTGTCAGTTTCCTGTTTTGCTGCGTTCTGCAAGGTTTCGTGTTTACCTCACCAGCCTAGTTCTGTTTGGGGAGTTTCCTCTCAAATAGACACAAGCAAACCCCGTAGAAACCTACGTTAAAGTCATGCACGTTAACCTGCAACATCTCGTTTCAAAATGGCAGCAGATGTCATGTTTATGTCATATTTAAAGTCACATCATCTTAGATTGAAATCAGTGAAAGAATACGTGCTTAACTCTTGTAGGCTGCTAAAATCTCAAATGTTTTGTTTAAGGGGCTAAAGCCGGTGAATTTTGAGTACAGAGAGGGACGGGAGTATGTACGCTGTGCATTTCTAAAGCAAGGATCTTTTGGAGAGGTCTACAGCGTCATAGACAAAGGCACTGGCTTCATGTGTGCTGCCAAAAAGGTACAATCATTGTAACCACTTTGGCATCCAGAGCTGTTTTCTATTAGTTTTTAATGTGTTTGTGAATGTTTTTAGGTGCCATTGGTGAGTTTCAGCAGCGAGGAGGTGGGCTCGTGGAGTGCCCTGCTGTCTCCTCGGGTGGTGGAACTCTTTGGAGTAGTGCGTGAAGGTCCATCCATTGTCTTGTTTATGGACCTCAAATCCAGTAAGAACTCAAAGGCTCATTTGCATGCAAAAATCTTTTATTCAAAGCTCATTTTAGCTGTTTCGCAAGATTTTGTAGGATATGGAAGAAACCCATAGTTCCATGTGTTCATCTGAATCTTCTGTGTTTAGGTTCCTTGGGCCAACTCGTGGAGGAAAGAGGACGTCTGCCAGAAGATCTGTCCCTGCACTACGTCCATCAGGTACTGGGTGCGCTGGATCACCTGCATAAGAAGTGCGTCCTTCACCTTGATATCAAAGGTCAGTCCAAATCAAAGACCTAAAGGTAGAACTTTGTAGAAATTTACCAAAATCATCCAATAAATTATTTTACTCACAGGTTTTAGGAAAGGGTTCAAAAGCATTTGTTTTATTTTCCTTTTACTAACCTAAGATCTATTTATGATTTTTCCTTGACAAAATGTTTTCCCGTCTCCCAGATTTCTATCATCAGAAAAATATATCACAGTTGACAACTTGTTTCTATTTTCAAATTCACAATTGAAATATAAGCCTCAAATTGATACATATTTGATCAAGTTGACTGACAACCATACTAGGAAAAATAAAATGGTAATCAGAAGGACCCCAGAATTTTTAGCAGTCCTACATTCTACAAATAACTCCTTTTTGTATTCAACTGAACAAACATTTATAAAGTATTCTTCCCTCTATAGAATTCAATGGGGTTCAAATACTGTTTGGTGGCAAGCATTTTGCCAAATATAACTCTCAAATATAAAATTTAACTTAAAGGTATTACGCAAACATTTTATTTTTGTGTAAGCTTTCCAAGTTCCAAGGGTTGATATATTAGGAGAATATCTGAGAAGTAAGATAAGTAACCGTCTTTTTGCGTTTTCAATGCAATGTCATGGTCCATACAATCTGAGAAGTAAGATTAGTAACAGTCTTTTTTTAGTTTTCCATGTAATTTACACAGTCAATTATTAAAGAAATACTTCACCCAAAAGTTATTTTGAAGAATGCAAACAGTTAACAACATTCTTCAAAACATCTTCTTTTGTTTTCTGGGGAATAAAGTTAAACATGATCAAACTAATTAGAGGTAGAGGGTTTTTTGTTGGTCTTTTAAGAAAAAAGCGTTGTATGCTCCCTTAGTTTTAGGTAGCTTTAAATCTGCTGGATGAAAAAACAACTTGTATGAGACTGAAGATTTACTGTGTCCATTCTGATTGAACAACAAATTCATAAAGTCTCCTTGGCCATAAAAAGAACATCTGGGCAATGCTTTTTCTTTTTTTAAGTTAAAACAAAGAAAAAATGATGAGTAAGAAAGTTGGACAAACTACTCTGAGAACATCATTATTTTCAGATGTGTGAATTAAATCTTTTCATTTGTTGTTTTGTGGTTGAATTTTTCTTCTTCTGAGGAATAGGGTGAGGCTCTCTGCACCTGTGGTGAAGGATGAGGTAGTTTGTGTGTACGAAAGAGAGAGAGAGAAAAAAAGAGAGAGAGAGAAAAGAGATTAAAGAGAAAAGGACATTAGAATAGGTTATGTGCACCCAGGGCTGGGAATTTCCCACAGCCTGACTCATGAGCTACAGATGATGGGGGAGGGAGGGGGAGAGAGAGAGAGAGAGAGAGAGAGAGAGAGAGAGAGAGAGAGAGAGAGAGTAAAGAGAAATGATTGTGAGAAAGTAGGCCATCATATATAATATAGAAAGACATGAAATAAATCATCATATCTATACATTACATTGTTATTTATAAAGGTAAAATGTAAAATCTTTTCGTTTTTAGTTTGTCATGTGAAGTGCCATCTGGTGTCTAAACATGTACCCTGCAGTCTTTAAATGTTTAAGAGAGAGTTCACCCAAAAATGACAATTCTGTCATTATTTACACACCCTTTTCAACTTCAAACTTTTTAGTTTTACAGAACACCATAGATATTTTAACGAAGGTAGGTATCCGAACAGATTGGTCACCAATGTAAATGAATTGGTGCCAGTTGCGGGTATTTTTCAAAATATCTTTTGTATTCTATGGAAAAGAAAGAAAGTCATACATGTTTGAAAAGATAAAAGGGTGAGTGAATGATGACACAATTTTCATTTTTGGGTTAACTGTCACTTTTAAGTGTTTTTTCTCAAAGTGTGAAATAGAAACCGAAAGTCTTTCACACTCCCATTTGGTTGTTTCCTGAAAGCAGTATCTATTCACTAGTGCTTAGAATTATGGGAAGGGATATGCCAGCAGGCAGTGTCTACAATAAAATGTGTGAGATTCGTGCAACAGGGCATTACTATTGGCCTTATTTGGCCTCTTAATGCATGATTGGTTTGATATTGTGTAGTTTGTTTTTTGTATTGTATCAACAATATAAAAGCACATCAAATTTTAATGCAAAATTGTAAAAAATAATGTTGGAATATTGGCATTCATGGTCGACTGTGTTTTTAAGATCATTTAAATATAAATAAAAATAAACTTGGTTATGAAGCTGTTTAAAATGTTTTAATACCAAAATGTTGTAACGCCCAATTCACATTGTGTTTTCCTGTTTGTTTGCCATTTCAGCGGATAACGTTTTGTTGTCAGAGGATGGGAAAGATTCATTTCTGTGTGACTTTGGTCAGTCAGAACGATCGGACAAACAAGGACGTAGTTATTGTCAGGGTAAGTCCACAGGATCATTGCATACTCCAAATTCACATTTCTGTTAAGTAGAAATTGACATGGATTCTATGTTTGTTTAGGACTGAAAGGCACGGAGACTCACATGGCACCTGAAGTGGTGCTGAATGAACCCCGCTCTTCAAAAGCAGATATTTGGAGTAGCTGCTGTATGCTTTTGCACATGCTCAATGGCTGTCATCCATGGACCCGCTACTATTCCCGCCCACTCTGCCTTAAGGTACACCATCATCTAAATGTGCATTGAAGTAATATGTAGATTTTTATAGCACCTTAAAGTGAACATATATTTCTCATGTATGTATGGTCACAGATTGCGAAAGAACCTCCACCACTTAGAGAAATCCCACCAGATTGCAGCTCCCATACTGCTGATGTCATAAAGGCGGGACTGCAAAAAGATCCGAACCAACGATCATCTGCCAAAGACCTCATTTATAAAACTGCTAAAGCACTCCAAGAAGGTACTATAAAAATACATGTTATGTGTATGCATATATGTGTTAGAAAAACCCCAAATGTAAAACAATCAAAAATCAATGAATTTGCAGTTGGAGGACTCCGCAGCCCGACAAGAGGAGGAACATATCAGAAACCGTTGGAAAAGCCAGATGAACCTGACTCCGCCCATTTGACCACACCCACCACATCCCAGTACACCGCTTCCTCTCATAGCTCTGAGCTGCAGTGGATGAGCTCAGAGCAGAAGAGGAGAGATGGTGCCGAGAAGGAAAATGAGAAAAAAGATGAGGTGACACCGTGGAAACAGACAGAGGAGAGAAGAGATGATAGTCATTCTCCTCCTCAGTCGCTGTTTCAAATACAAGCCCCATCACAAGAGCCACAGATTTCCTCACTATTTATAGATTTCTACCTGAGCAGTCTTTCCCAACCTCACCCTCCTGAGCTACAAGAGCAACTGCTGTCACGCCTGAGTAGTGACTGCATGTCTGCAAGAGAACACTGGGAGAAGAAGGTAAACAGCACTAGATGGCAAAATCTGAATGTTGATTTTAAAATACCCTGTAATTCACACCACCTAATAAATACATGATAACGATGATGTCATTGTCATGTCCTCTCATCTTGTTGCTTTTCAATCTCTTTGGTTTACTGTAGGATTCAGGACGCTGGTCAGACAGCCTCGGCGATGACTTCAGCTCGGGCGTGTTTTCCTACAACAGTCAACAGGATGGCCAAAGCTTCAACAGAGAATGGCTCATCCCTGCGCACAAGCCCCCTCCCCGGTGCTTTGAGGGTGTGTATACCGGTCCTAGAAAGATATTTGGAAGAATGTTAGCAACTGAAATTGACAATGGAAGTAGAAGAAATATGTAATTTCTTTGTTATGTTAAGCACAAATCAGATATTTTGAGGTATTTGGAAAAGCCGTATTTGGAAAATCTAAGTTGCTTTCATTTTTCTATAAATCTTTTTTGTGTTCAACAGAACAAAGAAACTTATACAACTTGAGGTTGACTAATTCACAACCGAATTTTCATATTTGGGTGGAGTAACACTTTAAAGAAATGTAAACCACCAGTACATCCAAAAAGCCAGATGTTATTGTGACAGGTTCACATACTTGTTGGGATATTTTACACTGACATCAGATATGTTGGCAGGGATATTTGTATCATACTCATGTCTGTTCTTTGTCTGTTCAGGGGTGGATGTTTACGTCAGAGACTTCAATGGGAAATGCTTTCATATTCGGGAGACTCCCAGAGTTAAAGTTGGCCACATTGCAAGAGGAATCAGTGATCAGGTATAAATTCTGAGTGTCATGCATCCTACACATACATTACCTTTTTAGTTTACAAGTATGTACCACTTTTCTTTCTTTTGCAGATCTCAGAGAAAGTGTTCAGTCTCCAAACTGAGCATGGTTGCTCCGTGGCCCATGAGAAGGAAGTTGTAGAAGGCAGCCTATTCTTGCGTTGTGTCCCTGCTCCTGACTGCAGCCATTATCATGAGAAAGGAAATCCCCCTTGCTGCAACATGCCATGGAGCTGGAGGATCAGAGATGGACTTCTTGAGACCAGAGACTGATCTGTTTCAAAAATCTTCCGTCTGTTTTCATTGTCATACATAACATTGTGTTATTATTGATTAACAATATTACGAATTTGCAATTTGTTGACTGTTCTTTTTTTAGCTTGCATCATGAGCCTGCATTAAACAGATACAAGACCTATTTTTTAGGCCTTTGGTAAATGAAGTAAATGCCTTAACCCCATGTCTATAGTGGGCTATACATGCCATTATTAAAGCTCCTCATCACACTGTATAATATTTTCAGTTATACATTTCTGAAAATGACACTGCCTTATCCCCAAGTTTTTATGAATTACATGAAAGTGTCTGTATCTTATTACTGTATGGCCAGCTTGAAAATGCATTTATAGATGCAGATCCAGGTGTTTTTATATTGTTTGTCTGTGTTTTATCATTCTTGTTTAATAAAAGGAAACATTCTTCTTATTTTGGCAGTTGTCTCATTTATTTGTGATTTCAGTTTTCAGAATTGACTTTTGTCAAAAACATGTTAAATGTACAGACAGACTGATAATATAGAATATATTTGTTAATCTACATTTGACACTGACTTTGGATATCTGACCAGTGAGGAAAATGATCAAGGTTCAATGGAGAAAGTAAAGAAACCACCAATGCAAATAATTTATGTTAAGAAATTTAAGTATGACACAATTAAAACCTCCCCAATCTCGTCTGCAAAAAAAGATACTTTGAAGTATGTTTGGAACTGGCATCCATTCACTTGCATGTATTTTTTATGAAAAAAGTGAAAGGGTGCCACTGCTGTTTAGTTACCAACTTTTTAAAATAAATTCTGGACCGTGGAAAAAATAGGGGGGAAAAGGGTGTGTAAATTATATTTTTCATTTTTGGGCAATCTATCATTAGAAGTATATGCTTAAAAGCTGAAGTACAGTGGAATAAAAAGTATTTATTTAACAACCTGTTTGTAGGAAAAGCTTTTAATAGTATTATATAATATATAATTTATAAAACTATTTAAAGAATGTAGAAAACAGGCTTATTTTTCTTAAATGCAGAAATTCTACAAAGAGATTGACAAGCAATATCACACAAATGCACATCATTGAAATTGAAATCCATAAAAACATTTTATTGTTTCATTTTACATCTTGCAAAACAAACTCATGGGCTCACAGTACATAGACTTCCTTAGGGTGCACAATTCATACCAATGTACAAAGATTTAGAAAAAGATGAAAAAGTGGTGGCTAGTATTATAAAAGGCCAAGGCACTGTCAACAAAAGAATCAATTAAAAAAAGAAAATGATACCTGGATCAACCAACCAAAAATAAAAGAAAAAAAAAAAAGAGCAATTGAAGGTAGCACTCTAGGTTTGACTACCCAACATTAAAAATACAGTACTGAGAAGACTTTGCTGAGAAGAAAAGCTCATCAACAAGTCCAAGATAATAGTCTTTCTGGATATTACAAATGCACACAATCCCTTCGGTGGTATTCTTGCGTGTTTGCACCAGCTTGAGCAGAAAACAGCAATTTATTCAAGTATCACGCGTGATCTTTCTATATCTTTGGAGAGCATGGCAGGTAACTCATGTGTCTGATTTGGAAATGATTTGGTTATGTAAAAAACGGCTCAGAAATATTAATCCAAGAGTCACCAGTACTGTTCCTCCATGTTATAGAAAAGAGCTCATTGCTCATGATAACTTTGACATACCCATGTACAACCACTATGAGGACAGGTGGTATTCAAGTGCCCAAAATGCTGTTTCAAACACCACATTTATGTTTGGCTAATCCGTGCACCTTCTGATGCACACACCAGACTTCAGAATAGACATTTATATTAGCGGAGACTATGACAAAAATGGAAGAGAGAAATGATGAGGAGAGGAGAAATTCAAATACCAGCAGAATACACCCTGAGCCCATTCCTATTCTTTCAGATCATAGACAATATGCTTAAGACATTTAGAATTGACAAGTATTCAGCAATTATAGCACAATTATAAATCCATATAAAATTCCATTTTAATTTCTTATATGCACAGTTTGTATCACTGAAGGAAACTAACAAAGAATATAAGATCCTAAGAAAATTCAGTCTCAAGAAAAGGCAATAAATTATATCAAATACCCAATTTATTTCGTAACTTGTCCTATATACCCATAACCCCAAACAAAAGATAAATACCTAAAATGCCTAAACCTGAATTTAGGAATTAATCTCTTATTTTTTATCAGTGCAAATATTACAGAGATTGATGTATAGACGAGTAAGGCCACAGGCTCAGGAGTAACAAGAGTGAATCCAAACATCTACATCATGCTTGACATCATCTCTCTTTCTTTCTTTCTTTCTTTCTTTCTCTCACTTCCTCGCTCGCCTGCCCTCTCTTTCACCCTCTTTTTTAAAATGATACCACATTCAACTCTCGCATTACTCTGTCTATTCCTCATTCCCCTCATCTTTCTGTTTCCTTTTGCTGGTCTGTTTCATACTCCATTCAATGTCTTTACTCTCTCTGTCTTCTCTCTCTCACCATCTTCCTCTTATTCCCAACTTCACATTTTGCGGATCACAAGCACAGTGGTAAGAACTCCAGCCAAAAACACCCCAATGGTCTGCCATGTGGGGGTCCCGAAGTAAGAGCGAATTCCATCCTAGGGTGAAAATGGGTACATTTAACATTAAAAGAATGAAAGACCTGACATATTGTAGTCTTATAAATTACAAAACCAAAACATTCTCTGCCTTAAACATTCCAAATATTTCTAAGTGATACATCTCTAGTTTTTAATATCAATATCTAATTTATAGGACTACCCGTCAGCTTAATTTCATTGTAGGATGTGTGAAAATGTCACATTGACATGCACTACAAATTTTAGGAACAGATTGTGTAAGGATGTGACTTACCCATCCACCCTGTTCCCTGATCCAGTTAATCACATGGTCCTTAATGTAGGACATGGTCCAGTTGATGATGGTACTGATGATTTCAGGAATCCTTGTTGAAATAGCCTGTAAGCGAAAGAGGATAATCTTAAATAATAAAACCAAACCACATCATTGTGTTGAAACAATACAATAGTGAGCAGGTCCCGCGTCGTCTTTACCTTAATGACAAGACGACATGCAAAGTAGAAAAGCGCCACCACCCTGCCCCAGTTGAACTTCCCATCAGAGAAAATCTCGAGGGCCACTTTGATAAAGACATCTTTAGTAGGGGAAAGACCAGAGTCGTTCAACATCCTAACACGAAACGACAACGACAAAGGCAATGCATTATGATCAATAAGTTGAATCACAATGACATCCAGTGGGCATTTCTGAGCACAACAGGATATAACAAATATGCTTGAGATCCTCTAAACACACTTTACCTCTGCAGCTGCACATTTCCATCCAAATCATCTCCAATTTGCTGCAAACACTGTGCCAGACGTTTATGATTCGGGTCACACAGCTCCACCGCACCCAGCTGATTTCGGGTTATCTCAGCATCACTGGCACCATAGCGACTAACACGCTCGTACACGAAGCTGGGAGAGAGGGGTGAGATGACCGAGGTTATAGAGTACAACAAAGGAACAAATAGGACACGACAGATGTGGATCTGACATGAGACGACACATACTTGTTAAGAAGCGCAGCTCCCAAGTCTAATATTTGGTCATTGCCATTGCCTGCAGACACACAAAAGGGATGAGATTCTACTTTCACCAACAAAACACACTGCAATCAGAGCTTCACACGAATGTCAGACGGCCGTGGCATAGTCTGGACATTGTCTACAGCTTGGCAGGAGGGATTTTAAAAGCATGGTGGGGTTGACTCAGCAGTGTATGTATAATTCAACACATTTGGTTTCAGTTTCCTGTTGAGCTAAGATGCAAAGAAACTAATATGCATGAGCCGTCATATACAAACATGAGTGCTTTGAGGCTAAACAATTCCCAAGTGCCCAAAATATGAATAAGACCTTAAAGCACACTTAAGATGCCACACAGAAAATACTAATAAATAAATAACCATGATATATTGTTAGTTCTGTAGATGTTCCAGGGTGATGCAATTAATATAGAGTGTAGAAAATATTAAAAAAAATTAAATATCAAATGTAAGTTTGTGTGGTATACGTCATCGCCCCCCCCCCCTGTTGAATATGGAAACACATCCCTGTGATGCGTGTGAGCAGCCCCCCCCTCCCCTGAAACGATGATGTCACCTCTTCCAGAAATCAACAACATCTCGGTATCGAGCATGTGAGCAGAGGCTGTGTCCCAAAACCGAGTCAGCTCCCTACATCGAGTTTTTAGGGATCACGTGAACCTTTATGACAAAACCCACATTCACGATGCTTGAATGATACTAGAATTGTTCATTTGATGCTAGTCAGCTTAACATCTTTACAGTGAGCCAGTTCGATGTTATTGACGTGTAACTATAAGTTTGATTTAATTATTAAATCTTCACAGATGACGTCAGATCGGGAGGATGATCGGTATGTGTACGGACATGTTCCCACAGCGGTGTGTTGTGACACCGGACGGTTGTGAGCAAACACCGTTTACGTGATAAACAAACATTGTGATATCGATCAGAGCACCCGATCCGAACATCTGTCGGGCTTTTGTGTCACAGATAAGAAATCGAGAATCAATCGACATTTAGACATTAAAGCAACACTCACCCGTATCGCCTTCAGCCGACGGCGCTGCCATATTAGCATGAGTTTATGAGACTGCTGCCGCTTCCTAGTGACGTAGACACTCTGAGAGGAAGTGAGTCATCATGTGCTGGTGCTGGCCAGTGGATTTCTATTTCTGCATAAAAATGTCAACTGTATGATTTTTTTAAACTTTGTTGTTTTATATAAAAGTAAAATGGATTGTTGTTAACTTTTATATTTTTCATGGAAAATATCTTATGCATAAATAAAAGTTTGCTTATGTATTTCAAAGTGTATTTATTTATGTATTTATTTATTTAGAAATGTTTATTTTCTAGTGCAAGGCAAGAACAATGTTGTTTTGTTGATTTATTTTGTCATATAGCCCCACCATCACATCATTTAAAATAGTCCTTGAGAAAATGTGAAACTTTGTTGATTTTTATTATTTTTTCAAATTCTCTTCCTTTTCTTTGTCTTTCTTTCTACTTTTTTAAATATTACTTTTGTGCATACTTGTATGCATTCTTTACTGATATCATTTACATTAATTGCACACTTTGTATTGACATTCTTTACATTAATAACCAAATCATGATGCAGATGTTGTTGGATTGTAGTTTAAATAATAATATGATGTTGAAATTGAAAAGTATTGTTTGTGGTTTTGGTTTGTTTGTAAAGACGAGGACTGTTCACATTTATCTGTTCTTTAATATAATAAACACATGTTGGTATTAGGCTCTAAAGGAAAGCTTTTCTTATGGGATGTAAAGCTTGGCAGAATTATTTTAATACAATAAGACATAACATCAATATCACAGTCTTTGCATTGTAATAGCATGTCATTGAGCACATCATTTGAGTTTATAAGTTTGGTATCGACTAATCAAATCTGTTTACATTATGACATTGCAGTGCATTTGACAGATACATATAAAGTCTTTAAGTCTGTGATGACGTACATGTGATGTCATCCTGTATATATATTGCTCATTGAGTTTTTTGTCATCACATTGCAGCCCAAGACAGCCCACATTATGGGTTATTTATTGGTTTATTTCAAAGAAACAGTAGAAATCTTGAACTGAAACAAGCCACTAATGTTCCAAAAACAACAAAACTGAAAATCAGCACATTTGTACTTTAACCAGTTAATTAAAAGTGTTTTTTAATACAGAAAAATCATAACTGTATTGCATTATATTCCATAACTCTATTTTGTACCCTTTTTATTGTCAGAAAAATATCCAGAAAAAGTACATGCCAGAAGATATTATGATAGAATATAATTATTAATAAAATTATCATGTATAGACAGTTTATGTTACATAGTAAAACAGTTTAAAGGGCTTTGACATTGTGAAAACTAACAATAAAGTCCAGATATTCTTTAATGTATATACATTCTTTACAAATTATCCTTAAATAATTATATATAGGTCTAATAAAGTTTAAATCTGAATCCCAGAAAGTTCTCCTCAGCTCCGCCTACATTGTGTCGTCACATCCGGAAAGGACCTCTCTTGCGTCTGTCTCGCGCATGTGTAGTTCTCTTTACGGCTCGGCTTCCAAAGATGGCGGACACACAGGTACTACAGCTGGAGCAGCGTGGTGATTAAAACGTGTTATATTTCATGTCAAACTAAAGTTCAAACCATCAAGTTCTCATTCATAACTTTATATCAAGACTTCATTAACTGGTGTAACATAATTGTCCATATTTAGATTGTAACAGGTTCATGTTATGCATTGTTTAGTGGAAACTCTGGCTACTTAGTTTGTGTAAACAACCAAACGCAATGTTTTACAAATCCTAAAACAACCCTGAACATGTTTAGGCTTTCTAGTGTGTGTGTGCGCGTGCGTGTTTTTTGGTTGTGTGCGTGTGTGTTGGTTGTGTGCGTGTGTGTTGGTTGTGTGTGTGCGTGTGTGTTGGTTGTGTGTGTGCGTGTGTGTTGGTTGCGTGCGTGTGTGTTGGTTGTGTGCGTGCGTGTGTGTTGGTTGTGTGCGTGTTTTTAACTTATTTGTAAATGTATTTTAGCTTTTCTTCTGCAAGTCATTCATGTCCTGTAACTGAATATATTGTGTTTCAGAACGAGAGGGCTTATCAGAAACAGCCCACCATCTTGCGGGTACTGACAGGTGAAAGCAGTGGCAAAGAGAAGCTCCCACGTTACCATAGAAACATTGGTTTGGGCTTCAAAACCCCCAGAGAGGTACAATTGTGTTCATAAAAGTGCCAGTTTTCTTGCAGATGATGTTTTTTCTCACGATGGTCTTCCTAAACTCTTTGAGGATACTGCCTTTGGCATTACTGATGCAGTTAAATGTGTTTATTTGTGATCTTTACTCCATTCAAAAGATTCATGTTCTCATTTTTGCTTCCTCAGGCAATTGATGGCACTTACACTGATAAGAAATGCCCCTTTACTGGAAACGTGTCCATCAGAGGCCGGATTCTATCTGGTGAGTATGTGTCATTGAACCTTTCTACACAAAGTTTCGGGACGCAAATGATGCTTTTCTCACGATGGTCTTCTGAGCCCTTGGGGTTTTGAGGATAGTGCCTAATGGCTTTACTGATGCCTCCCAGTGTCCCAACATTTTTTTTTTTGTAAACTGCAATGTCGTGCAGGTGTGTTTGTGCTGACCATCTGTTTTTAACACATGATTTACTGAATTTTATCTGGTTATAGGTGTGGTGATTAGAATACAGAGGAGTATCGTCATCAGGCGTGGTTCTGCTTTACGTTTTCCCTACTCTCCTAGGTGAACTTCGTGTAAGTATCAAAGGCCACTTTGATAGACATCTTTATAAGACTGAAGACCAGAGTCTGTCAATATTCTTACACTAAACACAGTGCCATCCAGTGGGCATTCCTGAGTACAGCAGGGAATAAAAATTTTAATCAAAAAAGGGAATATTAATTTACCTCTAAAGGTGCACATTTCCATCCAACTAGTCTACAGTTTGCTACATACACTGCAAGATGTTTGTAATAGTCACACAACTCCACCGCACCCAGCTGACTGTAGGTTATTTCGGCATCACTGTAGCCATAGTGAAAGAGATAAACTGTCCTAAACAGCTCCCTATTCACTATATAGTTCAAATGTCGGGTGCAAGACATTTTGTAGTCCTGCCTGACTTCTGAGGGAACAACTTAATTCTCTACATTTGTTCGCTACTTTTTTTTAATCTACAATACATTCTGATTTTGAGTGTACAACCAATGTAAACTCACTGAAGCATTATTTCCCACAACCCAACGTGAACCGATGATAGAGACTGGATTTTGTGAATACGAAGTTTAAAAAAACGAAAGGTTGATTTTTAGTAGTTGTTTCCTAATTGTTTGAATTCTATTTTATATTTATTTTATGAACTAATGAATGTGACGATTGTTTTGTGTTCTCTCTTTAAATAAAATATAAACATGACAAGTGTTTTTGTTTCTTTTAATGTCAAACACAAAAAACATGACTGCACACCGTGCAATTCATAAAACAAATAATTATATATATATATAATAGATGGCGAGCCATATTGTTGTAGACTCTGGCTCATGCTATAAACGTCGGCATCTGAATTATTCCTCTTGTTCACTCCTTTCTCATATAGTACACTCAACAGTAGTACACTTTATCGGAATCAGTGGGTGGTTTTTAGATAAAGTAAAAGGAATTATGCTTGGCTTATGGAAATTGTGAATAGTTATACATGAAATAATGGAAAGTCTTGGTAAATGGTCATGTTATAGTTTGGGTGTCACAGATCTGATTTTGAAGTGTGGTGGGGTAACTTAGCCTTTTACGTATAATTTAACAGAGACAATGAAACTGAAATGAGATATGTTAGAGACAAAAAATCTCAATCGGACTGTCAGAACATTTCTAAAAAGTAAAACAGGACAACATGGCCTAAATAACATACAACTAAACTTGAATTTAGAAAAAAATATATACAACAGTACAGGCTTTAAACCGTATGCAGAAGTTTTGGGGCATCATCAGATATCAACAGCTGTTGTGTTACAAATACACAACACCTCAGGTAGTCAGTTCACTGGATTAAAAGATATCCAATGTTGCAGTAAATCATGAAATTTTAAAATAAGAATCCAGTCTTAATTACAACCACGTTAAAGAAATAAATACAAATACAACCCTTTAATAAAGTCTTTTTTTGTTGTTGAGAGAATTCATATTTAATATGTCAGCAACCTCTAAGATGATTATGGATAAACGTCCCTGGGATTTGTTAACAACACCCCATCTCCATTGACACACTATATGTCATATCTTCCACAAATCAACATTATTCCTTTAAACTTTACTATCTTGTTTGACAGGATGTCATCAAAAGGCCGATGATGCTGAACTCAGGTTTAAATAATAACATGGTGTAGAAAAGGAAAACAATGTGTGTGTGTTTTTGGCTTGTTATACCCTCTCTCATGTAAAGATTTATAATTCTCACTGTATACATTGAAGCGTTCTTTTATATGATATGATATAATGTCTCATATAACACCTGATAAGTGCTACAGACTGATCGACTCCATGTCACTGTGTAGAATAAATATAAACATTATACAAGATTCACTTCATGACCGGACTTAGTGAAATAAATCAACTTTTTAGAAATATTCAAATTATATGACCAGCACTTGGATTTAAAGCCCTAAAGGAATGATTAAAAGAATTATTGTAATTAAAGGGATGTAGTCAATATTTTTATTTATTATTATGATAATACTTTATTATTTTCTATAAATCTTATACTGAAATAATATATTTTTTTAATATATATACTTTTTCTATAAACCTTATCCTGAAATATTATTTTTTATTATTATTTAATATATATGCTTTTTTCTATAAATCTTAACCTGAAATATTAATATATATTTTGTATCATTATTTAAGATATTTTTTTCTATAAATCTCCACTTAAAATAATCATATAAAAATTTAAATCTGAATCGCAGAAAGTTCTCTTCAGCTCCGCCTACATTGTGTCGTCACATCCGGAAAGGACCTCTCTTCCGTCTGTCTCGCGCATGTGTAGTTCTCTTTACGGCTCGGCTTCCGAAGATGGCGGACACACAGGTACTACAGCTGGAGCAGCGTGGTGATTAAAACGTGTTATATTTCATGTCAAACTAAAGTTCAAACCATCAAGTTCTCATTCATAACTTTATATTAAGACTCCATGAGTAGGAAATGACGTAATTGACCGTTTGTAGGAATAATAATAAGCTTATTTTGTCCTCGGGTGAAGAGCATTGTCGGGCGGAAACTCACGCGGCCTAGTCTGTCAGACCAACAACATTCTTAAAACATGTCATCGTTTAAGCAAGTCTTAAAATGTCAATCTTAAGTGATGTTTAAGCAGCTTAACTGAGTTTACATGGTTAAATTAATCTCACTGACAGACAGAAGAACTTTATTTATATACAGGGGTTACACACACACACATGGGCAGCATTTATCTTGTGTAGAAAAAGATTTGGCTGCATATTTTGTTCTTTGTGTTTTCTTATATTTCCATTTGTGTATTTATGCATTCATGTCCTGTAACTGAATATATTGTGTTTCAGAACGAGAGGGCTTATCAGAAACAGCCCACCATCTTCCAAAATAAGAAGCGGGTACTGACCGGTGAAAGCAGTGGCAAAGAGAAGCTCCCACGTTACCATAGAAACATTGGTTTGGGCTTCAAAACCCCCAGAGAGGTACAATTGTGTTCATAAAAGTGCCAGTTTTCTTGCAGATGATGTTTTTTCTCACGATGGTCTTCCTAAACTCTTTGAGGATACTGCCTTTGGCATTACTGATGCAGTTAAATGTGTTTATTTGTGATCTTTACTCCATTCAAAAGATTCATGTTCTCATCTTTGCTTCCTCAGGCAATTGATGGCACTTACATTGATAAGAAATGCCCCTTTACTGGAAACGTGTCCATCAGAGGCCGGATTCTATCTGGTGAGTATGTGTCATTGAACCTTTCTACACAAAGTTTCGGGACGCAAATGATGCTTTTCTCACGATGGTCTTCTGAGCCCTTGGGGTTTTGAGGATAGTGCCTAATGGCTTTACTGATGCCTTCCAGTATCCCAACATTTTTTCTTTTGGTAACTAATGTCTTGCCCATCTGTTTTAACACATGATTTACTGAATTTAATCTGGTTATAGGTGTGGTGACCAAGATGAAGATGCAGAGGACCATCGTCATCAGACGTGATTACTTGCATTACATTCGCAAGTATAACCGCTTTGAGAAGAGACACAAGAATATGTCTGTTCACCTCTCTCCATGCTTTAGGTAAACATTTTCTGTGCTCTGTGCTTTTGAGAACTTAGTTGTTTCTCCAGACATGCTTTAAGTTGAGAGCTGCAAATGATGTTTTTTTCACGATGGTCTTCCAAGTCTCAGGCTCTGACGACACTGCCTTAAGGCATCACTGATGCAGCATTAGATGTTGATGAGATGCTGCTTTGCAATACCTGTGAATGATTTTTAAACCCATTTCATTAATGTTTTATTTGTTTATAGGGACGTGACTGTCGGTGACATTGTTACGGTTGGAGAATGCCGACCCCTTAGCAAGACTGTGAGGTTCAATGTCCTGAAGGTCACAAAAGCAGCTGGTGCCAAGAAGCAGTTCCAGAAGTTCTAGAACTGTGGTTTTTCCAACATGGCTCCTCTGTATTGTTAAAAGGAAAAATAAAAATGTTCTCTAAAATGTCTCTTACTGGTTTTTCAACAGTACAGACTGTCAGTGTCTTCTGTATTAAACTAAACACAAGCTCAATGTGCTTAAAGGCCCTAAGCACTGTTTGGTAACTTTACTCCCTTTGGTTCAATGTGTAAATGCAGGAGCAAGGTTGAAGAAAATGCTTTTCTTTATTAACAACTGTGATACATTTGCATCTTGAAGAGGAGTAATCATTGCTGTCTGAGACTTAATATTGTTATACTCATAAATCTCAGACTCGATGGAATTCAGATACCTCATTCAAGCAAGGTATTGTTTCTTCTCTAAAATGCAAAACCTTAACATTAATTCAGATTAATTTATTTGAAATATGCTTTTATTAAAAAAACATTATGCAGTAGTCATTTATCACTGCAGAGTTTACAGGGTTAAAGTGTCCTCAAGTACACTTCACTCATTATCTTCTGTTAGTGGGATTTAAACCTGCAACCTTCTTAGAACTGTCCCATAATGTATAGTGTCAACGTTTAAGAACCCTTAAAAATACCTAAAATCCATCCCCTGTAAGCCAATTTGTGTAGATGTAGTGGGCTCTCTGTCTAGTATCGATAGGCTCAAGTTAAACTGGCATTACTGTCTTTTGTAGTTTTATTCAGTAACAAACTTTTTTTTATTTAAAAGTTGGGAACTGAACAACCGGGGAAGTAAATATGTGCCAGTCCCTCAACATTCTACAAAATCTTTTTGTGTTTTTCAGAAGTTAATATAGGTTTAAAAAGCAAGGATCGTAAGTAAATGAATTGTAACTTTTAAGCAAACTTCCCTTCAACTCCATCTGTTTCTGTTGTGTGAATCCTTATTTGTAAATGTCTTCGAGGAAACCGAAAGAGAAGAAAGAAATGACCAGTAAAAATTCCCATCTCAAATTCAAAAAGTAAACTACAGAAACTGAAGAAGAATATATGCTGAGCAAATGGTATATTTAAAGGTTACTCGATACATAATTTTTTTTTAACCCAATTCCTGCTTCTTTCTATATTCTGTCGGGTTCAGCTAACATTCACTGTTTATACTTTATTCATTTCTAACCAAAATTACTTTTTCCAGATCACCAGAAAAGCGGTGAGCACTCCAGCTAGGAACACCCCCGTGGCCTGCCATGTGGGGGTCCCAAAGAAAATCCCATCCTGAAGGAGAAATGTTGAATAAAGTCACGTATAATACACTCACCAAAAGTTACATTCACTGTAATACTAGACGTTCCTGTAAATCATGCTCTTTTGAAGGAACTTATTTTTGAGGAAGTGGCTTACCCATCCACCCTGTTCCCTTATCCAGTTTATCGCATGTTCCTTAATGAAAGATATGGTCCAGGATATGATGGGACTGATGATTTCAGGTTTCTTTTGAAGAAGAGCCTGTGAGAATACGAGAAGAACGCTAAGTTAAATCCAACCAAAACAATGCTTTGTAACAATATAATACTGAGCAGGTCAAGTGTGTGCTCACCTTGACGATAAGTCGATATGCAAAGTAGTAAAGTGCCACCACCCTGCCCCAGTTGAACTGCCCATCAGAGAAAATCTGAAGGGCCACTTTGTTAAAGATGTCTTCAGTAGGTTGAAGACAAGAGTTGTTCAACATCCTAACACAAAATGACCACGACATGCAATATGCTCATTAAACCACAATCCAATGTGCATTTCTGAGTACAAAGAAGAGGAACAACAAAAACATTTTCCTGGCACTCTTTTAAGCACAACTTACCTTTGCAGCTGCACATTTCCTTCCAAGTCATCATGGATTTTCTGCAAACACAGTGCTAGACGTTTGTGATATGGATCACACAGCTCCACAGAACCCAGCTGACTCCGGGTAACCTCAGCATCACTGTCTCCATGGCGACAGACTTGTTCATATACATAGCTGTGAGAGAGGGGTCAGATGACTGAGATAACGAAGAACGACTATTAAACACATACAAATGATAACCAAAATCTTAAGTAGAAACTTACTTTTTGAGAAGTGCAATTCCCATGTCTAGTTGTGGGTCAACGCCTTCAATGCAAGAAATTAAATTTGAATTACTTTTGATGACAAAAAAAATGAGATTTTACATTCTTGAACATTATTGAGTGTGGCTTTAAAAACAAAAATAAACGTTTGAAAAAACTCTTAAAAATAAGTGTCATATAACAAGAAAAAGAAAATAAACAGGACAAAACAAATATGTATTTAACATCTGTTACGCATATGTGTTACACAATAAAAAGTCTTTATTTTATAAACAGTTATTCATTCAAGCAGATGGTTTCATTCAAAGCCACTCACAAAATGAGGAACAATGGAAGTAGGGGCAAAAACAGCAAAATATTAATTTAAAGCCAAAGTTTAATAGAATTTAGCATTTAACCTGCTGGGCACAGTCCAGAGGAGAGTGATCACTTAAAGAGACACTTACCTGTAAAACCTCCAGCTGACAGTCCTGCCATGTTCGCATGAATACGCATTTACTTAAAAAACAGTTTAAATTGATCTATAAGAAAGCCCCTCCCGTAAAGACAGTTGAGCCAATGAAATTTGAGAATCAGTTCCATGGTGACAATATCATGGTGCATAGCAGCTCCAGCCAGAGGCATCGGACATTTTTTGGCACACTTGGAATGCAGAAGTAACCTTTTTCAAAGTTTTCATCATGTGATGTACTGTTTAATATATTTACTGTGTTTAGTTGTGGTGACAGACAATTATGAATCCTTTATATTAACATCCATTACACTAATATCAGTCTATGAGACTGATCCAGACAGAAATTTAAGGCAAAAGGCAAGCAGGAGTAACTCAACACAAGTCCATTCCTTTGCTTTCGTCATGTGTGTGTTCTCTTTTGTACTAGGCCACCCAACTTGTACTATCTGTACTTGTGTTATCTCTGTCCAACTTCACATGTTGCGGACACCAGAAAAGCAATGAGAACTCCTTCGAGGAAGACCCCAATGCTTGGGGGTCTCGAAGTAAGTGAAAATTCCCACCTGGTAGATTGATGTCAAATAAAAACCGGGCAGTTCTTTTCACTGACATGGTCTTTTGGTACATAATTGTTTTTGAGTTGATCATTTTAACTTATTGTAAAGATTTCTTTAAACTATTATAAAACAAAAACAAATTCCTACTTGCTATTGGTCTAAGATAGCCCAAGCAAATATTGCTTACTTTACATGTCACATGGTCAATAATGCATTCTTTACAAGAATTGACTGTAAGAACATTAGACATCAACTCAAAACAATCCATTACAGTAATATGATACTGAGTAGCTGCTTTGTGTTCTCACCTTCATCACAAGTTTACATGCCATGTAGAACAGTCCCAGGACCCAGCCCAAGTTAAATCCATCACTGAAAATCGCATGGGCCAAAAATTTGAAGGTCTGTTCCGCTGAAGACCAATGAGAGACCATCATCCTGTCCAAAAGGCTATTACAAAATCACAATGCACAATGCTCAGAACGTATCGTCATCAAGTGGAGATTTCTTAGCCCAGCAGGACACAAAAACAACAGTTTTTGTTATGTTTTTATATCAATCTATATATATAATATAATAGCGAACGCTGACGCCGCAATTTGTTGCAAGAGCTGTGAAGGCCGGTGATGGTCGGGGTCACACAACTCCACCTCACCAAGCTGTCTTTTAGCAATATCACTATAGCAATATCACAATAGAGTCAATATCACTATAAGGTGCCTTTGAGACTTCTCCATTTCCCCCCCAAAAAGCTAAGTTTTCCATTGAACTTCATATTCATTGTATTAAGTATATGTTATGCTGTTAGAAATGTATGTTGGTCAAGCTCCCACAGTTTTTATAAATTAACTGCAAGCAGTTCACAGCAAAACATGTCCTCCCTGTCATGGACGATTTCAAAGCCGAATAAATACATAGTAATTACATAGTGTTTATAAAATGTACATTTTCAGAAAACTATTAAGTCACTTTCTCAACAATATATTTTAGTTAATGGGAAAAGTATTTGGATAATAATGAAATTATGGCAAACTATTTGTTTCGAGAGTTGCACTTTCTTTTTCTAAATAAAATCTTACAACAAAGACATCTGGTCAAACTTTCAAACAATACTATTTGGCCCTCATTTGTTTATAAAGGAATCACAGAAACGATTTTGGTAACTTGTAAAAATCATTTGTTTATTTTCATACAGCGTGAAAATAACAGGGTGGACAGTGACATGACAGAATGGACCCTTGGCATAACAGGGTGGACACGCTGTGAAATGTCATTGAATGGCCTCAAAAATGCAAGGAACAATACAAGAAAATTATGTAAAATAATGCCCTCACCCATGTAAGGGGAAATTACCAGTTAATCTACTTTAACTCTACTTCAGCATTGCAACCTCAGAGGTGACAAATCCATTCCTAGATAAAGCTAAGGGAAATGAGTGACATGACCAATATAATGAGGAACAACAACAGAGAAAAAAATTTGATTCTTTCTGAGAGTGGCATTTCTGATGAAGAGTTCCTCATCCATGCCATTGCCTTCAGAAACGAGAAATAAAAATAAAAGAAACATTTCTTATTTTTTTGCATTCTTGAACATTGTAATACAAATGTCTGGAGCATGGTTGTAGATGTACACAAAAAAGAACAGGTGTGGTTGGACACATCAGCATTTGTATAGTGTTGCACATGTATGTTCCGTGGTCCTGAACTTCTTGTGGTTTTCTGCCCTGTTAGAAGGACAGGACCATGTCAGCCCCATGTCTTGTGTTTGTGTTGGAAGCACACGGCCATTGTGCCTTTGTGCCATGTGCTCTCCTGTCTTGTCTCTCTAGCTCTACTAAAGTTCAGGCCTTCACCTGTTTCCCTCGATGCCTGCTTTAGTTTCTTCCCTGTTTAAAGCCCTTGTGTTTTCTGTCCTGTGCTGGATCATTTGTATACCTTGTTCCTGTCTGTTATGCACTTAAGTTACATTTAGTAAGTTTAAGTTTAGTTAGTTTTGTGTTTTTGTACTTGTTTGCCCCCTCGAGGGATTTTATTTATGTATGTTTATGTATGTGCTGCGGGCACTCTGGTTCTGTCCTCACAATTCATGAATGTATGGTTAGTTGCTGCATGATTTTTAATGTGTTAATTGTCATATAAAAATAGAAAGTAACTAAACATTTTTTTTATGAAACACCTGTCACACAAGTTAAAAATACTTATATATATTTTTAATTATTTATTTACATTTATTCATTTAGGCAGACTTTTTTTTTCAAGGCATCTTACAATATGAGGAACAATATGACGAACAATGGAAGTAACGGATAACACAGCAAAAGAACAAAATAGAGATGAATAACAGAACTGAGCACATTTGCTTAATATATATTTTATTATTATTATTTTATCATTATATCTACTATTGTCCGAAATGCACAAACCAGAAAAGAAGTTTTAGTGTCATTGTGTAAGAGGTTGATGAAGGATCAAGGGATAAGGATTCAGCTGCTCAGGCAAAAGAGATTGAACAAAATATATCAAAAAGACACTTATGTTTTCTTATGTATAACCTCCAGCTGACAGTGCTGCCATAATAAAAAGAAAATCACCTGTGAACACTTCCTTCATACCTCCTGGAAAAAGTTCTGAAACTTAAGATTTCGACTTCAAGAATGGAATGCAGATCTTCTGTAATTTGTGTTTTTAGTAGTGGGAACCAAGACAATTATAAATTATTTTAAATGCCATTACACAAACTATAAGAAACAATCGGTCTAAAATACAGATCTAAATAAAGTGCTGATGAACTCAACACAAGCCCGTTCTTCATCAGCTTTCTTTATCATTATGTTCTCTTTTGGTTGAGTTAACCCAACTATCACTGTCTATACCCGTGTCGTCAAACTGTTTGACTTTAATGGCTATAATTGAATATAAGAGAAAAAACAGTCACCAAGAGCACATGATAGAGGGGGACTCCTGTAAAATTCTTTAAAAAGCGTCTTAGGAAGCGACCTTACATTTACATTTACATTTACATTTATTCTTTGGCAGACGCTTTAACCCAATGCAACTTACAGTATTATGCAGAAGTCAATCATCACTGCAGAACAAACAGGGGTAAGATGTGTTCCTCAAGGACACTTCAGTTATTGTCTGCTGACACTTGGATTCAAACCCACAACTGTCACAATCTCTAGTTTTAAGTTGTCTTGCATTTCTATGTGTCACTTTTCCTGTATCTCTTCCTGCTGCTGTGCAGCTAATTAGCTTAACTCACTGCTATAGGTGTCTTGTTAACCTGTACCTGCTGGTCATTCTCTGAGTTCTATTTAACCGTGGGGTTTGTGATCATTCCCTGTTGGTCTGTTGTATGCACTTTTTACTAGCTGTGTTCGTACCTGTTGTTTAACAATCTTTGTTTGCACTCTGTCCAGGAGTCTCGGACAAGGACTTAATTCGTTCACTATCTCTACCAGTAAGGCTGGACATAGAGCCTCTTTGAGACAAGCACAGGGAGTGCAACGCTGTCTCCAGTTTTTGTTCACCAGGCACTTAGCCGTGCTAGATTTTGTCACGTTTATGTTTGTTTTATGGTTTCTGCCAATAAACTAATTGTTTTGCTCCGATCCGCTTTTGAGTCCTTCACCCTTGTGACAACAACCTTCTGCTTACAAGTCCAACTCTCTAACCACCACACTACAACTGACGCAAATAAAATGGATAAAGTAAAATAAAATGCAAATTCTAGTCAACACTAAATATGATCAAATATAAATACACATAACTTCACTTAGTTTAACTTCGTAATGAGCTAATTATTAACTAAAACGTGAACTAATCCGAATGCACAAGCGTCCCAATATATAAAATGCTGATTATATTGTGACGTATAAGATACATGTCATGGGTTATTCCTCTATAGGAAAGAACATATTCATGCATGTTAGATCTATGTTAACTTCTTTCCTATAAACTAAAATATGTGTCATCCCTTTGTGTCTGTGTGTCATTCCCATCCCTACCACACACACAAACATCCAGCAGATGGCGCTAGAATCACCACAGCCAAACACGCCCCTAATACACGTCACCTGTACGCGTCACAAACGTCATCTGCGTTTGAACGTGGCGGCGGTGAGATGTAAAAACAAGCAGCAGGAGAACACTTACAGGAGGTTTGTTTACATATATACAATCCTAACAAAATAAAACCCAAACATATTAATATTTCATGCGTTTGACGTCAACAACACGAATGATTAACAGAACAGACATGACAGCCGAGGTAAGACTCAACCTTAACACAATTGTGTGTTTCAATGTTGATGTGTTGTTAATGTCACTGTTTGTTTGTTAAAGCAGGCTTGTAACAAGTGGACAGGATTGTTCAACGTTGGAGAAGAGTTTGAAGATGAGGTTTGGCTCTTAAGTTTTAAAAACAATGTCATTATGCAGTTTTATTCCTAATCTCTTCCTGCTGTTTTCACTGGTAGGATTTGCTTGAAGCTGATTGGTCATCGGCCTCTTCTGAATTCTTGAAAGATGCTAACGCAGCATCCGGCCCTGCAGGAGGTTCATCAGCATCTCTCTGTGGTCCTGAGAAAACCTTGAATACCGGCTCCATCCCTAGCCATCGCTCGGCAACATCCTCCGCGTCCTCTTTACGAGCACCGGCATCGTCTCTTCAGCCGTCCTCTATCCAAGCCCCGCCGCCCCCATCGTCTCTCAGTGTCCCGCAGGGAGACCTTGGCGCTCTGGATGATTTCGACGACTGGGATGTGGATCTGGATGAATTGGATGAAAGTATTCCTCAGCTGGTTTCTCAACCACAGAAAAGTTCGGCCTCACACTTGCCAGTGGGTTGCATTTCGCCTGCGAAGCGAATGAGAGCATCGCCACCGGTGGTTTCCTCTCACGGCTCTATATCTTCAGTTCCAGCAGTGCCACGGCCTGTAATGAACCCTCCCTACACCACGGAAAGACCCACACATCTGTCCGCCCCAATGCAGATTCCAAGGCCCGTGTGGGGTCCAAGGACACCAGTCTCGCAGTTCCCCAGACCTGTGACTCCTAAACCCTTTGTTGTGTCGCCCCAAGTGCGTGCGGGTCCTTCTACACCGAGGACGCCTCTGCAACCCAGGGGTTCTCTCTTCCGCTCGGTGTGTTCGACTCCTGATCGCTCTTCCTCACTCACACCTCGACCGCTCAGTACGCCCGTTCTGACCAATCACCTGGTACAGCTGGTGTCTGCAGCCAATAAGACACCTCAGAGGCCACAGAGCTGTATGACACGAGCCAAAACGCGCCGCTTCCCTGGCCCGGCAGGTGCATTACCACAACAGGTAGAGTATGTAGCGTTGAGGAATAGTTAACCCTTAAATATATCTGTCATTTAAAACCTTCACTTTCTTCTGTAAAGTGCAAAAGAAGATATTTTGAGAAATGTCTGAGAAGTTGCAGTTGGTAGGGACCAGCGTTGTTAGCAACATTCTTCAAAATATCTTTTGATTTCTGCACAATGAAGAAAGTCATATAGGTTTGATTGAAATTTTTGACTGAATTATCCATTTCACTGACACATTTTTATTATGGGGTTGCAGGTTAGTGGGCATTGTCTCGATGACATTGTTGTGTCACTTCCTCAGACACCAGCGCATGGAGCTGTTGCTCGCTCACGATGTGAGGTACATGCACATCTTTTGCAGTCTGCACTAAACAACATGGCAAAATGTTGCCCATTTCCGGCTCTCAGACTGGAAGACGCTGTTTCTCATTATAACGGTTTTATCATTTATCTCAAAGGTCTCAAGCTCTCAAGGGAGTGAAGAAGAGGAATTCAGCAGGGGTCCGTGGGCAGTGATGAAAGCTGAAATGGGATTGGACGAGAGAAACCCCTCTTGTTTCCTGCACTCCTACAGTGTTGTCATGGTAGTCCGCAAGGTAAGCTGCCTTAGATTTTTGTGTATGCTGTGTATTTAAATAGGCCTGTATGAGTGTTATAACACTGTTATTACAGGTAGATCTTTATTAACTCCTAGATATATTTCTTTTTAACTAAGTTTGAAAGATAAGCATTTGAATTGCTTTATTTATGCCTTAAGTCGATATTCAGGGCTAATGAAGACGCTCGAGTCTCTTAATGATTAACATAATCACCGTTGTCATCAGTCACCTTAATGTGATTATAAATGTCATTTTAATGTGTTTTGCCCAATGTGTCATAACTATTCTCAGCTAATGGCAAACGTGTGTTAAATATTCATTAAGCTGACAAATGCTGATTAGATTTTCACTTGATTCATTACCGGTGGCCTTGAGGCTGTGACTGGAACTTATGTTTTTTCACTCGTTCTCATGTTTTTCTCTGTTACTTTTGTGCGACTTGTTCTCTCTATGTTTTCCCTGCAGGCTGCTCTCAGGCAGCTGGCTAAGAATAAGGTCCCTAACATGGCCATTGTATTAAAAAGCATCACACATACACATGCTGATGCCAAAGCTGTGTTCAGAGACCCCACAGGTAATGCTAAAAAGAAAAGTGAAAATTTTTGCAGTTTTTTGTAAACCCATAGATGTTAAGATGTATAACGGACATATGGGCCGTCCTTACATTACATGGTTAGAGATAATAGATTTGTGTCCTGGTGTTACAGATGACATACACTTGCAAAACTAACTGCTCTGAATCTGGAATCAGCCAGTCATTGACTGAGCTGTTTTTTCATGCACTTCTTAAGATGGTGCTAAGTCTATTTTTAGTTTAATCAAAGATATTTTTTCCACTCTTAAGGTGAGATGCAGGGCACAGTTCATCGGCGCTTGGTGGAAGAAAGACAAGGGGAGCTCAAGACAGGAGCTGTGTTATTACTCAAACAAGTAACAAACTTTAATACTTTCATTCATTTATAAGATATGAGTGGGTGGGATGAGAAAATCTTTCAGATAAATTTGAGAAATTCATAGGGCCTTCATTTCTGGAATAAAACTTATCCTTAATTTAAGAAATCCTAAAATCCATTCTTTATGCACATGCCTCCAAAAATATTATCTGTATTTTGCCTCTCCAGCTGTATGTTTAAATCAGTTTTAATTTTTTAATTATCTTCATTTGTTCGTGATTTTTGAGATTTTGACGACCAATCAATATTCAATTGAATCAAATTAAATCTTTTCAAAACCATATACAAAAGAATCACGTTAAATTTCCTAATTGGTCTCAAAACCAAATCCAAGAAATTAATAATTTGATTTTACAGTAATGATTGAGAGTCCTCATAATTTGTTGGGTTTGTTGTACATTTTTGCATTATACGCATACAGTTAGGCATGATCTCCCACTTCAAAGATGTTATTTTCAATGTGCATTGACCTCAACTATGAGAAACAAAATGAGTAAAAAAAAATCAGAAAATCACATATTTGTGCAATTATGGTGCAAATATTGTGGAAAATTTATATTGACCTGTAACAACTTCTATAAGAGGCTCCTCTGTCCTCTACTCATGAAATGCACCTGTTTGAACTTGTTATCAGTATAAAAGTCACCGGTCCACAACCTCAAACAATCACACTCCAAACTCCACAATAGCCAAGACCAGAGAGCTGTCAAAGAAACAAAAATGTAGACCTGTATCAGTATGGGAAGACTGAATCTGTTACGGGTAAGCAGCTTGGTGTGAAATAATCCACTGTGGGAGTAATTATTAGAAAATGGAAGATTTACAGGACCACTGATAATCTCCCTTAATCTGGAGCTCCATGCAAGATCTCACCTTGTGGCGTCAAAATGATCATAAGAAATTCAGTTAAGAACGGTGAGCAAAAAATCCCAGAACCACAGGAGGTACCTAGTGAATGACCTGTAGAGAGTAACCCACCATGCCGCCAGGGACTCAAACCTGCAGTGCCCGACAATGTCCCCCTGCGAAAGCCAGTACATGTCCGGGCCTGTCTGATGTTTGCTTAAAAGCATTTGGATAATCCAGAAAAAAACATTATATGGTCAGATGAAACATAAATAGAACATTTTGATGAAAATAATCTTGAATTGCATTCAAATAACACCATACCTACTGTGAACAGCCCCAAAATATCACTGCTCTAGAGAAGAACTGCATGGAGGAATGGGCCAAAATTCCAGCAACAATGTCTATAAAACCTTGTGAAGACTTCCAGAAAACATTTGACCTCTGTCGTTGCCAACAAAGGGTATTTAATTAAGTATTGAGATTAACCTTTGTTTTTGACCAAATACTTATTTTCCACCTTTTTCCACCAATTTGCAAATCCTTAAAAAATTTGACATTTTGTGATTTTGTCTCTCATAGTTGATAGAATAAGATTGCAAAAATTACAGGCCCCTCTCATTTAAGTGGGAGAACTTGAGCAACTGGTGGCTGACTAAATACTTTTTTGTCCCACTGTACATGATTGGCCCAGTTATTTTCGGGTCTGTGTTTGTCTATTGGTCTGGGGACTGAAAATATAACTACTTATATTCTTATTTATATTCATGATAATGATTTAATATCAAAATTGTATTGAACAAACAGTTAATTGAAATCAGAAATAAACTACATTCTGTGAACCCTTTCCTTGTGGATTCATACTTAAAGTTTAGGCTACAAACTTTTGTTGTTGTTGCTTTAGAATTGTCAGTAGTTAGGCTTACTAGTCAATTCCAACCATTGATTTATTAAGAACAAGAAAAGGTTGTATTGAATAAATAAACAGATATCAACAGGCTGCAGAGAAAGATTTTTCTATTCATTTTTTGTTTTTTCTTTTTCTTTTAAAGGTGGGCGTGTTTTCGCCATCACATCGTAATCACTACTTGAACGTCACACCCAATAACCTTCTCAAGATTTATCCACCTGATGGAGTCCTACAAAACTCACAGATAACCCACACTCCATTAGTGAGTCGTTCATTCTTTAGTGTATTAAAAGGCAAAATTCTTTGTTTTTCTCCAATTATACACATCATAATTGGTCTGTAATTAATCTTACACGATGGGTCTCTGTAGCATAGGTTGAAGCTTCGAGGAAATTCTCATCTTCTCGTATTGTTCCTCAGTTTAAATATTAGTAATTTTGTCTTATTTGTATTCGCTTTGCCCCTGCTGTTGTTTGTGCACACAGGAGCTTGCATCACATTGTGAACCCACCAAGCCTGCTGGTCCGGTATCTCAGATGGAGCTCCACTTTGATGATGATGATGAAGATGATGATGATGTTGAGAAAGCTGTTGGGTTAAACAAGGCTTGTGTAGATCATACTGCAGCTCTCTCGAAAGAAGATACATTATGGGAAGCAGGTTTGTAAGTGCATGTACACATGTTTTGTGAAGTATGAAGGATTTATTGAAGACTAAAGGTTATTCAATGTAAGCATCAGATATAATGATTAATTGACTAGAACTGTATTATAAATATATCAGTCATGCACTTGTAATTGTGATTTGAAGTGATAGTTTATCCAAAAATGAAATCCTTTCATTTTCTCAACCCGTTGACATTTCAACCTTAATGGATTTCTTCCGATGGACACAAAAGAAGATATCTTGAAGAATGTTGGTAACCAAACAGCGTTGGTAACCAAACAGCAATGGTAACCAAAGAGCAATGGCGCCCATTTGCATTGGATGGTAACAAAACCAATGTGAGTACCAGTTACAACATTCTTCGAAAATATCTTCTTTTGTGGTCTGCAGCAGAAAGGAAACCATAAAAGAAACGGCAAGAGGGGGAGTAAAAAAATAAAAAAAGCTCTATGTTTCAACTCACTTGTTTTTTTTAAGCAATTTGGTGCCGAGCTAAACACAGATTAACAATTTTAAATAAGACAGAAAAAAACATGTCTTGAGTATTAATCTGTGTGCATGTTAATTTTTCTTTCCTGAAGATGATCTTGATGAGCTGTTGGGAGAGCTACCTGTGGATTCATATGGTGGAGTACTTTAAAAACACTTTCACTTTAAAAACAATGTAGACCATGTCTGATGTTAATACTACAATAATACACTATTGAACCCAACCTAGAAAAACACCAACCGTTAATCAAGCGCTTCATCACTTTTGTTCAGGTT
This sequence comes from Triplophysa yarkandensis, assembly GCA_033220385.1. Lineage (NCBI taxonomy): Eukaryota > Metazoa > Chordata > Actinopteri > Cypriniformes > Nemacheilidae > Triplophysa > Triplophysa yarkandensis. The sequence goes on from CM065661.1 coordinate 7,019,880, forward strand.
CTGTGTAAGCCTTTGTAAATATGTACATAAATCACTTGTCTCATGCATAACTTGAAGCAATAAATACACAATGAGACCTGTAAACAAGTGTTGTCTTCATGAGTTTTCATGTCTCTCGCTGATAAGCGTGATATGCTTTTGTAGCTTGTATAATACAAGTAGAAAGAACATGTCTGCACAAATCAATGTTCATTTCATGCTGAAATTAACATCCAATCATAACAGCTATCTCTTGCAAGTTTTGCTTCTGAATTTCAATCAGCCATTAGGATGAAATTTGCCAGCTGGACTCACCCTTAAAGGACTCAAATGGCATAATTAGTCAGTTTTGATTCGCCTGCCATAATGGCTTTTGTTCATGCTGTTTAAAAGCTTTCCCATGGCTAACTGGAAGACTTCTTGAGTGGTTGACATTACTTTATCTCTTCGCCCTTTACATTTGGACTCGTCTCTATTCATTTTAATACTTCACGAATTGCTCTGTTCTAAAGCTTTCTTGGTCTTGCAGTCACAACAATGTGCGGCTGATTTTATTATTGATTTCGTAGGTTGGGTTTATTCATTGCAAGTCACTAGACAGCCGTGAAAGCGTGATTACTTATTCAGACATCCCTGCTATATTGGCTCATGTCTGATGACGGATTGGTTAAATATTCAATCTGTCTGACACTTTTCAGAGCTCACTTTTTAGGTTACAGAAAGATGAGATCAATTAGCCTGGCATATAAATGGTTGTGTTAGCAAATTGCAGAGCAGAATATAACATTTGTTTCTGTTTGGGGGAAATCCAGCATTGGGGTTGTGACATTTTAACTCAAAATCTAAAACTGTTAAGGGTTTTTATTGCCAATATTTTAATCTTGTTTTATTTTACTATACCCCTGATGATAGAGGCAAGACATAAGAAAATCAACTCCCAAGTTTTCTCTTTTAAGTGATAGTTTCAGAAATAATGAAAATTCTGTCAGTCATTCTCCCTCCTGTCATTTTAAACCTGTATGACTTTCTTCTTGACAACACTAAATAAGATATTTTGAAGAATTGACTGCATTTAATTTTATGGTTTGGAAAGAATACCAATGTATGTGAATAAATACAGGGTGCCAACCGACTATCTTCAAAATGTCTCATCATCTGCCAAAGACAGAAAGTTATACAGGTTTGAAGGAGACTAAATTACTCATTTTTTGGCCAGGATCTCTCACATTAAATGATCATTGGAACAACAAAAATGCATTTAAAACTGAGAGGGATTTCAACTGGGGAATCCACCTCCAAATGTTGATATATCTGGCCTGTTAATATGGTAAAAACCTTGACATGGCTTCTTGATTAAAATGATCATCATAAGCAATTATTTTTTTTTTAAATAGGATAAATAAGAATACATAGATGTTAATAAATAAATAGATGAAACATGCCTTGCAAATTGAATGTAACACAATAATTATTTTAACTTTACTATTCTGTTTTTATAATTATTGGAAGCTGAATATTGATAACACCTTATTTTACAGCCCTACATTTCCATGGAATTGCCCTTGTCTAATCTACTGTTAATACTGAATAATAACTCTTATGTATCTATAAATGGTAAGACTTAATTTCAGAAAAAAATAATGACAGCATGGCATAACCCTAAGTACACCATTATCCATTATCACAATGGAGCTCAAAACAAAGATGTAGGGCAAAATGTCATCTGTCAGTATGTCACAGATTTCTCTTGTTACTTGGAGAACTAATGTGAGTTTCATGCAGGACCCAGAGGAAAAGTAATCTGTGTTTAAACTGTTCATTACTGCAGTTAACAGGGCACATGGGTCTTGCCTTAGTAGCTTCATTAAGTCATTAAGACTGCGGAGATCCTACAGCTGTCAGCAGCATCAGTGACATCCACAGAGATGCTGCTGAGTGACTGCCTTTACATGGCATGGGCGAATGGCTGAAGGCAGCGATACACAGGGAATATTTTATCAGTACAGTTTACTGCGTCTGCTTTTCCACTTTTACATGAACCAGCGTTAATTTTTTTTAAATTCTTTATTAAATAAAATGTCTGCCTCTGCAACTGCAATACATCTTTGAGACATCTATTGTCAGATATCATATAGACTTTTAGATGT